>CM034706.1:195139097-195184435 GCA_020142125.1 Phrynosoma platyrhinos | reverse complement strand
GTGAAGGGTCTGGAAACCATGCCCTATGAGGAACGACTTATGGAACTGAGTATGTTTAGCCTGGGGAAGAGATGGTTAAGAGGCGATATGATAGCCCTGTTTAAATATTTGAAGGGATGTCATTTTGAGGAGGGAGCTAACTTGTTTTCTGCTGCTCCAGAGAACAGGACTCGGAACAACGGATGCAAGCTACAAGAAAAGAGATTCCACTTCAACATTAGGATGCACTTCCTGACAGTGAGAGCTGTTCGACAGTGGAACACACTCCTTTGGAGTGTGGTGAATCTCCTTCTTTGGAGGTCTTTAAACAGAGGCTGGATGGCCATCTGTCGGTTTGATTTTGAGTTCCTGCATGGCAGGGGGTTGGACTGGATGGCCCTTGTGATCTCTTCCAACTCTATGATTCTGTGATTCTATGAATGGAAAATGATGGTTCTTTGGTCAATCAATAAACATATTAATTTAAATTATCATAAATTTTAACTCAACTTTGAACATCATTAAAAGTGAAACCTTTTGCTTTGCTGCATTCTTAGAGACAACCTACAAAGAACATATTCTTGGGGGGGGGGGCAAAAGAAAGGAAGAATGATGTCAAATATATTGTGAAGTCCCATCCCAAACAAGTTATAGAAGAAAATTAAGTTCCGTGGAATTTGAGGGAAACTAGTTGTAAGGTGCACAAGCTCTGGATCACTACTGCATAAGTTAACAATATGAAAAGGTAATAGAAATACCAGGAATTCATATATTGATCAAGGAGCACTATATACCTTTTTATTTTAACAATATACAGTTATCTGTGAAGATGTCTGTCTTTTAACTGAAAACATTTTCCCCCTGTTCTGAATCTACTGTCCATAATCTCCACTGTGTGTCCTGAGCAATAATCTTCTAAAAGAGAGGCATTATGTAGTCTCTCTACAGAATCCATAATTAAACTTCCATCATAATCCTTCCTTATTTATCTTTTTGCATTCACTGAAGGTCCCTCAATATTTAGCTTTACTTTGGCAGAAAAGTCACTCCAACTCTTGGTTGTTTGAGAATTCTTTCTTTTGCTGCTTTCCAAAGATGCACCCAAAATTACTGGCAGTATGACTTCTCTAGGAGGAAAAGCTAAGTTATTGGAGTGCTTCCTGTAGCTTTTTCAGGTCTACAGTGCCTTTTTTATAATGGGGCAAAGGACCACCTACTCCCATATCAGGCTCCCCACACATGAGAATAATTTTCACATACCCTCCAGCTGTCCCAATTTGGCAGAGACAGTACGACTAATCTTCTAATGATTCACTTTTTCAACATCCCAGTTTCTCCCCACTTCCCCCTGGATTATTTCCATTGCTGCATACTGAGTTCAAAGTACAAAAGTAGTTCACACTCAGTTAACACCAAGGAAGAGAAGAGAGGAGGGTAGAGAATTTTGTTCTTGCCAGTAGGCTCAGGCAAAAGCAAATTACTGCATTGTTTCCTTACTTGTGTGTTCTTCCTCATTAAATAATCCTTGCCATTCTGATATTGCTTAGTTACACATTTCCTGGTTTTCATCTGTGAACTTTTGGAGGTTATGTCTTTAGAGGTCTGCTTCCAAGCACCTCCAGCATCTTGATTAGGACAAATGGAAACTGGGCAAAATGTGTTTTCCTGCTTGCAGAACCATCTCTTCAATGGCGGTTTTCCTATTGTTTTAGTGCCACACAAAATATTTCAAGCCATTTGTAATCAGGGCTAGTTTTCTGGAACATTACCTCTATTGCTACAGGAGCAGTACTGGGGGAGGGGGCGCGAGCTGTACCAGGTGACAGTGTAAGAGCGAATTACACTACTGATCCCCAAACATCTGCCTTCGGGCAGAAATGGGCTGTGGTGTTTGCCTGTTTCCCTTTTAAACACTGAAAAAATTGTGCGAGTGGGGCAAGGCTAAGTGAGAAGAGAGAGTTCCCAGGTTTTAAAAATAATTACATTTATTCAATTTACATTTTCTTTAACTTCACATCTTACCAAATGTTCGCTTTCACCACATGAAACTATGTACATGTAAATACATTTAGGCTATGTGTATTATATTGTAATTTAAAGGTATCAATTTAATTTTGCTAGTTGTTTATGTCACAATTATTGCCATTCAGTGATACACGAGAAAATATAATTTTTCAATTTATGTGTAACATTAGTACAAAGGATTCTGTATAGTAAGGTAAGGTCAGTGGAGGGTGACACTATGAGTTACAGCACTGGGTGATACCAACCCTGATGACACCACTTGCACCAGCTTCTGATCCATTTCTGGGCCCAGTTCAACGTACTTGTCACCTCCATTAAGAATTACATATGGCCTGGAACCAAGATATTTAAATTGGACCAACATCTTCCATTAAATTGGGCTATCAACTTCCTGTCAACTCAATTACTTGGGAGATGTCTTCTCCATGCTTCACAACTATCATAGGTTCAGTTGGTGATTGCAGGAGCAAGCTGTTCACTTTAGCAGTGCCCAGGTTATAGAACTCTTTGCGATAGATGTACTCGACTTCTACATTGGCAGTGTTTCATGAGATTTGAAATCTTTTTTTAAAATGTCATTAGCCTAATGTTCCAATAGATGTTCAAACTGTCTTCTGCTCCATTTTTGTTTGGTTATTTGTTTTTGGTTGGGGTTTTGGATGTTTGCTGGTTTGTTTTGGAGTTTTATTATGCTTTTGGTCCTCCTTCATTTTCTGGATTGTTTTATTTTGCTATGCCATTTACTTTTTTAAAATTTATGTTGATTATTCAGTGTGTTCTTACTGTAAGCCACATGGAGCAGTTTGTGAGCTGGAAAAATGGGACATAAATATTTAAAATAAAATAAATGGTAAACAAATAAAATAAGGTAACCACAGGAAAATCCATTTCAACAATTCTATATCTAATTTCATTTCTGAAACCAATGACTAGGACTGCTTGTGTAGGAAGTAAGGGAGGACACATTTTTTAGCAAAAACGTTATTATCTAAAGATTTCTGAGAGAATGCAATAGTGCACGTATGATCTGGGGATCATGGTTTGTTTGCAGGTTTTGGCTGATATAGAAGAGAGAAAAAAATTACCTAATAGTTTCTGTTCTTTGCATTAATTATAGCCTCTGAATCAGAGATTTTGCACCTCCCCTGATGGGAAAGATATATGTGCTCTTGATGCAAGAACATAGAGAAAAGAATGGCATGCTGGTTGCAACATGAGGTGTTCCAATGCGGATGAGAGGAGCTCCTCCAGTGCATCCACTTGAAGGCAGAGACAGAGCCCAGAGTTTTCCCTGGGGTTTAAAAATCCATCCCCTGGGAAGGGGATAGATATTGGGGCTTGAAGGAGGTCTAGCTCCCCCAAATAAGGGGAGGTGGAAGAACTGAAAAGCAGTTGCTCTGCCTCTGTTGGTAGCGTCAGGAGAGGCACTAACCTTCATGTGACCAATTAATAAATAAATAAGCAAGCTATTGAAAAGCATTTGCAAGTGTGATGGACAGACTTCTGACTTATTTAACTTCAGTTGAATGATCTGAAAGTAAGATACCTTTTTTTTCCCTTTTATTTTGATGAACACAGAGAACTGTGAGGGAAAGAACATTAAAAGAAGGATTAAACAGACACCAGACCCAACAAAGAGGTGCCTGAGCTGTGGCAGACGGGGGAGGGGGGGGAAGCAGATAACATTAGACTTTGGATTATAAATTGAAATATAAAATTATATAAGCTTCAAAAGCAATTTAATTTGGTTTATTAAAAAATCAAGCTGCAGCTGCGCGAGAGTTTAAGATCTCCAAAACAAAAGCAGCAGAGGACCAGATGAAGTGGAGAAAGTGGACCCAATATAAGTCAGCTGTAAGGAAAAACTGCAACAAGAAGCGAAGAGGTCTTCTTTGGAGTAAAAACAGAGGCTGAAAGACAGACTTATTTTCAACATTCATCCACACAAGGAGATAGCTCTAACTATAGGAAATAAAAAAACTCCACACAAAACAATTGAAGAAGAGAGTGCAGAGAAGCAGCCAAAAACAATATTGTGTCTAGACTCAAATTAAAAGGAACCCCTAAGGGAATGAGGAAGATTGCGCAGAGAGACAGCAAGGAAAACAAGTGAGCCAAAGCAAGTGAAAGTAACTCTACAGCAAAGCAAAGGAAAGTAAGAAGATGCAAGAAGACACAAGAACGTGAAGATTAAAACAAGAGAAAAATACCGAGAGGAGGAGGAAGGCAAACTGGACTTAATCAATTCATTACATCTTATTTGGATATCAGTTACAGCTAATTAGAAAAGTTAAAAGTTGACTTGAATTAATTGTTTAGATATTTTAGTCAATTTAACCAACAAGTAATTTAGCTTAAAACTCAGAGGGATTCCCGAAACAAGCAATGAAAATTTATATACTAGAACAGGGGTCGGCAACCTGCAGCCCGTGGGCCACATCCGGCCCGCTGACCCCCGCGGACCAGCCCCCACCGCCGCGCATGTCGCAGTGGCGGCAGCGGTGGTGGGGCGGCGAACATAGGCGTGTGCGGTGGCGGGGGGCGTACATAAGCAAGCGCGCCGCCATTCCCCCCCCATCCCGCCGGAAGACCTGGGGACCAGCGACCAGCCCCAGGTAAGTTAACGTTGCCAACCCCGTACTAGAATAATTCTGCCTTTAGCAAACTACTTGGGAATTCTGGAAGAAGAATTATCAAGAAACATGGGCAAATTATTTAGAATCAATTCGCAAAAAGACAAAGAAAAACATCTTCCTTGAGACATCGTAATAAGTTTAACTAGATCTTGAATATGAGATGAAAATCTATAGAAAAGCTAAAATGAAATGTTCAGATTAGACAGCAAGACAATAGGAATCTACAAGGTCATCCCCATGGAAATACTAAAGAGAAGACAAAACTACAAAGCCCTAACACAATTACCTTATCAACGTAAAACAAATTATTCTTAAGACAGACTTGAAGGCTTCATATTCAATTACAAACAGAAAAGGTACAAAGATTAACACCAAAGAAAAAGCAGAATCTTTTCTTAGATGCCTACAAAGAGAATTTACAGAAAAAGATGAAGATCAGAGGTCAGGACAGAGAAGAGAAAGCCAAGAGAAAGACTCTTCAAAAAGTATGGCTACAAGGTACCACTTAAGAAAGAAAACTATGCAAATAAAGAGAGATGAGAACATACCCAGAAAAGAAAGATTAAACAGCAACTTAAAAAACTATGATCCAGAAGCTGAAGAAAACAAAAAAAGAGCAAACTCCAAAGAAGAAGATGCACAAGCATCCAAAGACACAAAAGGAGAAGATTCAGAAGGAGAAAGAAAAAAAGAAGAAGACGGTGAGGTATAGAACAACTTCAATGAACTAAAGCTTTAACATGAAAATAAATATCTGCTCCTGGAACATCAAGGGACTTAATGCAATACACAAACATAGGCAAATATTTCATTATTTAGAAAGAAAGCATTTTGATATTCTGTGCTTACAGGAAACTAAAATAAAAAAGATGATAAAAAAATATTTAAAAAAACACCAAACTAGGACAAATTTTTCATTCCAATAATGAGAAAAGAAAAAGTGGAGTAGTACTTTACATTCAAAACAAATACACCACAACTGAACGCTTCAAGAACCAAGAAGGGCATTATATTGGAGTTGAAGTGAAAAAACAAAATACTTGTATACTGCTTATTGGAATATATGCACCCATAGACAACAAACCTTCCTTTTACAAAAAGCTAAGAATTAGAAACTCAAAAAGAACATTATATTTTAATAATGGGGGACTGGACAGCAGTGATTCAACCCATAAGAGATAGAAAATCCATTAAAAAGATTTTTAAAAATCCAGGGGAAACTACTGAGCACTTTTTTTAGAATTATGTGAACAATTTGATTTAAAAGATGTCTGGACCAAAAAAAATAATACGGGGATACTCCAGGGTATACTTTTTTTTCCCAAACAACATAACTCTTTTTCTCAGATTGATATGTTCTTGATGACCAACATATTATTACCAAGAGTGGAAAAGATGCAGATACTCCCAAAGATCAAATCAGATCACAACCCCATATATTTAGAAATGAAAATTGGAAATTAAATTACAACTGGAAATTGGGAATTAAATTAAATGATAGCTTACTCACAGACACAGAATTTCTTCTCAATTTAAGATATAAACTCAAAGAGTTTTTTTTTAGAAAACATTAACTCAGAAACAAAGACTAGTGTGGTGGTGGGGGGGAGTAAGGTGTTTGTAAGAGGTATCCTGATACAAAAAGGAGCAATAAAAAAAGAGAAGCACAAAAAAGACAAAAAGACCTAGAACAGGGGTAGGCAACCTTTCCCCTTTAAGGGCTGAGGGACTTCAGCTCCCAGAATCCCAGGAGGTATTGGCCAACATGGGACTATTGACCAACATGGCTGAGGCTTCTGGGAGCTGAAGTCCCTCGGCTCTTAAAGGGGAAAGGTTGCCTACCCCTGGTCTTGACTGTAAGACTATAAAGAACGCTACACTATATAAGACCAAAGTGTGGCTAGTTCAGAATTCTGCTGTTTATAGCAGCATTATATGGCCATAAAAGTATTAAAAGCAGACTCCTAAACAGAGGGGCAATATTTTTCCAACCATGTATTTTCTATTATATACTCCTTTGCTAAACCAAAGTTCACCACTTTGTTTAAAATATTCTTAGAAGCCACCTGGTGTTTTTCCAAGTATTCATAACTATTTTTATGTTTATATTTTACTTCAGTGCACTGAGTCTTTGGGATTCAAATAGGCTAAAAAGAAATACTAAATTAAACTACTAAAATACTTTAATTAAACACCAACCTAAGTTGTTAATCTATGTACTGTAAAGTTAGACTTCAATTTAAGCATGTAAGAAGATATTAAGTTCTACTACTTTTAGTATAGCTTTCTGTTTCATTGATTTTGGCAAAATTATTTCCCATTAATGGCTTTACACTGCACAAGGTCTTAGGAATGCAATCAAGCTGCTTTGGAAAGCCTCCAGAGTTTCAAAAGTGTTTTAGTATGTGGCAGAGAAAGCGGTTAGAAACAATAAAGCCCCTTTGGGTATGTGGAACTAGTTACTTAGGTTTTCTGACAGCACAAAACCTGGCTAAGAACAGGATGTTAGTCACTATCAAATAATACATTTCAGTTTGACATGCTCTTACCTCTAAATTTATTTAAATATACCTTTGAAATTTCATTTAAAACAAATTATTTTAAATTGCTCCTTTCACAACACTCAAATTGTTTGATAGTATAGTTTACTAAAATGAACAATAAGGCATTTACTTTAAAAGCAGCTTGGATGCTTCTGATCAGTGTAGATATTCTCGAAAAAAGAAAAGAAGAACTGAATTTGCATTCAAAATAGTTCACAACCTCTTCATTACGGCAGTTCTCATTATGGCAGATTTTAAACTTCAAATTTCCATAACACAATGTAAGATTATATTGCCAATGTTATTTATTCTTGTGTCAATTAATCATCTTCCCCTCCAGTTTCTAGAAAGCATAAATACTGCTGCACAAAAATAGGCTGAAAGATTTCTGTATTTTATTATCCAGAGAGCAAGCATAGGATAGATGTAAGAAAACTTAAAACAATAACTACAGTGGCTGCGGTAAGATATTATACTGTAAATTCTCTCATCTTCCATTTTAAAATGCATGTATTTTTGTCAAACTGTTAAGTGATAAGAGGTTGTATATCATTAGTAATATTAGACTATGGTACAACTTACTGTTCATAGAGCACTCTTTGGTCCAGCAAAGCTTTCAGTCTATGGAAACAAGGGTGCCTATTTTTTACCAATGTCACTTTCACTCTTGTTACCCATTTCCATGCCAGTTCTGACACTTGTTTCAAAGCAGATGGGAAGGGTGCAGGGATAAATTAACAGTTCATCCCCTTCTGTTGTTTTAAAGGGCCCTTATGAATCAAAACACCTTCTGTGAACAGACTGAAGCTAATGGACACAAATCAGCAAGAAATAAGCAACATGTAAAATTAAAGGTTAATAGAGCACTTCTACAACAGCTAGTAATTAGTAATCCAACTGTTTCCCATTTAAAAAACACATTCTGCAGGTACTTTGTGCCAGTACCATCCTTGTAAGTGAGCCACTGCATTTGCTGAACAGTCAAAATGACACCTTTTGTATCTTCAGAACACAATGTATAACTCAGATAATACATCCATTGTTTTTATAACTGCAGTGTGGACTGTGATTGAGTGGGTTGCATTTCACACAACATATCTACAAAACCTATTAATTCAAGGGCTTGGATACCAGACACAGCCACTGGTGATAGTATGCCAGAAACTGCTTTCTTTAATTAACTACATTCTAATATGTCATCTACTTGTGCAATTTTGTAAATGTTTTTCAGTGGAGATTGAATTATTAGCCTGGCTCAAGAGTATCTCAATATTTTTATTACAGATTCCGCAACTGAGTTAGCCTACATTTTCAAATAACTTCCAAACGATTTCATCTTCATGTCCACTCTGATACAAGGTTTCATACTAATATAACTAAACACTACAGTATTTTATTATCTGAGGATCACACAATATGTGTCTGTGGTCTTGTTATTTAGACATCTTTAATTTGTATCTCTCCCCTTTATTAACTCAATTGGACATATTGGTGAAATTCAAAATGAAGCCACCATAGTTCCTTTTTTTTAAAGGGGGGAGGGGGTAACTTCTGCTAGTTGTCAACCAACTAGATGCTTTTCAGTGACTGGGAAATTATATGGGTTTCTGAAACACGTTTTTGACGTGAATTCAGGGTAGTAAGCACTGGGTTCATAGCAAATTGCTCTGTTCTTAACTATTGTTGCATACTAGCTTATTTAGAACAGCCTTGGTGGTAAACTCTTCTCCACATTCATGTCTTAGGGGGGAAAGAGTGTGTACAAACCTATGTGTGATATATTTGTGGAAGTAAGTATGCAGTCAATTGAATGGTAAAGCCTGGATAAATGCCCTGAAAATGTGGTTTTGACTGCACTTATCTACTCTTTCTTCTAGCTATATTCATTTATTATTCTCCAGACCATTTGCCAGTCAGTGGATGTGGGCTACAAAAAAGGAAGAATCTTGGGTTGGGTTTCTCCTCAGGTTTTATGAAATTTAACTTTTAAAAAAACACTTAACGAGGCTTTTCTAGAGGCTACACCTAGGGCTATCATACTGAAGAACAGCAGCTGATGAATCTTGTTCTCCATTACCCTTAGGTAATCTTTTAAATTAAGGAATTGCCTCACTTTAATGTACTGCCCTCTACTTTGCTAATTGACCGATTTAACAAGATGTCATCCAATGAACAACTAAAGGTAAAAGTAAAGGTATTCCCCATTGACAAGGTTGTCAAGTCGTGTCTGACCATAGGGGACGGTGCTCATCTCTGTTACTAAGCTGAAGAGCCAGCGTTGTCAGAGACTGCTCTGTGATCATGTAGCCAGCATGATTGCACAGAAAGCTGTTCTGTGTTCTACCCTTGTTGAATCAGAGATGGGCATAGGGATGGGCATAGCAGGGAATGTGGAGAAGTCTGTGCATTCTCCATGGGAATGATGAGCCAATCAATGGGTTGGCAGGCAGGTGGGGCAGTAGGTCCTTCTTCAGGCATGACTGGGACCATAGGCTTGACCAAACCTGCGGAGAGAGGATAAAGCTGTTTCTCACTGCTTCTCTGGCAGTCTGGCTTCTTTGCAAATTTGGAAGAACTCCACTTAGGTTCCTGTATCATTTTATTTGTGCTCTTTTTATATGAAAATTCATGAGGACTTTAGGCCTGTACAGACTGCCAGAAATAATGCAGCTTGAGACCACTTTAACTGCCCTGGCTCAGTGCTAGGGAATCATGGGAACTGTAGTTTATTGTGGTACCAGAGCTCTCTGACAGAGAAGGCTCAGTGTCTCAGACAATGTTTCTGGCAGTCTGTACAGGCCCTTTGTTACGTCAATTTTTATGCTCTGTGACTGCAAAAAAACACACAACTCTATTAGTTCATTTATTCAGAGTGGAAGAAAGGTGTATATTTTAGGTAACATACACACACTTCTGCTCTCACCTTCTGTTACCTGCTAACTGCCGCTAAAAATCTAGTGCAATATCCATGATAAAACTACAATATTTTCTGCCCTCTCTACTGTCACTATTGGTTTTCATTTAGATTTCTCATTTATTGCATGCCAACGATTTACACAAGATACAGGTAATTTATGATGAACTTTTCTATGCAGGCAAACTTCTTTGTACAAAACACAAAGTAAGTGCTCCCTCCTCCCTTTTTTGTTGGTAAGTTTTATCAGGTTTTTATATATGGCAGATCCCACTGTTAGCAATTGCTGACATCCTGACATTTCCAAGAATGTCCTCTCCTACATGCCCACCAGCGATGCCTATGAGGGTGGCAAAGACAAGAGAAGGACTTCCTCTAAAAATATCAGAACTCATGCAGACTCATGGAAAAATATATTCCTTCACATAATCTGGACTCCAGTTGTATGGGTCTTTTATAACCAGCACTTTGAACTACGCCTTGAGAAAGATTGGTAGTCAGTGTAGCTGGTTGTAACAAGAAAGTTGTTTGACACCTGTACCATCCAAACTCTGGCAGCAGTTCCCTAGACAATCTGAAAATTCTAAACGTGGTTCAAATGCAGTCCCATGTAGATCATGTTACAATAATCCAAATGGGAAGGCATATGTCACCCTGGCCAGATCAAATTACTCTAGGAATGGGTGCAACGGATGTGCAAGCATTAACTGTGCAAATGCACTTCTGCCTACTGAAGATATATCAGCTTCCAGGTTCAAGGCCAAATCCAGCAATACACCCCAACTGAAAACTTGTGTTTTACAAGGAAAGGTAACACTGTTCAGTATGGACTGAATTCCTATTCCATGGACAACAGCTGGCCCTCCATATCCACAGATTCAACCATCCACGGCTTGAACATATTTTTTCTAAAATTCAAAAAGCAATCCATTCAATATAATAGGACTTGAGCATCCACATATTTTGGTATCCATGTGGGGTCCCAGAACCAAACTCTAATGGATACCAAGGGCCCACTGTATTGTCAGTATATTTTTGCCCCAGGCTGTGTAAAATGTCTCAAGTGGATAAAATGAGTTAAAGAAAAAATGCTGAGTCAGAGGAAGGTCCAGACTGCACTGTCACAGAAATTCTCCAGTGTACCATGTGGTGATGTGGATATCAGTTAATGGTGAAGCATTATGTCAGTTGGTGTAAATATTTCAGAGTTCAGCAAGGAGAGAGAGTGCCAATCCAACCATCAGCTAAGTGAAGACATCTCCCACAACATCTGAAGGTAAGACAGCTGCAGTCTGCAAACAGAAATGCTGTTTCAACTGCGGGAAGGCGGGGCACCTTCAAAGAGAATGCTGGATGTCTTCAGCCATGCAGAAGGGAATGTCAGCCAACTGCAAGAGGAAGCCTCAGGAAAGGAGGGGCACTGCTTCACAAGCTGAAGGGAGTGTTGCTGTTGCCTACCAGACAAGCACTCCAGAAGGTATGTGGCTGCTGGAAAGTGGGGTCATTCAGCACATGGTCAACAGTCCAAAGCTCCTAAAGGACTTAAGACCTGCTCCACTGTCATCTGTTTGTTTAGCAGATGGCGCCCCTAGCAAGGTTCAGCAAATGGGAACTGCTTTCAATCCCAGTTTTGGAAAGACATTTAATAATGTACTCTGTGCAGTCTTGAAAATTGCTTAGTGAGTGTTTTCACACTAATATCTGGTGGGTATCAAGTGTCACTTCAAGGGGATGAGTGCACAATATCTTCTAATCAGTCTGTCTGTGCCAGAGGGGTAAAAAGGAATAAGCTTTATCACATGGTGGCAAAAGCAAAGTGTGCTAATGTTTCTAATGCACCATTGCATTTGAATTGTGCCCATTACTTGCATAGGCTAATGGGATATGCACGTTTTTCTAGTGTTTCTCATTTGGGAAATGTCTGTCTAGAGTTAAAGGTAAACCCCTGTAATAACTATTTGGATTGTTCAGTGTGCAAAAAGATAAACCTGAAAGCTTTCTTTGTGCCCAAGGAAAGCGAGTGTGCCACCCAGAGGCCATTTCAAGTGATATATTCTTATCTGGCCAGCCCCTATAGACCCAGTGGAGGGGGCAACAAATACATGTTGGTCATTGTGGATAGACACACATGATATGGATACATCTTTCTGTTAAAAGCCAAAGATGAGGCAGCTGCAAAACTTAAACTTAGTTGACAGGGAGTTTCCACACAAAACTGGTTCATTGGTAACTGACCGGGGAGGCAAATTCCTGAGCACCCATTTTCAAAATTGGCTAAAACAGAAAGGCATCTGCCATAAGACCATGAACCCTGCCACCCCACAGGAGGATGGTCTGACCAAAATGCACATTGGGGTTATTAGTCAAATGAGTGATTGCTTGATGCTAGATGCACAAGCTCCTACCCATCTAAGGGGAGAAGCCACTCTCACAGCAAGCCATATCATCAATAGAATGTGGAGTTCAGTCATTCATCAAACTCTATTTTTTGCTGTATGGCGTGCATCCAATCTAAACCATTTAAGAATATTTGGGCAATATGAAAATGTGCTTGTTCCACCATAAAGCCAGAAAAAGGGAGATACAAAGTGGAGAAGGCTTTGCTTTGTTGGGCATGAAAGGAAGAAATCCCTGAATAATAACACGGCCAAAAAGACAAAGACAAAGACCATGGCTATTTGCTTCCCCAACTGCTATTGCTTAGTCGAGCTTCTACTGCAAAGGATTTGTATGTTTTATTTATTGGTATTTTAATTCTGTATTAGTTTAATATATTTTTAAAGGGTGGGAGGATTATTATCATTATCATTATTAATTGTTCCACCACAATTCCAGAAAAAAAGGAGAGCCAAAGTGGAGAAGGCTTTGCTTTGTTGGGTATGAAAGGAACAAATACAGGTTTTTGATGGGCAATGATAGAGTAATGTTCTCCAGAAGTGCCAATTTTGAAAAATGCAGTGGTTGGGAGACCATACACTGTAACCAAGATGTGTTTGTACCACTGGGCATTGTGCCACAAAATGCCAGAAGTGGATGGGTGGATTTGCCTAAAGCAGAAGAAGATGTAGAGCCAGGCACATCACAGGACACTGCCTCTATGCCACAGACACAAACACCTGAACAAACTATTCCCACACCCATTTGAGCCTAGGAAAGAGTCTGATGCATTACTAGACATGCAGACTAATAGGGAGAATGAGGTAGGAAGAACAAAAGTAATCATCCCCAGAGTCAGAAGGGAACCAGGTAGATTTGTCATCCAAGAGGCAAGGGTTTGCACTGTGGTAGCTGAGAAACCTGACAGTTTTCAGAACATGTTGAGATTTCCTCAGAAGGAACAAGAGAAGTGGAACCAGGCCATGGATTCTGAGTTTGAGACACTTGTAGAAAGTGAAATTTTTGAAGTGGTGGATAGGACAGGAGATCACAAGGCAGTGGGCTGCAGAAAGAAGGACATGAAAGAAGGACATGCCAGACAGAACTCAGAAATACAAAGCCAAGCTTGTTGCAAAAGGTTTTTCACAATAAAGGTTTGAGAATTATGGCATGACTTTTTCTCCAATAGCCAAGCCTGAGAGTTGACAGTAGCAGCAAAAGGGAACCTGAAAATAAGGCATTTTGATTTTGAGACAGCATACCTGAATGCTTGTTTGGAGGAGACTGTGTACATGGAGCAACCTCCAGGGTATAACTGTGCTGGTAGCAACAAGGTATACAAATTGAAAAAGGCCCTGTATGGATTGAAGCAGAGTGCTAGATGCTAGAACAGGTGCATTCATGATGAGCATGTCAAACTTGGATACCAATGCAGTATGGCTGATGTGTGTGTGTATACCAAAGGTAGTGTCATTCTAGTAATCTATGTTGATGATCTTTGTGTGGCTGCAAGTAGTTTGGATGAAGTGAAGCATGTACAGGAGGAGTTAGCAAGAAAATTCAAACTGAAGGATTTGGGCTGTTTGAAGAATTACTAAGGAATTGAAGTGGAGAGAACCCAGAATGGGGAGATTCTGTTGTGTCAGAAAAAGAAAATTGAGAGGATTGTGGAGAAATGTGGACTGAGCAATGCAAAGATAGTCAGAAGTCCCATGACACATGAGTTTACTAGTTTAGAATCAAATAAATTGTTTGAGCATCCTGAATTGTTCCATTCAGTGCTCAGTAGTCTTTTGTTCACTGCAAACACTAGGTTAGATATAAGCTTTGCAGTGAGGTTGTTGAGTAGGAGAACCTCAAAACCCAGATTAGTAGATTGGACTGCTTTGAAGCGTGTGGTGCAGTTTCTCAAGGGAACAAGGGACAGATGTCTGGTGATGACTGGAGGCGTGTCTCAGCTAGAGTGCTATGCAGACAGCTCCTTTGCATCAGAGGTCTGCTACCTCTGTTTCTGGTTTGGTCATCAGATTTGCTGACAGTCCTGTTAAGTGGAGATCCAGAAAGCAAAGTTGTGTAACTTTTACGTACCACAGAAGCTGAATTTGATGCACTTTCAGATATGGCTAGTGAAGTTCAATGGGGGTCTTGATGACATCCGCAAACCAAACCAACTTCTGGGACACACAGTATACAGAAGACCCACACATACAGACAGATACCTGCACAAGAACTCTAACCATCACCCAGGACAAAAAAGAAGCACAATAAAAACACTGGTAGACCGGGCAAAATGCATCTGTGAACCCCACTTCTTGAAAGAGGAATTGAAGCACCTAGACTGGGCTCTACAGGCAAATGGTTACTCCAGCTCAGACATCAGAAGGACTGCCAGACCCAGAAAAACCCAGAGGACTGAAGACAAGCAGCCACCCAAAGGGAAGGTATTTTTACCATATATCAAAGGAGTCACAGACAGAATAGGGAAAGTAGTGAGGAAAAACAACCTCCAAATGGTTTACAAACCAACCAAGAAAATCCAACAAACAGAGAGATGCCATCGGGAGCCGAGACCGACAACCGAGACATGGAGAAATATATCTGGGTGTCATCAACGTACTGATAGCACCTAGCCTCATGTCTCCGGATAAGCTCTCCCAGAGGCTTCATATAAATGTTAAATAACATCAGGGACAGGATGGTGCCTTGGGGGATGACGCACTTGAGCTCCTTCCTAGCAGAGCTACTGTCCCCGAGCAACACCCTCTGGGATCTACCTGAGAAGAAGGAACGGAGCCATGCAATGCAGCACCTCCAATTCCCAACCCCCTCAGGCAATCCAAGAGGATGTTGTGGTCTATTGTGTCAAAAGCTGCTGAGAGGTCTAAGAGCACCAACAGGGTCACACTACCCCTGTCAATGCTCAAACACATTTTATCAGTCAAGGCAATAATGGCAGTCTCAACCCCAAATCCCATCCTAAAGCCAGTTTGAAATGGATATAGATAATCAGTTTCATCCAAGACAGCTTGGAGTTGAAGAGCCACCGCTCTCTCGATCACTTTGCTCAAGAATGATAATAACACGACTGGCCTATAGTTGTTCATATCCAGGCGGTCCAGGGAGGATTTTTTCAGGAGTGGCCTAACCGCCGCTTCCTTTAAGCAAGATGGAACAAAACCCGTCCTGAGGGATGTGTTGATAATGTCCTTAAGGAAAACCTTCAGGACATCCCCCGCCCTGGACGGCCAGCCATGATGGGCAAGGATCAAGAGGGCAGGTAGTTTTCCTCACTCTACCAAGAAGCTTGTCCACGTCATCAGTACTCACAGATTGAACCTGATCCAGTAAAATTTCATTCTACTATGATACTTTTAGTTCTAACACTTGCTTTCAAATGCTGCAGTATTTGCACCTTCAAGACCAAGATGGGATGCACATCTCTGAATCCCATGAATATATTTTCCTGTAAACCAAGAACACAGTGCATTGGTAAACAAAACAAAAAAAGAACTATCTTTAGAACTATGCACATTTTGAAAGCTTAGTTAAGCACACCGTCTCTAAACATTTTATAACCTAAAAGACCTAAAATTAAACCTTTAAACATTTTGAAAGCTAATGGGACACCTATCTAGTCATAGTAGCTTTAAATTATCTTCTGCATCAGAGATAGCATGCCTCTAGATACCAACTGCTACAGAGCACAACTCTAGTGTGTATCAGTGTTCTGGTCATGGGTTTCCTGTTGACATCTGTGGGAAATGAATTCTGTTATTATGTCTCTTCTTGTATGAACCTGTCCACAGAGGCCTTTCTCCATGTTTCATATGTATCTGAGGCACATTTGGCAGGAACATATAAGAATGTTTTCAAAGTTGCTGCACCCATGCAGTAAAGCCTCCACCACTGGGAGAGCTGTCTGGCACTTTCCTTCCTGATTTTTCTCTGCTTTTGAAAAGAAATATAATCCAGTGGGAGTTAATCTAATTTAGGTAGTGGATTTGGATTTTAATTGCCATATGGTCTGAATTTTGTTAGTTTTCAGTGGATATTTTATTATTGTTACAGTTGAATTTTGTGTCATTAACTATACTGGGAACCTTTACATGAAAGACAGGATATAACATAGACTAATTAGTAGACTATTAGTTAGATTACCAACTCCTGGGAGTATGCTCCCCTGTCTCAGAAAAAACAGTCCCCATGGGGGGGAACTGTAGATGGCTACCCATGAACATTGGCCGTTATGTAGTTGTTAGTGGATATAGAAGAATAGCTCTCATTCTTTGCTGTTTTTTGTTTTGCATTATAAAATGGTGATATACTCAAATAAGCACCTCAGAATCATAAGGATATGGATCACAACAAATAAAAGTTCATTTTAAGGTAAGCTATCATGACTAGATAGGTGGTTTATTGTTTCATGTTGTTCAGTTTTATACTGGATGTTTCATTATTAACAGATTAATATTTGTAGCACTTCCCTCATTTTTTTTACTGAGGAGTTCAAAGCAGTTTATATGTCAGGGATGGAGAATCTGTGGCTGTCCAGATGGACTGCAGTTCCTATTATGCTATACCTCTGACAATGTCACATACATCTATAGAAGCTATAGATCAAAAACAACTGGAGGGCCACACATTCCTCACCTCTGATATATGGCAATATCCCCTTATATCCCACCTCAAATCCCTATAAAATCGAATAGACTGGGAGACAATGACTGAGTACAAGGTTACTCAGAGAAATTTGTGGAAGAGAAGAGATCTGATATTTTCTTCTGCCCAGTTTGTCTGACATTATGTCCATGACACAGACTTTCCTGATCTACTGCACTGAAGGTGCAGGAGAAAAAAGACAAATCTATTCCTGAACATAAAACTCCCTTTATAGCAGTGTAGGCCTTAAATGCCCCAATTTAGCCTTCACTGTTTTACATATATCTCAAGAATACTAGAGCTCATGGAGCAGTTCCCCAAAAAAATTCCTATAAAAAGATGCATGCTCCTATGTACAATTTCTTTAATATCATCAATATACATAGGCAGAGATGTTTCCTTGCTATGAAAGCTTTCATGTACGATGAAAGAGTCTCACAATTCATTAGCAAATTAAACATTTTGTAATGCAGGCAGTCACATTTTGGCTTTATATCAATTACTTTGGACCACCTGGGTAGGAATTCATATTATTCTGGAAGAATATGAGAAAATAAATGTTCAGTTGTTGTTGCTGTCGTTAAAAACAACACTTGATGCCTTTATGAGAATGATAGATGACAAATGTTTACTACAAACTGTTCCATTTTATTATTAGGTATGTGTGTTTTGAATACTGCTGTTAATACTACATGGGTTTCACAACGATTTGATACATAAAAAGAAGTACTGGTATTAAAAATCAATTTGTCCATTTTCTTTAGGGAACTGCCTATGTACGTGTTAAGTTCACAACCTTATTATCACAATTATAGGAAACGTATTATTCCGCCCTCCACTACTGCTACTAATTTAAGACTAAAGATCTAGCTATTTGTGAGATGGAATATTAGCATTCCTCCTCTGAGGTTTTCTACTGTGACGACCCACCATACAAAGATGCTTGTTCTAGCTATATCGTCTTTGCTTTATCTATCAGGCCATGTATGGTGACAGCTGCATTTGGAAGCAACTTAAAACAAATCCCATCCTGGCAGTATCTAATCCAGGGCCTGGTACAAACAACATGGAAGAGTCAGTGTCAAAATTAAACAATGCCGGATTTGCTAAGAACAGATGCTTTTTCCTTGCAGCTGTAAAAACCTTAAAACAATCCTGTACCACTCTGTCTGGTCACGCAAAAATCACAAAGCAAGGCATAAATTTGGCCACTTATTGCAAATGTTTGCTCAAGGCTTTAAAAACAGTAACAGGGATTTGTTGTGGGTGATTATGAGGCTACATTACCCTTTAAATGAGCTTCGTCTTGGTTTAATTTACACCAATTATTTTAATATATTGACAAAGGAAAAACTTTGATACAAAGAGATTTTGAAGTATTTTATTCTTATATATAAAGCATATCTTATATTGCTTAAGTATAATCAATATATTTGCACACAAGTTTTAAATGATTGATCTTCTTGGTACAGTTTAAACCAAGGTAGTTTGGGATATTTTTAAAAAAATTATAGGGTACTTTTTCCAATCACTGAGAAAGCAGTACCAAGATATGACTGTAATTATAGTCTCATGTTAGGCTACAACTTACTTACACTAATACAGCCATACTAAAGTAATGTCACTTGTAAATTGCTCCAAATGATTAAAATTCTGCAGGTCATAGCATTCTAGTATGTACAGATTCAGCAATATATATACTAAATGGGAAGTGATTTTGGTATTATATCCATCTAATTAGAGAACATGATGTAAGATCAGGAATCAAAATTTTAATATCAACTTGAACATGACTCCAATATATAGAAAATAAATCTAATGCCTTACTATACAATGTGAAATATTGTTCACTTTAACCTGACAATGGTATCTCTGTATTAATTTACTGTTCTTGTATTCCTATACTGTAATTTACAATACATGCAGATTCACATTAACATTTAAAGCAATTTGAAATCTCTTAAGAAATACTTTCAAATTGGTGATTATTTTTAACACAGGCTTACAGAAAACTTTTGCCAGAGTTAACAGTTCATTAGCACCTCCCTACTTATCAATATAATTGGATTGTTTGATGGTACAAAGTAATCTTCTTCTCAAATCTACTTTTAAAAGGCAAGGTGAAAAATGACCAGATTAATAAGGCTCATAATCGTTACCTAAAATGGCATAAAAGATACCAATATTATGAGGGGGGGACAGGCAACCCTCCCAACTCCTTATATTTAAGTTGTGTATTAAGAATTAACCCCTTTTCTCTCTTCCCTCCTATCTTCTGTTCCCCAACTCTAAGATATTAGTGTTTGAGATATTATGTCATTCATGACATATTGTTCTATAGTTTAAGATTTTTATATACCATATAGAATGTTATAAAATGTATAACTTAATTTACACTTAATATAATTAACATATATTCTATGTTTAATGTTATGAAATCCATAAAGATCTCATATTTATATTCAGCAATATTTAATCTTTATTGCTATAACTTCATCTGAGCACATATTCATTTGCAAAAGAAATTGCAATAGTGTTAAAGTGATCATCAGTTTCTGTTTTTTTTAACTACAGCTGCTTACTTATCATTTCACATCAATATCTTTTCAGTAGTAAGCATTATACTAGCAGGAATGCAGTAAAGGACATTTCAGAATTTGTAACTAATTGCAATAATCCCTTATGTTTTTATTTATGGTTCCTCATAAAGCAATTAGTAAAATTAGAACACAATCTAAAAACCTTTGCATTGCCATTAAAAAAATCAAACTCAATGACTGAAGGTTGGGTTTTTTTGTATCATAAATGTGTGTGTGTGTGTGTGTGTGTAATACTAACTGCACAATACTACACATATCTATTCAAAAGTAAGTCTCATTATTACAATGTACCTTACTCACAGGTAAGCATATATATGATGCCAGATTAAAGCAGGTTTCCTAATAGGGCTCTTTACATTCATATTTATATGAATTATGAATAATCGGCAATTACATGCATCTCTGTGTGCATTTGTTATTCACACATACACAAACATATGTGCTCTACACAGATACACACAGATACACACAAGGCGGATACATAAGACAATCCAAAGACTAACAGATGTGTGACTTCTAATTAGTTATAATAATCACTGCTTCAACGCTATTTGTAAAACCTCTCTTTTGAAATTAGGATCCTTTGAGTTTTAAACTCTCAGGGAGCTTCAAAGTACTAATACTAACAAAATAAAAGGAAATCTGGCTTCTGTTTAGAATTTGAGACCCCTACAGTGATAACTTTACAGGGGAAAATATTAAATTATAATTATCCTAAACAGACACAGTCCTGTGAAACTAACCTCACATTCATATTAAAATACAAAGAGCCAACTATAATGAAGTTGATTCATCCTTGGGAGACAAAGCTTTACCACAGTAAACTCAGTCAACTGTTGCTCTTGCTTTTATATTCATGGTACTTAAATAGCGCACTTTAAAACAAAAAAAACCCCTCCAATTGGCTTTTCAGGCATCCACCCTTCCCAAAAATAACGCACTTGAAAAACCCAAAATGATATGAAAAGGCTTCAAGGCCTCTTTTCTCCCTTTCAGAGCACTTTTTTTACTTCTGTTTGCAGTAATCTGCCTTTCACTTTCTCGTTGCTACAGAACAAACGAGGAGGCTCAGGACTTTGAAAAGGGGGCTCAATGTGTAATGGGCCCACTAGAATTAATTTAGTTGCACCAAATCCATTGAGCACGGAAGGGTTCCCCCCCCCCCTCTTCTTCTCAAATCATTCTGAGTTGGACGCAGCCCCCCAGCCTTTGTAATTCTAGTAAAGCACTTAAAGTGCACAGTAGGTGTTCATCAGGACCATCTGGTCAAAAGCAAAACAAGCTGCTGATTTTGCCTTTGAATAGAATGAAGCAAGTGTGAATTAGTCTCTTCAATTAGCACTATTACAACCTGTCAAGTGCATATTGTAAAACAGGATTATTACAGTATTGGTCACCAGTGCAATTATTTACTCTCTGCCTTTTCTTGCATATAAATATGTCCTGGTTTATTCGTTTCTGATAAGCAGAAATTGTTTATTTCAAGTTACTCCTTTCCAAGTCATGAACAATATGAGTTACACATTATGAATTCTAGCAAAACATATGCTAGCAAAACAATACAGCATTTAACAATTAAAAGTGTTTTTAAGACCTCTTTCATCATATCAGTTTCAGTTAAGCATTTTTTTAAAAATCCATAAGAAATTAAGGATAGTTAGATATGACTGCCCACAACCTTTGCACCCCAAACAGTATCCCATCAACAGGGTATCTGAGGTCTGTCAGAGTTCTCACATCCACACAGAGCAGATCTATTTTAATTTGTCATCACCTACAAGGCTGCTTTCCTTACCTACAGTAAAATGTGCTACTGGCTTACAAAATTAATATAGAATACATATTAGATATGTCTCTCATTTATCCTTTGACATGGATCTTTAAAATGACAAACTTCCCATGTTAGATATCATAGTTCCCTAATCCTCATACTGCATTCAGAGTACAACCCGAAATGTGTGCGTTTGGTATTATATGACCTGTTCACAACAAATTCAGAATCATCACACAATTCATTTCATTAACTAAGAGTTTGGTGTGACTAGTTTACAAAAGAAAGTTTTATTATATCATCTAACACATTTTAAAATAAGGTTTTGAATAAAAATTAATGTTTCATCTAAGTAATGGAAACATGGGCCAGGATAAAATCAAGCACAGGTAGTTCAGTTCAGTGAGCCCAAGCAGTAGACACACAGATACCTTATAGGGTTATGCACATGGCTCTGGCTGATGTGTGTGTGTGTGTGTGTGTGTAGATCTGAATCTAGAACATCTTTGCTATCATCTTTGCTATTGTGCTCATTTACTTGGAAGCTGTATATAGGTTCTTGAAATTTCAAAAGGGGGAAGAATGGGAACAATCTCAAAACATTATTTTCATTAGCCGATGAAAAATTCTCCTAAAGTAACCAGTAAACCAGTAATAAACAGTGAATATAACCTCCAGTATGGCTAGCTAGATTGTTATGGTCCCAAAGTCAATATTTTGTAGTCTCAGCACTGCTTCTTTCCCCATTTCAACAAAAATATAAAGTCTTTCATTTGAACAGCACAGAGTGATGATTAAATCTTACAACCCAAGGAAGGAAAGTTATACCAGACTACCTTCCAAAGAACAGCAACCCTCCTCAACATGACATTCCATGTCATTTGAACCCACAACTGTAACGGGCCCGCTCAAACAAGAGTATCTACTGAGCTGCATGTTCCTAAGCTAGTTTTAAATATAAACCAGCAACTCCTTCTCAGATTTATTTGACCCTAAGCCCTATAGAAAGCCATCCATCCTGTAAAAAATACTAATCTTAGAAAATGAAGACAGTATCCACAACACCATAAAGCTCCTTACTGTTAGGATTACAAGATATGCTTTTATGGAACACATTCAAGAAATCTGTGGAGCATAACTGTCATGAACAACTCGAGATATCAAGAATATATTTTCTTTCTGTCCCCCTACTTTTGTCAAATGTGCAAAGAAATATGTGTGTGGAAATGTTTGTCTTGGGGAACCCTATGGATGGTGGACACTGGAATTTGAAGTTTACTGCTTGGTAATGTTCTGGCCCTTCAAACAAGTCCTTCATAGGGGTATAGTGCTACTAGAAAAAAGCAGTTTGAGGGAGCTGGGGGCTGTAAAACAACATTGGGGCCACAATTTGTCCATCTAGAAAGAAAAGAAAGAGTTAATTTGACAGCTCCTCAATCTTCTTTTACACAACTGGCTTAGTCTACTATTGAACTTGATTAATGAGAATTGGAGAATATTTGGCTCCTGATTAAGTCATCATGAGACTCTCAGAAAAAGTACCTACTGAGCTGCATGATCCATTGACAAGAACAGGCTGCCAACTTGTAGCAGTGGTTCTTTACGTGCTCAACTATGCACTCACACATTTTGGTGGTAATCCTGCCCTCTCAATTACATGGATATAAACCATGCACTTCCACATAAACCAGTTCCAAATATGCCAAGTGATAGGTCTGGATTAAAGGGAGGCATGAATATGTGAGGAAGATGGGTTTTGTGAGTGCACAGATGACCACTCAAAGAACCAATTACAGGCAGGCAAATTGTTCTTCTGTGTAATCTGAATCACACATATGGGAAAATAGCAAGCTGCATTACTGAGGATGGTGGGGTCATGCTAGGGCCTACGATAGGATTGTCCTACCAAAAGTTGTATCAGAGTGGAAACAAACACCAATTGGACAGGTAAGTAGATCCATGTGGTTGAGTGGCAGGGGTCCAAAAGAAGGACCTGTCTAAGATATGCCAATGAGGTGACCATTGTTCATGCCAAATGAGCAGCATCCAGCAAGGGAGTATGTGATGTGGACAGCATCCATCACACAATGGGAAAATTGTTGAAATGAGATTGCTTTTCTTTTTTTATGTGTGCCTTAGGCAACAAAGAGATGGGTTGTCCAGCACTTCTTTGTCCAGGATACATAGAAAGGTCCTTCTAACATCTAGTTACGGTCAAATGATGGTGACTGCATGAAAGTGGCAAGAACCAAGGGTTTGTTGAGATGGAAAGTGGTCACCACCTTAGGCAGGAAAGAGATTTCCATGGAGAAGATTTTGTTGTTATGTGCCTTCCAGTGGTTTCCAACTTAAGGCAACCTTAAGATGAACCTATCATAGAATTTTCTTGGCAATATTTGTTCAGAGAGGATTTGCCGTCCCTACGAAAGCAAAAGTAAGAGCCGGGGGGGGGGGGTTACGCTTAAGGTTGCCAGTGTGCTGGCTCTATAAGCAGATGTTATGGCAACAAAGAAGGCTGTCTTTTAAGAGAACAGATGAAGATTTCAGGATGCCATGACCTCAAAGGGATGTGCCAAAAGCTTGTAGAGGACCAATGAGAGGCCCCAGGCAGGTAGCGTCCTCAGTTAGGTATATGGAAGTGCATGCAGCCTTTGAAAAAATTTCTTGTATTCATGTGGACTAACCACATGCTGTGTCTTGCAGCTCAGAATGAGTGGATATAGCCACCAGTTAAATCCTCAAGAAAGAATAGGAAAGATTCTTCCAATGCAAAAGTTTGGGAATGAACAAAGGGGTTTCCATGCAGCTCCAACTTCTCATTCCTTGTTTAGCAAATGGGGAATATTCAATTGTACACCTCATATCCTATATCAGACTGGTGGAACAGAGCCAGGCACATCTATGGAGAACTATGCATTAGCCATGGCCTTCATACTACAGTCCAGTGCATGCTTTGCTGTAATAATATGCTGTGTCACCAGGCTATGTGCTGTGTAATGGAAGATCCATGCTACTTTCTTATAATCATTCAAAAAGCAATCAATGGGGGGAGGGTGGGCTATTCTGAGCAACAAAGCTGCCATTAAGTACATTTTACAGGCCATGGTGTCAATCTTACACCCTTTGTTATCAGTCAGAGTAGCATCTGTCTTTTTTGTCAATCTGGATTATGCCACTTTTGACTATAATAGAATTAGGCTGTTGGTGTTTGAAAAGTACAGCATAACTCTCTTCCTGCACCCACTAGAGAATCTAAATCGTCCTTAAAGTGGAGGTAAACGGTGCTGGAATCTGCCAGGAATAATGTGCCACCTTCCATAATGCCAAAAGCATCAGGATAGCTGCTGGAGGAATGTTTTGATTTTCAATCTTTTTAAAGACCAAGTATGCATGGGGTGGTTCAGATATTTTAATTTGTAGGCCCAGAACTTTAGCCATTCTGAAACCTGCTCTGAAAAGGTAACCAGGTCATTCAACAAAGGGGCATGGCTTTTATCCCCTAAAAGGAGGTCCAAGGAGGATGTGGAAGGGTCTTCTACTGTTGAGTGGCCTGACTCCTCCTCCTATGAAGACTCTCAACCCCCCCTAGAAGAAGAAAATGGAGGAGGTGTAATGGGGCATTGAGCAGAAGCGGTATCACATTGGTGTCATGCAGAGGAGGGCTAAGCTCCTGTCAGAACAAATGGAATTGGTTAGATTAGAGAACAAGGTGCAGGAACACTGTCAAAGTAAGAGGATGATACTGGCACTCTCTGAAGATGCAGAGGTAGACACAAATGTAGTGGAGGAGATTGCGGCTTACAGACTGTGGCTGTAGAATGTAGAAATAAGCTACCCAATGAGGCAGAGTGAGGATGTTCCTTATAGTAGTCATCATAAGACACATGGTCATCTTAATGCAGGTCCCATTTATAATGGGGTTGTTGTTGTGTGCCTTCAAGTTGTTTCCAACTTATGGCACCCCAAGGCAAGCCTATCACAGGGTTTTCTGGAGCTGATATTGTGTGACTCACCCAAGGTCACCCAGTGGATTTCCATAGCTGAGTGGAAAACTCTGTTCTCCAGGGTCTTAGTCTGATGCTCAAACCACTATATCACTCTGGCTCTCCTATAAAGGGGGTGAGAGTGGAGGTCTTAGTAGGTATCTGTAGGTATGGTAGGTATCTGTCCCAATGATAGAGAATACAAAGGATCTCCCTAACAATGGATGTGTCTAGAACCTCTGTAAGAACAAGATGGGGAAGGAGAATGTCAATGTTGAGTTCAAAAGTCTCCTTGAAACCCAGATCTATTCCTGTATTGATAGGTAGTATAAGGCTGTGGTTCCTAATGAACCCACTGCACTTGCTGATAAAAAGGGACTGGGATTGTGCAGGAGCACACAGCTTATATCCATGTAGGTGGGTGGGTGGGTTATCACAAAAACATAGCTCTAGAATCTTCCGAGGAGCTCCACAGGTGCAGAATGACCCATGTGTGTAACAGAGAGCATGAACAAGACCCCTTGTAACTTCCAATTCTTGGGATATATGAAGCAGAAACACAAACATTTCATAGTACATGCCCAACATGTTTCAGGATGAACATTTAGTTCACAGTTGGTGGCACTACACAGAGATTCTCTACCATTCATTGGAATGCTTTACAGAAACCTGGATGGGAGAGGCCGGTGCAGTGACTTGGGTGCAGGCCTCCCAGCTGGTTATACAGTTGGTGAGCAGGTATGGGGAAGTGGTGGGGGGGGGGCTGAGTGGCTTTAGTTCATAAGAACAACCTGACCTTGACCAGGATACCTGTCCGGAACACAGTCCACTTCGAGTGTATGTACCTGAGCCTGAGGACCATGGATAGTTTGGTGATTCTGTTAGTATACTGGCCACCCTGTTGTCTAACAGACTCCCTAACCAAGCTGACACAACTGGTCTCAGAGTTGCTGTTGGAATCGCTCAGACTTTTAGTTTTGGGCAACTTCAACATTCCACTCAAGACCAGTTTGACAAATCTAACAGGTGCGGCTCAGGAGTTCATGGAATCCATGACAAACATGGGCCTATCCTAATTGGCTGTCGGGCCCACTAATTGTGCAGGTCATATCTTTGATGCAGTCTTTAGTACGGAACAGGAATATCCGTGGGCGGAGGTTATTAAAACCTCCGCATTGTCATGGACGGATCGTTTCTTGGTCAAGACTGAACTAAGAACCACTGTCCACCCCACCGGGGGTGGTGGACCTATTAGAATGGTCCGCCCTGGAAGGCTAATGGAACCAACTGGATTCCAGAAAGCCTTAGAGGGTTTAATGGATGGCAATGCCGGTGATTCTGTCAAAGCTTTGGTCAATACCTGGAACACCGATCTTACCAAGGCTATTGACACAATCGCTCCCAAGCGTCCTTTCCAACCTGCTTCAAATCAGAAGCAATGGTATACAACAGAGCTTAGGAAAATGAAGCCGGTTGGACAACAACTAGAGTGCACCTGACAGAAAACTTGACTCTTATTTGACAAGACTCGTCATAGGAACTTTCTTTGGTCCTATCAAGAGGCAATACGTGCAGCACAGAAATCTTTCTCCTCTGCACGTATTGCGTCTGCAGAGTCCCATCCAGCAGAGCTGTTTAGGGTGGTAGGGGAACTGACACAGGTTTTACCTGTGCAGAACCCTTTACTTAACCCAACAATGGCCTGCTGTGACGCGCTTAACAACTTTTTTGCAGATAAAATCTCTCGGATAAGAGCCAACTTAAACGCCAGTGTTGTGACAGAATCAACTGGCGACATGTCCAGCAACTCCACTGATGAAATTATACTGGATCAACTTCAACCTGTGAGTACCGATGACGTGGTCAATCTCCTTGGTAGAGTGAAGAAAACAACCTGCCTTCTCAATCCTTGCCCATCATGGCTGGCCATCCAGGGGTGAGATGCGTTGAGAATGTTCCACAGAGACATTGTCAACGCTTCCCTTAAGGAAGGTTTTGTTCCATCTTGTCTTAAGGAAGCGGTGGTTAGGCCGCTTCTGAAAAAATCTTCCCTGGACCTCCTGGATATGAACAACTACAAGCCAGTCTCTTTATTACCTTTTCTAAGCAAAGTAATCGAAAAGGCGGTTGCTCTTCAACTCCAAGCTGTCTTGGGTGAAACCGATTATCTAGATCCATTTCAAACTGGCTTTAGGACAAGATATGGAGTTCAGACTGCCATGGTTGCCCTGGCTGATGACTTTCGCCTCGGCTTCTGGACCTCTCAGCGGCTTTTGATACAATAGATCATACCATCCTTGTGGATTGCCTGAGAGGGTTAGGAATTGGAGGCACTGCATTGCAGTGGTTCCATTTCTTCGTCTCGGGCAGATGTCAGAGGGTGAGGCTTGGGGACAGCTGCTCTACAAAAAAAGAGCTTAATTGTGGTGTCCCTCAAGGCGCCATCCTGTCCCCAATGCTATTCAATATACATATGAAGCCGCTGGGAGAGATCATCTGGAGACATGGGGTGCGGTGTTATCAGATATACTTCCCCATGTCTCGGCCCTCAGCTTCGACTTCAGATGGCGTCTCTCCTCTCAATGACTGTCTTAAGAAAGTAATGGACTGTATGAGGAAAAACAGATTGAATCTGAATCCAGACAAAACAGAGGTAGGGGTTTTGCAGACGGTGCAAAGTGCCGTCTTCAAGCCCAGGAAGGGGAAGGGCAGCCAGACAGCGGGCACCCCAACCCCTTCCTGAGAACGTCATCAGAGCGCCCACCATTGCACATGGCGGGTGCTCCAATGACAACCTTCCATTGCAGCGATGGAAGAGGTGCGGAAGAGACGCACACCGCCTCTTTCGGTGCCCTTTTCAGGGCCACTCAAAGAGTGGACTGGGGCCGAGCAGTGGGGCAGCCTCAGCCCCAATCCTTGGCTTCTCGGGATGGCCCATGGCCGCCCGTCTGTAGAGGCCCGTACTTACAGTTGCAATCCCAAAACCAGATATGAGAATACAACTTCCAGTCCTGGACAGGGTCACACTCTCCTCCAAGGACTGTGTTCGTAGTCTGGGGGTACTCCTAGATCCATCACTCCAGATGTCAAATCTGGAGGAAAAGGAAGCTACAAACAGATCCCATAAAAGTGAGCCAAAAAAAAATGAAACTTTCCAGAGTGCCTCTCTGCTTTTCCAAAACTGACATCTCAAGAACAATGAGATTCTCTAATCCCAAACAGGAATATATTTCCTTTCTTTCTAAATTTTTAAATTAAAAGCAACAGTTGTCTTAGTGCTTAACTTTTACTTGTTTAGCATAAAGCATAAAGAGGTTCTTGTCAACTACTAGCTTCACTCAGCAAATGCTATCAAAAGTCACTGCTACTTTTAACCTGCTCCTATTAATTTCAAATGCAGACACAGAGTAGAGGAGATCTGTATGAATCCTGATAGATAGAACAGCACCCTATTTATTTCACACTGTCAAATAGGGCTAACAAGACCTTAGGCTATTTCCTGTCACAGGTGATAGTGCTGCTGATATGTTGTTTTTGGCTGTATTTGCTGGTATACTTGAGATTTTAAACACTATTAGAATATTTCTAGTTAAAGCTGTTTTTAGCATTAATTGCTAAAAGCACAGAGCTGATGCTGCTCCATGAAACTCTCTCCTAGCCCAACCTATATTAAATGTTGATTCAGTAAGGAACCAAGTTTGAGATACCCATAAAGAGAAAGAGGAGTGGGGGAGAGATCAAATCCAATATTCTTACAGGACAGGCATGGAGAGAACCTAAACTGTAGCTTACTGCAGGACCACTGGTATGGGGGTTACAGCATAGTTCAGAAATTGAATTCCATTTGGGAAATGGGTTTGAAAATTATTTGGTAAGAGACACAAAACCTTCTGTTTCTGAGATCAACTTCTAATTTGCCAGAAATATCTTATAAGGATCTCCTTATAATCAATACAAGAGTGAGTCTTCACTAAAGCTGATGTGTTGTTGGATTCACCCTGACACTCTTGCAGTACATACCTTATTTCCCTGCGTATAAGACTACTTTTTAACCTGAAAAATCTGTGGTTAAAGTGGGGGGGTCGTCTTATACGCCGGGTATAAGGATAAGGAGGATAGAGGTGCTAGAACTCTATATTTTGATTGGAAAAATGGGGGGTCGTCTTATACGCCAGGTCGTCTTATACGCCGGAAAATACGGGTAAGTAAAAACTTGACTGCCCTATGTAGAAAAGTTATCAAAATACTAGTACACATACAGTGGTCATGTCCTGAAGCTGGAATATACTAAGCAGGTGCTTGACAAGTGTTTAAAAATTCCCATATTAATAGATGGATAATTAATCTTTTTGGATAACATGCAACATCCATTTCCTCAGATGCTCTACTAACCTTGACATCAATAGTTACAAATCACATATATCAAATGTTACACAAAGCAATAGTACTATTTTATTATCAGCTACCAAGCTGGAAATTCGTAGGCCTCAAATGAAAACTGGAAAACTCAAATGGTTGCATGATGGCAATAAAGACTAGCCAAATTGTTCTGACAGAAAATAATAATTCAATAAAGTATTCTGTGTGGGTGGCATTAAGCAGAACCACTTTGCAACTTGGTCTTTATGTTTCTGGTAGGGAATCCCCAACAAGCTCACATCCTTATCTTACACACTACCTTTTGGAATGATCTGTGATGACATCGTTGTTAATTCCATATGGAGATGTGAAAACAAAGAATACAGATTATACTCTTTTGTGTTTTTATAACTGTTTCTTGCTTATTCTGTAATTATCTATGCTATTATTCATTAACATTGCAAACAAAAAAGAAGTGCATTACCAGGCTACTAAAAATTATCCAGCAGATATCCAATAGAAATAGCCACTTGCAGGGGGGCATGGCCAGCTGCCAAACATGGAGGACATGTAAAGGCAGAGCAGGGCAAGATCTCATATTTTTTTCACAAAATTGGAGATAATTTTGATGAAAATTTACAAATGAAATAAATCCCTCTGATGCAGAACACCAAGAGGTTGGTGGATCAAGATATTTCTACATTTTACCTAGCAGCAAAAGAGCCAAAAATCCAGTTGGAGAACAGAGGCCTGGATCCATAAATGACATGAGGCTCATACAGGAACAGCAAAGGGTGTAGAGGAGATAACTTTATGTCCCCGGACCTACCCTTTCCTGAGCTGCTACTAAAAATAAGGGAGAACTTAGTAAAAGATCTGCAGAAAAGCTGGGCCCTAACTCTAGTACCTATAAAACTCAAAACTGTCAGCTAGTCATAAGGATGTGATCCTCTCAAAGCGAAACCCTGGGTCCCTCAACCTATCCATCCCCAATGTATGACTGCTGATCCTGGAGAGGGGTCTTGTTACAAACGTTACTTGAAAATCAAATTTCTTTGGGGTTCTATCCTAGAGATAATGTATTTACAGCTTAATTTCTTGAACTCTGGATAGACTCAGAATTGTATCTCTAAATGTGAAGGGGCTGGGGTCTCCATTGAAATGCACCTGTGTTAATGGTTACTTAAAAAATGAAACCAAGCATAGTTTTCTTGCAATAAACGCATAAAAAAGGGACTGGAAATATCCTCCCCATGTCCCCCTTTGCAACTCAATACACTACAAGTGACTCAAACAAACCAAGGGGAGGAGTGATACTTTTCCCAGATTCATGCCCATTCCAGCCTAACACGATAATATGTGACCCTTCTGGTCGCTTTCTGATTTTGAAAGGAACCATAGCCAGCACCATTCTCACGTTGGTAACCCTTTATTCTCCTAACTCTAATCCGCAAACCTTTATGTCATCCTTCCTACAAACCTTGAGGGAGATGGCAGAAGGGACCACTATTGTTGGGGGAAATGCAAATGAGATGCTTGACTATAAGATGGACAAATCATCTTTTCAAGACTAAAAGAAAGCTATCCCCAAATTCAGACCTTATATCTAAAGAAGGGATATTAGATCAGTGGAGAACATTATACCCATCAGCTAGGGATTACACCTTCTATTTCTCACACACACTATACCTACTCTAGAATTTATTACTTCCTTGTTTCACAACCCTCTCTTTCGAATGTCATTGATGTCCAGACAGAACCTATAGTCTATTTTGACTATTCAGCCACAGTGCTGACCTAGCAGTTAAACCTAGACTCATGGAAACCTTGCATTTGGAGGTTTAACCCCAGACTTTTTACTAAAAAAAGTACAAAACCTAGATTCAAGATGAAATTAAGCAGTTTTACTTGGAAAATAGGAAATCAGAAACCTCGGAAGCCCTGCTGTGAGATACTCTGAAAGTGGTCCTCAGGCCTATTAAAGAGGGAGCCACACTGAAAAGGGTCAAAGATGCCACCAAAACCAAACTCTTTCAAGATATAGCTCAATTGTCACATACCCACAAAGAATCACTTGATTCTAAGATTTTCCACCAACTCCAAACAAACAAGGCAGAGTTAGTAGCATTAGATGCTAGGAAAATACAAACTGCCCTACATTATACCAAGGGGTATTATTATGAGTTTAACAACAAAAACTCACACCTCCTGGCCAGAGCAGTTAAACACAAGACTAGGAAAAGTATTATTTCCACTCTTATTTCCCAAAACAAAACTGTGGTAACAACCCCAGACAAAATACTAGAGGAATTTAGAGCTTTTTATTCCAAATTATACACTTCAGAATTGCCTCAAGGTACTCTGATGGATAGCTTTGTGAAATCACTGAATCTAGTAAAAATCAAAGAACCCTACCAAATCCTCCTGAGCAAACCTATCCAATTAGATGAGATTAAAAAAGCAATCAGTAAATTGAAACCAGCCAAATCACCTGGCCCAGATGGATTTTCAGGTGAATTTTAAAACTCCTTTATAATCAACTTGTGCCTCATCTCCCAAATTTGTTCAATTCCGTGCTGAATGGAGATCCTGTTCCCATATCTTAGCAACAATCCGAATAATCTCAATTCCTAAAACAAAAGAGGATAATCCCAAAACTAAAACCTTCCGCCCCATAGCTCTCCTTAACCAGGATGCCAAATTATTTACTTCAGTTATGGCCACCAGGATAAATGAGTTTATCTTGGAGTACATCAATCCTGACTAGATGGGCTTCATGCCAAGTAGGTGACTAGCAGACCCAATCAATAGGGTATTAAACATCCTGCACTACACCAAGCAATCAAAAACGCCTCTGGCCCTTCTATCGCTGGATGCTTTAAAAGCCTTCAACCAAATGGAATGAACGTATCTTTTTGGTATACTAAAGGAAATTAATTTTGGCCAAAGATTTATTGAAGTGTTGCACCACATCTATGATAGCTCGGAGACAACAATTTTAATCAATGGGTATGAGTATACACCCTTTAGCCTTACTAGAGGAACTAGACAAGGGTGCCCACTGTTGCCTTTTTTATTTGCCCTAATGATTGAACCCCTAGCAAATCTCATCAGATCCAAAACCAGTATGACTGGTCTCAATATTAATGGCCAACATCATAAGACCACCCTTTACACGGATGATGTACTGATTTTTTTGACCAACCTAGAAACATAATTTTCCTTACTGAAAGAGGTATTTGAAGTGTTTGGCAAATTCTCAGGTTTCCAAATTAACTTTGATAAATCTACCATAATCACTCTGAATACATCCCACCAACAGCAGCAGCATTGGCAATCCCTCACAAACTTGTATATCCATCGATCAGGTTTTACCCATCTAGGAATAATTATAACTAAAGACACTCAACAACTTATATCAAGGAATTACAATCCATTCACCAAGTGGATGACACAAAAATTGAAAGTATGGGAAACACTAAAAATTTCCATCCTGAGCTGAATTACTTTAGTCAAAATGTTTTTACTTCCCCATCTGTATTTCTTGTTCCAAAATATTCCATTGACCCCCTCCATTTCCAGGTTTGCAAAATGGCAGTCCACAATTATCCTATTTGTTTTTAATTTAAAAAAGACCTAGGTTCTCTAAACACATCAGGCGCACTGCCTCTATCTATGGTGGACTACCAGTCCCAGATATTAAATTTTACTATCATGCCTTCCATGATCAAAGATGATGATTCCACAAAACGGGTTAGCTTGGAAAATGGTAAACTAAATTCAATAGAAGCGTTTTTCCTTCATAATCAGACCACAAAACACAAACTTAAAGCAATTGTCAATCCCTTTCTTCATAATTCTCTCACAATTTGGAATAAATGCAGGCATGTCCTTGCTCCCGACACTTCTCTCTTGAAACCCTTCTTCTTACACCCAAACTTTCCAAGGGATAGTCAGTTCCCCCCGATAGAAACTGGAAACAAGAAGGTGTTTATTACATTGCTGATCTATTTGCAGATGGAAAACCTAAATCTCCTAAAACGTCCTTCCAAACTAAAGACCTAACTTGGTTCCAAATGCACCAACTCACCTCCTTCATGTCGAGAATACACTCTGTTGGGGAACTCTCACAGCCACTCACCCAATACGAGACTTTTTGTTAAAAAAAAAAAAAAACTACAGCCCAGACTAAAGGAATTGTGGCATATACATACAGTTATTTGCTGGAATACACATATGGAAGGGGCCAGTCTGTCCATTCTTTCTGGCAATAGGAATTAAAGCTATCAATACTAGAATCCACATATATGGTCCTCCATGGTTAATTGAAAAACTTTCCATTACAATGAGACTTTATAACGGACATTCAAAATAGGACACTTTTTATGAGGAGTGGAGGCTCTTAATTGAATTTGTAAATGAACCTTCACACAACCTACAACCTCTGGATCTCACAGCAACTTCTGGAGGGATACTTTACAACTCAACGCAAAGACTGAACTGACTCCTGATAAATCCCATTCACATAATCCTGCAAACTAATGATCACTGAGTAACATCACATCCTATGGTTATTGTTATATTTGTTATTATGTTGCACTGTAATGTTTGACTATCCTATAAAAACTTGAAAATCAATAAAAATATTTTTTTTAAAAAGAAAAGAAATAGTCACTTGCTCAGCTAATCAATAACAGTGTTTCATGTCCAGATAGGTTTCTTGCCACTCAGTTCCAAACAACGGTGCTGTGAGGTAGCTATTTTATTCTCCTCTCATGTTGGCATTTTGGGATGTGAATAAAGAAATGTAAATTCCAGGTTCTATCTAGAAGACTAACCAGTCCAGTTTGATAGTATGAATCTTAAGCCAACTACTGCTCCTTTCAGACTCTGATTTTTGTTCCCTATGTCTTGTTTCTCTATTTTCAGTAAACATGCTACATGAAGAGACTAACATGTATGATGAGGATTCTGCTAGGCTCCATGAGAATCAACTACTGCAGAAAATACTCAGCCTTTATGATCAGATAATGACAACAGAAATTTCTATTAATATAGAAGCATTTTTAAGGATCTGTTGCCATACGGCATGACCACAGTGCCATGTGACATGACAGCTGCATGCCCTGCACAGTCTGTAGCCTCAGAAACATTTTTTTTAAAACTGTTGATCTTCTATTGTTGTTTTGTGTTCTGTGTGTCACACTCCCTTTTTGAGGCTCAGCCTTAGGATCCTCAACAACAAGTCTTCTTATAATGATCATGAGCCAGGATAATCTCCATTGTAGGCCTCACCATCCCTACACCTATATCTCTCTCACAAGCATGGTCGTCAGAAGTTGAAATTATTTCAGGTAATATGGCTCCAGCCATCATCTACACCTCTTACTTCTCCTCAGGATCCCACCAAGGATACTATAATCCATGGCCATTCTGTGATACACAAAGGCATATGCGTAGCAGCAGTCATAAAACCTTGCTTGGTGATATAAGGGCTCAAATGAGCCTTCTCCTTCTCATTCCTGCAAATCCCAATCCCAGTTAAATTACCTTGCACATACTCCTCCTCAATGCTTGATTTCATCCAATCTTAGTTTCATTTAATGAAAATATTTATAGGCTGCTTTCTCACAAAGTTATAGCACTTTACAAGAGATGAAATGTCACTTATATTGTAATCTTCACCTAGAAACTAGCACCACTGAATTCAACTCCATAATAAGCAGAGTACACATGTATAGGATTGTTCTGTTAATATATCAAGACAACTCACTAAACAATGAAATGTTATATACATTTTAAATTTAATATACTTTTAAAATGTTATACACATTTTATATTTTATTATGCACCACAGAAAGCAGCAGTTTCTGCTGACCTTCAATTCATGTATCTCAGCTCACAGCCTTTGACAAGGCTGTCTGAAAAGAAATATCTTGTAGCAAATCTTAAAAGAGCTAGAATCTTTTATCTCAAATAAAGTCATTTTACAGCTTAGGACTGTCCAGCTTTCCAGATGATAATAAACTACTGTACTGCTTCCATCATACTTCATTAATTCACAGGCCTCTATTTCAGTCTTGTTCATCAGCCTCAAGTATATCACTACAAGAAGGTTGTTCCTAGCCATGTAATGGCCCTGACCTTAGTTTAGCATCCCAAAGGCCACAAGCTGGAATTGCCCTCCAGATGTTGACTACAACACCCAGAATTCCTCACCCACTCGCTATGCTGGCTATAGCATTTATGGGAACTGGAGTTCAGCAATCCCAAGAGGGCCACACAATTCCCACCCCTGTCATAGGATCTTAAAACTGGGAGGAACAGGACAACTGTTTCCCAATATTCAAAGAACTGACTTCATGCTACTAGTCACAATTTTTTATATTACAAAATTGTGTCTTTCAGGCAACTGAGGGTGGCCCAAGTAACCCCTTTATCCTGCATCAGAAAGGTATTGTGAGCATTATCTCTGTATTTGCAAATTAGCTCCTAAGGCAAAATGTTTTTTTAAATACCTTTGTTTTTTAATCCCCAACTAAACATGTATACTCTGTGCTTCCCCACATCAATCAGAGAGAATCTTGAATGTGAACACAATCAGAATTGGAATAATCCTGAGATGAACAGATCAAAGCAAGAAAATCCCAATTTTGCATGGACATCACAATTACTTTTATCATATCAAAATCTAAGAATAAAACAAGTAGACAGTCCTCCAACACTGACAAAAATGATACCTTGAGCTTTGTACAAAAGGAAGAGAAGTACAGGAGTGTTCACTCTGGATATTAGCCTTTACTCTAAGGGCAATAAAATATCTTGATTTTTCCAGCACCAGCAATTTAACGCAATAACAAGACTACATAGGCTACCAGTTCTGTCCTACTACTTTCTCACACAGGATTCCATGTAGCTCTTACAGTGCAAGCCTTTACTTAATTCAGAAGAATTACAACAAGTTACTTTTGCTGCTACAGCAGTGCAACATTTTGGACATTCAAATTTAATTATTTAAGCTATCATGCCACAAAGTAAGGATCAGTCTATAAAAGGATTACTGTACTAATAAACAAATCAGATGAAAACAAAAAGTCTCAATTAAAAAATTAATTTCTGTGTTCCCATTAATAAACATTTTAATTAATATATTATTAAAAACTGACTTTCATTATTACAAAACATGTAATATAAACTGAAATTTTAAAAGATAAAATTGCCCTTGATATATAGTTATGTGTCATTTATTGCCACAGTTTCACAAGAACCAAAAGACATTTGACACCTGTAACTAACATTACTCTGCAATACAGACCAACCTGAAATAATTGTTTCCAAAGCACTAACTCCCTTGTTTTCTGAAGCAATTCATAAACAATGTAAGGAGAGTCTATTAACAGTCTTGAGGTTCTGCATTAAGTTGTTGTTTTCACTTTTTAAATTAGAAGTTATCAACTAAATCTTGTTGTAACAATTGAAGGAACATTATTAAAAACATAACATACAAAGTAACACCAATCTCAGTATTCTGACATTAAGGTGGGGATGAAAGAGTATATAAAATAACAACATTGTTATATGCAGTCCATCAGTATTACAAAGCTACATTTGCATGGAAGGAATCCACAGTCAATATATGTTCTATCAATAAATTAAATTTCCATCCTGAGCTGGTTCTACATTCGAATTCAAGACCAGCATAGGGTATAAAGTCTGGCAGGATATAATATTACCATCAGATTCTCTCATACCATACATGTTTTAAGAAAGTATGTTTCCTGCATTTGCTATAGCACTACAGCACCTAACTGGAAGGACAGGAAACTTCCTTAGAGAGGGTGTGGTTTTTTTTATTTAACATCTACTCTTTTTTCTATTTTAATCATCAGGATTTCTTTTTTAAATCCATCTATTTTAGTATCTTCCCAATAGACATTCCAAAAGGAAACTAAAGAATTTGAGAATAAGGGAATAACACTTATTCACATGAATTAATAGGGTAGATTATTTCACTAGCTTATTGCAAAAATATTCATAACATATTTTATTTGGAAAAGCCATGGGGAGGAAATATTTATTGATATTGCTTGCAAGCAGTAAAATATACTTAAATAATCCAAGCAACTGGGCTGGAGAGACAGTTGCCTCCAATAGTTGTGGTGAGCCCTGGAACATATCTAGAATGCTAAGTATTTCCTTTAATAATTGATGTAGACATTTTGAATCTTTCTGCATAGGATATCAGGTGTGAGTAGATTGCATTAACACTGCTTAAACATTTCAACTTGTCAGTATGGCCAACTCGATTTCTGAAATATTTGCAGTATTTTCCCATCGAAACAGTAATAAAGGCAAAATAAATATATGCCACTGCTTTATAATCACTGAACATTAATGAATATTTTATGTCTTTTTAAATCTCCCTGTTTAATTTTAAAGGGTGAAATTAAGTCTCCTTCACGCAATATGCCAATTATCTGTAAATCAAACAATAACTCAGCCATTATACTCCTTTTTGTTAATATAGTGGAAGCTAATTTGAAAACACTGGATGGCATTTTTAGAGAATAATTGAATAGTCCTTCCTGCCCTCTTGTGGTTGACAGCTGCAACTTACACCTGAAGTTCATTTACCACTTTAGTAGAACTAAAAGAATACATAAATTACTAACCTGTTAAAAATATTTGAATGAAAACAAAAGACAAGTTTGATGGTAATGTCAGATTAAAAATGATATTGAATTAGCCTCTCCTTTCAAAGAAGGTAATTTAGATTAACAGTATGTGTTCAAAAGGTTAATTCCAATATTTGAGCTAAAATACAAAATAAAAGTCCATTGTTTAGAACTCCTTTTGCACACAGTAAGGATAACAAAAAAAATTTATTTGAAAAGCACATTGCTTCACCCACAACACAAGCTCTACATTTGAAATTATCCATTATGGTAGCGGTTTACCATGCAGCACTGCCATGGGATGGAAACTGCATGTTATTAAAAAATAACGAAATTCCACTCAAAACATCATAGTGCTATTTTCTGGAGCACATCTCTGAGCTTCCAGCTTGCTTTCTTAAAGCCTTCCACTTTCCTTTTCTCTGCCTATATAAATACAACTTTATTCAACTCTTTCTTCAACTAATGTACAAATAGTCACTGGTGTCAAATAAAATGCAATCATCAAGACAAATCCAAAACTCAAGTTTTAAACTAATCTGATTATGACACATTTCTGGTAGGGAGGGAAAAGGCCACATTTGCAAATAGTAGATGACTGAGGATTTCAACTTGGAAACCCATTTGCTAGAGCTTAGTGCCAATGAACAATTCCATTTTGTATAGAGAAATGACAGAGAGTATTATATATCTCAGCAGAACTGCATACTGTTTGTATTCTAAACATTGTTTGGATGGGTGCTTTTCATTGGAATCCTAAAATTAGTTTTCTTTGAAAAGCAACCCTTTGTACCAGCATCACATGCATTTGTTATGACCTGCTGGAAAGTAATATAAAACATTTTTATTCTATTATAGATCTTAGGACCTTTTAAGACCAATAAATAGCAATATTCATTTGTAGTTTACAACCTCCTATGTGTGCGTATGTGTCTTCAAGTTGCCTGTCAATTTATGGCAACCACATGATTTTCATAGGATTTTCTCAGGCATGGAATACTCAGAGGTGGTTTTGCCAATTCCTTCCTTTGAAATATAGCTCGCAGCACCTGGTATTTATTGGTGATCTCCCACCCAAGTACCCAAGTACTAACCAGGGCTGACCCTGCTTAGCTTTCAAGGTCCTACATCTAGCTAAAAATCACCCACAACTAATACTACATGTGCTACAAATTATTTTGCACCAACATATACTGCTCCATAAGCAAGATGAAATTGTCTGCATTCTTTAAGCTTAGGTTGATGTTACTCAGAAGGAGTAAAAAGGCTGATGTAAAAATAGTACAAATTTGCTTAGAGTATTCTGGACAATGGTGCTAAAATGAATTCCAAATAAAATGAAAGTGTGGAAGAAACCAACTTCCAAAGCACTGAGTTACATGTGTGCAAATCAACTTTCTAGCACTCCCTGGAAGACCAAGACCCTCTAAATCAGCACCCAACAAGGTGCAAGGGAATGCTGCTTGGAAGGAGTTAAAATAGCCCTCAAATAAATGTATGCATGTATGTGCTCTTTGGAAAAAAAACAATAATGCTGGGGAAGGTGGAGGGAAGAAGGAAGGCCACATGCTAGATGTATGGACTCTACTAAGGAGGTCATGGGTATAGGGTTGTAGGAATTAAGCAGAGCAGTGGAAAACAGAGGGTCTTGGAATGTCTCATCCATAGGGCCGCCATGAGTCGAGATCAACTCAAGGGCAGTTAACAACAACGTGTGTGCCTGCACATAAACTCATACAGACCTCCTGATGTGTTCAAATTTGGGAGAAGAGTTCAGTTTCATATTACAACAGAAGATTAAAATGAAACACTTGCTTTTGGAATGAATATGCTAATATATTACAAATGGGTTATAATTAGCTAAGCAGAAAAAGCACAGATATTGATACTTTGGTTTTTGGTATACAATAGGTTATGAAATAGAAAAGGATGTCACCTTGTCAGTCAGAGGGCAATAACTATTTTTAGGCTCCACATCACTCTTTTAATGACAGTCAAGTAAGAGCCTTCTTTTTGCAACATCACCCCTTACTGGCCGTTTTACAGAATAACAGTAATTCATCATTTTTAAATGGATACAGTTTCACTGTTATTTCATCCACAGTCAAGACAACAGAGAATAAAAGAGGAAGGAATAAGAGAAAATGAAGGGAAACACAACAGCATAGGATCAAGAAAAGAAGAAAGAAAAGCCTAACTAGACAACACTAGCTCATCTCAAACCATGCATTTTGTTACTATACTGCAACATGCTACCAAGTACACTACTGGTTTGGGCTAAAATTAATGCAAATTTTATATGTAGGTCACACCATCTGATGTACCTACAGTAATCTTTCATCATCCAGTTAATTAAAAGCTAAAAACTTAATAACGAAACACGAAAGGAAGTCTGCAGCCTGAATACATAAGCCCTCTTTAACAAACCTGACATTAGTTATAATGAGCTACATTTATTCTTCAGCTGTGAGACAGAACTCACCTCCTGAATGGTACTGCTTCCTGAGAAGTTGAGGTTGTACTCCCGCTGGACTTCTCGATGGGTGACGATCAGCATGAAGTTTTGATTTAATGATTCCTGCAGGGCACTGAAAGGGTTGAAAGAAAAACAAGAAAATCAGGAGTGAGCATGTTCTAGCTTGCTTTACATTCAGCTGCAAAACCCCATGAGTACCCTAAACTCTGCAGAGACAAGTCCAGGCACAATGTTATCATCGCTTTCTTTTTGGCTCCTAAAGGCAGGGAAGCATGCAGGGAATGACCAAGGGGGCTAACCTGTTAACTCCTTCTCTCCTAAGGTGTCTGAAGCATATATGGCTACATCTTAACTCTAGAATTTTCACAACACAGAGCCAACTGTGATCATAAACTACATTGAACATATACATGTTTACTGATACAACACTCAACTATATGCTGACAATAAAAGCCTGCATACACTGCTAACACACACAGATGTAGAAATTATACACACTCCATAATTTGTTTTCTTTCTTTTATTTGCCAGTAACCTTTTTGCCAAGTTTATCTGAGGTGATGTACATTTTTAATGTACTCTGATTCTAATATCTAGACACACACATATATAAACTGATATAAAATATTCACACATGCGTGACTATTTTTTTAATTAAGCTGCCTAATTAACTGCCAGGATAAAGTGTTAAAAATTGTGGCATTTACCAGCAAATCTCAGCACCAAATGAAATGACAAATTTTTATCTTCATTGTCCAAGTTTACTTGTGACTCTTGATATTTACCAAGGCAGGCTAGAAAAGGTTAGGAACTAACTCTTTGAAGAAAATTTGATTTTATACTATTTTATCAGGCATATTAATGTTCTTCTAAAATACCCCATATGTAAATATTTTAGCCTCTCCTATCACAACTACTGTCTCCTCCTTAATCATGTTTTCTTTGTTTTTACAAAATATACTCTTTACATGACTAATCTGCATAACTATGTTTCTCAATCTGTGAAACTTCCATTAATCTTTGGATCCAACACCAGAGTCTGAATTGACAATGCTTAATACTTGCCTTACCAAATTTTATTTAACACTATAAAACTAAACAGTGTACCTCATTTTGAAAGTACAAAACACTTGAGAATGGGGACTGATGTTTATGAATCAACAGAACCAAAGTCTACTGTGCTTAGAATCAGCCAATAAATAGACTACTATTCTATATACTTGTTTTATTGTATCTGTTGTTATTGTGAGCTGCTTTGGGAATATTTGACAGAAAGAGTAGTACAGAAATCCAAATGAATGAATGAATGAATGAACAAGGAATATATAATACTTACCCATTAAGCATTCAGCCATAAAACATTCATGGGGTAGATAAACATGACTAAGGGGCATAAGCCATGCACACAAACCACACTTCCTAGTTCCCTACCCTTCTGTCCCCAGCCTTGTAGTATTCAGTACCAAAGATGAAAGAGTCTCTGAAGAGCATTAGTAGGATTCAATACATTGAAGTTTACACCAGACAAAACTTTGAGGTGCCACAAAACTCATTATTTTTGCCACAACAATCTGTTTTTCTCCTATTCATCCACAAAGGTCTGAAGAGTAGTTCTACTCTGGGACCTTGGTATCCATGGGGGATTCATTCCAGAACCCCCACACACAGATACCAAAAAAACGGAAGACCTCAAGTCCTGTTTTCTCTAATGGTGCCTTAGTGCATGTACCACCTGCTAGTATAGCCATGTGCACACGCCGCCATTTGGGACAATGGGGGCTTTCCATCTTCAAAGGGTCCACTGTAATAGTATCCACTGGAATGTCAGCAGAACTCTCCATACAACTGGGGGTCTGCTCTATCACACAGAGAATCCTACTTGCATTGAAGTGAACATGATTGAACCCTTCAGACCTCAGTTCTCAACTGTAGGACTGAAAAAACAGAACAGGAGTACACAAAGTCAAGGGGAAACATCATACAGGGTTTCACATTCATTTTTATTCTGTTGGTGCTTATGGTAATACCATTGCTTGCAGAGATGTGAACAATATGAAGTTGAAGGCTTTCACGGCCAGCATCCATCATTTTCTGTAGGTTTTCCAGGCTATGTGGCCGCGTTCTGGAAGAATTTATTCCTGACGTTTTGCCTGCATCTGTGGCTGACATCTTCAGAGAGGTGAAGATGCCAGCCACAGATGCAGGTGAAACATCAGGAATAAATTCTTCCAGAATGCAGCTATATAGCACAGAAAACCCACAGAAAACGAAAGATGTAACCCTTTTTGTTCAAATGCTTTTCCCTAGCTACTTAGAAAAGTTATTTTTAATGACAGACAAAGGTACTGAAGAATACAGTAATTCCTCAATAACATGAAACAATGTTATCAGCAATATTAGGAGAAACAATTAATTTCTGCATAATTCTGGACATTCCTCAAGTACCCTGGAAGTCAAAATTTACTGGTAAAACTATGAAAGAGTGATAGTAGGAAGTAAGTCAACTACTGAAGAAGCTTGGACAGTCTTGAACTGTCTCAATAAATGTCAGAAGTTATTGTCATTTTTCATATTTTGGATATTTACTAATACAGTCTTCTAAATATAGACTCTTGTGGAAAAAATCTTGGTCATATACATTGAAGTTCTCTCTTTGTTACGATCTAAGAGAAAATTGGCATAAAATGCAGCTTAGATGGTATTTAACCCCGGTGAAGCTGACTAAGATGCAGAAAGCTGTCAGTAAATTGTGCTTGAAGTGTCATAAAAAGGATGCCACATTTATTCATATGTGGTGGCACTGCAAATATGCTAAACGATACTGGAAAAATATACATAAGAATGTTACTAGAATTATTCCTTCTATAACACAGATGGACCCTAAGCTCTACTTATTAGGAATGTATGAAGAGAAACAAGTTGACAAGCAACACGGCAAATTACTGTTTTATATAACAACAGCTGCAAGAATGGCCTTCGCAGCGAAATGGAAAAATATTCACCTCCCTGCGGTACAAGATTGGCTATATAAACTGGTGGACTGCATTTGTGCAGATAAACTCACACAACTGATGAGAGGAGAAACTTGGGAAGAGCAAAGGAAGATCTGGGAGTCATTGATAAAGTTTTTAGCAACTAGCAACTATAAAAATTTGGTAATAGATTTATTAAATTAGAGTAAGATTTGCTGTCACTCTAACTTGGAAATTGTTAATTTAAGTTCATTGTAAGGTAGCTTTAAATTTTTGTTATTTTTAAGAAAGGATATAAGCTCAGGGGTGTTAATGAGTAGAGATGAGGTCTTCTCATTGCTCAGGAAGTTTTGTTTCATTCTGTTTTTGTTTTTTATTTTTTTCCCCTTTTGTCTATCTTGTCACTGTCTGTTTAATGTATATTTCTTGTTGATGTGTTGTTTATGTTTGGGTGGGGGATGGGGGTGTCCTTATTTGTCAATGTTTATACTGTAGTTTTATAATGCATGGTGTTTTGTTTACATTGTATACTGTTTTCTTTTAACAAGAAAATTATTTAAAAAAATAAAAAATAAATATAGACTCTTACACATAGAACACTGTTAAGGCTTTAAGGAACTCCAGGACAGCAGAAGGCACAAAAGAGGATGAGATTACTCTCTTATTTCTGCCATCAGCATTCCAAATCACACCCTATGCTGTTCCAAAGGGGTTTCCAGCCTGCCCTGTTATGAGAGGCACACCCTTTCATAAATTGCCTTGATATGTGTCCCCTCACCACCTTTTTTTCAGCAAATACCAGTTGGTACAGATTGTTGGTTTGTACAAGCCAGCATGGCATAGTGGTTTGAGTCCTGGATGACGATTCTGGAGCACTTGATTCTCAGCTCTGCCATGAAACCCACCTTGAACAAGTCACATGCTCTCAGCTTCAGGGGAAGGCAATGACAAACCTCCTTTGAACGAATCTTGCCAAGAAACCCCATGACAGGGTCGCCTTAGGGTCATGGTGACGCTAAGGTGACCCTGTCATGGGGTTTTCTTGGCAAGATTTGTTCAAAGTCGGAAATGACTTAAAGATGCATGCACAACAACAAACAGATTACATTAATTCCTTATTATGACAGCCTAAAACACAATCAAGACTTTTCTGATTTGAGTAAGCTGTAGAAAGGATTCTTACAACGCCTTTGTGAAGGGAATGGTGAACATTCTGTATGTCATATGTTGATGTAGTAGAAGTCTTGCTTTCTCTTCACAACATGATTCACATGAGGGAAACTAGGACTTGCACCTCCATAGTACTTAATTTTTCATACGATAAACGATAAAAATGAATGTATTACCCAAATTAATCTTCCTTTTCCAAA
>CM034706.1:195099029-195132498 GCA_020142125.1 Phrynosoma platyrhinos | reverse complement strand
AAAAAAAAAAAGAGGTGCTAGGTGCAAGTTTTTCATACATCCATATGCTCCAAAACATCTAGATAAAGCTAATGAGAGTGAGAAAGAAGGGAGAAACAGCATCCTCTTCCATCCAACCTTATTTCCTCCAAAAACACTGAACCAAAATGGATGGTGCAAGACAAGACGACGCTGAGGGAACACTTGAAGGATATGGGGTAGCACAGAGGGCTGCCAGATGGCTTCTAGGTTCTTAGTTTAAACATGGAACCACAGCCACATTGTGAGATGTTTTTACATTATTCTTGTTTTATATTGTATGTTTTAATTTTGTAATGGATTTAATAACTTTTTAAGGGGGGAGGGATCAGATTTTACTTTGTATGTTATATTTTATTGTTGTTAGCCGCCCTGATTGATCTCAAAGGGGTGGGATATAAATAAATTTTATTATATTTATTATTATTAAGATAACCATCTTCAGCAAAGCCTGCAGTGGATTTAGGCCTCCTCTGCAGAATGAAGGAGTTCTTCCACTCATGTAACAGAACTGAAGATCCATCCTAATATTTTTGGCAATTATTTACCAACTCCATTACAGTGCAATCTAACAATGTCTATTTAGAGGTAAATTTCACTGAACTCAGTATGTTTAATCCCAGTTAAATTGGGATAAGACTGTAGCCTTAGCCTAGTTTAGCTCTATAAAAACTATTCATGCATTTCAGAAGAAAAAAATCCATTATTCATGATATCTATTCATTTTTCCCTTCAAACATCTAAATTTTTAACAAAATATCATGACACATAATAATTAACATTTTCATTGCAAACACACAGATTTATACAAGCTCATGTCAACAGACATCCAAATTTACTATAATGACAGTTTATTTACACTAAAACAAAATATGAAATCGGTATGTAAATGTAATGTTTGTAGTAGCTAATGCAGCAGGAGATAGCTGATTACTCTCAAACACCAATCAGTCAGAAAATCTGGCTCATATGGAAAATGAGAAGAGTTTCTGCTTGTTTACTTTATCTTGCATTTTTAAATTTTGAGATTTTCTAAAGTGTCTCATTAAGTAGCCTGAAATTAAAAATAACTTCAAAAGTCTCAGTGACAATGTTAGGTTGCAGTCCCATAGACATTTATTTAGAAATAAGTCCAACTGAATTTAATAGGGAAGTTCTGAGTAGGTATGTACCTACTGTTCTAGCACAGCACAACAAACAATGGCAATAACTAAAAACTGCATTATTTGCTAAGAACCTTTGCTGTAATTTACAGCTAGATAACATACCATCACCATCATTTCTATATGAAACAAACCAAACATGATAAACGATTTTCAGCATTTATACTTATAAAGTGAACATCTTTATAAATATAAGATTTATAGTCATAACTGACACACTTTTGTTTCTTTTCAAAATTCACTAATAAATAGTATTTGTCACAAAAATGGGGGGGGGGGGAATCAGACTGCTATGTTTCAACCTCTGCTTATCACCTATCAGTCACTCTCTAGCTTTATATCTTTCTGTTCAGTTAGTTTTAATGCTTGCTTGAAACTGCCTGAAATAGCAATTCAACTTTGCAAATTTAGTGCTTCGTTAAATGTAGTCCAGCCAACAATCCTCAATGACTATGAAATATGCAGTGACATGTAATTTATAGACATTAACTGGGATATAAAGAATTGGTTGGTTTCATGACATTTTGAGGGTAATATTTTATGTTTTCATCTAGACTGCATTAGTTTTAATGTTTTATGTTGACTTGAGTCCCAAGTCTGAGAAAAAGAGGAGGCAGAGAAATAAACTTATTAATAACAGCAACAATGATGAAAACACTTTTGGGCTCACAAAACTAGTTGCAAGTATTTTGGGTTTTCAGTTTTAAGTACATCTACATGGGTGTTTATTTAAATTCCTGGTAGCAAGGGAACCCATGCAGTGGTTTCTGCCCATGTGGAATCCTATTCCAGTTTCTACTCAGCAAGCAAACTGGGCATGTTGGTTTCCCAAGTCTGCAGGCAGGTCTTCCAGTGCATGGATCTGGACCCACGCTGGGGCCAAGCCTCTTTTGCTGCAAGTAATGAAGCTGTGCTTTTCCACTGCAATAAATATTGTATGCATACATTTACTTGCACAAGATGGGCTTCATTTACTGAGTATGAAACAGAAGTGCTGAATTGCAAATACAACTGGTCTGTAATTTACCTGTCATTTAATTTACAATTCTTTACTGTTCCTTTGTGCCCCAAAGCAATCACAAAGTACTCTACATGTTGAATAGCATGTATAACTGTGTAATAGCATTCAACGTTGCTTGTATGGAACTTTTAAATGGCTTATGCCCCCTATTTTTACTTGTAAAATAGATTTTAGATGTTTGATAACAAGTGTAATATTTGCCACTATGTTCAGGATCACAGCATTCAAATAGTAAAAGTAGAAGAGATTTACATATGCACTTGCATCCTGTTGATGATGATAGGCAATTTGATCTAGACTAGGAATCTTCCATTAGCAGAACAAATAGGGAGGCTATTTTCCATCTTGTAGGCCAGGGGTAGGCAACCATTTGGAGACCTGAGCCGGTTCCCCGAAGTCCAGGTCTCCACTGGGCCGAGGGGGGAGAGAAATGGCGGCGCGTGCACGCACCCTCCGCCACCGCGCGCGACCCCCGCGCTGCCGCCACCACCGCCACCACCACCGCACATGTCGCAGCCGCAATTTTGATTTCCAAAATGGCAGCCATGACGCGTTTGCTGCAACTACGCGTGTATTCCTGGTGGCGCAGTGGTTAAATGCCTGTACTGCAGCCACTCACTCATAAACCACAAGGTTGCGAGTTCAATACCAGCCAGGGCTGAGGCTCGACTCAGGCCTGCATCCTTCCGAGGTCGCTAAAATGAGTACCCAGCTTGTTGGGGGGCAATCAACTCACAGTTGTAAACCGCTTAGACATCCCATAGTATGATATGAAGCAGTATATAAATGAAGCTGCTTTGCTTTTAGCTTTGGGCCGGTAAGTCCGGCGATCTGGGTTGGAACCGGCCTGGGGACCGTAGGTTGCCGACCCCTGTTGTAGGCAATACTCCCCACAAAAACCTCCACCAGGGGGCTGGGAAGCTTTATCTACATAGTGGGGTGGGGTGGAGGACTATGAGAAGAGGGGTGTTGTAGAAAGCCTCTGCCCCTTTCCATGGACCACCAGAAGGTGGAAGTCCCTTCCCAAAGAGATCCTGTGCCCCCCCCAGAAGTCCCAACCCCCGGCACTGGGTAATACCCAGTGTCAGAAAACCTTTAAACCTTTAAGTTTGGGCACTCAGTCTCTAAAAGGTTTGCCATTACTGGCCTAGGTATTCTATTAGGTTCTGAACTTGCGCTGCATAAGTGCAGTAAAACCCAATTGTGTGATTCACAGATACCATGAATAAAAACCAGAAAATATCCACCTTGTGAAAATTCAAGGAAAATATTGCTGAAGAGACCATAAAATTGGTTTGTCAAATCTCTTACTCTAAAGCCAGATTCTTATCCAAATGTAGAATATCCACACTATGTATTAATAATCCCTATGCATTAATATAAATCTAGATTTATATTTCCTAGTTACATTGTGTCAAGAGAAGTTTAAAAATCAATCATTTGCCTTATAAAAATTCAAGTATAAAAGCTCTAATTTCAAGCATTTGTGACCTTTCTTATACACAGAAATTTTATTAGGAGCATGGCCATTTTTGGAGGGGAAAAATTAGAGATACTAGGTCTAGCAGGGAAAGGTCTCAGATTTTCAATTTTTGATGAACAGCAGCCAGCACAGTGTAGCAGTTTGAGTCTCGGACTAAGACATGGGAGACTAGGGTTCAAATCCCCACTCAGCTATGGAAACCTACTAGGAAACCTTGGAAAAGGCATAATCTCCCAGCCTCAAAGTAAGGCAAGGACAACCCCTACCCACCCCCAAACAAATTCTGCCAAGAAAACTCTGTGACAGGTTTGCCCTCATTGCCATAAGTCAGAAATTACTTAAAGGCAAATAATAATGAATAGAAGTCCAGATTGGCTTTGCAACAAAACTGTTAATATAAGCCCCCATACAGCATGCTGTTACTTTTTTTAATAGTATCTTACCCAGGCAGAACTGATGAGGATGGTGGTGGCAAATCAGGTGTTAAGACATAGAGGCTGTTATTTTTTGGCAAGTGTAGGGTTTTTAAAACAGTCTGTAAGAAAAAATAAAAGTTAGTTGTTACAAAATGTTTTCATCATGTGCCCTTATCTCAAACAAAGAGACAAATTAGACATGATGCTAACTGTGTTATTAGCAACCACATCTCTATGCTGAATATACGTGCAGGAGAAGCAGTTAATAGCAAATACAGGGAGGACCTCACCATGGCCCTGATGAAAATCTCTTTTCCCCACATAATGCCAGAGTTTGTTAATGACACACTTAGCAGCATATCTAGTTTAATCCTACATGTGTTTTACTGAAATAAAACTTGGTAATTTACACCTAATGTATGGTGTGCTGTAAGCTACACTGACATACTTTCTTCAGCCACTACAATCTGTTTTCATGTAGCGGAAGAAAAGGAACAACACTGATTACTTTCTGGCCAAACAAACAATATTTCTAGAGTTTAATATTTTAGATCTGTCCAACATCGATACAGCCTGATCTCAGAGCTAGATGAGGCATGCTACCCACCCCAGCTTTTTCTCCAATCTGCACATCCCTGCACCACTATAGCAGAGCAAAGTATTCATAGACTGGTTACTCAGGGATAAAAGGGGAACACTTTCCTAGGGGAAGAGCTTTGGAAGAACAAATGCAGCCTGCAGGACTTCAGTTTATTACATATGCTTTATTCAACTCAAAACTTCATATATTAGGTTTAGGCACATCGGACAAAATCAAGTTTCAGTTTTAATACTATAGACTGATGTGGAAAATCCAGGAAAAAAATAAAATAAACTCTTTTGATATGTGGTGCTGGAGAAGAGTGCTAAGGAAACCGGGGAACTACCAAGAAGACAAACAAATGGGTGCTAGAGGAGATCAAGCCAGAACTATTCCTGGAAGGCAGGATGACTAAATTGAGGCTGTCATATTTTGGCCACATCACGAGAAGGCATGATTCATTAGGGGGAAAACAATGATGCATAAGGAAGCAGATAGAGCAAGAGATCACATGCCACATGGATGGACTCAATCTGAGAAACCATGGGCCTGAGCCTGCAGGACCTGAGCAGAGCAATGGAGGACAGGGCATCTTGGCGAGAATTCTCATCCACAGGACAAGGCCAGTTAACAATGTAACAGAAAAACTAGTGGTTAATTCCGCTATTTAATAAAGATTTCTTTGTAGCTCATTACAATAACTATTAGAGATGTATGTCTCCCATGTGCATAAATGAGAAAGCCATCTTTCTTCACTAAGAATGAGAATGAGTGCTGAGAAATACATATGGTTTTTCTGTACAGAAAAGTGTTTTCTGCACAGATGAAAACATTTGTATTTCTGCTGGGAAAATATATTTTCTACATGTATATTTCTCTAAGGAAACAGAGCTGTAACCTTCAAATCCCCTCCCCTTGCAGAAATTCCTGTAGCCTTCATCTCCGTGACATATGTAAGCAAATGACAGGAGGGTTTGAAAAGGGAAGGATTGGGGAAGAGAGCAGACGGATTAGCAGAAGTCTTAGATTCAGAGAAATCAAAGCCCTCTCAATCCCTAACCATGCTCCCAAACTTTGGGGAACTCTCACAGAGTGCACCCATCGCTTTTGTTACAGAAGTGGAAGTCACTAAGTCACATTTGTAGAAAATTATTTCCTCCATCAAAAAGGATGAGGGGGGCTGAAATGATATTAAATGGGAGAATCATGTCTTCTGGAGGTGTGATTGTCCGCTATTAAGATGAAAACAACTGTGTTCAGTAATTGGGAGGAGGGTTGGGTGAAGTCCCAGAGGCCAAACAAATGGCCTTGGTGAGCTATATGTGGGTTTCCTTGCATAATTTCCACCTGTAATTTAACCAGCACTGAAATTGATCTATCTATCTATCTATCTATCTATCTATATAATATTTAAAGTATTTCTGTATCACCTCCCAGCCCGCAAGAGTCCCTGATGCAAATAAAACCCTGCTACAGAGAAAGCCCTTGTACATATACCCACCAACCTAACTTCAACTGGCATTTGGGACACACAACAGGGCCTCATCTGAAGATCTCAAATTTATGGTGGGTTTATAAGGGAAGTGCAGCATTCTGTGCAATCATGCTGAGAACGCTGGCTCTTTGGCTTAGTAACGGAGATGAGCACCACCCCCTACAGTCGGACACAACTTGACAACCTTGTGAATGGGGAATACCTTTACCTTTACCTTTACCTTTACCTTTACCTTCACCTTCACCTTCATCTCTACCTTAACCTTACCTATAAGGAAGGAGGCAGTGTTTAAGCTATCTCGGTCCTAAGTCATTTGGTTTGAGCTCAAAAGCAAATTGGAAGTCAGTACAGTCCTTACAGGATTGGTGTTATGTGGTTTCAAAACTGTACATCTGAAGCCACTCTGGCTGCTTCGTTTGCACTAGCTGCAGCTTCCAAACGTTTTTCAAAGGCAACCCCACACACAGTACATTACAGTTGTCTAATCTGGAGATAGCTAAGGCATTAATTTTGCTCCTATTGCATACAATAAGAGAGAAACAGTAATTAAAATAAGCAATAGGGCAAATGCTGCTCCTTTCTCCCTGCCAGCAACAGCCCAGTAAGGTTCTGGGTATTTCAGAGACTTGGGTTAGAGCAGTCTAAGATAAAAGAAAGGATTGTCTTGCCTATGCACCATAAAAGAAGTGAGCAAATGGTGTTGGGAGTCAATATATTTTTTGTCACTTATAGGGGGAGCCAGCATGGTGTAGTACAGGAGTCAGCAAGTTTTTCTTACCTGGGGCCAGTCCGCTGGCCTCCAGGTCTTCCATGGGCCGAGGGGGGGGGACGCATCCAGAGTACTGCACATGTGCAAGCGAGTCACGGCTGCCATTTTGGCAAACAAAATGGTGGCTGCGACTTGCTTGCGCACGCGCAGTACTTGGCGTATGCACAAATGAGCAGTGGTCGCCATTTTGTTTTTCAAAATGGCGGCCGTGGCTCGTTTGCACATGCACAGGAGTACTGCACATGCACAAACGAGTCACGGCCACCATTTTGGAAAACAAAATGGCAGTCGCAGCACGGCAGCAGTGCGCGGCAGCAGCGGAGGCCGGCAGGGGCCAGTCCAGAGGCCTTGGGGGGCCAGACCAGGCCCGTGGGCCATAGGTTGCTGACCCCTGGTGTAGTGGTTTGAGCATTGGACTACAACTCTGGAGGCCAAAGTTCAAATCCCCACTCAATCACAGAAACCAGCTGAGTGATCTTAGGCAAGGCACACTCTCTCAGTTTCAGAAGGAAGCAAAGCCAAACCTCCTCTGAACAAATATTGCCCCCCACAAAAAAGTGATAGTTTTGTCTTGTTATTGCTGCTGTAGGCTTTCAAGTCATCTCTGACTTATGGTGACCCTAAGGCGAAGCTATCAATGGATTTTTTTGGCAGGTTTTGCTCAGAGGGGCTTTGCCACTGCCACCCTTTGAGAGTGAGAGAGTGTGACTTGCCCAAGGCCAGCCCATGGATGAGTAGGAATTCAAACCCTAGTCTCCAGAGCCATAATCCAGCATTAGGATTGCTATTAGAACAACAACAACAATAACAACAACAGGGAGGTTCAGTTTATTTTGCTGTTGCTGTTGTTCCGTGTCTTCAAGTCAACTGGCAACTCTGGGAGAAAAGTCCTTAGCTTAAATCTACAGAATATATTGGACTGTTTGGCCACATTCCAAATTTAGTTGGCTATTTAGATTTTTAAACATTGATTGTATTTTCTTTTTACAAACAATACTGCTGTTGCAACAGAAGCATCATGCATCCATCACTTGCACACTGGTATCAAAACTGAAACATGGGCAGAAGCATCTGTAACAAATCTAAGAACTTACACCATCATCTACATCTCCAGTCTTCCAGCCTTTTAGCAACATTTTTGATGCAGGAATCTGAAGTTCATTTTCTAAAATATGTTTGATCTCCCCTGCAAAAGAAAAAAAATACTGATGTCTATATTTTTCTGCATTCATCTTTATAAAGCATTGGGAAAATGAACTATCATTTAGTCCAAGAATCCTGTCTTCAACATTAATATGTTTAAATACTGAAGAAAATACAGAAAACAAGAGAACGCCCCCTCCCTCGCACATTATCTCTATGTGCAAACAGGATAAAACAAAGAATACAGAAAATATTTACATTACAATAAATTCTAAAAGTCTAAGAGATTTAAAAATACTGACAAATTATGGCAGAAATGGTTAATGACTTTTAATTATTTGTTTTTCCACACTCGGATAAGAAAGATTAACTGAACTCAAAAGTAATACAATGAACTAAAATTGTGTGAAATATGTACCTTGCATTCAAACCTTTGAATTGCATCCTTTGTGAACATTTTACCCAATACATCACCTCAAACTAGGAACACAGTGCATAATCTTAATTCTAACTAAATTCACATACACTGTGGCCACCCATTTACTACTTTCTATAGAAAACAATGGCCATTTTACATTGGGTCAGAGCCAGGCACTGTCCCTACTGATTGGTGAATGCAAGGTGTCAGTAAATGGTCTTTACCAAAACTGCCACTTCAAATCTTTGAACTGAAGATATCCTGACCCTTGTGTAAAGGTTTCTTATTCCATTGATGACCAAGGATCTCCTCTATTTATTTTTTTTAGAGACTAGTGTCATTGTTATTAACAAGGCCAAGAACTTACTCAGTTCCAAAATCTTTGTCTCTGGGCCTCATTATGACTTCAAACATACAGTTAGTTAAAGATCCCAAGCCAAAACTGCAATCCTATCTTTAACTATCTCTCTATTTCTTTTCTGGTCCAAAATTATTGTTCCAAGTCCAAGCATTCACATACTGTTTTGCTTAAAATCTTTTTCAAGTACTCTGTTGCCCCAGTGGACAGAAATACGCAGTGCTGTTTGTAAAAAGCAAATAAATTATAATTAAATGTTTAATATTTATAAGTCTTGTGGCATTGGGCAAAGATGTTATACAAGTTTCTGATTATCATTAAATTTAATCTTTATTTCCTGTTAGTGTAGCATAACTCCATCTAGTGGACTCCTGATGCAAATCCATTATAGACTGGAAAAAAGGGTTTATCCCAATTACAATTAACTCTAAAAATGTAAATTACAACCACAGCAAACACAAGGTTTCAAATGTACATACAGTAAAAGGCACTCTTCATAGCTTTGAGTCATTTCTGATTCATGGCAACTTAAAGTTGAAACTATCATGGCACTTTCTTGGCAAGATTTGTTCAGAGGGCTTTTTTCTTTTTCTTTTTTTCTTTTTTTCTTTTTTTCTTTTTTTTTTACTCCGGCCCTCCAATGGTCTGAGGGATGGTGAACCAGCCCCCGGCTCAAAAAGTTTGAGGACCCCTGCCTGCTCTAACATATCTTCATGTGAAGTTCAATTACTGAGCAAAATGCTAAGGAAAAAAAATTACATTAGTATACAATTCTAACTATCATAATACTGGCTGAATGATACATAATTACAAAGCAATGGCCTAGTTTGGGATTTTTCCTTACTTAAATACATAAAATAAATGAGATACCAGTACTTTCTGTTCGTGTGTGGCAAGAGAGGCAAGACTATGGTCCAAAACACACTGCAGAACTAATCAATTTTGAGACCACTTTAACTGTCCTGGCTCAATGCTGAGGAATCCTGGGAACTGTAGTTTTGTCAGACATTTAGCCTTCTCTGCCAGAGAGCTCTGGTGCCACAATAAACTACAATTCCCAATATTCCCTAGCACTGAGCCAGGGCAGTTAAAATGATCTCCAACTGGATTATATCTGCAACGTGTTTTAAATGCCCCTGGACATTCATGCATGAGTTCAATATGCAGGCATAAAAGGCAAACACATGTAGACTCAGATCAAAGTCAATTCCCTTCTCCAACAACAACAATAACAATCATCATTAATTAATTAATTAATTAATTAATTAATTATAACCCGCCCCTCTGCAGAGCAATCAGGGCAGCTTACAACATTAAAATTACCACACAAATAGATTACAATACAATAAACACAGCCTAAAAATCCTGAAACCCATCCACCCCTTAAAAAAATATTAAACAAAAATATAATTAAAACATGTTTAAAATTAAGCTTGCCAGAGCAAACAGTAACAGATAATAGCAGCGACTACAGCAGAGAGTGGGAGAAGAGAAGATGGGCTAACTCCTGAGGCCGGGGAATCTAGCAATAGAATGCATAACTTGGGCCACTATAGTGAATTTTATCTTGGCAAACCATGAAGCATTATATTCAGAGTAGGAGAAATGGGAAGGCACACACTCACTCTAATTAAGCTTAGGGGAAAGGATGGGAGAATGTCATCCAGATCAGACCAGCATAAAGTCAGGAGCATCTGCAAAAAGGTGGTGCAAATCAGTGCTTCTTAAGCTACCTGATGTTAGGAACCAATAGGACCTTTCCCCAGTGAGCCAGAGACTGGCACTATATTTGTGGCCATTGACTACAACTGTTGCTTTTTTTTTTTTTCTGGGAACCAGTAGCCAAGTAGTTATCCATCTATCAACATCTCTTAATAGGTCACTGATTTTACTCATATGATGGATTTAATTGGACTAACTAAATTTGTATAAAATGTCTGCATGAAATGAAATTATTTTTCCCTAAAGGGGAAAAAATACTTTATTTCCAAATAATGCATACATGTGCTGCAGCAGGCATCTCAGGAGAAGATCTCCCCTCTTTTTTTCTCAAATGGGATTTAAAAGGCAATTTACATCTGCATTTTTGTTTTTAAAAATCCCAGATTAAAAATATTTTAAAACATTTCAAATAACCAGAGGAACCTTACTGAAATCAACTGTTCAAATTTTTATACAACTTTTTTATAATCCTGCTTGGTTCAAACAAGTCACATACATTCCAGGTTGTTGTATAACATGCACCTGTACAAGGCTGATTAAAAAGTATCATGGACAAGTAGAAACAATGAATTAAAATAGTTCTATAATAAGGCACACTACCATGGAGAACTGTGCATAGTAAAGACGAAAAACTGGAGAAGGTTGAAGACAAGTACAAGTGCAATAAATAAAATACAGATATACCACTAGGTGTCACTCTTTGATTAAATACTGAATATTAAAAATGGTAAGGAGGCACTTTCACCTTTGGTGCTGAATTTGAAGCAAATACTGGACACAGTATAGATGCAAATTTACACAGCATCCCCAAGTGAATATCTTTTTTAAAGCAACGTGTTTGTATGCTGCCATTATGGTCAGAGAAGAGGGGTACAACATGATTGAAAAACAAATCAAGAAAATAACATGTTTTTCTCTGTAGCAAGAGTTTCAGCATAACAAAAACAGGAACTGCTGAAAAAACTCTCTATGAACTCCACTAATAACTACCAATTAGTTTTCAGTATTCCATGCTTGATGCTTCAGTGTATGAAAGACTCCCATCTCTACAAGTTACTGGACAAAACAGATTATCTAGATCCGCTTCAATCTAGCTTTAGGCTTTGTTGTGGGATAGAGATAGCTTTGGTCACTTTGCTGGATCTTTGTCCAATAGAACAAGGTGAGTGTGTGCCTGTTGGTTCAAATGGACCTCTTGGTTATTTTGAGAACTATAGAGCCTATATTCCTGGATCACCTTTCTGGGATGGGGCTTGGAGACACAATTTTGCAATGGCTCCGGTCCTTTCTGAAGCTGTGAACTCAAAAGGTGTCACTGGAGATGCCTGTCTGACAACAAGACCACTAGCTTGTAGGAAGGTCCCTTGGGGGTTTGTCTTGTACTCCACACTTTCCAACACATAATGAAACCATTGTGAGAAGCTGTGCAGAATTTGGGGAGCTGGTGCCACCAGTATGCTGATGACATCGAATTTCCATGTAAAACTCAGGAAGCTATTTTATATGTAAGTCGGAGTCTGTTGTCAATAGCATGAATAAAGGAAAACAAACTAAAACTTAATCCAGATAAGAAAGGTTATGGCCAACCAAAAGGCAGATCAGAGAACAGGGATTCAAACTGTAAACATTACAATTCCTCTGAAAACTCAAACTCACAACTTGGAGTTAGCTAAATTCAACTCTGAACATAGATTCAGACCTCAGTCTGGGTATTCAGGTCTGGCCATGGCTAGGAGTGCATTTACACAGTTAAAGCTAATTATGCTTCTTTCTGGTATATCTGTTCACAGTAATATACCTCATTTGATTATTGTAATACACTCCAAGTCTGGCTGCCTTTGAAGAAAATTTAGAAACTTTACCTAGACCAAAATGCTTTGGCCAGATTTTTGAGTGGGGCTGTTCTTAGAGAGCACTCCCTTGTTGATAGCTTTTTCACATGGATTAGATTCAGGCTATCTGACCTATTATCCCTTTGGTCCAAACTGATATGAAAGCTTGCCAGTTTTGAGATTTTCAAGGAATGCCCCTTTCAATCCCATCATCCTGAAAGGTGCAATCAGTAAATATGAGAAAGCCTTCCCAGCAGCTGCTCCAAGACTATGGAACGGTTTGAAGGGTGATCAGGCTGGCTTCCTCCCATTGTTCTTCTGCCAGCAAAGACCTTTCTATTCAAGCAGGATTCAAAAAACTGACTGACTCACTGCAAAGAAAATGGCTTATAAAAAGTAGGTGCTACATTTTTAACTGCTTTTAATTTGTGTTTAAATATTATTAATTTAATTGTGTTTAAATATTATAAATATTATAATGCTATTTTATTACTACTGTTGCTACTAGTGCTTCTATTTCAATTTGTACTGTTTAATTTTGTTTGAAGGGATCTTGTCTGGGAGAGGGGATAAAATTCAAATAAGCAAATAATAAATAACATTTCCTTCTCCAATAAAATGCCCAGCTTTGTTTACTGTTTCCCTCAGAGATCAACATAGCTATCTTTCTTTTGATTTTTTAAAAATTCTATTAAAATTATTTAGTGAAGAAAAATGTGATGGACTCTAATTATACTGATATGGTCCCAAACAGGTTATTTAGTAAATCTTGTATTTTTATTCTCAAGGATTGTCTCCAAAAGATGTTAATATTTAAATTAATGCTAGTACTGCAGGTTATTAGGCTTATCAAAGTACTAGAGAACTGATGATAAATGTTAAGATGTAAGAGAGATTAACGATTGTTGTATGTAAATAGAAATTCCAAGAAAGCTTTATAAAGACCACAGACTTACTGAATGGATACAGTAGTATTTCTTGAAGCAGTCTAAGCCAGATAGCCTTGTACTCCTTAGAAATAATCCCTGTCCATGTTCTACATCATGCAGATAGCCTTGTACTCCTTAGAAATAATCCCTGTCCATGTTCTACATCGTGCAGCATGAAAAATATTTCCCTTCCATCCAGGGGGCTCACTCTATTCAAGTTAATATCTGCAGATATAGCTGAGATGGCTGGTTGTAAATCTTTAAAATGGCTAGTCAAAAATAAAACTTTTTTTGGCTTAGAAAAATATCTTAGACTACAGGTAACACAAAGCCAGAGAACAGCTTTCACAAGAGCTAGATTTGAGCAATTAAAATCTATGGTCAGATCAGGTCGATTCCGAAAAATACCTTATCACGAAAGAACATGTATTTGTTGTGCCTCCGTTGTACAGGACACTATCCATATCCTGTTTGATTGTAGTATATATGTTAAGGGGAGATCTCACTTTTTACAATCTTACCTGGCTAGAACAAATAATTGGGAGCCTATTTCTAAATTATCTTATTTTCTCGCCGGGGAAAACTTACATTTAGTGAGACGTACAGCAAAATTTCTTATAAAAGCTGCTCATTTGAGAAAGCAATTCATTATTCATCATGGAGTGTCGTGTTATGGTGATGAGCTTATTTAAACTCCTTAGTTTTTCAGTCATTTTTTATAGTTTATATAGTATTGGTAGTTTAGTATACCACTTTATTTATCTAGCTGTTTATTTGAATGAATATGTTTTAACCCCATTTAATCTTATATTGGTTTTAGGACTGAGCTATTTTCCTATTTGTTTTTATTTTGATACGCTGTATTTTGTATTTGCATTCTGTATTTTGTATTTGAAATACTGTATTCTATTGTCGATATGGTCCGACGACTAATCAATAAAACTTGTTCTGAGTTAATATCTACCTTGCATGAAAACAAAATTACATTTTTCAATTTCCTTGTTCTCAGAAATGTCGCAAGTGATGTTTTTACATGCCCTTACGCAACTCTACGGTCGGTCACGACTTGACAACCTTGTCAATGGGGAATACCTTTACCTTTATTTTGCCAGTCCTGCTCATTAAAAAAAAAAAAATGGATCTGCACTGTAGTTAAAGATATACATCCATTATATTTCTGTCTATTTCCCTTGCAACAGTTTCTTACCAACTGTAGAACTGTCTTCAAGTACCACATCCACATTTCTGTCTCTGTACTCCACCCTGAAGTCAAGCATTCGTGGTTGTCTTTCCACTATTTGTCTTGATGGCACTACATGGCGAAATGCAGATGATGAGGAAGGTGTTGACGATGAGGAGGAAGGATGACTAGCAGGGCCATAGGTTGGTCCTTGTAAAGTCTCACCACTGTATTCACTGAAAAATACATAATTTAGATTTCAAACAAAGATAGGCCATCGGTGCCCTGTAGATAATTTGTTATGATTCTAGGAACTTTTTCTGGGATTAATTCCAGGAATGCAACAGAAGTTAAGCCTCAGGTGATAAGTACTTCAGAGAAATTTTGATCCTATCTGCAAACCTATACACTTCAAATTCACAAATTCAACATTCTGAAATAATGTTAACACCTGTCAAGATGTAGTCTGTCTTTTCAAGTCCAAAACACATCATCACAATAGATTTTCAAATACACAATTTTGGTCATAAAGGGGCTAAAAACTATCAATTTAAAACCTGTATTCAGTTTCATTTTTGAAACATGAGACATTACCCTGACTTTTACCAAAATACAAAATACCAAATACATGATAGACTTTTCAAAGACTCCTAACAATTGGTGAATGAGTGATTCTTTACGACCACACCTCACAGGTAATTCCATAAGAAAACTGTAGACATAAATGCTAAAAGTAGATTATGAAACCATGGCCTAAATTCAATTGTCAGTACCAACTAAATTAAACCAGCTAAATCAATGGAACTCACATAAGTGTTGACATAGTAAGTTCCCATTGATTCAACAGTAGTTGAACTAACAATTGGATTTAGCCCTTTCAGTGTATATTGTCTCAAGATTTTCCTGTTGTTGTGTGCCTTCAAGTTATTTCCAACTTATGGTTTCCTTGAGGTATCACAGAGTTTGCTTTCCAAGGCTTGTTCAGAGAGGGGTTTTGCCTTTGCCTTTCTCTGAGGCTGAGAGAGTGTGACTTATCCAAAGTCACCCAGAGAGTTTCCATGGCCGAGTGGGGATTTGGCCCCTGGTCTCCAGAACTGTAGTCAAATTCCCAAACCACTACATCACATTGGCTCTCCAGAATTTTCTTACTACTACACATTTGGAGTACCACGAAGTGTATTTGCATCATCCTCACCTGTGTATGGCTTGTAGGTATTTACTATAAAATGTAGACTACACTCTTCACCCTTCTCATGTGTTGATTAGAGATGCACCTAAAACAGAGATGGAGGAAATGTGGCCCTCCAGCTGTCGCCCAACTGTAGCTTCAAGAACTGCTATACTGTAGTTTCCAGCATTGTCACCATTGGCTAGGCAGGCTAAAGTTGTAAAGATCTGTTGTCCAACAACATCTGAAGGGCACACTTTGCCCACCTCAATTTAAAGTCCATTGGAAAGAAATGAGTTATAGACAAAAAGGTAGCCTGGTTTGCACTGATCAACAGAGCCACATTAGAGCAGCATTATGGGGACAATACTGGCAATTTTTGGCCTCTGTTACCCTCCAAGGGCTATTATTTTGAAAATAATTCAGAATAGGAAGAGACTCCCAGTCCACTTCCAATTTCATCTTTCTTTTTGCTTTCTATTTCACAGTTTTATGATTTAGGGTAGAAATTATAAAACTGGGGGGGGGAAAGCAAGCCATAAAAATACAAAAACTCTTTTTGAGGAAGTGAGAAGGAAATTCAGGGAGCACAAATGGCAGGTCTCGCCTCTTTCTGGCATCTAGAGGTCGTATTCTGACGGGTGGGATTCAGGATTTTTATGTTCTGTTCAGATTGTATTAATATATCTGTATGGTAATTTTAATGTTGTAAGCCGCCCCGATTGCTCTGCAGAAGGGCGGGATATAAATAAATTTTTGGCCTAAGCAGACTGGCAGCCGTGGGCTGCCCTGGGAAGGTGCACCGCTGGACCGAGGCATCCCCACACCTCGATACTGCGGCGCACCTTCGCCGTCCCTGAAAGTCAGCGAAAGTGCGCCTCAAAAGCTTGCGGCACACTTTCGCTGACTTTTCCGCCGCAGCGTGTCCAGACGCTGAAGCGGGAGGTTATCCTCGGAGTGCCAGCCGTGCGGAGGGCCAGCGGCTCCGAGGACGACCTCGGGAGAGGGATGGAGCGCCGAGCGTGCGGCTGTCCCTCCCCTTCCCTGCCTCCAAGACGGCTCTATTAGCCGTCTGCCGAGGCCCATTATTATTATTATTATTATTATTATTATTATTATTATTATTATTATTATTATTAACAACATGGTGTCTCATGTCTTAGCTACATCTCATTTGACTTACTGTAGCACACTCTAATGAGGCTGCTATTAAAAGGTTTTCAAAAGCATCAGCTGGTCCCAAAAGCTGCAGGTACTCTACTGACTGGTTTAAGGGAGCTCAACTGGCTACCAGTCTGTTTCTGGAAACAATTCAAAGTAATGGTTATAACCTATAAAGCTCTATACAGCTCTGTTTCAGGATCTCTGAAGGATCATATTCTTCCACACAAACCTCCCCAGGCCCTGAGTTCTTTGAGACAGGACATTCCTTTGGCCCTACCACCTACACAATGGGGAATTCAAGACAGGGCCTTTTCAATGACTTCTCTGAGACCCTGGAACTAGGATGGTCCCCATTTTTCCATCCTTCTACTGGTAGGCAAAGGCTTTTTCCCCAGTAGGCTTTGGGAACTAACTCAAAAAAAAAAAAAAAAACCACAACCTGTTATATTTAATTTATAAGCCACCTTGACTCTTGATTCAGGGATGGAAGAACTGGATATAAATCAAGCAAATAACAACAACAACAATACCACCAGCAGCAATAACAGCAGCATTACAAGCACTAATCAAAACAAGAAGTGAATGACACAGGAAGTTTGAGCATTTCCTGGTTTAAAGAAAGGAAAAAGAAGGCCTCTTAAGGCCTAGAAAGTGTAAGCAAAGCATTCAAAATCACGGAAAACATGTTAATATGGCCAACATGTCTCACCATGAGGGATACTATTGGCCATTTGTGGGCAAAAATATAGCCTCTAAGAAGACCAACAACAACAACAGCAAAACAGGTCTTGGAGCCACATGCAACCTGTGGGCAACATTTTGCCCATCCATGGCTTGGACCTCTTTTATACCTAATAAGAAACTGTCTCTTCCTTTGTGTTTCACTACGATCCCTCTGGCACACCTTTCACTATCTTTCCAAATGGAAGGCGTAGCAAGGACACAGAGAAAGGTATTTTCTCCAGTTTTAGAAACCCCCTTTTCTTGGACGCATGCAAAAATTAACAAACAAAAATAGAAACTGACCTGAGCAAGATAACATGTTTTGTTTGGGAAATCTGGGATCAGCAGAGATTATTTTACTAATTGTGCCACAATACATTATCCTACTACCCTTTCTCCCTATTTTTAAGATGTCAAGAAAAAACAACAACTGTGAGCATCACCACAGAAATCAAGAGAATACATTTTAAAAGTGGTTACAGTTATGCTTGAGTCATAATATCTGAATTAAGAAGCCTTATAATTATAGACCAACAGCTTACATATCTATTTTTTTAAAATCAGACATTCATGGTAACTTTTTAAAAAAATCCCAAAACCTCAACACAAAACTAAGGCATAATCAGAAAATAAAACTTCACTCCCTTCTAATCTGAACTGTGCAGTGAGCTGTTGCTGACACACACATCTACTTCAGCATCAGGACATTTGCCTTCTCATATGTATGCTACAGTAATTCCCATCATTCTGCATCCCAAATTGTGTGTGTGTATGTGTGTGTGTTGTGTGTGGGCATCGAGTGGCAGGGGGAGGAGAACAAACAAACAATAGAGCACTATGATCCTGTTTTCTGCAGGGGCCACTTTTCCTTCTCCCTATCAGAAAGAACAAAGAACAATTCTCAGCTCTGAAGCCATGGGCAGTTTCAAAGCTATGACGAACAATGGATGTGCTGTATTTAGGTGTATACATTTCCATGCAAAAATATATTGGACCCAATTCAGAGAAATCTGTGTGTTAGAGTGGGCTTTATGAATCTTACTGGTAAATATAGATCTTCTCGGTCAAACAGATGCCTAGTGCTGTGAGCTTTCATGGACGAGCAGGAGAAGAAAAGTGTTCTTTTCTCCTACCACAAAATGTACAAACCCATCTGTTTGGCAGTAGGCACACTGACACTGCAGGAGCACATTGCAATCTTAAATCTGTCAACAAGGCTTTCCCTCTCCAAACAGCATCCTTTTGAACCCATCACAGCTTTAACACAATTCACATACAGAAATTTATTACAGTATACAAATTGTGCCAGCTAAATGAGGGCAAAGCATTCTCATAGCTTCAGTGGTAAAGTCATCAAGTTAGCTCTTTTTAGAAAAAGTTATCCTTACTGTACAATGTTATTTGTGTGGTTCAGTGGCTAATACACATCTTGAAAGGCTTGGATTTATTTCAACCATATTTCAACTGTTGCAGCATAGCCTGAGGAATCAAATGTTCTTATCCTCTGTTGTTGTTGTAGTTGTTGTTAACTACCCTCCAGTCAACCTCAATAGTGGGTAAGATATCTCCAAGACTCCCTGTTTTCAACTGCTCTTGCTCAGGCCTTGCAGGCTCAGTCCCATGGCCTCTCTGATGAATCTAACCATCTGGCGTGTGGTCTCCTTCTCTTTCTGCTGCTCTCTTTGCTTTTCCTAGCATTATTATATTTTTAAATGATTCAGTGATGCAGCCAAAGTATGACAGCCTTAATTGGTCGCCTTGGCAAATTCTGAAGACAGTAAAGAATACAATTTTAAATCTACAATAGGATTCATAAATGATCAGTGCTAAAATACAAGTCCACCAGCAGTAGAAATAGTTTGTTTCACACTGTTCTGAGGGCCAAGGGAATTTCCACTTACCTTTGTAAAATGCCATTTTCTTGTGGTATAACACCATTTATAGCTGCCTGCAAAGAAAGAATACAGCATTTTAATCTGTCTACATATATAAGTAAAAATGCTTGTTTAAACTGAAGTGTTGCTCAGATTATACTGGTATCTGCAGTATACAAAACAAAACAAATCCAAAACATCACATTCCCACATCTCTACGCAAAGAGACCTTCTAGAGTCTTTCAGACTGAGGGTCTTCACAGACTGCCAGAAATAATGCAGATTGAGTCCACTTTAACTGCCCTGGCTCAATGCTAGGGAATCATGGGTACTGTAATTTATTGTGGCACCAGAGCTCTCTGACAGAGAAGGCTCAATGCCTCAGAAAAAACTACAGTTCCTGCGATTCCCTAGCACTGAGCCAGGGCAGTTAAAGTGGTCTCAAGCTGCATTATTTCTGGCAGTCTGCAAAGGCCCATAGTTCTACTTACTCAGATGCATGGAATCTCTCCATGCAACTGAGGAAGTAAACCTAAGCCTATGAAAGCTTATGCTACAATTTCATTTGCACACTTGGTGTCAAAAGTGCTACAAGATCTCTTTGCACAAGGAATAATATTGTCATTGAATGGTTCGAAGTTCAGGTAGTTATGTAAGTCTCTCAGAAACATACAGACAGAGAGAAATAATGCTATATTTTATTGAGCCATGCAGTGCCTTAACCACACTGCAATTTTTAAAAAATTTCACAGAAGTTTTCAAACAGAATTAGTATGCAAGGTATGCAGTAAAATGTGGTGAAATACACTCAAACTATAATTGGAAATAAAATAGAAATGATAGTGATTGTCAGCTCTCTGAACTTCTTTATCTATGTAAGAAGCATTACTTAGATATTCAAACAAAGGACTTGAACACTCAGAAGAGCCACCATATAGATCCAAATTATTATTATTATAATTATTATTTATATATTCTATTTTAACAAATTAATAATAATAATAAATTTTATGTTTATACCGCCCATTGGTAGTCCAATCCCGGCAGTTTACAGCATAAAAATTAGCATACAACATAAAACAACATTTTCCCTCACCCTTACACGTGTGTGTGTGTGTGTATTCCAGGCAGCTAAAATCTCAGGGGGGAAAAATTGAACTATAAGACCATGAAAATCATCATCATAATCAGAAACCATGAAAACAGTTTGAAATAGCACATCAGAAAGATGTCTCTTTGCACTTTTCCTGAAGGCAGCCAAGTAGAAAGCGATTACATCTCAGAGGGGAGTGCACTCCACAGTATGGGTGCAACACAGGAGAAAGATCACTCCAGTGTACCTGTCCAATGGACTTCTCCAGGTAATTATATCCTCAAGAGAACCTTCACAAATATCTTATCATCCAGATTGGTTTAGAGGATAAAATGAATGTGAGTTGGCCCAGAAAGTAATTGTCAACCAGTTCAAAGTCTTTAAGTGTTGAAGTAACATATCATGGGCCTCGGCAGACGACTAATTGAGTCGTCTCCGAGGCCAGGAAGAGGAGGGGCCACCGCACGCGCGGCGGCCCTTCCTCTTCCTGAGGTCGCCCTGAATGCTTCCGGGCCACCGGACGCCCGGCACGTTCAGGGAGACCTCCTCCCGCAGCGTCCGGACGCGCTGTGGGGGATAAGTCAGAGAAAGGGCGCCCGCCACTTTTAGGGCGCCCTTTCTCTGACTTATGAAAGGAGTGCCTTTTTGGCGCTCCTTTCAGGGTCGCCGGGGAGGCGCCGCGGTGAGGCTGCCATAGCCCCGCGGCGCTCCGGACCTGCATCCCCCCCATGATACCATGCGAAACTGTATTAATTTACAGCAATCGAGGTTTCTGGACAAACTTCTAAGGTACTCCACATATAGTGCATGACAATATTCACAACATCAGTGGTCAACACTTTAAAGAGCTCAAGGTGACATATATGGTTCATTTCTTCCCTGCTTTATACCACAATAATTGTAACTTTTAAGTTTACTAGAATACTGTGTTTCTATTGCAATGGCTTGTAGTAGATGCAAATAATGACTCTGTCCATCCATCCCTGTAAATAATAATAATAATAATAATAATAATAATAATAATAAATTATTTTTATCCCGGGGCGGCTTACAACATTAAAAATACACTACATATAAAGAAGATCAGGCTGAGACCAAGTGACTGCCCTAAGGTCACCCAGTGAGCTTCATGGTTCAATGAACAGCTGAACCTCGATTTCCCAAGTCCCAATCTACCATTTTAACCATTAAACAACTCTTTTGCCAGCTACATATATTAGATACTTGCCTGACATTTTGATAATGCAAAGACTAGTTTATTCTGTCGTTTTTATACAATAACTTTAAAGAGAGGGGTGCAACACAACTTCATCTCACCATTTGATCTCTTCCTAAAATATAAAACTTAGAGCCAAGTCTAAGCAGTTTTTTCTAGGTCTATACTAACTTCCCAAAGGTTAGGCTTAATATTTAACAGCTGTCAAATATGGTTGGTTGGTTTTTTTAAAAAAAAGAGATGTTTGTGCAAAGAACATGAAATGGCACTAAAATAACTGCATACTTACTGCAATAGGTAGGATACCCTAACAGTAGCAGCTTGGATTAATAACACTAAAGTTTATTACATTCAGCTGTAAAAACATAAGATTATTTTTCATGCTGAGCCATTGAAGGTACATTGAACCTTATATTCTTCGATTTCCAACAGGAACATAAAATCTATCCAGGATAAATTGAAATGCTGATCAAAGAGAAATTTTTGAACAAATTTAAGACTTAAGAATTGTTCATTATACATTAGTCTAATTGGGGTTATGAGTCATTTTTAGGCTTTGTAAAACAAACTGTTTATACAAAACAGAGTTTGTATATTGTGTGTGGGGGGGGTAAATATATTATTCCATCTAAGTAAGTACAGTAATAAAGGTGTATATCCATCAGCTGGGGAGGGGGATGTTGCTGGTATATGTTTGGATTTTGTAGTAGTATAGCTAAGTTGATTTCTGTTATTGTTATATGTATGTTTTAGTTAAATGTATAAAATGTGTTTCTGTTTATGTTTAATAAAATGCTTTTTAAAAAACAAACATAAAATCCTCTCAAATGGCTTCACCGGGGAATTAAATTTTGGTTAACAACTGCTTTCTTCACTGGCAATAGTTATCAGAGACAAATTTTAGTTCTGGAGCTAACACAGGAGACAAGACTTTCAGCTGTCACTGGGAGCCAACTTGTATGACATGTTCCAAACGTTCACTATTTCTTAGTCTATCTTCCTGACAAGCCACTTGTTTATTTTTGAGTTTTGAAAATCCAAGTTGCAAGCACTGTTGTGAACCATCAGGATGAAGCTTACTCCCAAAGGTGTAGTTGTTGGTGTTCTGACTGAGCAAAATGGATACAATGTGAAGCCGTAGGCCAGGGGTCGGCAACCTTTTCTTACCTGGGACCGGTCCCTTCTGGTGGGCCCTTCTGGCGGGCCGGGGGGATGGTGGCGCGCGTGCTTGTGCGTGCGCACGGCCCCGCCACTGCACATGGCCCCGCCGCCCCCGCTGCTGCCTCCGTGTATGTCGCGGTTGCCATTTTGTTTCCAAAATGGCGGCTGTGACTCGTGTGCACATGGGCAAACAAGTCATGGCCGCCATTTTGGAAAACAAAATGGCGGCCGCAACGTGCGCGGCTGCACAGCCGCCCAAATGCACAGCGGAGGTGGCAGGCGGCGGCGGGGGCCGGTGAGCGGGGGTCAGCGGGCCGGAACCAGCCCGCGGGCCATAGGTTGCCGACCCCTGCCATAGGCTTTGATGGCTGGCATCCATAGTTTTTTGTGGGTTTTTCGGGCTGTGTGGCCATGTTCTAGAAGAGTTTCTTTCTGACGTTTTGTCAGCATCTGCTGCTGGCATCTTGGATGGATACACAAAATGGATACACTTTGTCCTTAAGTGTACATACATCTTAATGCATGTACATGAACTTTAAAGCACTGCATAGTATACAGCACTTTTTTTCATCCACTGCAGCTACCAACAAATATTTCAAACTGTTAATTATGTACACTGAAGAATAAGTTTATATGTGTTGGACCCAGATATAGTCAGACTACTCACTGAGGGCCTTTACAAACTGCCAGAAATAATGCAGCTTGAGGCCACTTTAACTGTCCTGGCTCAGTACTAGGGAATCATGGGAATTGTATTTTTGAGCCTTCTCTGTCAGAGAGGTCTGGTGCCACAATAAACTACAATTCCCATGATTCCTTAGCATTGAGCCAGGACAGTTAAAGTGGCCTCAAGCTGCATTATTTCTGGCCGTCTATAAAGGCCCTAATATCAATGGAACTTAAATCAGTCATCATTTTATTATGTAATCCCATGCATTTCAATGCTTTACACCAAGTTTGACTAATAAATATGGAGTGAGGTTTAACTAAAAGGCACCCAACAGGCTTTTATATAAATAGCAGGTAGGTATATAGCAGAACAAATAAATATGACATACAGGATGCAAACTAGAGATTTCTTTAATACATAACATGAAGGAGGTGGGTTCCAGCAATGATAATCAGGATGGGAATTGGAGTGTTATAAATATTAGATTTGTAGGTGTTAATACACAGCACAAGTTATACGGTGATGGCAGAAATAAATTTACTTACTATATGGCCATCTATCACTCAATATTTTCAAGTTCCTGTAATGCTTTTAGGCAGTGGTTCTCAACCTTTACTATGCCCCACACCCCTAGGAAATACTGGATTAAGTTTAGCAGCCCCTACAAAAATAATATCATATTTGAAGACAAAAAAGTCTAATTTCTAATGTTGGAACGACAAATTGAACCATATACTGTACAATACTATGACTGAACAAACTGAATATTAAAAAATAAGCTTTTAAATTAGTGCGTAAAATGCAAATCTGAGTTGAGCGAATAGATTTTAATTTATTCATGAAAAAACCCTGCATAAACAGTAAAATCAATCCCAGTTGTGAACATAAAATGCAATGACTTTTTTGCTCCTGCCTCTCTCTCATTCATGATTTTGTCAAAACATGGCACTTTTAATGATCTGCAGGTCTGCCTGTGAATTCAGGTGATTTCTAGATTTTGTCTTGATTAAGAGAATTGAATCCAGATTCACACAAGTATCTTTGTCAAACCCCTGGGGGTGCAGGCACCTTAGAGTGGGAATGCTTAATCTTAGGAAATAATATGCTTTCAAGCTTCTCAATAAAAACAAATCTTACCAAGTTGAGTCAACATATACTATATCTCAGATTTCAAGACTTTACAATGTAAAGTTCACATCAAACTATTTTTAGTTTTTAATGTGAAATCACATCTACATTTTTAAATGTTTGGCTGAAACATTTCTCCCACTCTAATTCACACCAAATAAATAAATAATTTAACATGTGTACCACATATTTCTCCATACATTTCGGGGGGGGGGGACTCAATAAACATACACAACAACTTTTTCCTTCATCCATAATAATCATAACAATAATGATTAAAAAAATTGTTCATAAAACACCTAAGTTTTTCCAGGCACTGTGAAAAGCATAACAAAATAAAAAGGGATGGAAAGGAAAGGTTGAGGTAAAAGGTGTTAAAGTCACATTACTGTTCTCAGCAGATTTTTGGTTCTAAAGAAACTTTTAAAATTTAGAGTCCAACACTGAATAAGACAGAAAAATGGCAGATCACCCACCATCATTTCTAAAGACTAGTCACATGGAGACAGGTTCACTGATATTTTCAGCCTGGTGGATTTCCTTTGGCATTTTTTACCAGCAAAAGTGAGGGAAGGGGAAGAGGAAATTAGGGACACCAACTTCACCATGGCATAAATCGAATGCTTACAGATTCTAAGCCATCATTGGAATGGGCCATTTGAGGGCCTACCACTGGTTGTAGAAGGCATGTTCACACATTACATTCAACATAGGTATGGTCTGCGTGAATGTCTACTCAGAGTGTTGATGTGTACACTGGTAGAGTTTTTCACACCTAACAATCAACATGTATGTACTATACACAAATGGCTGATTTGTGCATTCATACAGATAAGCCCTATTTCCAGTGTTTGTCTGAATACATGGAAGGCTGAATATGTAGTAAGTAGACATATGGGCAGGCATGTAAATCATGCTCCCTAAAATATCCACACACACCTGGATGTGTCAGAGATCTCTGCACCCTGATCACAAGGTTCATCAAAAGGCATTCAGCTGCTGAAAGAGGATTCCCAATCATGGAAGCTCTGTAATCTTGTACAGCCAAGCAGGTTACAAAGCCCTCTGCAGATCTTCGCATTCAATGCATAAAGGTCTAACATACTTCTGAATGTGGGACAAGAACTTAATGCATGCACACATCCCCACTATCCATTTAGCCCTCCATATCTTTGGGGAAATACATGAACAAAACTTTATTCAAATGTAATGGGTTCTTTACATTGTTATTAAAATGTTCAAATAACTCAAATAAATTGCTGAATAACAGACTCAAGTAAACTGATTTTTTTTAAAGTTAATCAATTTTTTTAAAGTATCTTAAATAGAAATAAATTATAGTGTACTAAGTGGGCTTGCACAGGACTACACGCTCTGGAAAAAATGCTAGTTCTACCTAAACTATTATAAGTACCCATAGTTCAACTATGCAAAGTATTTTTAATCTATTTACAAAAGTACTATTATTACATTATGAAAATGAATTAAAATTGTAATGAAAATCAAAACTATTTGCTGATAAACATTTACTTAATAAGATGTGGGAAGAGGAGAAGAAAGCAATAGAAACAATCAGACAACTGTTCCATTTATGTCTCAGAAAAAAATAGGAGAAGATGAAGTACAATAAATCAGATATGTGTTTAGGGTCTCTGGCCTGTCACCTACTAAATAATCCTGAGCTGGAATACAGCTCTTGGCCTACTTCTGTTCATTCCTATCTCAAGGCTGCTGCTAGATTATTGTTATGCTCAATGCAGCAACTGCAGTTCTGTCTGCCATTTCCTCCAGGGTACTTTTTATTCATCTTCTTTCTCTGACTAGTCTCCAGTCTCTTTCATCTCTCAAATCTTCCAGTCTATATAGGCTATACCCTCTTAGGGGGGATGCAGACCAGGGCGTTTGGAGCGCCCTGGTCTGGAGCGCCGCGGGGCTATGGCAGCCTCACCGCGGCGCCTCCCCGGCGACCCTGAAAGGAGCGCCAAAAAGGCACTCCTTTCATAAGTCGCAAAAAGAGCGCCCTAAAAGCGGCGGGCGCCCTTTTTGCGACTTATCCTCCACAGCGCGTCCGGACGCTGTGGAGGGAGGTCGCCCTGAACGCGTCCGGCGTGCGGTGACCCGGAAGCGTTCAGGGCGACCTCAGGAAGAGGAAGGGCCGCCGCGCGTGCGGTGGCCCCTCCTCTTCCTGGCCTCGGAGACGGCTCAATTGAGTCGTCTGCCGAGGCAGCAAATTTCCTATGGCAGCTCCAGAGTGATGCTACACTTTCTATGCTTACAAAAAAGAACATGTGTTGATCAATTTACATGAACATCCATGTGTACATTCTACACCGTAACCTCAATTTAAGTGAATTCTAGGTACATCAGCAATGAACACAGATGCCGAGATTCTCACATATATCTGAACATGTATATTGTATATACTCATGTGTAAGTCTAGAAATTTTAGTCAAACAATTGACTCAAAGACCTGGGTCAACTTATCCACAGGTCAAGGTAAATACTATCAATGTAAGTATTATCAATTACATCCTATCAAAAAAGAAACCATCCCCGTCTCTGAATAAAGTGGTGTAAGGTGAGAGCTTGGCCCATCCTGGAAGAAAACACTTAAAAGAAGCACCAACCCACTCTACTCTCTTCACTGTGGCACCACTTCTGACTTTTTTTACTATCTGGGTGAGAAAATGGCAGCAGTGGCAGTTCTTTGGCACTTCCCCTCAAAGGAGCACCAAAAGGAATTGGGCTTTGAAGGATATTAAGAGACTTGCGTATGTTTGTCAGCTTTTCTGGGTTTAAACTGGGCAAAGTTATCACATTAAAATTAAAGGCTATGATCACTGCCAACATAGGGGGGTTGCAGACTGCCAGAAATAGTGCAAACTGAGTCCACTTTTAGGGTTAGGGTTAGTGCTAAGGAATCACGGGAATTGGTGTTTTTTCTGAGACACTGAGCCTTCTCTGTCAGAGAGCTCTGGTGCCACAATAAAATACAGTTCCCATGATTCCCTAACCCTAACCCTAAAAGTGGACTCAATTTGCACTATTTCTGGCAGTCTGCAACCCCCGATAGTTGCTATTTTATTTGCTTTGCCTTTTCATCCTTTTTGACATTTATGCATTTTCTTAGCCCCACCCGTGCCTGGTCACCTCCCTCATACATCATACAGCCATCACTTACTGTAGTTCCCTCCTCATCCATCCAGCCTTTAGGGTGAACACAAACAGCTATGCATGCCAGAATTTTATAAATTCTTTGGCATTGTTTTCCTTTGCTTTGTCTTTACATCTTTTGTTACATGCTCCTAAATTTTATACTCAACATATCCATGGGTCATATCAAAATCCATAAGTTTGACCTCCAAACCTGCCCTCAGCTTATACATGAGGTTGACTTATAATTGAGTATATACAGTGTAAACAGACACATAGTGTAACATGTAGACACCCCTAGATTTACTCCCCCCATAGAGCCTTCTACTAAGGTGAGTTTTAGGACCTAGCCTCTGCTGGCAGAACCCCTCTTCTCTGGTGGAAGGGTGCCTTTGCCATATTCCAAGTGTATACAGATGGGTTTCAACTATGGTAAGAATTATTCTGTGCATTTACTGGAAGTGTCCCCACTGGTTTCAATAGGACTTAACTGCAAGTAAATAGGCCTATATTTGTAGCTTCACCCATATACCCAGATGCCAAAGGTTCCTGCAAAATTCAAATAATATTATAGTATCTGGTGTGTAATAATTCTGCAGCAGAACAATCCCATCACAAGAATTTATTTGCTGGTGTTAACAAGACTTTAGACTAGGAGAAGTTAATATATTTCCACATAATTGTACTGCTAGAGAGCAATATGATTTTGATCTACTTTACTGCCATAGCCTGAAAGCCTTGACAAAAGAGCATGCTATAAGTTTGCATGCAGAAAAAAATAATAGCTTTAAAAGAATGTATGCAGACCTTTCATCATCTATATAAAAATGCTACATTCCAAAACGTCATGAATGTCAATCCATTCTTTAAAACAAACACACACACACACACACAAACCCAAATTTCCACACACAGTTCTTTAGTTTCTGATTTAGAGACATCATTTAAATAAATGAAAATACTTTAAAGCAATTTTATCACACTCTGTTATAACATGCTTCATAGCTGAGGCTTTGAGCTTAGTACACTGAAAATATGAATTTGTGATGAGAAATACCAAATGAAAAGGTGGGGGAAAATGTTAGTTGCAGGCTGCCAAGCAGTTCTGTGCTCTCAGGTGCTGCCTTTTGTGTGGACTATGAACACAAAGAACTCTCTATTACAAGAAATAGAGTAGCTTCTTCATAAAAAGAAATTGACATTTATTAGCTTCGCTGCTTGCTTGATGACTTTGCATTTCTTGCTGGCAGCTGTGCAAGGATAATAGAAGTAGAAAGAGCTCATTACTGAAGTAATGAAATTTCAGCTACTATTTAGATAAGGTTGCACATGCTGCTTACATTACTTTCACAAAGCTGACACCAAACCTATCCAAATCCTAGCTCCATTCTAATGCTATATATTACAGGCCATATACTAATTGAATATGTTAGTTAAAGGTAAAGAGAAAACAAGCAAGGCTATACAAATACTGCCAACACCCTTATTTGCACTATAATTTTTCTAAGCACACTTTGTAGAAAAACTTGGAGATCTGAGCAAAGCAAATGTTAAAAGGCATCTTAGGTTTAGATCAGATTAAACAAGCATAGTAGTATCTGATCACAACCTAAATCCAACTGCTAGTCCTATCAAGAGCAGAACCACTAAATGTGCTGACACATTAGCAATAGATTCTGTGGGCGTATTTTAGCTGCAACTCACAATTAGATGTAGATCACAATCCTTTCACCCAAATGCATAAGTTACATTTTTATCATAGTGTTCCTTCTAGTGTACCAATCAAGTAGACCAATACATCCAGATTCTGACATAAAGAAATAACGCCACAGTATGTCAAGGTTGTTGCTGTTCTTGTTGTTGTTAAAAGCCCTTGAATCAACCCAAATTCATGGAGACCCTGTGGATGAGACATCTCCAAGACCCCCTGTCCTCCACTGCTCTGCTTAGGTCCTGTAGCCCAGGCCTGTGGCTTCTCTGATTGTGTCCATCCGTCTGGCATATAGTCTTCCTCTCTTTCTACTACCTTCTACCTTTCCCAGCATTATTGCCTTTTCTAATGAGTCATGCTTTCTCATGGTGTGGCCAAAGTACAACAGCCTCAATTTGACTATCTTGGCTTCCAGGGAGATTCCAGGCTTGATCTGTTCAAGGAGCCATTAGTTTGTCTTTTTGGCTGTCCATGGTATCCTTCGCATTCTTCTCCAGCACCACATCTCACATTAGTTGGTTTTCTTTTTATCCACTTTCTTCACTGTCCATCTCTCGCATCGTACATTGTGATGGGGAATATAATGATATGAACAATTAACTTTGGTGCTCAGTTGTATATCCACTCTTTAGGATCTTCTCTAGCTCTTTCATAGCTGCTCTTCCTATTCCTAGTCTTCTGATTTCTTGGCTGGAGTTGCCATTCTGATCAATGTTTGATCAAAAGTATGAGAATTCCTTAACTATTTCGATTTCTTCATTCTGTGGGATGAATTTATGTAAATTCTCCATCATTATTTTTGTTTTCTTTATGTTCAGCAGTAAGCCTGCCTTTGCACTTTCTTCTTTGACCTTCTTTAATAATTACTCAAGTCTGTGATAATTCAAGGTAAATTCAGTGATCTTAATTCTAAAGGTGAAATGCAAAAAGTATAAAAAAGCTTTCTCAATTCACTCTTAAACAGGAAAAAATGTTTAAAAACATAATGTTGCCATGGTATATTTGATCAGCTCATCAGTCAAGCTATAAACTGTAAACCATGTACTCAAGACACATGACCCAGTTCATATCTCACATAAAACTTGATGGATCTTATTACTAAATGTTTTATAGAAGATAAAAAAATGTGTGACACTGCCTAGTAAGTTCCCCAAAACTGATGTATACTAACTTCTTTGCTGTGTTTATATCTGACAGCTAGCTCATTTGTGGATCTATCCAAAACCCCAGGACTCATATTTGCCCATCTTTTTTCCTGTTATTCTGAATCATAAAGTGACCAGGTTTAAGCATTTTATACACAGGCTGCTGGAATCTTGCCTGGTGAGGACTTTTCTAATTTTAGTTTCTGTTATTCAATATAAGTAAGTTGAACTGTTACTATATGTAAACTGCTAAGCTACATTCTACAGAAGATACAACCTTTGTCTGAATATTCTGGATGAAAAAACAGGTTGCTTTCTAGAGCTATTATGTAAGTATTTTGGCAATTGCTTCACCCAATCCCTAAGCACCTGACTAGTGAGTGCACTTCCCACCTAAACCCTCAGTTCCCTGGATGCCAAAGCAATAGCCAAAGACTGGAGGAGAAAGCAGGAGACAACAAGAGGATGGAAGGAGTTGTGTGAGTTCACAGATGACCACTTGAAGAACCATAGTTATAGGCAAGCAATCTGTTCTTCATGGTTTTTATGACTCACACAAATGGAAGAACAGCAACCAACTAACCATGAGAAAAGGAAGTGTCATGCTACACAGGAGAAGAGCACAGTCTTCCAAAAACAGCCCCTGCCTGGGACTTCATGTCCAGTCTGTAGTGAGTGTTGAAAGTGGAAGGTTGAGACCAGAGAGTAGCTCTACAGACATCATGTAGAGCATTGGTTTCCAAACTTTGGTCCTGCAGATGTTTTTGGACTTCAGCTCCCAGAATTTGTGGCTGTTGGCTTTCAAAAGGAAGCTGCCCTATCAACATAGAAAGCTAGGGCTCGATACACATCCAAACAGTGGAGAGAACACTCCAGATCAGGTGTAGGATTCTGGAAGAATGCTGACAATCCAATATCTGGTTTAGATGGAATGGTGACACAACCTTGTCCCTGTGGAAGTGGAGGTAAAGTTGATCTACTCTCAATGCACAGAATTCATCAGCCCTCCTGACTGAGGTGCCTGCTACCAGGAATGCCATCTTTCAGCTAAGCAACCTGAAATTATAGGAAATCAAGGGCTCAAAAGTTTTCCTTGCAAGCCGAGGAAGGCCAAGCTCTAAGTCCAGTGGGCAGTCAGTCCAGTTACAAGTAGATGCATATCCTTTCAGGAATCTCTTCACCAGAGGATCTAGGAAGCATGAAGCTTTTCCCAGGCATTGGAAGTGCCAAGAAACTGCTGCCAAGTAACATTTAACAGATGAAAGTGACAAACCTCTTCCGGACAGCCTGATCAGAAAGTCCACAACCTGAGCAACACATTTCTTAGGTGGAAGGACAATTTTAGATTGAAGGAACTCCAAGACTTCACCCACTTGTAGGAGTAGGAACACTGTGTGGATGGCATATGTTCTAGAGGTCCCATAGCTTTGCCCCATAGAGTCTGCTCAAAGGCTCAAAATGCCTTCTTTTCAACCCGACTGGCCATTGGCCTGTGGGGCTCTTCAGGTTTCTGTTTTATCCCCTAGTTAATGCTATTTAACATGTACATGGTGTGCGCCATCACTATGATGATGGAACCCAACTCTACTACTCCTTTCCACCCCAATCCAAAGAGGCTGATTCTAAACCAGTGTCTATTATCAGTAATACAATACAATACAATCTTTTATTACAGCCATTCTGCCAGCATAAAAACACAAATAAAAAACACAATAAAACATCTTAGTTATATATAGTAACTTCTTACAGGAACATACTGGTGACTACTAGCATGTCCTAATTTAAAAAGACAGAGGTTCTGTTCTGTTAATCTGTTCTGGGTTATTTAAATGACAAAGGGGGGTTGCAGACTGCCAGAAATAGTGCAAATTGAGTCCACTTTTAGGGTTAGGGTTAGGGTTAGGGAATCATGGGAACTGTATTTTATTGTGGCACCAGAGCTCTCTGACAAAGAAGGCTCAAAGTCTCAGAAAAAAACAATTCCCATGATTCCCTAGCACTAACCCTAACCCTAAAAGTGGACTCAATTTGCACTATTTCTGGCAGTCTGCAACCCCGCAAAGACACATTTTGATGTGGGACTAAACAGAATACACAGGAATAAACAGGAAATTCAGATACCAATATTCTGAATCATAGGGATTTTTTTCTGACACATGGTCATAAAACCTAAATACAAATATCATTTAAAAAATACAGAAGTCACACTTCATATTTCAAAAACCACAGTCTAGAATCCATGAAAACACAGAGGTAATTTAAGCAACCTAAAAACACTGAAAGGAGTAAGAATCCATGAAAACACAGAAGTGATTTAATTAAACTAAACACACTGAAAGGAGTAAAACCTTTACTTGAGCAACTTATATCACTGACAACAGATATCTTAGCATACTATGACAGGATTTGGATGCACTGTGAGACTGTGAAAGTGCAAAAAGTATATTTAATAAGAGATTCAACTTTTATAATTATCATCATCGTCAGCAGCAGCAGCATTTATTTATATAACACCATCAGTGTAAATGGCACTTTACATAAGCAGTTTACAATTGTTAATTTGACAGTTCCCTGCCCTTAGGCTTACATTCTAAAAAGACACAACACACAAGGGCCTCATTCCCACTATGATTTAAAGTGAATTGCAGATCAAGTTATATGACAATCGTTCCCATTTGAAACCAGTTCCGATCCTATTGAGCTCGGTTGCAATCACAATGAAGCAAGGCAAACGCA
>CM034706.1:195084964-195098929 GCA_020142125.1 Phrynosoma platyrhinos | reverse complement strand
TCCAGCCCTTTCGCCTTCCTTAATATTGTCTCCCTTCCCCACGGAACTGCATTTTGAATGCATTTTACATGCATTTTGAAGCGACACAAACTAGTGAGAATGACAATTGTGCCAAAAAAGAAGCGATTAAAAGGGAAAAATGAAAATATCCGCTTTCATAATGGGAACAATGGATCTTTTGGAATCGATTCACCAACATGGAGCGAAGGCGAATCGTAAACCAGTTTAAATGTAAGTGAGAATGAGGCCAAGGAAAACCAGATGGCACGGGGGATTAAGTCCAGCAAATGCTGACTTCTGTTCTCTCCCTTTGAGTGCAGTGGCAACTGGGATGGAGGGAGACCTTTCATCCATTGCTGTACCTAGAGATAACAGAGTTGTCCCTGCCTGTTCTCTTCTCCCTCTTCTGGCCAAAGCAACAATCCGAGATTGTTATGAACTATATGAACTACTGAACAAATTTCAAAATCCAGTAGGATTTCCAAGAATTTACATTTCCTGCATTGCATCTTGCCCTTCCTTTTTGTTGCAAAATTGGATTAAATTACGTAAAATAATCAATGCCTTTTTGGAACATACACTGTTAAGCATCAGGACTCTTAATCTGCATAATCAAAAAGCAGGTTTGGATCTACTGAAAGCCTTTGACTTGCACAGGAGAGTTCTCTTGCTGCTGCAACCTCAGTGAACACCAATCCAAAGGCTCCCCAGTCCTCATGACCAGCGTGTTGGGAGGATAGGGGACAGCCCTAGAACTCAGCTTGTAATTCACAGAAGTCATGGAACAGAATTTTCCGTTTAATTTAATTTGTAATTTATTTTTGGCAATATAACTGCACCTTTTTATCCTTTCTCATGTTCCTCACTAATGAGCAAGATGTAAAAGACTACTATAGAATTTTTAGACTGTAGTCCTCTGTGTCTTGAGGGCAAATTTAAAAGGTAAAGTTCTTTGCTTTTCTACCCTGGCTACTCAGCTACCAATTAGCAGGTTCTCTCAATCTCTCTCTCTCCCTCCTATGTCTCTCTCTCTCTCTCTCTTTTGCCTCAGACTTGGGACTAAATGCAGTATTATTCCAAATTACAGTAGACACATTGAAATTAGTGGGACTTAACAGAAACTGTGGATAATAATAGTCATTCTTTTCAGTGGATCATCTGTAGTTGGGACTAACACAGGATTTAGTCCTGAGTTTTTTAAGAGATGTTTGACACATTTTGGTGCATCACTTTCTGTTTCAGCATTACAAGAAAAGAGGAGGGGCAAATATGATTCCTAGGGTTTTGTACAGGTCCACAAATGATCTAGCACATTGTGCTGGCTGATATAAATGCCACTTTTGTACTCAATTCACTCAGGGGACAGGATAGGATCTTGCCTTTCCCAGTAGACTCATGAAAAAGCAAATGACAGCAGCCTTTTCTAACCTGTGTGTTTCTCTGCTTTAATATTTGGCCATCTTAACCACATTCTGTTGTAGCTTGGCTGCATGCATCCAGTTTTCTTCTGTGAAATGTTAGTATGTATGTTAACATACCCTTCAGCAACTCCTGGTGAAAACATACACATTTCTCTAAAGCTACTCCTGATCAAGATATGTGCAACAACTGTAGAGGAGAAGGCCGGGCGGAGGAAGAGAAGGGCAGGCAAGGCTCCTCTGCTGCTTGGTTTTCTCCTGAGGAGAGGGCCAGGCAGAGAAAGAAGATGGTGGAATTAATATTAATTAATTCTAATTAATGTTATTAATTAATATTTAATTAAAACCTATCTGTGGTCCAAAGAAGTTTAGTCTATTTTAATTTTGGCCCCTACCTCCTGCCAACTTGTGCAGGTCTGTTCTAGAGCCACTGGCTGTTTTCTAAACACTGGAATAGCCTTCCATAGATAATAAATAACTATAAATAAATAAAATAGACGCTAATAAATAACCAACTATAGCACAAAACCAAATTATGGTGGTAGCAGTGTGTCCAACTTTAAATTTTCTTACTTAGTAGATGAAATAGCTACACATATCTGGGTGAAAAGATTAGCTACTTCTTGCTTAAATATAGCTTGCTTAACAGATACTTCTTAATAGATCAAAGAGATACACACATCTGATGGGGGGAGTTATATCTGAACTTGAACATCTCACAAACAGGCATTTGGTCAACCTGTCCACTAAGAATATTAACAATACATAATACAAAATTAAAAACTTCCTTTTCTTAGCTGTATTTTTAGTCCCACAAACTTGCTCATTCAAATCTTCTTTAATGAAAACAAGAAAACTTTGAATAATGCCCCCTTCATATACAGGATTTATCTAACACCCCCTAAGGTGCTGTCTCTAAGAAGAGTCCTCCACTTGGTTAAAAAAAGTATTCTTTTTAAAAGAAATTAATATTATTATTCGATTATCCATAAAATTATTAAGTTATGAAACTCAAGTATAATAAAAACATGGCACAGAGCCTTTTTTGTCTTCAGATCCTTAGAATCAACATTCAAGAGGAACAGTAAGCTATCACATTTACAGGTGCACTAAACCACTGACTTTACAACAAACACACAGTTGCTTTGAACCACTGCCAGCACAAAGGATAAAGAAGTTAAATATAGCAGTAAGGCTGACATTTCAGCAAAAAACAAACCCACATTTTAGAAGGTACGATTAAAATAGAGGTAATCATAACCACTTGTAGAGTTTCTGCATTGAAAAGCCACTGTTTGAAAATTACTAGAGGAAAAATAAATGTCTATTTATTTATTTTTAAAAACTGCTTTCCTTTCAAGGATAAATACAATGAAAATCACTATAGCAGACTATAAGAAAATTATCCATCATGGCTACTGAGGCATGTGTGGTGTGTTCTGCAGTTTCTATAAAATCAGAAGAACTGTGGCTTTTTTCTTAAATAATCATTCAAAAAATTAGACTAAAGTATCAGTGATGTAAAAAATGAAAGCAAGATCTTTATCCCTTGGAATATTTAATTCTTCAACCAAAGAGCAAAAATGTTCCAAATATCACTGTTACTTCTGATAAACAATATGTGTAAAAAACAAGAACAAAAAAAAGTAACAATGAAATTGTGCACCTGTTTTGGAGGCAGAAAAATTGTCCTTCCTGCAAACAAAAGTCCTTCTGCAAATAAAGTAAACCCTTGCAATAGTATAAAATGTACCATTCAATGTTCCACATGCTGAAAAGCTGAAAGATGAGAAGCATACATGTTCATCTCTCCCTGACATATGACCATTAGACAATGCATCCTAGAAATATTACACAAGAAATGCTACAGAAACAGATATTACTACTTGATTATCATAGCCAGAGAGAGAAAGTAGAAAATGATCAAATATGAAATAATATTAATTATTGAGCAACAATCAACAAAATAAAAAGGAAAGTTACAACAGTGGTAAGACGAGCAAGGTTCAAAATAAGAATTTCATTGTTAATTCTTATATGTACTATATATTTTTAATCTTTTTAATTGTTCCCAACTTTTCAATGCTTGTTTAAGGAATAGAGTTTATAATACAGATCAGTTGACTATCATTCTTTTCTGCTGCCACTGGAAAATGAGACATGTTATACTACTCTGTTTCTTGTATTTAACCTTTCATTGACCCATGAAAAAAATGCATTCTCTTCAGTGCCATTTGATTACCAAGCACTGAGGTTTTACAAAAGCTCTTTTGGGGAAAAAATAGTGAAGAGTTGTGTGCACATGTTTATTGATCCTTTCAAAGCATTAAGTATATATTATGAGCAGTAATTTCTCTTTAGTCAGCTCATATGTTTGCCAAACATATATTTTACTTACCATGTGCCTCTGAAGCATCTGACTTAAAAATCATTTCCCTAATACTGATATCCATCAAATTATGTATTGAAACTGTGCAACAGGACATCAGCTGTGCTTATGTAGCAGTGATTTTTGTATATTGCTTTCTGGTGGCATCGAGTATGCATGTTTGTATGGCATAAATACCCTAAGAAGGCATCAGATCCCATCTGATCCTGGACGTTAAGCAGAATCAGCCCTGGTTGGTACTCTGTTTGAAGACCACCAATGAATACAAAGTACCATAGGTTATATTTTATAGGAAAGAACTGACAAAACCACCTCCGAGTATTCCTTGCCTAAGAAAACCCTATGAAATTTATGGGGTCACCATAAGTTGATAGACAACTTGAAGACACCTGCCTTCAAGAGGGGATTTTGCCAGTTTCATCCTCTAAAATATAGCATACAGCACTTGGTATTCATTGGTGATCTCCCATCCAAATACTAACCAGGGTTGACGTTGCTTCGCTTCCAAGATCAAATGGGATCTCATGCCTTTAGGGTATTTAGGCCCTGGTGGTATTCAGTACAGGTACTATGTGATGTAAGCAGAATGTAAGTCTACTGATGTTATTTATATATATATTGCAGCAATGCAAAATCCCAGCCACTATTTACAGAGACAATCAAAATTATGTTCTCTTATAGGGAAGCCAGATAACTCTGATTAATATATTGTTATTCATAGTCTGACTGGCAAGGATATTTCTCCTGTTTTTCAGTTTCTCTCCTGGTATTCTCAGATGCATATAAAAATAAATACTTACCACTAAATCCCAGTTATTTTGCTCAAGTAGGGTAATAGCTTCATCAATATTTTCTATACCAGTACATGCCTTTAAAAAGAGAGAGAGAAAAACATATGGTTGAAGAAGTATCCAAACAAATGTTCTTTCAAATTTAAAATATGGTATAGCTGCTTATAATTTGGGAACATTCCCTTTATATCTAGATTCCAGATATAACATTAAACTGTGTTACATAATTACATTACAGTGCATACTTTCAAAAATATTTAGGCTGTTGTAAACAGGAAGGGAATAATGAGCAAAGCTGCTACTCCTCTTGTTAATCAAATGGCAAATTTTAAGGTTCGTTGGACTGGTCTAATATGCCTGATAGTTATTAAACATATACACAGCATTTGCCACATGCAAAGCGTTTTCCATTTGTCATTAATTGAGACAACAGTATTTATGGAGAGATCAATACTGTTCATATTTTACAAGCAGGTTGTATAGAATACTTTTGTCACAAGGTAGCGCAATACATCCCTGGTGGATTTGTCCACACATGTACTCTTTGATATGACCAGCTGGAACACACCAAGCATACCTGTAGGACACCTTCATTTCTGATTACCACAGATAAATGTCCTTCCTTCAGAAAAGGATAGCACATAAGTTTTTGAAAAGCAATTAAACAAATGGCTATAAATGGGTGGAATGGGTCTGTGGAAAATCCCCATTTGAATTCTTGGCATATCCAACTAAAAGGATATGCTATCTTTATTTATTATCAAATGCCTTTCCACACTAAAGCATGCAAGGTACCTAACAAAAAATAAAAAATAATAAACTATAATCTTTAAAACAAAACAACAAAAGCAGAGCTGGGAAAGCCATCCTACTAGAGACTGTAAATTTGTTGCCGTGTAACAAAAAGACAACATGGGACTTAACTAATAATCTCACTGTGGATCAAACTAGACACAAAGCCAAACAAGTCTTTACATTAACCTGGATAGTTTTTAGAATTGCAAATAGTATTTGTGAGGAGGGGGCACAAATCATTATTAGGACTGCAGCAGATGTGGAGGAGGAATTTCCTTCCCTCCTATAATCCTCAGAAGCTGTTATTTGCTTTTGGAGAAAGGCTTCCACTGATACCAACACCACCATCATAGGCAGGTAAATACAAAAGCCTATATAGTGGCTAATCTAATTGACCTTCAGTATAAATGTCAAAACAATCACATTTGTAAGTGTATTGTTGAAAACACAGGGCTGGATGCTCCTGCCATGGGAAAGAAGGGTGAAGATGTAGCCTTGCTCTGATCTTTCTAGCAGGCTTGTACATATGTAAGATTTCTGCACATGTCCTTAGCTAAAAAAGGAAAAATGAAGGCTGAATTAATGCTGCTGCAAATTAATATTTTAAATTTTTGATCCTACTTTTCTAAAAATTTTCAAAAAATATCAAGGCACAAAATAAAACTAAGTAAACGTTTGCTTTTGTGGACTTTTTTTTACAGGAGAATAAAAATCCTCAGTTGTTTTCACAGAAAACTTTTTTATATAATATTTTTATTAATTATCCAAACACAGTAATTACAATATAATATATATGTACTTATACACCATTACTGATGTTATTACAATATCCAAATTTCAAAAGTTCTTATTATATACCATAATTTAACTGTGGACAGAAGTCAAAGACATAATTAAGGACAAATGCAAGAAAACACCAACAGTGGCCAAACAGAAAGATAAGAAACAATGGATGACAGATGAAACACTTCATGCAATAAAAGAAAGAAGAAAAGCAAAAAGCAAAGGGAGATAGGAAAAAAGCCAGAAGTATGAACACAACTGTCCAACATCTGACACACAGGGATAAGGAGAAATACTAAAATGCCTAGTGCAGAGAAATAGAAGACAACAACAAAAAAGGGAAGAACAAGAGAACAAGAGATCTCTATCAAAAAATCCGAGAAATTAAAGCCAAGTTCAAACCAAGGACAGGGATGCTCTATGGAGAAAAAAAGGAACAAGAAGAAATAAAAAGTTGCTGGAGGCAATACACAGAAGAGTTATACAAAAGAGATGAGGGAATGAATGATATTTGGAACAAGGAGCCATATGAAGACAAACCCTAAATTCTAAGAAGTGAAGTGGAATCTGCAATAAAGGAAATGGGGAAAAATAAATCACTGGGAACAGATGATATCCCAGTTGAACTGCTACAGTGCCTACAGGCAAATACAACTTTAGTGCTAACTGAAATATGCCAACAAATATGGAAAACAAAGTGATGGACAACAGACTGGAAACACTCGACATACATACCAATCCACAAGAAAGGAGATACAAAAGACTGCAGCAACTATAGGACAATAGCACTAATCTCACATGCAAGTAAAGTAATGCTCAAAATTCTGCAGCATAGACTCCAACCATACATGGAGAGAGAAATTCCAGAGGTGCAAGGATTCAGAAAAGGAAGGGGCACTAGGGACCACATTACAGACATACAATGGCTAATAGAGCACACCACAGAATTCCAAAAAAAAGAATAACATGTGTTTCATAGACTACAGTAAAGCATTTGATTGTACAGATCACAAAAAATTATGGAATGCACTCAAAGACATGGGGATGCCACTACATCTGATAGTCCTGATGAGGAATCTGTACCAAGGACAAGAGGCCACCATCAGAACAGAATTCGGGGAAACAGAGTGGTTTCTAATAGGCAAAGGCTGCATCCTATCACCCTACTTGTTTAACTTATATGCTGAAAACATCATAAGAAAAGCAGAATCAGAAAAAGGAGGAGTCAAGATAGGAGGAAGCAACATTTATAACATAAGATATGCAGACGACACCATAATATTAGCAGAAGACATTGAAGAATTGGAACAGTTAATAAGGAAGGTCAAAGATGAAATTGCAAAGGCAGGTCTGATGCTGAACATAAATAATGACCACAGAAGAAATGCACAAATTCAATCTAGACTATGAGGAAATTGAAATAGTTAAAGAATTCCTATATCTAGGATCAAACACTGACCAGAATGAAGACTTCAGTCAAGAAATAAGAAGACTAGGAATAGAAAGGGCAGCTATGAAAGAACTGGAAAAGATGCTGAAGAGCAAAGACATAAAACTGAGCAATAAAGTCAGAATCGTTCAGACCACTGTATTCCCAGTTACCATGTACAGATGCGAGAGCTGGACAGTGAAGGAAGCAGACAAAAAGAAAATTAACTCATTTCAAATATGGTGTTGGAGAAGAATATTTAGGATACCGTGGACAGCCAAGAAGACAAACAAATGGGTTCTTGAACAGATGAGACCAGGGCTCTCCTTGAAAGCAAAGATGATCAAGTTGAGACTATCATACTTTGGCCACATAATGAGAAGGCATGGATCACTAGGAAAAACATAATACTAGGAAAGGTAGATAGTATAAGAAAGAGAGGAAGACCACAGACCAGATCGATAGACTCAATCAGGGGGTTATGGGGAAGGGCTTGCAGGATCTGAGCAAGGCAGTGGAAGATAGGGATTCTTGGAGATGTCTCATTCACAGAGTCTCCATGAGTCAGAACTGACTCGAGGGCAGCTAACAACAACAAACCATAATTTACTGTGTTTAATTTAGATTATATATCACACTAAACCTTTTCAGTGGCTAATCAGCACTAAGGACATCTCTATAGCAACTTACCTAAGGCACCTTCAAACGCATCCTTCTGCCTTTAGGTTACACCACCATTAATGTCATATAGCCATTGACTATATATGCAATAAATAAAAAATTATCTTACAGACACAAAAACTAAAAACTGTGATTCACAAACTTTTTACCCTCCACCCCCACTCCCACTTGAAGTGGTATATGAATAAAAGCATTTTGTTTGTTTAGTGTGCATATTTTCATTCACACATTCATGAATATTCATTGGGACGAAACAGACAGCCATGAAGGGGCCACTTAAAGCTACCCCTGCCAAAGACGCATTGGGACTGCAGCAAACACTCACTGTGGCCCAGTCTGCCCTGAACCCAGCCCAAATAGGAGTGGAAAAGATTTGCTCCTATTTGGCCCAGGAAAGAGCTGCCTTTGGCGCTCCACCACAAACCCAGGGCGGCTTCTGGGCACTCCGGTAGCGTGCAACGTGCAAACCCTGCACCACCGGAGCATCTTGAAGCCACCCACGTCTGGGCGGCCAGGTGGCCGGCTCCCAGGCAGCTTCTGGGTGTCTTGGAGAGCGTGTGCCATGTAAATGCCACACTTCCAAGATGCCTGCAAGGCAGCTTTTCTGTTCCAGCCCGTAATTTCACATCTTATAAGGAAATACCTCTCCTCCTCCCTCAAGCAGAGGCTTCAAGGACAGAAAAGGTTTGGGGAAACAGAGGAGGAGGAGATCAAGGCCTGCCAGTCTCACACACCCCTTGAGCAACTCCCCCCCCGGGTCTTGTCCCACCATTTGAGAACCAATGAACTACACTAAGAGTGCAATCAAATGCACTCTGTCCAATGGGTCTCACTCCAAAGCAAATGTACAGGGTTGTGGCATGAATACACCGAGCCCTTAATATCCACAGGGTTTTGGTTCCAGGATGCCCAGTGGATACCAAAATGCATGGATGCTCAAGTCCCATTATATACAATGACCCAGTAAAATGATGGCCATATATAGAATGGCAAAATCAAGCTTTGCCTTTGGGACTTATTAAAAAATATTTTCATGCCATGAATGATTGGATCCATAGATACAGAGGGCCAACTGTACCACTGATATATTTCTCCACCATCACCTGCTCTTCTTCCATTTGTAAGGTCATTATATTTCTTAAAAAACTTTCCAGCATCAACTTCTACTGTGTCATTGACTCTCAAACAGCAAGCCAGTGAGCAGTGTGCACACAGTCTTAAACATAAGTTTTAAGAGGTATAGCTGTCAGGTTTTTAAAAAAAACAAAACGACTGGTTTGAATAGATCTTTAAGACTGCCCCCTGAATAACAGACACACTAATTCAAAGCAATTCTGCTTCTTTATAAAATATTTCCCCCTTGCTGTTACAAAGGAGACATGCATATGGAGAGCATCAGTTCAGCATGGTCTTTGGTTTTTATTTAATCAGCTTCTGTTTCTTCTTATTTCTAATGGAAAAGTTGCAGTTGGTAGTTATGAGAATTCCACTGCAAACAGGAGTATAAATACTGAGCATGAGCAGCAATCTTAAATACAGTTTCATGAAGATTTGCTGATAATGAAGAGCGAGTGAAGAGTAATGAACATCTGTTTCTTTGGCATTTAAGTGGTGTACTGGATACTTTACAAAAGAAATATAAGTTGTTGCTGCAAATATTTTTTTAATATAATGACCTTACAAATAGAAGAAGGGTAGGTGGTGATGAGGAAATACAGCAGTGGTATTTAAGCGGCAATTCGACAAACAATTACCCAGGAATACTCTTGTTTTCCAACCAACCAACTAGGGAAGGGATGGGGAATATTTGGCCTTCCAAAAGCTTTGGCCTAAAAATCCCACAAGCCTTTATTATTGGCTATTCTGAACAGGGTTAAAATTGAAGATAAGAACATCTGGAGAGCCAAAGGTTCCCTGCCTTCCAGTCTAAGGCTTACAAGACGAGAGCATACAATATGCAGCACCCATCATCTTAAAAAAGACTCCATAAAAATATCAATGTGTATACAGATCTAAATAAATGCTGAGAGTCTTGGTTCAGACAAGAATGGTGCAGCAAAGTTCTGGAAAAAAGAGCAAAAAGGCATTAGCAAGGTTTGCACCAAGAATACCCTTAAAGATAAGGCCTCTGCCGGCCCTCTTTTTTGAATATGCTCCTAACTTTATTTTTATTCTAATGTAAATTTTTGGTTAGAAGCTTCTGGTGATAGTTTTTAGATTCTACTGAACACAGCATGACTTAACTCCCGAGTAACAGTGTTCAGTGACATCCCTGGGGTAGGTGTCACTCACAGTGTCACCCTACCCATTGACCTTCCATTTCACACCATACAAAATGCTTAGTAATACTTTTTTGTGCTAATGTTACTCGTAAATCTTAATTTCCACATACCACTGAATGTAATGCTAATTGTTGTGGCATAAACAACTAGCAAAATTAAAATTATACTTTCAAATTACAATATCACATGCACAACCTAAATGTATTTACATATACATAGGGAATATTTGGTTAAAATGTGATGTTTTTAAAGAAAATTTTTTAAAAAATTAATTTTTATAAAAAATGTAAAATGTAAACTTTTTAAATTTTAAATTAAAAAAAATTAGAGGCCTCTCCTTTCTCCTCCCAATGAGCTTCACCCCATTCCAACCATCTCTTAAATCATTTTAAAGGGATGCAGATGACTGTCATAGCCCATTTCTGCCAAAAGTAAGGTGTCTGAGGAGCAGTAATGTCACCCCACCTTAAGGTGTCACCTAGTGCAGTCCGCATCCCTCTTGTGACGCCACTGACTGTGTTTAAGTTTGTAGCCTCAAACGCACAGGAAGAAATGTCTCTATTACAGTGATGTTTTCTATTTATCATCTTGAAACAAAGAAACAGTTATCATTTTTCTTCGGTTACTGTTGTATTCATAAATATTGTATACATTCATATAAAGGTCAGGAATTTTAGTCAAAAAATGACCCAAAGGTCAATGTAGGTACTGTACTTTTAATTCTTATCAAAAAAGGAACTATCCTCTGGTGAAAGGTGAGAGCTTATGTGCTTCAGGGCACCTAAAAGAAGCACCTCTATTCTCTCATCTATCCAGCCTTTAGGGTGAGCACGTTATACCTGTTGGAATTTTGTAAGTTCTTTGGCATTGTTTTTCTTTCCTTGACTTATCCATGGGTCATATCCAAATCCATAATTTTGGCCCTACAACCTGCCTTCGACTTATACATGAGGTCGACTTACAGTCAAAGTATGTACTGTAGATGTGATCAATTAATCAATTGATTCTTAGCCTGTGGACAGCCTTATATACACTACAATAGCAGGTTTGCATTCAAATATCTTTTTCATTCACATTTCTGAGAGTTCTTCACTTTGGGGGGAAAAAGGGCGACTGCAATTAAATGAACATAGTCCACAGTTAGTTTTAGTAATGCAGGGCCATACTGAGCCTGGAAATAACAAAGCCATGTAAGGCACAAACAATGGCAGGACAATCCTTAGCAAAGTGCCATCTAGTGGAGTCCAAAAGGCTTACCTGATGGCAGTGACTTTGAAAATAGTACTAGGAAGCTAGTAGCTGCCATTTTAATGTCTTACAATGCCTCCAAAGTCACTTCACTCAAAGGCATTGTGGGAAATTTAAATCATCCCTATCAGCTCCTGAATACTTTTAACAGGGAAGCTGGAACAAGTTGCAATGGTGGATCCTGTCAGGAAGCTGAGGCCCCATGAGGTGCCCAAAGATGCAATGTGCTGATGTTGGGTCTAGAGTGACATTAGGTTTAGAAAAGCAAGCAAGCACATTTCTATACCGCTTATGAGTGCACTTAAGCACTCCCTACGCAGTTTACAATGTATAAGCTAATTGCCCCGAACAAACTGGGTATTCATTTTAGCGACCTCGGAAGGATGCAAGCCTGAGTCGAGCTTGAGCCCTTGTCTGGTATTGAACTTGTAACCTTGTGGTTTGTCAGTGAGTGGCTGCAGTATAGGCATATAACCACTGCACCACCAGGTTTTAGAAAAGCAACTTCTTGTCACACGACAGACTTTGGGGGGTTGCAGACTGCCAGAAATAGTGCAAATTGAGTCCACTTTTAGGGTTAGGGTTATTGCTAGGGAATCATGGGAATTGTGATTGGTTTTTTTTCTGAGAAATTGAGCCTTTTCTGTCATAGAGCTCTGGTGCCACAATAAAATACAGTTCCCATGATTCCCTAACCCTAACCCTAAAAGTGGACTCAATCTGCACTATTTCTGGCAGTCTGCAACCCTCACTAGTCACTTTTTTCCACTAAGCCACAAGTAGCCTGCATGTGTCAAAAGGAATATTTGAAAAGATCCTCCTACCACTGTTACTGACATATTTAGACATGTTGATTGTGTCTTCACTATAACTCCAATAAGATAAGAATATCAATACTGGTCTGTATTACAAATAGCTAACAGACTCTCTGACTGGGCCAAAGCTATCTAGTGAAACCATCAACAAGGCTGGTAAATCATAAACACAGCCTCTTGTTCAGTGAACCTTTTCCGATGAGCTGGGTTTTCCTACTGCCTGGCTTGCTATTTTGAATAAGGACCAACCATACCAGGAGATTCCTCTTGGTTCTGCTTTTGAACCTGGGTGCAACATTGAAACTAAGGGCCTTTACAGACTGCCAGAAATAATCCAGCTTGAGACCACTTTAACTGTCCTGGCTCAATGCTAGGGAACTATGGGAATTGTATTTTTTTCTGAGACATTGAGTCTTCTGTCAAAGAGCTCAGGTGCCACAATAAACTACAGTTCCCATGATTCCCTAGCATTGAGCCAAGGCAGTTAAAATGGTCTCAAACTGGACTATTTCTGGCAGTCTGTAAAGGCCCTAAATTTGGTTATTTAGTGTCAATTTACTATAACTACCCAAGATGCGGTACTGGTACTGCAGAATTTGTCATTCACTGGCCCACATTTGATCTATTTGTCCTTAGTATGATAACAGTCAGTGCTCTAGGTCATTTTTTATAAAGTCTTAGGAGACTATCACACTAGTTTATAAACCAGCTTACCTGTGCCAGCTTAAAATTAGAAGCGGGTAGCATCCTGATAGTATCAGACAAATTTAGCCACCAAAATCGCCACCTGGATGCAGCCCAGCTCCATTGCTGCTCCAAGGGGTGCTCCTTGTGCCTTTTTTCAAAGGTGGGAGTTTTCTGGCTTGAAAAAATGGCCACCGGAGCACCCTTCTGAGCAGCGCTGGAGCCAGGCTACAGCCAGGTTCCAATTTCGGCAGCTAAATGTGTCTGATACTATCAGGATGCTGCCCGCTTCTAACTTTAAGCCAGTTCAGGTAGGCCGGTTTATAAACTAGTGTGATAATCTTCTTACATGGCTATATTTTGGATCCCTTTTTCATTTCTCCTTTCTTCCTCCCTAACTTTTCACAAGGTTCTGAAAAATTGTCTGGAACAGCTAGGAAGCCAGTATGGTGTAATGGTTTGAATGTTGGGCTATGACTCTGGAAACCATGTTTTGAATCCTGTAAACTCACTGGTTGACCTTGGGCAAGTCACACTTTCTCAGCTCCAGAGGATAGCAATAGTAAACCCCCTGTGAAGAAACATGACAAGAAAACCCCATTATAGGGTTGCCATAAGTTGGAAATGACTTGAAGGCACACAACAACAAC
>CM034706.1:195029794-195045100 GCA_020142125.1 Phrynosoma platyrhinos | reverse complement strand
TTATTTATTTATTTATTTATTTATCGGCTTCCCTCCTTCGGATCTGCTGGGACACTCTCTCTGCTCCAGCGAGGAAGGATGAAATTGAGGGATTGGGAGGGGGAGACTAGACTTTTTGCCTTTGCCTCTTTGCCCACCTGGCTTCTTCTTCTCCAGGCAAGAATGGAAGAGCCCTCTCTTCTCCGTCCAAGCAGGATCGGGGAGATTTTGGTGGATTCCTTCCTTCCTTCCTTCCTTCCTTCCTTCCTTCCTTCCTTCCTTCCTTCCTCCACCCACCAAAGCTAAAGATGCCGGAAACGGTCCTAAGAAGAAGCTCCATCCCTGCGCAGTTTTCCTCCATTGAAGAGGATGGATGCAAGAAAGGGAAAAGGCGGCGCCGGTGCCTTTGCGCCTTTCTGGGCTGCTCCTTTTCCTCCAAGGAAAGCCAAAGAGATGCCTTTCTTAAAGAGGAGGAAAAAGGAGCTCGATCTTCAGGTCTCCAGCGAGTGAGGTATTCTCTTCCTTCGGTTCTTTTCAAGTTAGGTTGCCTCCTTCTTTCTTTACTTTTCTTTCTTTCTTTCTTTCTTTCTTTCTTTCTTTCTTTCTTTCTTTCTTTCCTACTTCATTTTCCAATCCAAGCCGCAGAGATACCAACTGCCTTTGAGAATCAGGCTAACCAGACAGTGTCAAATCCAATAATAACACCCCAAAATCCACCAAACTGGGATACCTTTATTGGGCCAAACAAAATGCACAATAGACATGTTGAAGACATTGGATCAGGGGTAGGCAACCTTTCCCCTTTAAGGGCCGAGGGACTTCAGCTCCCAGAAGCCTCAGCCATGTTGGCCAATAGTCCCATGTTGGCCAATAGCTCCTGGGATTCTGGGAGCTGAAGTCCCTCGGCCCTTAAAGGGGAAAGGTTGCCTACCGCTGCATTAGATATTAGGTGCCAGCTTGCGAGAGATACCCCTCCATGCCATCTGAACTTAAGAGCAACAACAGCATAATGGAGGCCTCTGACTGACATCCTCCTTTCCTCCTCTCTCCTGTATGGTTTTGAACCCCTTGCCTGATGAAGAAGCCAGTGGAGCTTCGAAAGCTTGCAACATGTACATTGTGCATTTTGGTTCACCCTATAAAGGTATCACTGTTTGATGGATTTTTGATGTTACTGGATTTGCTATATGGCCTGGTTGTAGATAGTGTCAAGTTTTGTTCTCCAGGCTGGGATCTCACTTCAAATGCTAGAGGAAATAGGTCATATTTCCAGCCAAGAACACAGTAGTCGGATGTTAGGATACAGCTGGGGGTGGAAAAGAATGGAGGTGGCTTAAAAATATGATGAACCCCCACTAACCTTATTTTCAAAATACTTAGAAAGGATATTCCAAGTTGGAGTTGCATGGATAAACTTGTGTAGGTGGTTAGCCTGGGGTGTCTAGTAACTAAGGTTTAGTTTTTGCATCTTCTTTTAAAGTGTTAAAGTGTAATGTTAACAGGGAGAAATTACCACATGCCCAAGTCTTCCCATCCCTTAATGATTCTGAGGCTGGAAAGAGCGCAATGTCAGAAAGTTGCTCCTAACAAAACTTTCGGAAATGTAAGCTCTACTTGGTCTTAATTAAAAGTTCTGATCCCCTTTCAAGCACAATGTAGTCACTATTGTAAGACTAATAGGGACCCCTGGGGAAAATAGTAAAAACTATAAAGAATATGGGAAAGGGAAATCCACTTCAACATTTCTTTCTCTTATATTTATTTGTTCCTGCTAATCAGCCATATTGAAACTCAGAGGCAGTTTGAAAGCTTAACTGTCTAACTGGAATCCTAGTTATATTTCACTTTTACCCAAGGAAATCCTAAAGGGCAGTAGATTTTTGCTAGCTCCTCTAGCACAGCAAAAAATTGTACTTCTCTTTTATTACTATAATATAAATGATAAATGCAGGCACCATATATAACTAATTTGGGGTGAGTGTGGATCGACCCACTCTTCAAAATTAACAGTTTGCAATCTATAATTATTTTGAGATAATCAGTCATCAATCACTTTGTATACCTCATTTTCCTCAATAGATACTGGATTAATACATAGGAGAAAACAGGTCACTATTTGAGAGGGCTGATTTACATTAAAACATTACATTATGCTTGCAATTTTACTTGACATCTAAAGAACTTTACAGCTGAAAGCTTTCTTTAAGGTGGAAACCAGCAGCTGTTCAGGGGTTCGTTTCAAAGTTTACACAAACATACAGTGAAATATAACTCAAATTGTCTTACCTCCATTTTCAAAAATCAAAACAAACAGCAGTCATTTTTTTTTATCAGCAGCTTTCGTGAATTGGACCAAATGTAGTAATATTATTAACACTAATCATTCACAAACATTGCCGATTGTGTAATATAATTGCTATTGTCATTACTTTCTTTATTTCATTTCCTTGTGCCTTTCACCATGTACAAGCCTACATGGAAATATTTTTATTTTATATGTACCTAAAATTCTGGACAGCATTTCATCCATGAAAATTCATGCATGGTGCCACAGAGGTCTTTGTAATTTTTGCAGCAGTAGACTAACAGTGCTACCCCTTGGAAGCCATTTTACTGGAGCATTTTAGTAGGAACTACCATTTCAGGCCTTGCAGTACTTACTTCCTATTCTAAATGGCAAAAACATGGCATTTAGGCCCAGATTATGTCCTTGCCAAGGACATTTTATGTGGCATATGTGCTAATACAAAAGTGATGCAGCATCATTTTATATGCCTACAACTTTATTCTAGAATTATAATGGAAAGTGCATCTTAGCAATATATTCAAGTAAAGTGTTATTTCTATTTTTGGATGCTGCTATACAAGGAATGAAAGATATTGTGGAAGAAAGAAAGCAGAATGATCATATTTTAATTAAAAGCTCCTTAGTATCTCATATGGCCCATTAAAGAGTTATCCAAATATTGTCAAGGGGGATTTATCTGCGAAAAACCTAATTAATCAAAAATACTTTAGGATTCCTCAGTTCTACTTACTCTATAATCTCTTGGCAGCAACTAAACATAACAAAAGAAGGTATAAGGCACATTAAAGATTCAGATTCCTAGAATCTTTAAATGTAGTCTATGACTGTTTTGAAGCCTGTCTTTATTTGGTAATACTAGTTAAAATGGATAAAGGTGAGCAGTTCTTGACCACTATTAACATTCTAATTTAGGCTGTCAATTTAAGCATATCTGCTTTTTAAAGAAAATCTCTTTAAAATAAGTGGGACCTACCTCCTACTAACTGGATACAGGGCCAGGCTATTGAAAGAATAAAGAAATAAAGATGGCAGGCAATTAGATCTATTAATTTACTTTAATTTGTATATCCTAGAGGCAAAAAAAAGCTTTTCATTTGTAGAAAGGGAAATAAAAAGTACTGTTGGCATTAGATATAGTATATCCATATCCATTTGGAGTCTCCTCCCCCTCCCCCCCAGTTTGCATGAAAATAGATGTCAATTACTGGAACCAAATAGAGATTTGGAGTAGTGTGTTATACTACAATAAAAATGCTTGTGCCTGCTGTTCCACAAAATGGATTCTTGTAGAATAAGCTTTTAAGATGTAGAGCTGTTTCATGATAGATGTTATTTTCTTCTCATATGCACCTAACTGTCACACAAATGCAGTCTAAAGATTGGTAATTGTACTAATGTACGTTATTGATCAGCCAGCGTGGTGGTGTAGTGGTGTGGGTGTTGGAATAGGTCTCTGAACACCAGGTTCAATTCCACTCTCAGTCATGGAACCCTATTGGGTGATCTTGGGCAGGTCACATTCTCTCAGCCCCAGAGGAAAGCAGTAGCAAACTCCTTCTGAATAAATCTTGCTGAGAAAACTCCATGATAGGTTCACCATAACTTGAAAATGACTTGAAGGCACACAGAACATGTTATTTATAATGAAATGACTATACATTAATTCCCAATACATCTGGATCTATGGAACAACCCATATGCAGGGGTGATAATTCAGGATTATTGAGCGGAGTTTCATTTTCTAATGGGCAGGAAATTCACAGCAACATTCAAGGCCTGCTCTTTGATACATGCAACATACAGTTGCCAAAGAAGTGCATTATAAAGAGCATTTATATCTCATAATAACCAGAGATACAGGCACTGTTGAGAAAACAGTGTGTGTGTGTGTGTAAGTGGTTTGCCTGTCTTGATGGTTGGCACCACTGCATACAATCTGGGCAGTGGATGAAATGGATATCTACATGCCATTTTGTCCTGTGCAATATATTATGGTATGCTCAGGAGCGTCTGATATAGTATGGCATGTACTACCACCCATCCCTTGATGCAGGATGGCATCCATTTTCAGTGTCTAGCATGTATTTTTATTTACATACTACTAGTCCTCATTCAATGCCGTCTTGCAAACAAACATATATGAATTTGGATCAATGTACAAATTCTTTTCTAGCATTGATCCCTTATGTGGTGCAGTAGTTTTCCTTCTCTCTCTTTTCCATAAACTGGCTCAGCAAACTATCACCATTGCCTGAACAGAAAGGAAAAAACACAAACCCTAAAGGCCTAAACCATCCACCTTGTCGCTGAGACTGCATTGTATGGCACTTAGTGTTCCCTCTACTTTCAGGCTGCAATCATAGGCCCACTTTTGGAACACAGTTCTGAGGAAGGCTTGCCTGGCATTTATATTTCTAGTGCCAGTTTAAGACTGTTTTCTTCTCCCAAGTATTTGTGTCACTGAAAACCAGCTATTTGCTTATTTATTATGTTATTTCTGCTGTTTCTTGCTGTTCTGTAATTGTTACTGCGAGTCACTCTGAGAATACTTATGTACTGAGGTTTTGCAGGGTCTTAATAAGGTCTTGCACTTAATAAACAGATAAGGAGAAATAAATGATCAGCATACCAATATTTATGAATAATTTATAACCTGCTGAGTTGCAGAAGAATTCTGCAAGAGATAGGAATGATGTCCCTATGTTGGTATTTTAATTTTATACCAATTATATATTCTTCTTTTCAGTCCACACATGTAAGCTAAGGAACATTTCAACATTAGTTACTTGTCTTAAACAGCACTATGAGTGCACCAGTTGTGCTGCAAACAGGACACCCAAATGAAACCTTGAATACTTCTGTGTTGAGGAAAGCTGTTGAACCAATACAGAACAACTTTCTTAAAGTGAGAAACTTCCTCTGTTTGGCAAGTGAGAAAAAGAGGTGTTTATAGGGTTAACAGAAATCAGATTAAAAAATTAAAGATGTAACCATACAGCTAGATATGATTGCCTTCTGCCTATAGAATAGGTTTATTGCTGTTTCCTAATGCTAATGTACCTATTTGCCAATGTGTAAATAAAACTGATTTTCAAAGACCCTGTAATATTTTTGCCCCCTTTCTCCTCTGAAGGAAACTACTCTCCAAAGCCTGCAGAGCAGGTTTCAATGTTCAAGATAGAGGAAGCAAAATTATGTTCTTAAATTTTAAAGTGAGCAGGGTTTTCCCTCCCTAATCTGGAATATTCTTTACATCACCACTCAAATGAGGAAGCATGACTGCTACATTAACATTTACACATGCACAGTTGGTCTCTATTATTTTTAAACAGGAAGTTAATTATATAATTAAGGAAAGTGTTTATTCAGGCCCTTTACAGAATCTTGTCATCAACAAGATTCTTTTTCTATCTACTATAATATAGGATGCCAAACTTGTGTACAGTTATTTAACTGAACATCAGAGAAGATGATATCATAAGCCATACCATATACTGGAATCATGCCAAAAACAATATATCCTAAACATTGTGCAAAAAGATATCCTTAGCATTTAAGATTCAGCATTGAATGAAAAGCTGTAATAGAGCTTTCACAGCCCTATGACAGCTGAAATTTAATATTTTAAAAGATTATTTTCATTAAAACTATCTCTTTATTAACAAGCAGTGACTTAGTACCAGTCCATGCCTATTATGATTTTTACATTACCAGGTCTGACTTCTTAGCCAAGCAATTCTTGAACCTCAAAGTACACAGGACAAAGTTATACCAAGAAGACAAACACTGTAAAACCCACTGAATTAAACTGAATTCCCAGGTAAGTGTGTATAATATGTATGTGTGTGTGGGGAGGGAGGTGAGTATAGTGTAGTGGTTTGAGCATTGGACTATGAATCTGGATATCAGGACTTGAATCCCTGCTTGGCCACAGAAACCCATTGAGTGACCTTGGGCAAGTCACACACCCTCAGCCTTAGAGGATGGAAATGGCAACCTCCTCTGAAGAAACTTGCCAAGAAAATCTCATGATAGGCTTACCGTAAGTTAAAATTACTTGAAGGCACGCAACAACAAAGTGTACATGGTAGTGCTGTGTTTTTCCCCCTTCAAATCATTACAGACTTATGATGATCCTAAGGCAACCCTATCACAGAGTTTTCTTGGCAAGTTTCTTTAGAAGGGGTTTGTAATTGCCATCCTCTAAGTCTGAGAGTGTGTGACTTGCCCAAGGTCACCTAGTGGATTTTCATGACTGAACATGTTTTGAACCCTGCTTTCCAGAGTAATGTGTATAGTTTATAGATGCCTTCAGGTTTTATGGCTAACCATAATATTGACATTTCATATCTTGACCCATTTTTTGACTAGGAAACCTGAAAAACATTATTGTAATGCAATTTTTAGATGCCACATTAAGTGAAGGGTAAACCATGGTGTTGAGCTCTCTATGTACTCTGTCAGCATTGAGACTCCAGAGTGCAGTGTCTTTCCACAAATATTAAGTTGTTCTATGCCATAACTTGTGTATCTCTTGATAAAGGCTCCTACTCTTAAGGATTAGGTTCTTAAAGCACAACCCTACCAAAATCAGAAAGAATATTGAAAGAGTGTCCTCCTGCTGCTCCACCATGAAGTGAATATTCTAAAATGAAGAAAGGAGGGGGGGGGGGAGAAGACCTTTAGGACTAATTTAGGAGTGTAAAGACACAGTCCCCTCCATCCCAGGTCCCACTCCATGCCTCTCAAAGCCCACCTCTCTCATAGAGGCAAGTGCTGACAATGGCACTCATCTGCCAGTCCTTGTCTTCCTTGGCAACATGCCTGGAAGCCTGCTTTCTTTGCAATAGGGTTCACAGTGTGAGGGAGGCAGGAGGGGAAGGCTCTCCGAAACCCTTATTCTGATTACAAGGTTTTCTTGTGTAGGACTTGTAAGAATAATAGCTTAAAGGCATGGAACAAGAGCTGTAATATGAATATGAGTATACTGTTAAATCTAGCAAGGCAAAAAACTCTTACTTATCCAGTACCTGCTATTAAGACCAGTGAAGATGATGTCATTCTCAAAATGTGAGACAAAGGGCTAATAGTATATGCAGTAAAAACAATGAGTCAACAGTTTCTATGCCCTTGAGGTCAAACTTTCCACAGATTCAAAGTAGCCTATTCTTTTTTACACACAGGATTTGCAGTTATTAGCTACTGCATAATACAGAAATGTACAATGTCAAGATAACAAAGTAACAAAACTTTTTTTTTTGTTCAGAGCTCTGACAGGAGTGTTTAAACATTTTTTGAAAGCAAATCCTTAAGCATGTGTTTCTCAAAACACTGCAAAGTTCTCCTTCAAAATGCTCATATAAATGGAGAGTTGTAATAAGTAGTATGTTCAGGAATGCTGGGCACATCCAATTTCCTTTAAAGAAGAGAGGAGTGCTCTTGCTTAACAAATTATTTCTTAACACTCCATCTTTGGGTGGGAATCCCCAGAAACATCAAGTTAAAATTAGTGTTTCTGTTGGAAGAAACTTAAGCATTCTCTTTGTCCTCATTATATAGATAGGGCTTCCTATTTAAGTCCCTCTCTCTTTAAGACTGTCTCTACTGCTAGTCTTATATATTTCTCTCAATTTTCCTGCTATATATAGCTATCTCTAGTTAGATTAGGATTTATTTATTTATTTATTTTAACATTTATTTTTTAAGAAAATTGTTATAAGTAAACAAGTATGTACAAAACATATCACAACAATAAAGCAAAATAAAACAATTCATCTCACAACTTTGAATTATGTTGTGGGTCTCCTTCTTGGGTTCTGTTCAATGTAAGCAGTCATTTTAAAGTCCAGTGCTGTCTTTGTGTAAATCTAGTCCACAATGTCCGACTAAAGGTTCAGATGAAATGGAGGTTGTCGTCTCTTGTTTCTGTCTTTGTTTATAAAAGGTCCTGATTTTGGTCGTCCTGTGTATCTTGCCATTCTGTCTGACAATGAAAAAATCTATGAGGTTTTTATGTTTCAAATTTGAGTTTATGTTTGCATATATTGATAACAAAAGTATTTCTGGACATAATTTTAGTTCTTGGGTGGTAATCAATGAAATTTAAGTACCAATTGCCAAGATGTGTTTATTTTGGGAAGTCTAGCTGTGTAGAAATGTGCCATTATCATTACAACCACACCCACATTTGGAGGAAAATTCTTTAACCATTCTGGCTAGATTCACTGGAGTCAAGTACCACTTGTATATAACTGTCAAGGTGTTTTCTCTAAGCAATGCTGATCTGGATTTAAAAGGGGTGGAAGACCAAACAGTAGTCCACTATGAAATGGGAATTGAAAGGTTATGTATTTATTTATTAAAGTCATTATTATTTGTTTTTAAACAAAAAACTGCATTTTTTTGAGTCTTTATTCTCTAGGAAGGCAGATTTAGAATAAATAGTCTGACCCACACTTTTGCTGCTCTGCTGATGAAAGGTGAACGCTAACACGTTTCACTTTAATACTTGCATATATTTGTTTCCCTTTAAAAGGTTAACACCCTGAGAAACACAAATTGCACTCCACAGTTTCAAACAGAATGAGGTGAGAAGTGATTTTTGTTTGGTAAATGTGATGCTGTCTTTGTGGGTCTAAAAGAGTCTTAGGCATACCTTATACCTACTTGCCTGAGAGTATGGCCTTTTGAACTCAACTGGGCTTAGATCTGAGTAGGCATGTATAGATTTGTATTATTAGTATGCAAAGGGGGCTTCAGGTAATTCGACATGCCACAAAATTTATTTTGTATTGGTAATAAAATCTGCTGGGAAATTATGTTTGCCTTTTGCATTAGGCAAGTCTAAAGATTGCCTAAGCCTTCAGTGCCATTGCACTTCATTTTTATATTACTGTAATAGGAAACAGAACAAAATCCTGGCAAGACTGTGGGGAAAAGAGATGTGGCATTTGTCAATGTTATTTTTGTTTAGAATATAGATGTGAGTGAAACAGAATCATAGTTAGAAGCAACCTCATGTATTTATTTATTTTTTAAATAAACTGCATGCGTAGAAAACTGTGAAAGGTTCACCTTAGGGTCATCATAAGTCAGAAATGATTTGAGGACACACAACAACAAATATAAATAATATTCAGTATTTTTTCTACTCATCAGCATCAAATATTTGGAGGTTTAGCCTTTTTGTAAAATGCTTGTAAAGGTTATTTGTTATACATTAAAAGGAAATCGAACATTTCAACTCTGTTAATGGTATACTGGTAACTGTCTGCTTACTGTGAGTCTTGGCCACTAAGTTATATGCAGACCCTACCCTCTTTGTTTCTTTTTGTCCTATGGAGAAGCAGCACTGAACTGGATCACCATTAAAACTTTCAGTTTACAGGAAGTGTAACTCATCCAAGATACAGAATATTGTATTAGCCATGTTCAAAATATTTACTAAGCTAGGTGGTAAGTGCATGGAGGAATTCAGCTTGTAATCTATGATTTATAATTTGGTTCTGGTTATTTTTCCTTCTCATACCCTTGATTTTTAGTGTGTTCAGTTACTTCACTGCAGTCTCATACTTGATTGGACTGGGAATGGAATCCTAACATTCTGTTTTATGACCTCTTGGGCAGGTCACATTCTCTCAGTCTCAGAGGAAGACAATGGCAAACCTCCTCTGAACAATCTTGCCAAGAAAACCCTATGATAAATTTGCCTTAGGGTCTCCATGAGTCAGAAACAACTTGACGGCACACAACAACAATAGTGAAAAAGAAAAAAAAGGTTTTCACAGCTTCATCCAGAGATATGTCTACCACTAGTTGGCTCTGTTTTCATCATCAGTTGTTGCTGTTAGCTGCCCTCGAGTCGGTTCCAACTCATGGTGACCCTGTGGATGAGATATCTCCAAGAACCCCTGTCTTCCACGGAAACCTTGCCCAGATTCTGCAAGCCCTTGCCCATAACCCCCTGATCGAGTCTATCCATCTGGTTTATGGTCTTCCTCTCTTTCTTCTACTCTATACCTTTCCTAGCATTACGTTTTTTTACCTAGTGATCAGTGCCTTCTCATGATGTGGCCAAAGTACGATAGTCTCAAGTTAATCAACTTTGCTTCTGAGGAGAGCCCTGGTCTGATCTGTTCAAGAACCCATTTGTTTGTCTTCTTGGCTGTCCAAGGTATCCTAAGCTTTCCAGCACCACATTTCAAATGAGTTGATTTTCTTTCTATCTGCTTCCTTCACTGTCCAGCTGTCACACCCGTACATGGTAAATGGAAATACTACACTTGATCTTAGCCAAAAAGGCCAAGAAGCGATACAGTGGCCTGAACAATTCTGACTTTAGTGCTGTTATATGTCTTTACTCTTCAGTAGCTTTTCCAGTTCTTTCATAACTGCCCTTCCCATTCCTAGTCTTCTTCTTATTTCTTGATTGCAGTCTCCATTCTGGTTGTTTCATCCTAGATATGAAAATTATTTAACTATTTCAGTTTCCCTGTTGTCTAGATTGAATTTGTGTATTTCTTCTGTATTCATTATTTTTGGTTTCTTTATGTTCAGCATCAGACCTGCCTTTGCACTTTCATTTTTGCACTTCCTTATTAACTGTTCCAATTCCTAAATGTCTTCTGCTAATATTATGGCGTCATCCGCATATCTTAGATTGTTAATGTTGCTTCCTCCTATCTTGATTCCACCTATTTCTGATTCTAATTCTGCTTTTAGCATATAAGTTAAACAAGTAGGGTGACAGGATGCAGCCTTGCCTAACCCCATTGCCTATTAGGAACCACTCTGTTTTCCCGAATTCTGTTCTGATGGTGGCCTCTTGTCCTTGGTACAGATTCCTCATTAGGACTATCAGATGTAGTGGCATCCCCATGTCTTTGAGTGCATTCCATAGCTTTTCGTGATCTATACAATCAAATGCTTTACTGTAGTCTATGAAACACATGCTGATTCTTTTTTGGAATTCTTTGGTATTTCATCAGCTAAGTGACCAAATATCCTAGCCCTAGCTCAGATTAACCAGAAAAATACACTAGGTATTTGCATGCAAGAGAGCTTGCATTTCACCTCAACCAGGACAGACAATTCAGACATGAATTCTGCCAGGACTAATTAGGCAGTTCCTTACTCCTAAATCTGAGAATTGCTGAGTCTATGAAGCAGCTCACAAGACTGATTTGAAAAGATCTCTTCCTGTAAAAGCTACAAGAGTTGCTTGTGAAGAAACACAGTAAAGAATCAGGCTTTTATTTAGCTGCCAACCATGGTTTCAGGTGCCTAACTTAAGGCACACAGGTGTTAATGTTTGCATTACATCTAAAAAAGGAAGAAAAACAACCATAAAGATTTTTTGGCACACAATCTGAAAAGACACGTATATGGAACTAAAGGTTAGTTCACACAACTGTAGAAGCACAGCAGAGTGTGAGTTTATTTCAGGCAGTACCATAGTGTTGCCTGAAGTACTTCTGTCATCAGAGTGCTTTACCATGAGCTCAGGTTGCAAACAAACTCACATTGCAATGTGCATTTCTGGTTCATGACCTGAGTTTGTGCTGAAGTATTAGGAAAACTGCATTGTAAACCAATTCCTTGTCATGCTTGCAAAGTTATGTTGCTCAGTCCCTTGGATAGTTTTTTGCGTTGCAATTTGAAAGAGTAAATTGATCTATTACATTTTTTCTCTGATAGTTATCACTGTGACCAGATTTTCATTAGATTCATATCTCTTCTACATTTGGACATTTAGTTATAAAATCCATTTGACTTTTCTTTTAAAAGGGCAACTCTTTCTAAAGCCAGCTGTAATCTGGAGAAATTTTCTTTGATCATAATATACCAATGTGTACTCATAGAAAAAAATCTTGATTACAAATTATTAAAAAAACCTACATTTTCTATCTTGTCTGTTAGCTTTTTCCTTATATTACAGTTGACCCTTTCATTTTTGACCTCATTGATTTAAATGGAGGTCGCCCCTCTATGAATATGTAAAACTGTGGACTTGAAGTCCATGAGAATGGAGGGGTAACTGTATATATAAGGAGATTAATATATAGAAAAAAAGACCTAGCTTTTGGAAGAATTCAGATTTCAAGACAAAATTATTCTGATTATCGCTATGATATTCCCTTCAACAGCTGCTAAATAATATAAATGAGAACAAAGAATAATATATATATATATATATATATATATATATATATATATTACATTTGCCAAGAGCACAAGAAAGATGCCGACACAAATAGCAGACGCCCTTAGGAAGGCAAATTGCATCCAAAGCAACATTATACATAAAATAGGGATGTGGAATGCGAGGAGCATGAGCCAAGGGAAGCTGGATATAGTAAAAATGGAAATGAACATAGCAGTACTGGGGGTAAGTGAGTTAAAATGGACAGGAATGGACCACTTTGAATCAAACAACCACACAGTGTTCTGCCCAGGCAATGAAAAGAGAAGAAGAAACAGGGTAGCTTTCCTATTGAGAAAAGATGTGGCAAAAGCAGTCAGATGATACAATCAGAATCATTTCAGTAAAGCTCCATGGGAAACCTATCACCATAATCCAAGTATATGCACCAACCACAGAGGCAGAACAGGAAGAAACTGATAGATTCTATGAAGGAGTACAGGAAGAAATTGACAGCACATCAACACAGGATGTCAAGCTGATAAATGGAGACTGGAACACAAATGTTGGAAGTAAAGAAGAATCAATAATAATAATAATAATAATTTTTATTTCTATACCGCCCTATGGCGAACCAATCTAGGCGGTTTACAACAGTTAAAAGAACAACAAAGATAAAACAGTATATTCCATCCCCCCCTTAAAACATTATTAAATCAGATATCAATTAAAACAATAACAGATTCATTAAATATAAAATTTAAATGCAAACCGATAAAAACAAACAAACAAACAAACAGTAGGGAGATATAATTTTTGTTTTTTGTGGGTTTTTGGGCTGTGTGGCCATGTTCTATAAGAGTTTCTTTCTGGCGTTTCACCAGCATCTGTGGTTGGCATCTTCAGAGAAACGTCAGAATGAAACTCTTCTAGAACATGGCTACAAAGCCTGAAAAATCCACAAAAAACTATGGATGCCGGCTATGAAAGCCTACAACTTCAAATATAATTTTTGTTACTGAGAACACAAGCATCCACAATTCCTGGAAAAGAATTATGCCTGATCACTCAAAATAAGACATGTCTTACAGAATCTTTAATGAATTCTTACAGAAAGTGAAACCTCTACTGAAATGAATGGAGCCTGTACTCAAATACCACTGTGAAGATGTAAACCACGCTGCTTTAAAAAAATTAATTGAAGAGAGAACAAATCAATTTTTTGTTGCATCTCTTTCTGGATGGAATAATATCATTAATCTCAATAATGGCAGAAGCCATCTTCAATATCTTTAATAAAAACATACCCTCCTTTTGTGTGTGTGTATGTGCCTTCAGGTTGCTTCTTGACTTATGGCAACTCCATGAATTTTTCATAGGGTTTTTCAAGGATAGAGAGGTAGTTTTGCCAGTTCCTTCCTCTGAAATATATCATATAGCACCTGGTATTTGTTGATGATTTCCAATTCAAGTACAAAGCAGAGCTAGATGGGGTCTGGTGCCTTTAGGGTGTTTAGGCCCTACACACCTGCCTTTTTCTTGTCCTTCTTTCTTATTCTGTTTTCTCTATCAAGAGTAGATTTCAATGTAAAGTTGTGCCACTTCCTAAAATTGGAAGATCTAAAGATGGTAGTGCAAACACTGGTAACCTCAAGGCTTGAATTTTGCAATGCGTTGCACATTGGGTACCTTTATACCAAGTTCAGAAATGTCAATTAGTTCAAAATATGGTAGCCAGAATGAGCATTGTTACATCTAGGAGTGAGAATATCACACTAATATTAAAATCACTCCACTGGCTGCCAGTTAAATTTCCAGGCAAGGTAGAAAGCCATGCATGGTTTGGGTCCAGGTTTCTATGGGATTGCCTCACCCTGTATTATCTGCCCTGTACACACACAGGTTCTCTGGGTGACATTTACTTTATGTAGCTAGGAATAAACTGACAATTGTTACTCCGAGGACCTTTTAGTCAGCCACCTCTAGACTATGGACTACTAGGGCCTTTGCAGACTGCCAGAAATAGTGCAAATTGAGTCCACTTCAGCTATCTTGGCTCAGTGCTAGGGAATCATGGGAATTGTATTTTTTTCTGAGACATTGAGCCTTCTCTGTCAGAGAGCTCTGATGCTACAATAAACTACAGTTCCCATGATTCCTTAGCACTGAGCCAGGACAGTTAAAGTGGCCTTAATTTGCACTGGAAGTCTGCAAAGATTTGACAGCTAAATATGCTGTTTGAATTTAAAACAGTATTAAAAGATCTATCCTTCTGGCAGGCCTACCCATTCAGTTTTAAACTATGCATTTTAAATTGGTATATGTTTAATGTTATGTTTGGATGATTTTAATGTGTAATGGTAATCTTAATCCTATGTTTATGAGTTTAACTGTCCTGGCTCAGTGCTAAGGAATCATGGGAGCTATAGTTTATTGTGGCACCAGAGCTCTCAGACAGAAGGCTCAATGACCCAGAAAAAAATACAATTCCCATGATTCCCTAGCACTGAACCAGAACAATTAAAGTGGCCTCAAGCTGCATTATTTCTGGCAGTCTGTAAAGGCCCTAAATTAATCTGTGTTTAAATAGTTTCATGAGTTCAGTTATACAGATATACTGCATTTTAATCCTTCTTGTATCCCACCTTGAGCCTTGGGGAGAGGTGGGTAAGAAATAAACATTTATTTCTTTATTATTGTAATATTAAAGTACAAAATATTTTATTATACACCCTCCTTTTATCTTGTCTAAAATATTTTGTACTTTGCTATTATTGAGAACAACTGAATAGAGCATAAGAAGAATAGGAAAGAAAGAGAAGAAATTTTAAATTGTTGTTTTAATCCTTTAGGACAGGGGTAGGCAACCTTTTTGAGC
>CM034706.1:194997554-195015784 GCA_020142125.1 Phrynosoma platyrhinos | reverse complement strand
AGGAAGGCATTTAAGTGCATTTGGCATGGCCACCTTTCTCCCCAGGAGAACATTCCTCTTTAAAATGGTGCCTGTAACAAATGCACTTCACTTGTTACCCATATGTAACTATGATTAATATTCTCATATAATTAATCTGAGATTTTTTAAATTGAATGACAATCCTAGGTATGATAATAAGAAAAATTTTCCTCATAAAAATCCTTTTCAATATCAGGACTACCAAGTGTCATGCTTACTGTCATAAACCCAACACTTCCAATGATTTTGTTTATTTTATAACATTTACACTCCACTTTGCTTACAAAGAGTTCTGGCAGCTTAATGCAACTATCCAAGTTATGCATTGGGCCCTTAGTAGCCACTGGAGTTTGGTTCCAGGACAACAACTCCCCCCCCCCCCTTATGGATATCAAAATCCGTGGCTGCTCACATTCCACTATATACAATAGCATAGTAATATGCTGCCCCTTATATAAAAATGCAAAATCAAGGTTTGTTTTTTAGAATTTATATTTGTTTTAATATTTTCAAGCTGTGGATGGCTGAATCTGTGACTATGGAGGGCCAGTAACATAATCTTAATGCTCTCTAAACAAAAAGTGATGAATTATGGAACAAAAATTGCTTAGTAAATCCTACTAAAATAGGATAAACTCTGATACTGAGCTAAAGCCAAGGTTAGCTGTGACTACAGTAGACTCACTGAAATGAATGGAACTTACTGGCCAATGGGTCAATTTCAGTTAGAATTAACATGGGTTTAGCCCAATATTTCTAAGTAGTATGCAGACCACCTGCCATGTTTCATTGTAATCTGCATGTCTGATTGAGAGACATGGGGCCTTTGCAGACTGCCAGAAATAGTACAAATTGAGTCCACTTTAACTGCCCTGGCTCAGTGCTAGGGAGTCATGGGAATTGTTTTTTTTTCTTCCCTGAGACATTGAGCCTCCTCTGTCAGAGAGCTCTGGTGCCACAATAAACTATAGTTCCCATGATTCCTTAGCCAGGGCAGCTAAAGTGGACTCAATTTGCACTATTTCTGGCAGTCTGCAAAGGCCCATAGTGTGGGTCAATAAAGCAGCTGCTTCCCATCTTGGAACTCACTTTCCCCCCCAAATATATATTTTATTGGTTAGGCAAGGTATCACTTTAGTTTTAATGCATTTTAATTTTTAAAATAGCTGTCTGTTATCTTAAATCTATGGACTAATTGAGGACAGAAATCAAACTAGCCAGTATGATCACAGTTGCCATTTATATCAATTCAATAATTTATAGTATATTTATAGTATAGACTTTCTAAACACATAATTTTATAGTATAAAACCTTGACTATAATTAGGATATCTGCTAATGATTCAAAGAATAATTTAAATCAAACTCTTAATTTTCTTTGTGAAAAGTAAAACACAATCTTGACATAGTATGACACTTCTAATATACAAATAGATTGCATTAATTTGTTTGACAGAGCACCATCTTGTGGACAATTAAAAAACAACTAAATTATGTAAGCCCAATAGGATCCAATTAAAACAGGGGTAGGCAATCTTTTTGAGCCGGGGGCCGGGTTGCTGTCCCTCAGACAATTGGGGGGCTGAAGCACCAAAAATAATAAATAAATAAATAAATAAAGAATTAAAAAAATTAAAAATATATATGCATGTATACTCTCTCGGCCCCAGAAAAGCCATGGCAAACCCCCTGTGGAAATTTTGTCAAGAAAACCCCAAGAACAAGTAATAACAACAATAATCAATATCATCATGGTAGATGGCGGTGGCGGCAGGACCGGCCTGGGGCCGGTCCAAAGGCCTCAGGGGGCCACATCCGGCCCCCGGGCCTTAGGTTGCCTACCCCTGAATTAAAATAATCACTGTACAGCTAGTATATTATAATGTTTTAAAAATAATATTATATATTATATTTAAATAACAGAGTTGTATGACCAGCCTGTGTAGACAGCTTTAACTGAATTCCTGATCCTGAAGCTACGTACCCTTGTTCCTATCTACGGCAGAGAAAATGGGGAAGTTTATAGTTTTCCTGTTTCTCAGGTTTGGAGTATTGAGACTAAACAGGCAGATTAACAGTCTAATCCAATACACATATATATAACAGTAAGTGCCATAGAATATGATACCTGTAAAGCGTGGACAAGGTTGTAACCTAATTCTAGATGACAATTATTATTATTTTTACACCAGTTAAAAACATTTAGGGACCAAGACAAAAAACAAAACAGGATTAAACTTGGAGGAAGGAGGCATGAAAATTGGAGGAACATCACCAATTTAAGATATGTAGATGACATCACATTACTAGCAGAAAACAGCAAAGACTTGGAACAATCACTGAGGAAAGTCGAGGAGGAAAGTGCAAAGGCAGGTTTACAGTTCAACATTAGGAAAACAAAAATAATGACCACAGATAATTTACATAATTTTAAAGTAGACAATGAAGACATTGAAACAGTTCTAGATTCTCCATAGCTTGCCTCAGTCATTAATCAAAATGGAGACTGCAGTCAAGAAATCAAATGACTAGGAATTGGAAGGGCAGCTGTGAAGGAATTAGATAAGACTCTGAAGTGTAAAGACAGATAATTGAATACTAAAGTTAGGATTGTCCATACCATTATATTTCCCATTTCTATGTATGGTTGTGAAAGGTGGACAAAGAAGAAAGCTCATAGGAAGAAAATCAACTAATTCAGAATGTCGTGTTGCGAAAGAGTTCTACAGATAGTGTGGAAAAAGATAAATGTAGGTCCTAGAGCAAATCAAGCCCGAGCTCTTCCTAGAAGCCAAGATGAACCCACTGAAATGGTTGTACTTTAGACATATCATAAGAAGACATGGCTCATTAGAAAAGAGGATAATGCTTGGTAAGGTGGAAGGCAGTAGGAAAAGAGGAATGCCACATTCCAGATGTATAAACTCAATCAAGGAAGCCCACAGCTTTGAGTTTGCAAGACTTGAGCAGGGGTGTTGATGACAAGGTGACCTGGAGGTCTCCCATTCATGGAGTCACCATAAGTCAAAGCTTGAGGCCATTAATAACAATAAAGGACAAAATACTATTTTTTGCTACAAGCCTTTTCCAAAAGAGACAGCACAACAGGAATTCCTGTCTGATAACTTTTAGAAATAAACTAAGAAACTTACCTTCAGTGAATCTCTTATTCTCTGTCTTATTCTCAGTCACTGGGACAGACCTACTATGTTGAAAATTTAGAACTAAAAGCTTCACATGTGTACACACCTGTGCGGGGGGGGGAATCTCAGTTATATTGATATTAGTTAATGAGACAACTCAGGACTGTTGAAAGTTCAAGATAATGTTGAGTCTTTCCTATAGATATGCAGGATTTACCCACTTCTTAAAAATTTAAACCAGGATGAAATCCAAAGAATTGCAGGGAAAATGTGTATGTGCACATCTTTAAGTCATCAGTCAACTTATGACAATCCCATTAATTTCTTAGGGTTTTCTTGCAAGGAATATTCAGAGGTGGTTTTGCCAATAGCCTGTGTCAATATGGTTGAACACAATGAATTACCACTTGCTTTTTGGATGTATGGGAATGGAGGGGGGAATATATATACTAGATTTTTTTCAGAGACTGCTGGGTTTCCTGTTGAGTTGGTGGTAGCTTTCCTGCATGAAATTTCCCCTTGCAACAGACTTATTGAAGATGTTATTAAAGATGTTTGATATGCTGCTACAGTCTGGTTCTTTTAGCTTTTAAGATATGTCATTTATATTGTACAAGTAGTTTTACAATTCAAATAACAATGCAAGGACTGAAATCTTGTTTAGACCCTTAGTAAGAAGCCATTACTGAGGTCTGCCTAATTCTAGCCTGCCTCCTCTTTGGCTGAAAAGATGTTTTGACGAGAAATCCTCCTATTCCTGCAGGTTCGTTGTGAATGGTGTATGTGTGCCATGCTGCTATAATTTAAAAGACTGAAATATACAGTTTGTTGTGTGTGCCTTCAAATTGCTTCTGACTTATAGCGCCCCTAAGCTGACCCTATCATGGGTTTTCTTGGCAAGTTGCTTCAGAAGGCGTTTGCTATTGCCATCCACTGAGGCTGAGAGTGTGTGATTTGCCCCATGTCACCCAGTAGGTTTACATGGCTAGGCAGGCAGAGCGGTAAATGCCACTTACTCTTTCCTCCATTCCACCCTGGTCAAGTTGCATAGTATCAAAAGGCAACCAGATGGTTTTTAGGAACTTAAGTCAGATTCCTCCCTCCCAACAAAGCAGCCCTTCTTTCCCTAAACTGTAAAATTAGAATAAAAATTAATTAAATAACATAGCTATTTGCAGCTTCTTTCATGACATAGCTACTTCAGGTACCCAACTCACCAACCCTCTGCCCTACTAGAACCTTTCAAAAATTTTTGCAGGTAAGGCTCTTTTGTTTAATATACAGTGGTGTCATGGGGGGGAGGGTGCAGAGCACACCAGGTGACACCCTAAGGGGGTGCTCCTCAAACGTGCATTTTGGCAAAATGGGAAATGGCATTCGCCTGTGTCTCTTTAAAATGCTGAAGAAATGGTGTGGGAGGGGTGAGGTTCATTGGGAGGAAAGGAGAGGCCCCAAGTTTTTTAAAAAATGTTATTATTGAAAAGCATCACATTTTACCAAATGTTCGGTTGTGCGTATATGATATTGTAACTAAAAGGTATGATTTTAATTTAGCTAGTTGTTTATGTCACAACTAGTCGTCCCTCCCTATTCGCATAGGATCCGTTCTGGAAAATAGAAAAAACGTGGATATTTAAGTCCCATTGACTATGGGGGGTTGCAGACTGCCAGAAATAGTGCAAATTGAGTCCACTTTAAGAGTTAGGGTTAGTTAGGGAATCATGGGGACTGTAGTTTATTGTGGCACCAGAGCTCTCTGACAGAGAAGGCTCAATGTCCCAGAAAAAAAACAATTCCCATGATTCCCTAGCACTAACCCTAACCCTAAAAGTGGACTCAATTTGCACTATTTCTGGCAGTCTGCAACCCCCCTATAATGGCAGTGTGCTTCCACGCGAAAACTCAAAACCGTGAATGGGAAGTCGGCGAATGGGGAGGGATGACTGTATTACTATTGCATTCAGTGATATATGGGAATTATGATTTATGAATAACATTAGTACATAAAAATGACTAAGGATTCTGTATAGTGTACAATGGAAAGACATTGGGGGGTTGACACCTTGAGTTACCACAACGGGTGACATCAACCTTGGGGATCTGATTGTTCATAAGCACTTGCATACTGTACATAACTGAAGGAACAAACTAAGTATTTCAGAAAAGCAGAACAAACATCAATCTTAGCAGTTTCTGATGTTTATGTTAGAGGTACTGAAGTCAATTAATCAACAGAGGCAAAGAAAATTGAAGCGGTAAGTACCAGTTGTACCAACTTGATGGTGGAGTGAGAAATTCCCAGATTTAGGACTAAAGGGACTGCCTAGTCCTGACAGAACTTGCGTCTTCTGTCCTGATTGAGGTGAAATGTTTGTAAACTCTCTTGAACACAAGTCCAACTAGGGAAAAGTTTCTTTTTCTTCACTTCTGCAACTCTCAGGTGAACCTATAATGGGATTTTCTTGGCAATATTTTTAACTTTATTTATTGTACTTATACTTCACTCTTCAGAATGCTCTTGAGATTTGTTCAGAGGGGGTTTGCCACTGCCATTGGTCTTTCCCTGAGAGGGAATAATAATAATAATAGACTGAAGTCTGGGAAAGCTCATGCTGCCAACTTCTTTCTTTCTGTGAATCTTAAAGGTGCTAAAAGATCTCTGTACGGAACTGATAAGTAACAGACTAACAAGGCTATATCTTTTGGATGCTTTGATTGGGAGTTCCTGCATGGCAGGGGGTTGGACTGGATGGCCCTTGTGGTCTCTTCCAACTCTATGATTCTATGATTTTAATAATAGTAATAATAATAATAGACTTAAGTCTAGGAAAGCTCATGCTGCCAACTTTTTTTTCAGTGAGTCCCAAAGGTGCTACAAGATGACTACATAGTGATTCTACAGACTAACACAGCTATATCTTTTAATAATAATAATAATAATAATAATAATAATAATAATAATAATAATAGACTGGTCTAGGAAAGCTCATGCTGCCAACTTCTATCAGTGAGCCTCAAAAGTGCTACAAGATCTCTACATAACTGATTCTACAGATTAACATGGCTATATCTCATAATACTAATATTAATACTACTAATAATAAACTGAAGTCTAGAAAGCTCACTCTACCAACTTTTCTTTCTCCGAGTGCTAGAAAATTCTCTCTACATAATTGATTCTATAGACTAACACGGCTATATTTTTTTAAAATTAGTATAAATAAATAAATAAATAAAATCTACTTGAGAAACTAGAAAACGCGAGAACGCCACAGAAAGAAATAACTAGGGGCCAAGGAAGAAAAGGAAAATAATTAAATATCTCTTTGGATGTGATGGAAAACCCTGAGGTAATTCGGTGGGAGGCAAGAAAACGACGAGCGAACGAGCGCGCGCCCCCGCCTTCCCGCCTCTTTTGCATATTCGAAGACGAGCCCCACAACATTCTGGAACCGTTAAGTATACTGTATAAGTTTATTATCGGAGCTGAGGAGCCGCCTCGCGCCGCTCCTCAGAACGAAGCCCGCCAATTTCTGCGCGCGCGCGCGCGCCTTCCCCAACCGCCACCGCCGGGCCTCCTCGCTCCATTTCTCTCTCTCTCTCTCTCTCTCTCTCGTGTTCTACTCGAGAAAGCAGCCGTTAGAACCATCCTCCATCATGGCGCGCGGGGGGAGAAATGTGCCTGGGGGAAAGCCATGCTGAGGGTGGGAGCCCTGATGGCCATGTTGCTGCTGCTTCTGGGGCCGGTGGCGGCGGGGTCTCCCCTCCTCGGCCGCCTGCTTGTGCTTCGGGAAGGCTGGCCGGGTGAGGAAAACGTAGCCTTAGGTCGGCAATAGGGGTTAAGAGGCGACTTCCTTCTCGCTTCTCTCTGCCTTTCGTATTTGAAAAGTAAAAGGGGAGAGTCTTTGGCTGCATTCCCCAATGTAGAAATAATGCCGTTTGAAACACCCCACCCCACCCCACTTAAACTGCCCTGGCTCCATCGTACAGAAACCTGGGATTTGTAGTTTGCTGAGGTAGCGTTGTAGATTTGAGGAGGTTGGACTATGACTTTGGAAACCTGGGTCTAAAACACAAAAGTCCAAACACACTGCAGAAACACTCCAGTTTGAGACTGCTATAACTGCCCTGGCTCAATGCTAGGGAATCCTGGGAATTGTAGTTTGTTGTGGCAGCAGAGCTCTCTTGACAGAAGGCTAAATGTCTCACAAAATGCCAAACCCAGAATTTTTTAGCATTAAGCTAGGGCAGTTAAAGCGGTCTCAAACTGGATTATTTCTGCAGTGTGTTTTGGACCCAGGTTTCGATTTCCAGTTCGGATATGAGACCTAATGGGTGACCAGATCACACTCTCTCAGCCTCAGCATGGCCATGGCAAGCCTGCTCTGAAGAAACTTGCCAAGGAAATCCCATGAGAGGTTTGCCTTAGGGTTGCCATAAGTCTCAAACAACTCAGGGTGCCAAAGATGTCATAACTGCAAAGGAGGGCAAGGCACTGTAAAATGTAGGACGTTACAAAATAAAAGCAAAACAAACAAACCCACACACTTGACAAATTTAAATGCATGATTCTTAAGTCTTATTCAAAATGGAGGACATTTTGAAATTCCTCCTGGAAGTAAGGTTTAAATGTAGGACATGTCCTGGAAAAGGAGGATGTCTGGTCACGCTGGAAACAATTTAAAGGCACACAGCAGCAACAAAAAGAAGAAGGCACCAGGACTCTTGGGCAGAGGAGGCAAAAAGACCTTGTAAACAACAAATCCCAGGATTCCATAGCCTTGAGCTAAAGGACTGTCAAACTGCAGGTTCCCTCCTGTCCCCCATCTATATAGTGTTTTGGGGTTGGATGCCATCATATGCTGATGACATTGGCTTTATTTATCCACATCACTTGATTCTGTTGGGGGAATGCAGTGCTGGACCATTGCTGAAATGATATAATGGACTGGATAAGGGTTTATGATATAAAGCTGAGTACCTATAAGATGGAGACTCTGTGGACTGGTGATTCTTAGCTCTGGGCACCATGTAAACAGCCAGTCCAAGATGGGGCTGCACTCCATCAGAAGGAGCTGGTGCATAGTTTGGGAGTATTTTAAGATCCACTTTGTCACTGAAGGCCCAGTCTTGGAGGGCTAGGGGTCAGCATTGACAAGACTACCAGCTAGAGCAGGGGTAGGCAATCTAAGACCCGGGGGCCGAATACGGCCCCCCAAGGCCTTTGGTCCGGCCCCAGGCCGGTCCTGCTGCCACCGCCGCCCACCATGATGATATTGATTATTGTTGTTATTACTTGTTCTTGGGGGTTTCTTGGCAAAATCTCCACAGGGGTTTTGCTATGGCTTTTCTGGAGCTGAGAGAGTATGCATGCATATTTTTTTAATTTTTTTAAAAAAACATTTTTATATTTATTTATTTATTTATTTTTGGTGCTTTGGCCCCCCCAATTGTCTAAGGGACAGCAACCCGGCCCCCGGCTCAAAAAGGTTGCCTACCCCTGAGCTAGAGCCTCTCCTGGGTCCAAAACACACCAGAGCTGTCTGACAAAGCGCTAAACATCTCACAAAACTACAATTCCCAGAATTCCCCTGCATTGAGCCAGGGTAGTTAAAGCATTCTCAAATGGGGGTTATTTCTGCAGTGTGTTTTGGACCTTGGATAACCAGTCGCAGTAGTTTATACAGTGGTAGCCTCCTGATTAGACTTAAATGCACTCTGAGGAGGCATGTAGTTGCCAAAAAACATTTTAAGAACCTACCGTACTGTAGCATCTTAAAATATTTGGCACTAATAGTATATTAAAACCAGAACTTGGAAAAATGACGGGGGGGGGGTCTGTAGTGGTTTGGGTGTTGGACTAGGATTTGAGAACAGGTTCAGGTCTCCACTAAACCATAGAAACCCACTGAGTGACCTTGGGCAAGTCACACTTTCTCAGCCTCTGAGGAAGGCAAAAAGGCAAATCACTGCTAAACAAATCTTGCCCAGAAAACCTGAGGGTTACCATAAGACAAGTCATAACAACTTGAAGACACACAACAACGTCAACAATTTTAGGAGTGGTAATCCCAAAAGTTTTCAAGCTTTGATTACCATATATACTCGATTATAAGTCAACTTCATGTATAAGTTAAGGCCAGGTTTTGGGGGCAAAATTATGGATTTTGATATGACCAGTGGATAAGACGAGGGTAACACTTAGGGGCATATAATAAAGGATGCAAAGAATGAAGCAAAAGAAAACAGTGCCAAAGAACTCACAAAATTCCAGCAGATACAACTGCTTGGGCTCACCCTAAAGGCTGGATAGATGAGAGAGTAGCTCTGAGGAGGGATTAAGCTCTCATCTTTTATCAGGGGATAGTTCATTTTTTGGTAAGAATTAAAGTACAGTACTTACATTGCCCCATGGATAAGTTGACTAAAGTTTTTTGGGTGAATTTTTTGGCTAAAATTTCTAGACTAATACATGAATATATATAGCTGTGTTGGCAAACCTATGGCATGCATGCCAGAGATGGCACATGAAGCCATTTTCCCTGGCAAACAGAGTGGGGAGGAAGAGGAAAAGGGGTGTGCCTGGTCCTCTTCTTCCCGGCCTTCTCAGGCCTTCAGCTGCCTCTAGAGAGGCAGCTGAAAGCCTGAGAAGGTGCGAGAGGAAGAAGTCCTGCCTCGGAAGTCCTGCCCCATAGGGTGGAAGTCCTGTTCCCCCCAGAAGTCCTGCTTCTGGCACGGGATAACACCCAATGCCAGAAGGTTGTTTAGTTTGGGCACTTGATGCCTAAAAGGTTCACCATCACTGATACATAGGGGGGTTGCAGACTGCCAGAAATAGTGCAAATTGAATCCACTTTTAGAGTTAGGGTTAGTGCTAGGAAATCATGGGAACTGTAGTTTATTGTGGCACCAGAGCTCTCTGACAGAGAAGGCTCAATGTCTCAGGAAAAAAACAGTTCCCATGATTCCCTAGCACTAACCCTAACCCTAAAAGTGGACTCAATTTGCACTATTTCTGGCAGTCTGCAACCCCCCATAGTATGTCAAATATCCCAAAGATATAAGTGGCAGTATTGTGAAGACTATAACTAAAAATAAAGGCTAACTCAACAATTAAAGGTTCTGCTAGCTTGTTGTGAGAATCCAGTACACATTAGGAAACCTAGACAGGACTATGCATTAATTCAGTCTTCTCCAACTAATACTATCCAGATGTGTTTATATCTCTCATCATCCCCAACCACCCTGTTCAATTAACTGTTTTCAGCACTTCTGGAGGTCATCAAGTGGGGCCTTAGCATTGACATCCTGAAGAAGTAAGCAGGAATAGAACCGAGTGTATAGAAAATTTCTGCAACATTTACACTGCAGTTATGTGCATTATACAGTTTCACTGCATTTCTTAAAAATGATTTCAGTAAGGGTTACTCCCTGGTAGGGCATATCGAGTTGTTGCCTTAAATTCAATTTCATTTATTATCAAATTGAATAGACTAAAATGTGCTAGTTATGTATCTCTGTATGTCTCATGTGAGCCAGTGGCAAGTATCACCTTAAAAGATGTCAAGGCTGGATAACTGCATTAGTCTGTTGTAGTAAAAAACATAAGGACACTGCGGGCACCTTAAAGAACAACCCATTTGGCATAAGCATTTGTGCACTCCAATCCACTCCCTCAGTTTCATCTCATGAAGCAGGCTTGAGCCTACAGAAATTTATGCCAAATGAAATGTGCTAGTCTTGCAGTTGCTGAAAGACTCATTGTTTTATCTTAAAATAGGCATTCCTTTTTCTGATCTGAGCTTTATAAAAAGTTAGTTTTTAAAAATCTGTGGATGTTCAAGTACCATTAAATGCAGTGGCATAGTAAAATTGTCTCCGTTATATAAAATGGTAAAATCAAAGTTTGTTTTTTGGAATTTATATATTTTAAAATATTTTCAAGCTGTGGAATCTAGATAAAAAAATGGTGGATATGGAGGACTGACTGTATGCTCAGTTTCAGATGTCTGGGTGTCCTGAAGATGTGACTGATAGGCAAACGTCCCTTGTGTTATTATATATTTATAATGTCTCCTTTTGTCCAAAGACATTCTGTATCCTATATAATAATGATACCTTATCTGAATCAGATTAATGTTGTTAACTGCTTTCAAGACAACCTCTACTCATGGCAGCCCAATGAGACATCTCCAAGTCCCACTATCCTCCACTGCTCTGCTTAGGCCTCTGTGGTCATTGTTTTGCAGTTTTTTCTTTCTTCTTTGACCTCTCTTAGTAATTGTTCCAAGACTATGATGTTTTCTGCTTGTAGTATAGTGTCATCCACATATCTTAGATTGTTGATGTTCAGAAACAGGTTAATATTATTTAAGAGGTTTGAACATCACAAACGTTTCCTGTCATAATTATTAAATAATAAAATAATATTCTACACTCCAAATCTGGTACAACCTTTTCAAGTATAACTGACAGGAGGCTGTATCTGGAACAGGAAGGACTGACTCCCACTGGCATGACAGTATGACTTCTCTTCTGACCTCCCTAATATATAAAGATTCTTCCTTCCCCAGAGTTTGGGGAGCTCAAGGCAGCATACATGATTCCTTTCCACCTCCTTGTTTTCTTCTCTCAGCAACCCCAAGAGAGATGCCTGGTTGAGAGACAATGACTGGCTTATAGTCACCCAGTGAGTTTGTGGGGCTTGAACCTGGATTTCTAAAGCCTCAGCCCAACACTTTAACCCTGTACACTACATTTCCATTGTCTAAAGCAGGAATGGACAAAAAGTGGCCATGTGCAGCCCTCCATTGCCACTTCTAGGTCTCCTAATTCCTCCTCTGAAGTGATTCCTCCCTTTAAAACACCTTTGTGGTTCTGCTTTCTAGAGGCCTCCAATATTGAAAGTTTTATGCCAGTCTCTTCCAGACCTTTTGCAACCCACAGTAGGACCCTGGAGTGAAAACTCCCAGGTCCATTTCTAGTCTAAATTGCCCATTTCTGCTCTTAGATTAGAATGTTACTGGGCTTGGTAAGAGGGATGTTGCCATTTGCCTTATGGGGCAAGTGAAAGGGAAAGTCTCCTTGAGATAACTCACTAAGCTGCAGCCTGTTGATGGTGACATGGTGTCTATGGAATGCTAGAATGTGATAGACAAGGTTCATCAAGGCTTTCATATTTTAAATACTTATATGTGTAATAATTCTAGTCTTAAATGTAATATAGTTGAGAGAACTGTTGATAAACCTCATGCTAAAGAAGGGGCTGGAGAAGCTAGCCTTCTGATTGAGTGTTGGTCTTATGATAATTAGTTTTTGTTTGCTTTGTTGCAGGACATGGAATAAAGTATCAACAATTATCAGTGGCAACTGCTAAAAATGGTGCATACAAAACATCAGCGATGATTATTTTAGACCAGTCAGCACAAAGAAGGAGCAGCAGATATTTCAAAAGTTTCAGAAAATATTTAGAAACACCTGGGAAAAATGGTTGTCTGAACTGTCAACAAAAAAATATCCTAAAATGTATAATATTTTGTAAAAGAAAACTGTATTTAATTAAAAGCATAAGCATTCACAATTCAAGAATGTATCTAGAAACAAATAAACTTATTCTGGAAAGAGAAAGTAAGTCAAGAAAAATGTGGAAGAGTATTATGAAGAATGGAAAATTTCAAGTGAAAATGAATTGCCTCAGTATACTTAACGTTAAAATTAAACCTGATACTGAAATAATTGAGTTACAAATATATGTTGAAAACAAATACATAGAAACTGAGTCATCACTGGGTTATATAGCACTTCAAGCAAATATGGTATTAAAAGGTGAAGAAAGATGTATCCTCAAAAGTCATGAGGTGTTGGAAGGTATTATGGAATTAAAGTTATCACAAACAATACTAAAGCTAAAACAACTTATTGAAACTGGAATGCTGCAAAAGAAAAGATATACACAGAATAATGATCAAATATTAGATTGTGACAAAGACAGAGAATTTTCTAGAGAGAACAGAAATGTTTATGATAAACTTCATTATGGAATCTTTACTGATAGAAAAAAAGCATTTAATTCAGAGAAAAAAGGCCAGTATATGAGATTTGAGAAATATGGCTTGTCATCTCAGAGTTTTCAGTGGGGCACAATCTTTCTCATCAGAGAAAAGATGAAGGTGTGGAAGTGGAAAACACTAACTAAAATTTGCAAGCTTCTCTTTGTAGATGCATCCATTTATCAAAGAAATAGAGATGATGTACAGAGGATATTCCCAACACATAAAATGATTAATTCTAATATTCAAGGAAAAAGCCTATTTGCATTGTACAGAAACAAAAAGTTAATTGGAAAGTGGACCGGTGTGCAAGTGCAACATTCTGTAACACGTTCTGTCTTTCCAACTATTGAAATAGCTATAGGAGTGTACCATGGAGAATTTAGTTCAGAATTCAGTCCAGGAAAACCATCACTCCATATGACCAAATTGCTGAAACATCTCATGCAGTCCTCACAGAGAGTAAAAAAATGTTTTAATGTTACGCAGAAGAGACATAGAATGAAAAGTCTAAAAGCACTCATGGTAAGAAAGCATCTTGATACAGAAGATAATTTCCGAACCTTTTTATATCTCTATAAATGCATTTCTAATAGTCCATTGCTTGTTGAAAGAAGTAAACGATCAGCAGAAGGAGAGACTGTACCAATATCTGTAGGTAGGTTTATTTTGGGATTCTTTTAGCTATAAATGGTGTATTTTGAGCAATACATTTCAAAGAATAAAGGCTACAATATTTAATAGACTGGTTAGTTACCATAGATTCATAGGTTAAAAATGCTGATAAAAATAACTTGCAAATTAATTGGCCAGTGGATTGAAAAACGTTAAGTGTTGTAAGTGTAAATAACATAGACAAAACAAAATTGTTAGCATCATTGTTGAATGAGCATTCCCTGTTCATAGTTACACAGGAGGAAATATTTATGAGATTATGCTTGGTTCAGCTTAAATATACATTGTGTGGGAAAACCCCCTCAAAGGATGCTTTTTCTTCAACTACGGTACATTGAGTCTTGTGCAGTTTGATAAATGTTTAATTGATTTGTCAATTGATCAGTCAAAACTAATTTCATAAATTCACTCATTGACATCTGTAGGTTTGAATACAAATAGGATTGTAGTGTAGCATTTTAAAAAGCTGGTAATAGATTTATAAATAATCGTTATTTTCTTCTTCTTCCGAAGTATTTATACCCCACTCGTCAGCCAAAAGCTATCAGAGTGGCTTACAAATGGTTAATTAGACATTTATCTGCCCTCAGGCTTACAATCTAAAAAGTCAAGACACAGAAGGAGAAGGAAAGGGTGGTGAGGAAGGGGATCAAGTCCAGCAGTTCTTCTCTCCCTCTAAAGTCTGGGCCAAGGCAGATGGACTAGAGTGGTTCTCAACCTTTGGTTTTCCAGCTGTTTTGGACTTCACTTCCCAGAATCCCTGACAATTGGCTATGCTGATTGGGACTTTTGGGAGCTGAAGTCCCAAACAGCTGGAGGATTCCAGGTTGAGAGTCATTGGACTAGAGGAAGGGCCCTTCTTCTTAACTGTGGCTAGGCCCGATGGAGCTGGCCTGCCTTCTCTCCCTCGATGATGGTGGATGGAGGGAATCTTAATTTTAAAGAGTTGTATTGTGGAACTAAAAAAATGCCAATGACTAAAAAAGAAAATGATCTCATTGGTGTTCTATCTTCTTTGTAAAAGCAAATAAGGTCTTCTTGTAACACCATGTTCTAAAATACATAAAGATTGTTTCTGCATCTCTTTCATTGCCTTCACAAACATGAAGCCTAAAAAGGGTAGGAACTGGCTTCATGTTATCTAGAAATAGTTCATTCTTCATGCCAGCCCACATAAGGATTGCTAGTTCAACGAGTTCCTGTATTGATTCACCCCTGATGTAGGAAAATGACAGTATAAATCATGAACTGTGAATTCTTGTTTTGAATAAATTGGATTATTGGCTTAGATCCTAAGTTTTGTCTCTGGACACATTTATGCTGGTTTCCTCTTCTCTTTTCCAGCCACTTGTACTTTGTCCCATACCTCTACCAACATTCCCTCTATTCTCAGGAATGGAATTTTGGAGGCTATTTTTTTACTGCCTTAAGAAATGCAGTTCTTTTATTTTTATATAGAAAAATTCTCAGGTTCTGGCTTGGCTTTGGTAGTGGGGTGCAAAGCAACTTTTTCCCTAGACTTGCATGCTAATATGGAAGTAATGGCACTGTTTGAATTAGAAAGTGCTGCTCTTTTCACAAATCTTTGAAACAGAAAGCTGGCATGTAGTACAGTAGTTAGAATATTTGCAGGAAGGATTTCTATACACCTGCCTTCTCTATTATCATTCTGTCAAGGCTGTCCTCGCCTTGGTGGTTTGGAGATCAGCAATCACTCTGGAATCATTCTTCCCAAGCCAGATTTAAGAGCTGAATATGTAAAGTTGCATTAATATGCCTGATCGTGGGTTCACTGTGGTTATAGTTCAGGTTATAATGTGTTTAATTGTTTCTAAATTGCAGATTGAATTATAGAATATAAATAATTTTGAAAGATTTTGAAAACTTACTATTATCCAGTTGCCCAAATGAAATGAATCTCTTCCTATGGGGCGAAACAGATGGGCATAATAAGCCTGCTTCTGGGTGGCTTGGGGGCATGGCAATCACATGACACACACCCTGAAGCCGCCCCAACCCAGAAAAGCTGTCCTGAAAAGGAGTGGTAGAAAAACACTTCTTTTCAGACCGCCATCCGGGACCGCAGTGGCAAAGCAGATTGGGGTTGCACACGTCTGTTTGCCATGGTTCCGGGGCAGATCCAGGGCAGTCCGTTTCGCCCCTATCTTGAAAGCCCAATTGCAGATAGTTTTACAGGAGACAGAGGAGACCTGACTTCCTCAAAGTGGAGCCTTCTGGTTCTGTTGGATTACAGTTTCCAATGGTCATGTTATCTGGAGATGATAAGAGATGTAATCCAACATCTAATCATGGAATGCCATTCCACGAGAAGCAAGGCTGGCCTCGTCCTCGCTTGCCTTTCATTGGCAAGCAAAAATGACTTTATTCAGGCAGGGTTTTGATGTATAATCATGGGGTGGCATGGGTATTTGTTATCTAACAAATCATGGGGTATCATGGTTTTAGTGTACTTTTAAAGTCTGTAATTTTATATTGTTTTTTAGATTATATTTTTAATTGTTTTCTTGTAATATGTTTTTAGAATGTTTATTTGTGAGCCACCTTGGCCCCTTTCGGGGAGAAAGGTGTGATATAAGTCAAATAAATAAATAAATCTAGAAAATACCAGTTCAAGGAGCATGGATTAGGCAAACTACAGTGGCCTCTCTGGGCACAGAACCCCTGTGAAAGCGGAAAAATGACAAATAAAAAAACACATTTTGTTTTAACTGAAATAACATCTTTCTAGGAATCTCTAGTTTCTGTAGGGCAACTCTATGGTCAACATCTGGGAGTTGACAACAAATTTCACTGGAGGACCTTCAAATGCCTAGAGAAGTTTCTAGGAATCTCTAGGTCCTTTGGCACAACTTTTGCAGAGGTTGACCACAGAGTTGTAGTGGAGGACCTATAGATTTCTAGAGAGAACTTATTAATTAAATCCGTGAATAATCAAATCCGCAAATATCAAAGCCACAAATGTGGAGGATCAACTGTATTATTCTATACTGAGTTTGTCTTGAGTGATTTTGGATTTTCTTCTAACCAACTTTTTTGTTTTTAAAAACATTGTTGGATGTTGGGGCCTGTAATCTTTCAAGAATATTGTAAGTAGTGCTTGATGTCTTTTATCTCTTCCTGGTCACTAAGGTTTGTTATCATAACAAAAGTTGGCCCCATTCTATGTCTGAATCAACCTTTTGTAGAGGTGACCAGCAGTAGTAGTAATAATAATAATAATAATTTTAATAATAATAATAATAATAATAATAATAATAATAATAATAATAATAATAATAATATTTATATCCCGCCCCTCAGCAGAGCAATCGGGGCAGCTTATAGCATTTGCCAGTACCATTTGGTAATAATTTTTAAGTCAAATTGACAGATCAATGGGCAAGATTCTGTCAGATTGCTGACAAAATATTATTGTCAGAAGATGCTAACTCTGAAAATGTTTGAACAGTTACAGCCATTACCACTGCTGCTTGTGTATTATCATTTATGCTTTATATTGAATTTAAAAGATGAGAGAAGATCCATGTCCTTGATTGGAGGCTCAGAGTTTGAGAAACATTATCTTAAAAGGGTATGCTCCCCCCATTACACTTACAGTTGCCAGGGTCAAGAAAATGGACCCTCTTAAAAAGATGCTCTGTGTACCACATTCAAACACTTCATTCAGTTAGTGTGTCTTCCATGTTGCAGAACTGTCACATTTTCCAAAGCACAAGCAGATCCCAGAAGTAACATAAAAGCACATTGGGGTAGAATTGAGAGACATGGTGATGTTAATCTGGGATACCAGTATGCAAGGGGATCTTTTAGTGACTTTGAGACTAACTTTGTCGAAGAAGCTGCAGTATAAGATTTTGTAGACTTGCATCAGAGTAGACGAAAGTCTACAAAAGCTTATGGTACGACTTCTGCACAAGGTGCGACAAGATCCCTTTGCATAAAAACACATTGTTTGTCATAGGTTTTAGTGTGGATTTGGTTAACATATAAAAAGGTTAGTTGACTTCAGTTTAGACTTTTGTTTCTGGAAGATAATTATATGAATAGATTTGTTAATTAAGGTACAACAAACAAAAAAGATATCTGCTGGTAGTATAGTGAACTTACATTCACACATGCAGTTTTGATCACTAATTATTTTTTTTACTCAGAATATGCTAACACATGATATCAGCAAACTTAAATACCCACTTCTATGTGCCCATGTTCCTTTAATTCAGTAGGATATTTTATTAAAATGCATAAAGCTATATATCCAACACAGGCTAAATACATATATCGGGGTAGGCAACCTTTCCCCTTTAAGGGCCGAGGGACTTCA
>CM034706.1:194923179-194947209 GCA_020142125.1 Phrynosoma platyrhinos | reverse complement strand
GCAGAATCATTGTCCATATCACAATCTAATTTAGAAAGCCAAAGAAGCCCAGGTTCAGACTACTTTTGAAAGGATCACAGTTTCTGTATCAGAAGTACCTTTCACTTTTCATACATGCACTCTTGTGTGTATTTATAGCTGAGACAAGTAACCATTATCTGGAAACCTCTCCATGGTTTGTTACTTTAGTGCAAAATCTGAACGTGTGCAATGAAAGCCCACAATCAGATAGACAGAGGAGCTCCAGATGTATGCTTCTTAGCCTTCTGCATTGCAGAAGGTAGTGGTAGTGGGGTTTGATTGAGCCTTTCTGGTAGCCTTACAGCCCATTGAAGGAAGAATGGCTGGAGCCCAAACCAAGGAGTACTGATTTGCTCCCCAAGAGGACTGAACTGAAGACTTTCTCTTCGAATGTCTGGACTAGAGGGTCCCACCTCAAGCTAGCCAACCAGGTGCCTTTCCCACCAATTTCATGGAGCCTGTGTTTGCTGCAGTGCTCCTTGGGACGAAGATGTGCTGTCAGACACACAAAATGGCAGTCCCCTTCATCTTCATCCTCCCACTGTTGTCCCAGGCCAACTCTGTGTCCATTGCTGGATGTGCCTCAAGCCCAATCAGAAGAACAAACCATGGTGGCGATCCAGTAAAATTAAACTTTACGGTGCAGAGAAAGGTGCATAATTTGTTCCTCAAATTACGCACTCCCAAGTGTTAACACTGTAGCATTTATACAGAAGGGACAGGGATGGGGGCATGGACAGTCATCATTACATCAGTACCTATAGGTCATATATCTTGTACATGCATATAAGTACTGTTACAGTCACACGTCCATAATAAGCTTGGGGGTATTCTGCTTAGCATATAAACACTCTGCCTCTGGAAGCGATTTCTATCATGTTAATGAGCACCTTAAGTGACCCTGGTGTGACTTTGAATACAGCTAGTTTCAGGCATCTCTGTTGGTGGTGGTTGTGTGACGTCAAGACATTTCCCACAATCCCAAGGAGAATCTATCATGGGGGTTTCTTGGCAAGATTTGTTCAGAAGAGGATTACCATTGCCTTCCTCTGAGGCTGAGGCATCTCTGTAGCTTACCACTATTTCTCTTCCTGGAATGGTTGGAAAGTCCAGTTCCTCATCATCACCACCACCACCATCATCATCACCATAGGCAAAGTGGGCTCCTGGTAAGCCCTTGTATCCCTTTGACTTGTGGAGTTCAGAAGGTGGGGACCCATTATCAGGTCTCTGGTACACCTCTGCTGTAAGGTGGGGGGATGAGGAGGAAGAAGCTTACAAAAAACAATTCACAAGGGAAAACCTTTAAAATTATAGCTCAAAACAGCATTACATGTAATCAGCGCAACTGGTGCATTTGGTGTATGGAAGTATACCTTGAAAAATTAAATCTGTAATGGTTTAGTTTTTCAAGGTATACTTCCATACACCAAATGCACCAGCTGTGCTGATTACATGTAATGCTGTTTTGAGCTATAATTTTAAAGGTTTTCACTTGTGAATTGTTTTTTTGTAACCTTCTAATGTTTACCCTATTTGAGGCTCAGGAAGTCATCCTTTTTTCTTTTTCTTTTTTCTTCTTTCTTAAATGTTTTTTGTATGCTGTTGCTATTTTTTTTTCTTTTGGTATGTGTAATATTGTATTATTGTATTTGAATGTAATGTTTTTTTTTAATAATAAAGTTTCAATTAAAAAAAGAAAAATTAAATCTGTAATGGTTGAACATTGGTGCCCTTAATATTACTGATTTATGGGAGAAACTTTATAAAGTTAATTTCACAATAATTCAACAAATACTCATGTGTCAATAGGGGAAAGACTGGTAATAAAAGTCCAAGAATCAATCTATTGCTTTGCTTCTGTGCTGCCTTTAGCCTCCTTGTTGTCTTCAGTACACCTAGCCTCTGTTAGCAGACCTTGAGAGTTTCAGAGCAAACCCTCTTCTATGTTATTTCAAAATTGCAGCATTAACTCCCTTTCTATGTCATCTCTTCCTCATCACCTACTTCAGTATAATTTGAATCTTCCTGTGTTATGATCCTATTTGGATAGTAATGTAATATAGATAGTAATGGATTTTTTCAAGTGCACTAATTTCAGTTCAAATTCATAAAGGTTTTATCGGACTGGCAAACAGAATAGGCAATTCCAAAAGTCTGCTGTTGATACTGTGGAGGTAACGCAAGTGTCTACTGCGCAGTTTCTAAATCAGTGGTTCTTAACCTGGGTTTGATCGAACACCAGGGGTTCAGTGAGTCAGTCTCGTGGGTTTGGCAGAAGTCAAGACACACATCTGATTCATATGATTCGTGATGACACACCGCGCTCGTCCATCATTGGCTGCAGGTGATAACCTGTATACACTTTATATGCCTCATAACCAGACCAGCATGCCCCGCCTCCACCGACAGAAGTGGCCCTCTGATTGGCCATGTGGCGTGATTGACAGCGCGGCTGCCCACTCCCCTCACCGGATGGCTCTGACGGTCTGTCTGTATTGGCGGTAGAAGGGTTCGGTGAATGCGTAAGAATCGGTGAATGCGCATATGAAACTGGTGGGGGTCAGTACCTCCAACAAGGTTAAGAAGCACTGGTCTAAATAGTTGCAACAGCATAAAATTGTTGGCCACAGTCCAGCAAGAATGGTACCCTTGAACCCATTAGGTTTCATTGGTTTTAAGTACACTTAAGTCTGGGCTGGACTGTGGCCATATTTTATTATATTCTAGCAATCAATATATTCCATTTAAAGCAAATATTTGAAGCACAGCAGCCCTTAAGAATTAGTGTATAAGAGCATTGTAAGTAAGAAATTTCCTTCTGAAATCTAAATACGTCCTCTCGGGAATAAGTTTCATTCATTTCAGGGCATGAATGTATCCTCAGGATCAAGAACTGTAAATGTAATGGCAAATATTAAATAAAACTAAAAAAATTGAACATGGAAATGAACATCTTGTTTTGATTGGGGTTTCTTTTTTTAATTACTAGCAGAAGCTCTTTGAGCAGCTAATAGAACATTTATGTGAAAATCATTTTTTAAAAAAACATGCAGAAATTTATACCAATTTATTATATTGAGTGAAGTAATCTTCAGATGATAATCTTTATCCTAGGATTACGAGTTCCCGAGCTAACATTGACCTGTTTTCAGGGTATTATGGAATCATTAGTCATACAGTACATAAATGAAAATGCTTTGCATTCAAAAGCTGGGGAAAAATCAGGTTCATTAGGAACCTCTTTTATACTGAATCAGATGGTTGGTCCAGGTGGCTCAGTATTCTCTACAGTGCATTATGATTTGTTTCCACTGCCTAGGCTTTCAAACAACAAATTTGTTTGTCATGGCTAAGAGTGAACCTGGACCCCATGATCTATTCTGCAGTAGGCTAAGAAGGGGCAACTGTGACCCTCCAGATATTAGATTGCAACTCTCATCAGCTCTAGCTATATCGTCAAGGATATTTTAATCACCATTGCCTATACTGGGTATAGCATATTTCCCTACTCCTGTGCTAAAACATTCTTGCTTCTTTACTGGGTGGAATAGATTGCATGCTTGTATGTGCCTTCAAGTCACCTATTGACATTGCTACTCTGTGAATTTCATGGAATTTTCTTAGGCAAGAATACTCAGAGGTAGTTTTACCAGTTCTTTTTTCTGAAATACAGCCTACAGCACCTAGTATTCATTGGCAGTCTCCCACCCAAGTACTAACCAGGGCAGACCCTGCTTAGCTTCCAAGATATGGTGGAATCTGGTGTCTTTGGAGTATTTAGTTCCTTGCAGGAGAACAAATGTCCATAGTGGACAACTTTAAAGTATGAGTTTTTAAAATTATTTAATTAATTAGTGGAACCAGCTGCACAGTTGTTGAGTTATTGTCCATAAAACCTTCAGTCTAGGCTAATAGGTTGGTGGCTCAACTGAGTGTTTAAACCAGGATCAGCTACCATTTCTGAGGGTGCATGGGTCCAAAGCAGCATTACACATAAAATAGGGATGTAGAATGTGAGAAGCATGAGCCAAAAACAAATCACCAGAACAGATGATATTCCAGTTGAACTTCTGCAATCCACATTGACAATGTCAACTCTAGTGCTGACCAACATATGTCAACAGATATGGAAAACAAAACAATGGCCAACAGATTGGAAGTGGTCAATATACATCCCCATCCACAAAATGAGAGACATAATAGACTGCAGTAACTATAGGACCATAGCACTGATGTCCCATGGAAGCAAAATTATGCTCAAAATTCTGCAACATAGACTCCAACCATACATGGAGAGAGAAATCCCAGCGGTCCAAGTGGGGTTCAGGAAAGCAAGAGGCACTAGGGACCACATTGCAAACATATGATGGCTAATGGAGCGCATCAGGGAATTCCAAAAGAAAATCAGCATGTGCTTTATAGACAATAGATATAGCAAAGCCTTTGACTACATAGATCATGATAGGCTATGGAACATCCTTAAAGACATGGGAGTGCCAACACATTTGATGAAGGTGGGGGGATGAGAAAGGAGAGGTAATATAGTTCCATCTGGTGAAACACTATACTACATCTCCTGATCTCTGGTGAGTTTGAAAAGGAGTTTGGAAAAGTTAGTTTTGTTTAACTTCAGTGCTCAGTAGCCATGGCGAATTTGGAAGCTGACATCCAAAAATAAATTGCCCCAGTTCTGATTTAAGAACATGGATCTGCCACTATTGCATTCAAGTTTGAGCCTTATTGGTAAATATCCTTGTTCTTTCAACTTTGTTTCTAATCTGCCAATGGAAAAGATGCCAAATAGAGAATGTGTCAGGATATTCAAACTGTCAGACCCCCCTATGAATCACACACACTAAATTGCCCTACAGTAAAGGAGCACTTCTGGATGATATCTGAAGGACACACAATCAAAAGCAAAATGGGGAAACCTTCCTCTGTAGATTAATAGATGTCCATCTGGCATCTTTCCTCTATCCATCTGTTCCTAGTTTGGATGGGGGAAAGCATTATTTTAAATGAAACAGGGATACCAGTCTATTTAGTATTTAGATTTTTTTTTTAGAAAGAGTCCTGCTTGGAGGTTTCAGGTAGGCATTTTACATGAAAGAACAAACACCCCATGAAAAGATTCTACCTGGCAACTTGATACTAGCATGACATGGCTGTTTCGTTGTCTTTTTAAAACAACCTGATTGCTCTTTTTGGTTATTGTCTAAAAGGGTAGTTTTGGGGTAAAGTTTCATGGAGAAAATCAACCAAAGCAGGGAGAGGATAAATTGGCTTCACACTGTTGCAGTCATAAGTGTATTCACTAGAGAATATGAGCTACACCTTCATTAAGAAGTAAGTCCTTCTGAATGAAACATGCTTTAAGATTTTGATAGAAAAATAAAGCCAATTGGTTTCTTTTTTAAAAAAAATGTATTTAAAAAAACAACTAACAAGAAACACAGAAAAAAACATTGTCAGATAATCCGTAGAAACACCCGTTAGCATTCTGTATTGCGGTCATACAGTCATAATCTAAAGTTACAGATCTGTACCTGCTTCATATTCAGTAAAACCCATAATACTCATGATTGTGGCACTATTGCCATGATCATAAATGTGCCCCCAAACCCACTTTTAACAGCCAGCATCTGCACTGAGCAAAGGAAATCTCTTCAGCTACCAGTCAGGGAGCAAAGAAGATGACGTTTTCAGCCCTTTCCCGCCAGCAAGTGGGAGAGGCGGTGACAATCAGAAGCAGGATCCCTGTTGTAATGCTTTGTCACAGCTTTGTTCGCTGGTGGGAGTGAGAAGGAAATGTCATCTTCCTTGCTCCCTGATTTGCTGAGTGCACCTGCTGGCTCTTAAGGTGGGCTTGGGAGGTTGGGTCAGGAGACATTACTTATTTAAGCATTCATAACTAAGTAGTTAGTGTGGGATTGTTGCTGTGTGCTTTACGTAGCTTTCAACCTATGGAGACTCTAAGGTGAACCTATCACAGGATTTTTTCTTGGCAACATTTCTCCAGAGGGGGTTTGCCATGGCCATCTTTGGAGGCTGAGAGAGTGTGACTTGGTCAGGGTCACTTTAGCGGTCCATGGCTGACCAGGGATTCAAAACCTAATCTCCAGAGTCATAGTCTAGTGCTCAAACCACTATGCCACTGGTGTAGGATATTGGTGACTTTTTTTTAATTTTGGAAGGGTCCTAAAGCCAATGTCTAGCAAGTACACGTTGAAATTGGTGCAACCTGTTTTTGAGGACACACACAGAGTTGTGCTATAAAACCAAATTTAAGGATTTTTAAAATAATCAGAATTTAACTTCAGAAATGCATTCTTTTTTTTTTTTTTTTGAAATACTGAATCCTAGTATACACTTTAGTTGCAGTCCTTTTACATGTGTTGAATTAAATACTGAATGTATTTCACTCAGGGGTTCCCAACCTGTGCTCCAAGGAGCCCTTAGGGCTCCGTGTGCATTTCCTACGTGCTCCAAAACCGCTCCAAGAAAATGAAAGAAATAAAAATTGAATGAAATTGAAGAATAAGAATATATTCTCATATATACTCCTAAACACCATTAACTTGTAAGCCATAGGGTAGGTCTCTTAGGGGCTCCACCATAGAAATAAGGGCTCCAGGAATCAAAAAGTTTGGGAACCCCTGATTTAACTACATCTGTTTTAATTTGAACATTATTTTCTTATAAAATGTTAAGATATAAATAAATATGAATGTGCAAATGAAAGTATGCACACTAAACAAAATATTTTTGTTCATATATCCCATCCATTGGGGAGGGGCTCGACGTCTGCATGTAGATGTAAAGGGAGGTAACAAAGGTGAAAAGTTTGAGAACCACTGTCCTAGCCCTTTCTTCCATCCTGCTCCCTTTCATTCGTCAGTTATCCAATCTGGATCTAGCATGTTGTCTGGGATCAGCATATTTTCCCAAATTATTTTTTAAAAAGAAGACAATAAAATGTTTTTAAAGACAATATATGCTCTTTTTTCAGCATAATAAACATATTTAAACAAATAAATCAAAACAGAATGTCATTTTAGCAACAAGTTTAAGACAACTCCAGAGGACTGTTTTGCTTATGGGTTTTTAACTATGTTTTAAAGTAGTAAACTTTTTAAAATGACTTTTTTGCCATAGTATTTAACTTAGTCCAAACAATGTTAGAGTGCTTGTCTCCATTTATGATTGTTTTGCCTTGTAAAACTCATACATGGATACCAGACATCAATAAAGGTGTCTGTGTCCATTCTTGTTCTCTTGTCTGTCAGAGTTATTGGTAAGCTTTCCTAGAAATCGGAGATCCTACATCCTCCTATACAAGCTATCAAACCAAAAGGCAGATCTCTTCATCCACTTCATGGCTATTCTTCCCTTTTCCACAAGGAACACAAACACTGTAAGCAAAGGGATCTTGGTTTACTTCTTCATCTGAGGAAGTAGACCAAGTCTGCAAAAGCTAATGCGACTACTTCTTTTGCTCAGTTAGTCTCAAAGGTACTACAAGATCCCTTTGCATACTGACATCCCAGATTAACATAGCTCCTACTTCTATAAACACTGTAAGTTTGTGATGTAGAATATTAAAGGCAACTTGTTCAACAGGGGTATTAATTGGTTAGTAATTTTGCTAATTTCATCCTCTACCTAAACTCTTATCTGAATCAATATTTACAAGGCTAAGCCCTGATTTAATATTTTAAGTTTCTGTCTAAGAATTTTATGGAGATTTTGTGTCTGCCGAGTGTGTGTATGTGTGTGTAGTGGCAACTGGTGATTTCTGTCAGTGGAACAGTGAATCCACTCCAGCTCCTTGAAAGTTTGGATTAAAACCTGACAAGAATTCACCATTGGACTGACATGGGAGCCACTGGCTGTTATTGTCTATTTTCAGCTAGCGAGAACTTGTGTTTGGCTAGTTAGCATTTCATTTCTGAAATCCTTAATAAACTCCAAATGACTGCTTTTTAAAAAAGTTTAAAATGTTGAGGCCCCTTTGATGCTTCATAAGCTACATGCTGAAATCCATCATCTTCTCTTTGTTGGCAAGCTTTAAGTCAGTCAATTAGCCAGAGTATGCAAGCCTAATTTGCCAGTTCTCATGTTAAGTTTGTACATCTGTTTAACTAATCCGTAGAGAACTCCTGGAGACAAAATTAAATGTTCTTTGCAGAAAACAGCCTAAAATAGACCTATGCCAGCTTCCTAGTGAAGTTGGCACGCCTGTTTATTCTATTCTATTCTGTATAATTAATCCATAAAACTAGGCAAGGGAGGAAGTGTCATATAAATAATTTTCTGCCAGAAAAAGTAATATGAATATGTAATTTTCCTGCACTTTGCACCTTCTTTGCACCATGAACTTAAAATTGAAAAGGAACTTTATTTTTTTCCCTCTTCTCTGTGCTTTTCTTAATTTTAGGAACAGGTTCCAGTTCCAGTTTACCATCCGACTCCTAGCCAGACCCGCCTAGCAACACAGCTCACAGAAGAGGAACAAATTAGGATAGCGCAACGGATAGGCCTTATACAGCACCTACCGAAAGGAGTCTACGACCCAGGAAGAGATGGTTCTGAGAAAAAAATCAGAGAGTGAGTCACATATATACCACTTTTAATGGTAATTTTGCTAGCACTAGTGCCCATTGGGTTCCCAACCTTTAATCCTCCAAGTGATTTGAGCTTCAGCTCCCATAATTCCTGATTTTTGGCTAAGTTAGCTGGGGCTTCAAGGAGCTGAAGTCCAAAACAAATGGAGGACAGAGATATGGAACCACTGGGCTAGCTGGATGGAAGGCAAGGGAACTGAAGACACTGCTAGAATTCATAATACACAGGCAGAGGCAATGATAGCTAGGAAAAGATTACTGGAGTGGGAGAAGGAGAGAGTTCCCATTGCACCAAAATGACAAATTGTGATTACCGTCACTTTTAAAAAGTAAAAATATTCTTTAAAAACCCTTAAAGTAAACAAGGTTTGGCTACCAGGCCTACAAAATAAGAAAATCAGCACTCAGCAAATGCAAATGGGAAACCAACCTGGGTCAGGGGCTTTCCCAGCAGACAATAGCAGACAATATCCTTGTTTGCACATCTTCCCACCCTGAAGCCATGCCATTAACAACAGGACAATACTTATTCAACACAGAACAATACACAGTTTACATGGGAATCACTCCTCCCTACCCAGGGTCTCACAGTATATATAGACCTACTCTCTTCCATTCCAGTATTCTCTGAAGTTGCCAGCCACAGATGCTGGTGAAACGTCAGAAACTCTTCTAGAACATGGCCACACAGCCCGAAAAACCCACAAAAAACTAAAAATATTCTTGTTTTGTAAAAGTGAATTAGCAGGGAAGCTTCCATTTCTCCAACATGCCAGGTTAATTTTTTTCAATGGGAGAAACATTCAGGAAAATTCAAGAAGGAAGCCAGAAAGGAGAGGAGCTGAATGTCACACATGTGTACTTGCATACATCCATACACAAAATTGCCCCTCTGCCCTCCAGGCTGTCAGTTTTTTTTTTGGTTTTTTTTTAGAAAAGGAAAAAGTTTTAGAAATGTCTACCTGCTTACCACTGGTTTCAGTGTTGTTACTCCACAGGTGTATAAAGAGTATGTGCTTGCCTCTGATACCTCATGACTCTGGGCTCTACTCCAGTGGCCATGCTCAGAATTCCTATACTACTCAACTGAGGAAGAAGGTGGCAGCAAATGGTCTCTCAATTCCATAGGAAAGCCAGCCAAAACAGGGGAAACAGACAGAACCTTCCTTCCTTTGCCTGGCGTAGGTATATATAGGATCCTGACAATGCCTGATTTGGAGCAGAGTTCAGAGTCATAAGACAGATAGGAAAGCTGCCTAGAACCAGTGGGCTGTAGCAAACTGAAGAAATTTGGTTGAACAGGAGAAGAGTGAATGGGCGTTGCTCTCTGCTGGTTTTAATAATAAATTACCAGTCACGTCATCTAAGAGATTTGTGTCATATACTTGAAAATCTTGTTGAACTCACACACACCTTTGCTCTGCTACCTGGATTATATTCCCTTCTTTTCATTTTGTTTTTAGTAGAAAACAATTTTCTGTTCCCAGATGTTTTCTGATATTATGGGAAGTTTCAGCCAAGGCTTTTATGTGCAACCACCCTGCCTCAGTCACAGAATGCAAGGGAGGAAAGGAAGTTCTGCATGGCATCATCTTGTACTTTCCCTGTATTCCCACCATTTCAAGGGTGGGGTTCTTAGCAAAGTATCCATTTCAGCAGGAATAGGTGGAATAGCCATTTTTCTTGATGGTGCTAGGACAGTGGTTCCCAAACTTTGGTTCGCCAGATGTTTTGGACTTCAGCTCCCAGAATTCCTAGGTATTCATCAACCTGGCTAGAACTTCTGGGAGTTGTCCAAAACACTTTGAGAACCAAAGTTTGGGAACCACTGCACTAGGGGCTGACCATTTGAAAGCACCCTTAGTATCAAGTTCACAGCCTCACTTGTCCTTCCATTCTTCTCACCTGATGCTTTCTCATTTTTTGCCCAAATGGCTGATCTCATATTTTTGCCTTATGCCATTGGGTGATGATGTCACATTCTCTCTGCCTTAGAAGATGGCAGTGTCAAACCTCCTCTGAGGAAACTTGCCAAGAAAATCCCATGATAGGGCTGCCATAAGTCGGAATGATGTGAACGCACACAACAAAGTACTATGGAAGATTTCTTTCTGCAACCCACCATTCTGAAACTGTCTGTTGTCACTGCAGCATGAAGGATGATTATCCACAAAAATTCCACAAAACAATAATGCCTTTATTGGGCCAACCAAAATGCATATTATACATGTTGCTAGCTGTGTGCATTTTGGTTGGCCCAATAATGGTATCATTGTTTCCTGAATTTTGGATGATACTGTACTTTGCTATATGACCAACACGGCCACCCTTGGAGATATATATATATATATATTAATTTCAGATGGGTCACTAGCCAAAAGGTCAGTGGAACTCAAACTGACTCTTAGTGGCTCATGGATATGTAACTGCAGTCAAAAGACAAAGTCCCTAAAACAAACTTAATAAACCAAAAAAATATTCAAAACTGCTTGAATTCAAAATAATCTAAAATCTGAAAAATATAAAATAAGGAGAGTCTTGTCAGCTACGATGTAACTTTTATTATCTTAATGAAAATATACAAGTTATTTTGCAACATGCTCTTCTACATGTTCATTCATATATACTCATAAGTGCCATGAAGCTTGATCACATGTAACTGCACAGAATGATTGCCATAATAAATAATATTAAATATAAATAAATATTAACTGTGACACTTGAGGAATCATTTCTGAGTTTTACATTCATTTAAATTAAATAGTGTATAATAGTATAAGTAAATTAAACTAAATAGTATAAATAAATAATATTAACTGTAACATCTGAGAAATCATTTCTGAGTTTACATTCACTTAAATTAAATAGTCTATACTTTTAGCAGAAATGACACTAGAATTCTACCAATATTCTGCCAGAATATTTTATTGTTCCACTGGAATTCTTCCAATATTGGGAGTTCAGCATTTCGCTTCATGCTTTCATGGAAGTTGGACCAATTCTCGATTAATAATTCAGTTGAGTTGAGATCTTCTCCGTTTTCTTTTCCTTTTTCCTTCCAGATGTGTGATCTGTATGATGGACTTTGTTTACGGGGACCCTATCAGATTCCTGCCATGCATGCATATTTACCACCTGGACTGTATAGATGACTGGTTGATGAGATCTTTCACATGTCCTTCCTGCATGGAGCCAGTTGATGCAGCATTATTGTCATCCTACGAGACTAACTGAGCCAGAGCCTCTCTTCCGATCTGTTGAGGAAAACATCCAGCTTGATGGGTTTGATCCTTTGTCATTTTGCCCAAAGAACCAGAGATTAGGAAATAAAATCATGCACAATAAAAGTTGTTTCCTAACAACTGAAGAAAAGAAACATCCTGAAAAGTTGCAGGTATTGACAGGGGGAGAGAGGAAGAAATATGTTTTAGGGAATATAGAAATAAATAGGGTGTTATTTTTTTGTAAAGCCTCGATCCAGTGCTTAAAATAGGTTTACTCTTTAAGAAAGGCCTGTTAGCACACTCAGTCTGAGGAATCATACGATAAGTACTAGTAGATGTTAAAGACACAGTTGCGTGGACTCAAACCAACCAAGAAGTTAATTTGTTCAAGCATCACTGAAATGAATCAGAGTGCTACCAGGAGAAAGAAGACTTAGTGATACAAAGTGCTCAGGTATGCACATTAATTTAAAGGAAGAGAAAGGGATGTTGAGGTATCCTTTCTCCTAACGAAAGTGAAATCTTTGCCTGGTTTGCTTCACAAATTTCCTGGTATTTGGGTCAATGCTCTACTTACAAAAACAACAACAATATTTTGTAACACTGGCACAAAAATAGTTTTAAGCTTGTTTGCACAGTTCTTTTTTATCCATGAAAAATGGAATCCATTTTGCCTTAGGTCTTTTTAAATAGTGTATTCTTATGTTTGGGCTGGCTCAATGCTTGAAAACAAGTTTATTTATAACCTGTTACAAAAGTGCTATATTTTGTTTGCAGTCGGGATTATGTGGACTTCAAAAAAGATTTCCTCATTTATAAGCAAACTTGAGATGCACTATCTCTTTTCTATGTGACATTTTAATGTGAGGATATTAAAAAAAAATCAGAAGGCAAAACAGTGTTTAACTTTCTAGATTTCTCTTCCACCGCTTCCCTAATGCCTAAATAGCTTGCAGAACTCAAATACCGAAATTGATTTTTACATTTATCAAGTTAAAATGAATTAGGGTACAGATGTAGACAAGATAAAGATTACCTGTCACAGACACACCAAATTTGTTTTTAATTCCTTCCTTCAGAAAATGTTATCTTGGCCCATATAAAAAAGGATACTGCATCTCTCATTCTTGTAGTTCCTAGTTTCTCAAGACCACACTGTATCTCAGTCTCTGTATTAAATGTATCTTTTGTATTCTGCTGGCTGGTATAACAGTCTATAAGGCAGATGTGAAAATCTATATTTTATGTTTTGTACAAAAACGTAAAGTTCGTATTTGGCACAGAACCGCATAGGAGTGAGTGATCAAGCAAGTTATCTGCAGCTGGTGAAGGCTGTTCCAAGTATTTACATTTTTGAAACTAAAAAAAAGTACTTGGTAGACAGTCATACAAAGAAAGTGTAGTTGTAAAGAAATATTTTTTTATCCATTTAGCATGTGGGTTTTTGTCCTCTTAAATGTTCTTTAATGTAACTTTTATACATTTAACTTAAAGCCAATACATTGCAAAGTCTTTTAGTTTAGCATGAGATGCAGGCTCTAGTTAACTGTAGAGGACTGTTTTTGGTTGATTACATGATTCTAAGAAATGTATTTAAGCAAACTACTCCACTGAAGACTGTATGCTTAGCGGTATAGAGCAATGACATGTCAAATAATTTCTATGAGATTACTTAGTAGAATGCAAAAACCTGCATAATGTCTTATTTATTATCCTGCAGAAAAGAGCACTGTAGATTATCATTAAAATGCCTCAGTTCATATCTCAGTATGTATGCCAGCGTATACACGCAAATCTTATGAAAACAGACTTTCTCGTTCATTTTGATGGACAGGACAGGCTGAGCGTGCTAAAAGGTATTCCTGTATACCTGGAATAGGTCACTGAATTGAGGTGAGACAGTTAACCATGAACTCCAGATCAGTTCCACGGAGGTCAGAGCTGTTACAGTCGAAAGGGTGCGTTGATTGCAGAAGAAAAACAGTTTAAAGCAAGTAGTTTTAGAATTATTTACATTTCTGCAAGAAACCCTTCACAGTTCCCCAGCCCTTAATTCTTTTGTTCCCAGTTGCAGGAAGTAAATTTGATTAAGAAATGAAGTTGTGCAATATTTTCATAGTGAACCATACTATCTCACCATTCCATGTGTTGTTTTCCATAAATGTTGATGTCTATCTTGTCGAGTACTGCCAGACTTTTCTTCTGTTTTACCTTGGATTGTTAAACTGGCAAATGAACAATTTTTAAACACCTTTTTCATGTTCATTGTTGTTTCTTCCAAGGCACGCAAACTGGCAGGGAGGAAAGTGCGATGACAAAGTATATTGTTAATTTGTAGTGTTTTTAGGCCCTTTTATAGGTTAGCCTTTGAACTTCCTATTTTTATTAAACTATTTAATAAAATACAAAGGACTAGCTTTAGAAAAAAAACTTTCAGAAGAAAAAAAACTAATTGTAAATGCTCCTGAGCCAACTGATTGGTGTTTCACATTGGCTGCATTATGCCTTCTGATTCTAAAATTTAAACCAAATTTAAATAAAAAGGTTTCAAAACTCACTTCATAACAAATCTAGATACTCTGTTGTGGACATATTTACATATTTTCACTGCAATTATAGATTAGGCTGCATCTGTAGGTGGCTTCAGGTCACTTGTCAACTTATGGTTCAAATTTCATAGGGTTTTTTGGGGGCAAGGAACGTTCAGAGATGGTTTGCCATTGTGCTCATCTGAAGTATAGTGCCTAGTATATCTTGGTGGTCTTCAAGACTTTCTGGGTATTCTGCCAAATATGGTAGGAAGCAACACGTTCTTCTGTATTTCATGCTTCATCATGCAAGTTTATTCATTTGGACTGCCCTCTTTCAGAAACAGTTTGCAATTTTCTTCAAAATTTTAATCACTGTTGGATTTTCATACTTTCCATTATCCATTATTGCTGGAAAAGAGGAGCCAAAGGTACTCCCACTGTGACAGTATTGATTAGAATGTGGATCCCACCACAGAAATCCCAAATCCCTATAGGAAGGAACCCTGCTTTTATTTAACAACTCCCAGAGTTGTTAAAATCTGGGGTGGGTATGAAATGGCATCAGGGACCTGGCTCTACAAGGATGGACTTGCTTGCAGGTTGGGTGTCCCACACACGACATATGCCATAAACTGTAAAGTCACCTTACAGTTGCTTGACAGAGGGGTGGGGCATAAATAATTTTCATTTATTTATTAGTTTATTTATTTATGTAATTCCCCAAAGATTCAGCAGTGACATTTTCTTTTATGTTTATCACACGTTCTCGTAACATACTGGGTACTGTATGTAATGTGAATGGAATGGAATGAATTTTATTGCACAGTATGATCCCGCTGAGTTCCCATTCTGTGCTCTGGCAGTCCCTGGCCCATTCCAAGAGAACTGTAAAATTGCATCCTCAGCCAGAAAACGCTTACAGATCGTTCCAGGTGATGTGTGTGCGATAATCCCACCCCGTCTCAATCCACCCTTATGTTCTGAATGGCTAAGACAACCTCCTCCCCTCCTGTCCTAGAACATCCACAAACTCAACTCTTCTTTCGATGGAAGGTGCCACAGGTAATTTTAAAATATTCTTTTATTTTTATAGATGGAATTGTGTTGTGTTTACGAGAAAAAAACAATGAATGCTCGCAACCTAAACCTCTCAGTAGCATTCTTTCCAATTCTTTCCAATGTAGACATGGTTTTTTTTTTGTCATACATTATATTTTTTTTTACATACAATCTCGCAACAACAGTGGGAACGACCTGAGCATCATTACTGGTACAACAGTAAATGCGGTGCAATAATATGTGTTCTCATAACATTATCATCGTATTACCACTAATGCGGTAACACCCATTCCCATATTGTTACATTTCCATGATTCAGTGGGAATGTTACAGGTACTGGTGCGATAAACTAATTTGATTGCTCTAAAGATCCAGTCAATAAGAATTATTATTTTGAAGAGAAAAAGATATCTTAACTTGAACCAAACTATTTAATATTATGACCAATACACAAAGAACAAAAGGACTTATGCTTTAAGCGGCATTACATGCATAATCAGCATCTAGTCAGAATATTAATCTTCAGTGCACAATATTCTTTCTAGCAGAACTGGCACAGCTCCCCAGTTTAGGGTGTCTACAGTCCATATTCTCTGAAGGTGAATACATTTTAAATAACTGACCTCAATTTTTGAAATAAAGGTAACAATTCTTATTCTGAGAAAGTGTTCCCTAGTTTGCAAGAACCATAAACTGTACTGGATCACACCAAATACCTGAACAGCACTCCCAGAATATTTCTGGTTAACCTTAGATTGGAAAGATAAATCCCATGTGGCATCTGTGTCTCCTTTCTCTAGACTAGAGACACTTGAGAAAGGTGAAACATGAAGTAGCATAGACCATTTGCCATAAACAGCTGGATCAGAAGAAGACCTGCAGGTGCAACACTACTTGTGGTTGTTCATTCAGCTCTGTTTGGAATATGGTTGGGTAAATGGCACCCAGTTGATCTGAGATATCTGGATAGAGGAAAAAGGAGCCATTTCCTGCCAGAATGCTTGCAGAATACATGAAAGAATCACAATAGTGTTAGGTACTCCCTAGTCCAAAATGCCATTATTAGTTTATACTGGTCAAACACAAGGGGCCCTTTTGTATCACAACACAGTTATAGCACTATGATTCCACTTTAACTGCCATGGTTGTATCCTATAGAATCCTAAGGTTTTCAGTCTGGTGAGGCACTAAAGGAGCGCTCTGGCTTGGAATTTTGGATTCCCTTCCCTAAACTGCAAATCCCAAGAATTCACAGGATGTTGCCATAGCAATTAAAGCTGAATCATAGAACTGTTACTGTGCAGTGTGAAAGAACCCCAGGATAAAAGCCAACTATATACTTCCACTCCCAAAAGCACTTCTGTCAACAGAATCAGGAAATGGCTATACCTTCTGCATAGAAAGCCTAATGGCCCTGGGAGACTTAGAGAGAAGGAAATGCTCCAGAGAAGATATTTGGGCAAGTCAGAGGAGAAGACAAAAATGTCCAGGTGTTACAGAAGGGCTGTAGAATATGGTATGTTGACAAGTCAATTAAGGAAACAAATCCTTACAGCATCCTCCATTACTGTAGTCCTATACATGTGATGCAATAAGTCTCTGTATGAAATCCAAAGGTAAATGTTACACAGGCCATTATTGCAATCTACACTGTGCAACCTCAACATATATTGTCTGTGTTGAAGTACATAATGAGTTGTAAAATTTCTGGGAGAATCTGCGTATGATCATTATGTCTCTTTATGCAAGGTGATCAGCACTCATCTGTAATGGGAAATACTGTGCTACACAGTATGAATTTTAGTGGTACAGTCTGTCCACTTTCTTTGCACACTGAATCATCACATAGATTTAATCAACACATGGGCATGGTACTGGGATACAGTCATGTACACCCATTTCTATTAAGACAGAGACTGATGATACATCTTTGCATCTATGCCCACATCTGTTTTCTATTATCACCAAAATATGTTGAATTAGCCTTAATGGCATGAATACTTTTTCATGCTGCCCATTTACAGAGGAATAAATTCTGTTCCAAGGTTTCAGTAATTCAGTGCAGTTATTATTGGCTACCCCCACAAAACTCTACACTGCAGAGACGATCCCAAGATTTTGAAGGATATGCAAGCAGAGTGCAAGTTCTGATGAGCTCTACCAAGCTGGATAGGCTTCAAGTATGGCCCTAGTGGCAGAATACATGTCTGCTATTCAAGAAAGCAGCCTGGTTAAGTACAAAGAGGCTCCTTACCAGAAGGTTGGCTATCCTGTGAGGAACTGGTTACAGCAACTACAAACACAACAATGGATTCTTGTGATGTGCATCACTGAGGGACCACACATAGTACAGAATTTGTTAATATGCTAATATCTTTCAGTTAGGAGCAAGCACTTACTTGAAATGAATGTAGGTGAAATGGTCTTCTGCTTCTGAAATCTTGCCAAGGTATTTCAGGCATATACCTTTTAGCAGCTTTATCACACACTCGTCATCAACAGACATATCTGTGGCTGACAAGACAAACAGCAAGCAATTTTGTATAGTGAAAGAAGAGGGGGGAAGGTACTAAAAGACATATCCACTCTGTTCACTATTTACTTATTGTCTCAATGTAAGGCTGAATGACCAGTGGTGCAATTGGAGCAAATGTATCTAAGAGTCTACAGCCCAGCCCACCCCAGCTATCCTACTTTTCTGATTGTTCTATGCCTTTAAATCATTTCCAACTTATGGCAACCATAAGGCAAACTTATCATGAGGGGTTCTTAGATTTGTTCAGAGGGTTTTTTGCCATTGCCTTCCTTTCAGGCGGAGAGAATGTGACTTACCCAAGGTTACTCATGGCCAAGTGGAAATTCAAACCCAGGTCTCCAGGGTCCTAGTCCAACACCATAATCACTGCACCATGGCGGCTCGGTGTTTCTAGTTCAGGTTTTGTTTCCCTTATCCAAAATGCTTGGGATCAGACGTATTATGGATTTTAGAATATTTGCAGACACAATGAGATATCTTGCAGATGAGTGAATAAAAGGATGTGGCCCCAGTCACACCAGCTGGGACAAAAGCAGGAGAGATGCTCAGAGCTGCTTCTACTGACTGGCCTGAAAGTGGCTGACTCTGGCCCCAAAGAGAGTTTTTCTTTGCCTCACACTGCTATTGAGCTTAGTCTGTTGCAATGGGGCAAACTAGTTAGATCTTTAGTTTTTCTCTTGCATGCTGACATTTGTCTATTGCAATTGTTTTTCCCCTTTGCATTCTCCCAATTGCCAAGAGTCAGTTCTGTTCAGTACCAAAAATTCTTCCACAACAAAATCTTTCCCCAGCAGGTAACAAACAGTAGAAATGAAAGTAGTGGTGATTATGATTTGTGTGTGTATGAAGCTTTGTCTGCACTGCAGAATTAATACAGTTTGACATTGCTTTAACTGCCATGGCTCAGTGTTATAGAATTCTGGGATTTGTAGTTTTATGGGATGATTAGTCTTCTCTGTCAGAATGTTCTGGTGCCACAACAAACTACAAATTTTGGGATTCCATAGGATGGAGTAATGACAGTTAAAGCCATGTCAAACTGCATTAATTCTGCATGTGACATCAATCTTAGATACTGTTGTAAACATAATACTGTCAGAATTATTATTTTCTATCAAATTTTATTCTCCCCAACATTTGTTGTTCTAGATCTTATCTGTTGTATCTGACCTATGAGGCATGCCTTGAAGACTACTATGGCCACATTCAAGTAGTTCACTATGGGCCTTTACAGACTGCCAGAAATATGGCAGCTTGAGACCACTTTAACTATCCTGGCTCAGTGCTAAGGAATCATGGGAACTGTGGTTTATTGTGGCACCAGAGCTCTCTGACAGAGAAGGCTCAATGTCCCAGAAAAAATACAATTCCCATGATTCCCTAGCACTGAGCCAGGGCAGTTAAAGTGGCCTCAAACTGCACTATTTCTGGCAGTCTGTAAAGGCCCTAAGTTTCTTTTTAAAAGGTGAGGTGGGATGGAATAAACTGGTTGACCCAAATTGTTCCAAATAAAATCTTAAAAGTGATTCTGAAGGAGGAGAAGAGAGAAGAGAAGCAAGCATGTGAGTCATGCAAATAAAAAGAGGAAAACTGTTGACAGGTGACTCTAAAAATAGTGGCTGATAAGATAGTGGCTGTTCTTATTTTCAATGAGTATCCAGATGACTGCAGCAGAGCATCAGATGTTTAAGTCTGACTTAAATTGGCTCTAGGCAAGTTCTTATGCCTTGCTTGCCCACAGTCACATAGTTCTGGCTTCCTCTTTGCTGCAATTACTCATGATAGCAATGGCTGCTTCACATATGATACATCCTACACAGCCAGCCTTTTATAAGAGGTTGTAGGAAGACAAATGCAACATAACTAGTTATATACCTTATTTTCCTGCGTATAAGACTACTTTTTAACCTGCAAAATCTGTGGTTAAAGTGGGGGGGTCGTCTTATACGCCGGGTATAAGGATAAGGAGGATAGAGGTGCTAAAACTCTATATTTTGACTGGAAAATGGGGGGGTCGTCTTATACGTCGGGTCGTCTTATACGCTGGAAAATACGGGTATGTTAAGGGCCTAAGGAAGTACAGGATTGCAAAAAGCCTCCTGACTCCTGGGAGAGGAGAGGAGAGCACATAGAAAGATTCCCTATTGTGAGGGAGTAAGGAGCCTTTTAAATTTAATTAAACATCAGTGTGTTAGGCATAACATCCAACATTTCATAAATGAAAACTAGGGTGCATGTGGCCAAGGAACATCAGCATGTGATTAAGATGGCAAAAGGTTTTAATCAGAAAGAACATACAAGATAGAAGAGGCTGCAGCAGTTTGCTTTTGTCTAAGTCTACTAGGAAGGGCAAGACTCCATTGCCGTCTCTCTTCTCCCTTCCCAAGTTAAGTGAGTGCAAACTACTTTTGCATTTTGAATTTAGTTTGCAGCAACGAAGGTAAGCTGAGGATAAAGGAGGAAACTGAAAAGAGGAGAGAGAAACTGGGACATTATAAAAGTAGCTGAAAAAGAGAGACAGCAGAGGATTAATCAGGATTGTTCCTGGCAAATCGGGACAGTTAGAAGGTGTGGTGTTAGGGTACTGAGCAGCTGCACCCAAACCCTCAGTTATGCATGAGGCCAATGAGCCCAGTCAAGTTTACAATCTTATCTAAATAAAATTACTTTAGATTTTGCACTACCATCCTATTCACATGTCTGCCTTTTATGTCCTGCTATTTGAGCCACTTATATCCGCTGTCTTTCACTCCCCCACAATCAATCTCTCTTAGCACAAAGACTACACAATCTAGATTTGTATCAGGAAAGGCACACTATCAAGATTACACATAAATCTAAAACTAAACAATTGCAAATATATTCCTAGACATGCTTAATACCTCTTCGAATTACCACAAATAATGGAGGAGAATTAGAACAAAGGAACAGTAAAATATTATTACAGTCTTTATCAAGTACTTTCTAATGTATAATCCCATCACTGTCTTAAGAAAGAAAAACAGATTAATAGGTTTAACCTTCTTGTACTCCACAAAATAACCAATCTCCAATTGGCTGCACCCTCGACAATGATACAGAAATTAGACAGAAGTTACCTGGGTGTTTTTCCAAAGCTGCTTCTGCATCTACTAAAGCATCCAAAATACCTTCAGTCAGATCAGGACACTTTCCAATCACTGCATAGCCATTCCAGATATACATCATTTCCTAGAAGTGATTAGGAAGCAGAGAACAAACATATGACAGAGAAGAAAACAGGGGCCTTAGGCCAAGAAGATTTATTAGTTAGTTAAAATATACTTTAAATTACTGAAACACATCTGTAAATACTTATATTTAAAATATAAGCCCCATCATCCACAGGAGTAGCTGTGGATGTCTGTTGCAGCAAACAAAAAGCAAAACAAAATCCACAACCCTCATATCTTGCTTTAATTCCTTTAATTGTTAGTTTTTAAACTTCTGTAAGATTCAGTTGTTTCCACTCACAACTCCAACTCACAATTCTTATTTGGCTTCACTAGTCTCACTGTCTTGACACTCTTTTTCTGTCGCCAGCATGTCTCTATTGGTTTCTCCTCAGAACCATTTTTTAAACATTCAACTACATTTCTTTTCCACACTTGTTCCCTCAAATAAAAACATTCTTAGCCTATTCTGTCCTCCCTTTAGCCATTAGAACTGCCAAGCTCCACACTAAAACCAGTACTGCTGTTGCTTTTTCTTCCTCTCATCATGTAATACCATACCCACTAACATTTCACAGAGGAAAAAAGGAAGACGTGTGATTTATAAGGCATGTGGCAGAGCAAAATTAGAGTAGATGCCAAGGGTGTGACCAGACAACATAAGGACATTGTCAAGGGTGTGGCCCAGTACACAAATTATTAGGGAGCAAGAACATACAACTGCAGTATTTTAAGCAGAGAAAACCTGTATGTACTAGATTTATGAACTAGAATGAGGAAAGTCTGAAAAACAGGAAGAAAACCCAATAAATGAATACTATGTTTGCCTTTGTGTGGGCGCAGCATGGTTAAATGTAAAATTATATACATGATACACTGTTGTAAATTTTTAAAAGTCTTTAGCAGACCCTGTTAAAAATTACTCTGCACTGCCAAAATAATGCAGTTTTTGACACCACTTTAACTGCCACAACTCAGTGCTATGGGATTCTGGGATTTGTGGTATTGTGAGATACTTAGCCTTCTGTCAGAGGGCTTTGGTGCCACAACAAACTACAAATCCCAGGATTCTATAGAATGAAGCCATAATAGTTAAAGTGGTGTCAAACTGGATTGTTTCTGCAGTGTGGCAGCACCCTTAGAATCCAAATCCCACTGAACTAGTATCTACTAATTGAGTAGATATATGTATTATTATATTAATGGAAACAGAATATTGCTCTGTAGAGGCAGACTCTCAGAATAAGCAATCAGTGAATTTCTCAAATACTGGACCTCTACATTAGGTAGAACAAAGTTGCCATTTCTTTTCTAGGATACTGTGGATCCCTATGGAGGTCTACACACAAGCACACCCAATCATGCTTACAGTAATGAAATTTGCTCTCAGGAAAACATTATAGGAATTGTCTTATCTTGTCTGTGTAGTATGCAGTCTTGAGAGAAACAGAGAAGAGGATAATCCTGGCCTGTGACTGAAATAATTTTGTTAATTCAAGGAAAAGAATACCCAAACACATGGAGGAGCCTGGAGGTTGATGAAATGGTGGGATAGCAGTGTAAGAGACCCAAACTCTAAGGGGGGGGGGGGAGAAAAATGGAGGTTTCGTCTTCAGAAAAGAAGAAATGTGCTCAGGGTTGATGAAGTCTATAGGAAGTATGATCATGAGTTTACATTACAAGAATGGGAAACTATATGGAGAGACACCCAAAAATTTACAAAATGTAATACCTTGAAATAATTTTTTTATAAAATCTTCTTTAGGTGGTATATGACCCCTGCCAGATTACATAAAATCCAGGGGAAAACAGGAGAATGGCGCTGGAAATGTAGAGTAGAAAAGGGAACATTCTATCATTCATGGTGGAGTTGTAAAAAGGCAAAAAGTTACTGGAAAAAGATATATCAAATGATGTGTAAGATCTTAATGATAAATATTCCATTTAAGCCTGAACTCTTTCTACTCAATATGTTAGCTAAAATTAAGAATAAATTAAGTTCAGATGACAAAAGCTTAATCTTATATATGGTCTCAACAGCACGAATAGTTTATGCACGATATTGGAGACAAAAGGCTATACCTACCGGTAATATAAATGAATGGCTTATGAAATTGAGTGAAATAGCTACCATGGATATATTGTCTATGTGTGCTGCCAGGAAAACGATGCAACAATATGAAAACAAGTGGAAGAAAGTTATAAAGGATTTTTGTGTGTGTATACATGCACCACAGAGAGAGAGAGAGAGAGAAGTGAGAATAGAAATATGCAATAACTGAATTATAAACAGTGAAGTCAAATACAGTAGGCCCTCAGCATCTATGAGGGTTTGGTTCCAGATCCAAAACAACAACAACAACACACCAAACACATACAAAAAAACCACGGAGGCTCAAGTCAGTTTTTAACATTTAAGATTACCTGGATGACAAGGTCCAGACATCCGGAAAGCATTCTTCCTGCACTGTTGCCCACCTTCCCATCATGAAGGCTCTGCCAGAATTTAAATCCTTTCCTGATTGTTTCCCACCTCCTCAACCATCCCTTCACAAAATCTCTGCTGGATTTTAAACCCCTTTGCCACCAATCCATGTCAGAGATGGGCAACAGAAGGAGTGGGGCAAGGAGGTGTATTGGCAAGAAAGGGGTTTAAATTCTGGCAAAACCTTCCTTGTGAGAAAGTGGAAAATAAAGTGAGGCAGGATTGTAAATTCTGGCAGAGACTTCCTTGTGAAAGGATGGGAAATGAGTGAGGCAGGGGTTTAAATTTTGGCAGCGGCTTTGTGATGTACAGCAGTGGCATCACTAGGTTGGTGTCACCCAGCGCAGCAACTCATG
>CM034706.1:194898702-194908846 GCA_020142125.1 Phrynosoma platyrhinos | reverse complement strand
AGTCCCTCAGCCCTTAAAGGGGAAAGGTTGCCTACCCCTGCCATAGCCTTTCATGATTTAAGCAGTCAAAGGCTTTGCTATAGTCTATAAAGCACATGCTGTTTTCTTTTGGAATTCCCTGGTACACTCCATTAGCCATCGTATGACTGCAATGTGGTTCCTCATGCTTCTTCTTTTCCTGAACCCCACTTGGACCTCTGAGATTTCTCTCTCCATATATGGTTTGAGTCTATGTTGCAGAATTTTGAGCATGATTTTGCTTGCGTGGGAAATCAGTGCTATGGTCCTATAGTTGCTGCAGTTTATTGTGTCTCCCTTTTTCTGGATGGGGATGTATATTGATCACTTTCAATCTGTTGGCGATCATTTTGTTTTCCATATCTGTTAACATATGTTGGTTAGCACTAAAGGTGACTCTGTCAATGTGGATTGCAGCAGTTTAATTGGAATATCATCTGTTCCTGGTGATTTGTTTTTCGCTATTTCTCTTATTGCAGTTTCCACCTCACTTTTTAGAATTTGCAGTTCATCTTCATATGGCTCTTTGTTCCATGTGTCCTTCATTTTGTCATCTCTTTTGTATAATTCATCTGTGTATTGCATCCAACGTCTTTTTATTTCTCCCTGATCTTGAATTATGTTATTTTTATTGTCATAGATCATCCCAATCCTTGGTTTGAATTTTCTTTTGATTTCCCGGGTCTTGTGAAATAGATCTCTTGTTCTTCCCTTATTGTTGTTGTCTTCTATTTCTCTGCATTGGTCATTGTAGTAATTTTCTTTATCTTTCTGCACAAGCCGAATACTGTTGCATTCATAATTCTAAGTTTGTTCCTATCTCCCTTTTGTTTTTGTCTCTTCTTTTCTTTATTGCTTATAGTGTTTTTTCTGTCATCTATGTTTTTTTCTCTTTCTTTTCATTTATTGAAAGTGTCTATCTGCATTCTTCTTTTATTATGTCCCTGGCTTCAGACCATAGTTTCACTGGTTCTCAGTCTATTATGCTTAATAGTGCAGATCTGTTTCTTACGTTGTTAGTAAATTCGTTTGAGATATTGTTTAGAACATATTTTGGTATAACACTGGTTTTGTTTTCTTCTTGAGTCTTGCTCTTATTTTTGATATAAGTAATTTGTGATCTGTGCCATAGTCGGCTTTTGGTCTAGTCTTGGCTACCAGTAAAGAGTTCTTCAATCTTTTACTTCCAATTAAATAATCAATTTGATTTTTGTGTTGACCATCTGTTGATGTCCATGTGTGTAGCCTTCTTTCTGGTTGTATGAAAAATGTGTTTGCAATAAATAGGTTGTTGGCTCCAGAAAAATCTAGCAGACGCTCACCTTGGGTTTTTTGTTGTTGTTGTTTTTTGTCTAATCCAAACCTGCCTACTGTTTTTGATTCTTCTTTGCTTCAAATTTTTTCATTCCAAACTCCAATGATCAGCTTGACATTGTGTTGATGTTCTGCCAGTTTCTTCTAGTACTCCTTCATAGAATATATCAGTTTCTTCATGTTCTGCCTCTGTAGTTGGTGCATATACTTGAATTATTGTGATATTCATAGGTTTACCATGGAGCCTTACTGAAATGATTCGGTCTGATTTTGTATTGTATCCTCTGGCTATTTTTGCCACATCTTTTCTCAGTATGAAAGCCACTCTGTTTCTTCTTGTCTTCATTCCCTGAGTAGAGCACTGTATGGTTGACTGATTCAAAATGGCCCATTCCTGTCCATTTTAACTCACTCACCCCCAATACTGCTATGTTCATGCACTCCATTTCCATTTTTACTATGTCCTGCATCCTCTGGCACATGCTCCTCACATTCCATGTCCCTATTTTATGTGTAATGCTGCTTTAGATGCCATTTGCCTTTCTAAGGGTATCTGCTATTTGTCTTGACATCATTCTTATGACTTTGGCTAATCCTGCAAATGTGATATCCCTTTATCTCTCCCCTTTCTGTTAATGCTCTGATCCTCCCTGTGTCTCACTTGGGGTGTCTCATTGTAGGGTCTACTAGGTGATAGGGTTACACAAGGAGGGCCACCTACACTTCCCTGTGCACATTGCCAACCAATGTTAGCTATGGTGTCACAATTCACTCCAGTCAGTGACACCCATCACCGCTGCTGCAGTCCAGGAGCTGTTTGTCTCCCTATATTATTCCTTCCGTTGTTGTTTGTTTGCTTTCCTACCCACCCCTTTATACCTCCCTGGGTTTCCCTCTTTCCCTTCCCTTGTGTCCACCCTCCTTTAATCTGTTCCCATCTCCTCCTCCTCCTTCCTTTAGTTTCATTACTTCTTTCTCCATGGTTCGGGGAAGGCAGAGATGGCTGGTCACCTTCTTCCTTCCTCCACTTGTCTGTGACTATTTATTAATTATTTACTTACAAAGGCTCTCAAAGCATTTTACAGATTGTTAATTTGACAGTTCCCTGCCCTCAGGTTTACAATCTAAAATAACATGAAAGAAAAGGAAAATGGGATGGCAGTGGGGAATGGGATCAAGTCTAGCAGACATTGCCTCTCCTTCTCTCCCTCCAAGGCCAGGATGGTAACAGCCAAGATAAAGAGAAGGGCTACAACATCCACAATGACTGACCATTGACAAATGATGGCTAGGGCTTTAGAGCTTGTAGTACAAAATATGTGGTGGGCACAAGTCTGAGAAATACCAAGGAATGATTTAATTACTTGCTTCACGGTACACATATAACTGGGAGTGAGAAGGATTCAAATATTTGAAATGAGTAGTCTCTGTCTTTGCCAATCTGTAGCTCTCTTGTAGGTGGGAAAAGAAATCCCAGGAAATATTTTGTCTCCCATTCTTGAAGAAATTTCTTAGATTAGGAGGAGGAAACAGATACAAATGCATGGTATCCACTTTCTATCCTTAAGCCCTTCAACTCATGGCACGATAGGAAAACTGAATGATGGGAATTTGCTCTTTTTTCACCATTTCTTACATCATCATCTGAAATCTAAATACATATTAATGTACAATGTCACATTGTGTACTACAAGACAACATTTTTACGTAAATAAAATTAATGTTACTAGTCTCTTTACATTGTTCTAATTTTCTGGATGCCTGTTATTTCACTTCCTATTATTATGTTGTGGCACAACTCTAATGGGGATATTAATCCCTCACTTCTCCATCTTTTAACCCAAAACATATCACTTTGTATCTACTGGGCAAAGAAGGCTAAATACAGTTAAAATAATTTCTGCCCTTGTCCCAGTAGGAATAGAAACTGACATTGTAACAATTCATGTTTTAACATAGTTGTCTTATTATGAAGTTATTAGATTTTGCTTTTTTAAAAAAAAAAGTTCTGCTGGTTGCTTATATGTCTGGATATGTTAATAGTATTTAAAATTTAAATTTGTAGGTAAGTCACCTTGTGAACCGTTTTGGATAAAAAAACCAGGATATACATGTTCAGAGAAATAAATAGATGAACTAATACATTTAGTTGTTAGATGGTTTCCTTAATTAAAAACTTCTGAAACAGAGGATATAAATGCAATGGACAAAATAGAAAGAAAGGCATAGTTTGGAATTTCCAGTGCCTATTTTAGTGTATCCCTACATGTAATTGAGTTAATAAGAATATTGTCCAAATTATCCATATTGCAAGTCACACTTTCTGAATTATACATTTGTATTAGAAAGCTGTATTTCTTGTCCCATGATTTAACAAAACATATTCTTTTTGTTTAAAACAAATTAATTACATTGGTCAGGAAGAAGTCAGAGTATTTGTTAATCATATGGCAGAGGACCTCTGACTATCTCTCATTTGCTGTCCCTCTTCCCTTTTCACTAGTTTAATTAATTACAGATCTGCAGACAGGCAACCTTTTTGAGCCGGGGGCCGGGTTGCTGTCCCTCAGACAATTGGGGGGTCGAAGCACCAAAAATAAATAAATAAATAAATAAATAAATAAATAAAATTTAAAAATTAAAAAAATATGCATGCACACTCTCTCAGCCCCAGAAAAGCCATGGCAAAATCCCTGTGGAGATTTTGCCAAGAAAACCCCAAGAAGTAGTAATAACAACAATAATCAATATTATCATGGTGGGCAGCGGCGGCAGGACCGGCCTGGGACCGGTCCAAAGGCCTCGGGGGGCTGCATCCGGCCCCTGGGCCTTAGGTTGCCTACCCCTGGATTAATTCATTAATTACAGATTTCTTTTCATTTCTTGTCTAAATGTTTTTGATCATGAACTAATGATATTTCCTTATTTTTAAAGTAATATAATAATACAAGGGAAACAATAATTAAAGCCTCTGTGCTGTAGTAACAGAAGCTAAAAAAGTAAATTATATATCCCGCAGCCAAGATAAAAAGAATAGGCAGGACTTTTAAAGAGGAAATGTTTAATTAAAGGTATAGAAAACCTTAAATGATTAAATAACATTCTGCCTGTGCACAATGGGCAGGTGCATGCTATGCATTTGTTTTATTACCAAGAGTTTCAATAAAGGAGAGGGGGAATACAAGAGGCCATACAGAAAATAATGGAAAGCAACAAGCTGACAACATTATTTGAAAGTGAATGTGAAAGCAACAATAATTGTTTTGAATTAAAAATTGATTTGCTAATCAAAAATTGATCTAGTGGCAAATTTATTGTTTAAAGATTGTTTAAAGGTTATTGTCATTAAGTTCCTTACTCAAATGTGTGTTAGATAATCTTGTATGCAGACTTAAAAAAAACACAACTACCGTATATTCCAGTGTATGATAACTGGGCGTATAAGACGACCCCCAACTTTTCCAGTTAAAATATAGAGTTTGGGATATACTCGCTGTATAAGACTAACCCCTCTTCCAACGCACACCAAATAAAAATTTTAAAAAATCAGACTTGTTTCAATATGGTAATTTTAATTCAAATGCATATGACATGCAGGTACTTAGCAGGAAAACTGACACTAATAAACACAACAAACTACAGCTCCCATGTTCCCCAGCATTTATTTCCGCAGTGTGTTTTGGACATTATTTTTTAAAAAATAGTCCAGATTGAAATGCTGCTTTAAAAATTATTTCCATTTCCCAGCTATAAGATGTGCATCTTTGCCAAAGAAGCGGAAAAAAGCGGCTTCTTTTTGGATTGGCTTTTCTTGGCATACGTCAGCTAGAGGGCACTTTACTGCCGGCTTTTAGGCGTGCATCATCTAAATTTCTCACCTCCAAGTCAGCCTGAAAGCACCTCTTTTTGCCCATCTGCATAGGCTCTTACTAAGGGCCTTTACAGACAGCCCATTTCGGGTGGCTCTGGGACACTCCTACTAGCGGCAGATCAGGGCCGCGGCAACCCCACACCATAGCCCCAATTCTCCCTTTTGCTGCCACCAAAAGAGTGGCAAAATGCTGCTCCTTTTAGGGGTGGCAAAAGGCTGCCCTAAGAGCTAGCGCCGTGGCTCTTCCATGTCTTTTGGCGCAGCATGTCTACATGCTGTTTGGAAAGTTTGCAAAGGTTTGCAAAGCCTTTAAGTTCCCATTGGATCAATTATGCAAATGAAAATAACATAGCATAATTGATTACTGCCTTAAGGATCATGCTTCAAAAGGACAAATCTTAATATAAACAAATTTTCTGCAGTAATCTGACTAGATCTTAAAAATGCCAATTTTTAGCACTAAACAGCTCAGGCTTTTCAGTGGAATACAACCTCACTATGTTTATACACCATCAATTTATAACCCAATTAACCTGTCAAGAATAAATTCCAAACTCCAGCCACCTAATTGCCATGTTTACTTATTTTGTACATTGAGATGATAAATTCGATTTAGGATGCCTTCTTCTGAATCTGTAGAAAGAAAAGCCTAGGGTAAAAGTACACCTAGAGTAAAATTAGATGTGACAGTAACTGTGAATTGCCCTTCTTTGTCATGTCAATAGCAACCAAAGGGAAGCCTGATCACTCTCAGAATCCATGGAAGTGTAATTCTTTCTTTCTCTATGAGTTGCTGTATACATACCAGTGTAGTCTGGCCCTAAGTGACTTAATAAGAACAGACGAAGAGCCATGCTGGATCAGGCCAACATTCTGTTTGCATAGTGGCCAATCACTTGCCAATGGGAAGCCTGCCAGATGGACTTGAATGTAATTGCATCCTCCATCACCCATCACCCATCAATTGAAAGACAGAGGCATATTGCCTCTGATATGTATGTGATATATAACCATCCTGACTCAAGCTTCTAGCATTCTGAGGGAGGAAAGTTTCTCTCAGATATGTTGTAAACACAATGCTTTATTTTATATATGTCTATAATAGCTTCCTTTAAGCTACTTTCCCTTACAGTTTTAATGTTTCATTTTTCCCTCTTTGAATTCCTTTAGTATATTGCAAATAACACAGTATGTAATTCTAGAGAGACTCTCAAAGAGTCTGAAATTGTAAAAAAGAGTCTGGGATCCAGTGGTGGCTAATGGCTCCCATGTCAGCTGCTCCAGCTTTTCATCTGAACTTTAAAGGAGCTATCCAAATTACTGACTTATTTTGGATGCATGCTTCAGTACCCTGCATAGCTCCTTTAAATTAGAATTAAATTCTGGAGCATTGACATCAAAGCCACTAGCCACTACTGGTTGCACCCAAACATATCATTCTATGAAGGCACTGTAACCCAGTAGAGGAACCTGCTGGGGGAAGAAGAGTGCAAGACTATTTGTGCCAATTCCCTGTCATTCATGTAGTCCCTAGCTTCACCTGCCATGTTATTCCAGATGTTTCCCCAACTTTCCAGACAGGTTTTTCACCAGGAAGTGGGAAACAGCAAAAACAAACAAACCCTCCCTATTTCTTCTAGCAGTGTTCCTAGCTTCACACATGGGAAGTCTATCCAGCCCCAACTATTTACTACTTATGCATATGTTACAAATTAACAGTTGTAACAGCAATACGTAATAATAAATCTTTATTATCTACATTGCATAGATAAATCAAAATACTTGCCTTATTTCCAGAAAACCCAACAAACTCTAGTAAACGGACAATCCTTATTGGTAACATGGATAATGTCTATAGAAACAGAAATCAAAGAAGCTGTATTGAAATGCTTCATCTTCTAAATCTCAGAAGAGAGCTTCAGAAATAAAAGGAATGAAATCAGTAAAATTACAACTAGTCCATATTTCATTCAACTATGTCCAGTACCCAGCACAGACTTCAATGAATGTGACAAAAATAAGTTGCATGACAGGACTAATCATTACCTTTACTCTTCTTTGAAACTCACTGTACCCTTATAAAATCTGTGTCAGATGACACTTCAATTCTTCAGAGCAGATTTAGAGGGAACACAGGTGACTAAAATGGGAAGAGAGAATCACCTAGTCCAATGATACTATCAGTAGAATTACTTCATTAGGATTCTTTTTTATATATACTTAATTTTTTTCTTCAAAGAAAAAAATATCTATCTATCTTTCCAGTAATTACTTTCCAGTAATGTACAAAAAATATCTATCTATCTTTCCAGTAATGTACATTAGAATGTGCTTAATAACATAAAACACTACTTCCTCAATGTCTCTTGCGGGGTCATCTTTTCTTCCCGACCATATCTATTTGAATTTATTGTTCTTTTGTCCTTTTATGATATATACCCATATATCTACAGTAGTCACAAAGTTTTATACTCATGTGATTCAAGGGATTTTTCTTCCCTCTCCCAGTTCATCTTATTTCCCTGTCATTCTATTTCTCTTAACTTAAGATCTCAACTTCAACTTCAAATAATCACATTTAAAACGTTAAATGCTGTTTCTCTAGACAAACTGTGTTACATACCAGATTAAATGCTCCAACTCCCAGCTTTACACCACCTTCAAAATGTACATGGTTTTCTCCTTTAACATAGTTGGAAGAATGTATCAGACTGTGCAGCTCTCTACCAAAGCAAAATATCTCATCAAAAGCGAGAATATAATTCCAGGTATAAAGATAATAATAATTTTACAAATTTTAATACATGACAAGAATTAATTATACTGTTTTCCTGAATTGTTATGAATATACCAGGGCCTATATACCAATCCTAATAACCTGAAGGCACTAGATCCCATCTGATCTTGGAAGCTAAATAGGGTCGAGCCTGGCTAGTACTTGGATGGGGAATACCAGGTGCTGGAGGATTTATGACAAGCCACTTCTGAGTACTCCTTGTCTAATAAAACCATATGAAATTCAAAAAAGTGCCATAACAAGTGGCATCAACAAGCGGCTTTAAGACACATGCACCAGGGCAAAATCCTTCCAGTTGTAGTCTCACATATTTGGAAACCACCCCCATCCCCCACCCCAATAATTTGTGTAGATCCTTCATTTGTGCACAGTTTTAAAATATTTATTCCATTCAGCTTTTTAGTCATTATTTTATCTGACTTCATGTTTTAGGCATTGCTGTTTTAATAGTAAATGTATAAAAAAAATATTGTTTCAGATATTGCATTCATTAGATGCTGTAAGCTACCTTGTGAGGGTTTACTTTGAAATGCAGAATATACTTTAAGCAAAGTAAAAATAAATAAAACAGCCCAAATTAATTTTGACCAATATGAAGTATGAGAAGTGGAGACATATAATAAGCAAAACCAATTAAGTTTGAGAGTCCAATGAAACAAAATTGTTTTCCTCTTCAAGAAGGAATCCATTAAATTGCTACATACCTGTATATTCGATAACTATTTCTGATCTTGATGCTGCCTTTGACAAAGCTAATCATATTTTCATCCTAAGGAAAATACAATTTATTAAAAATTAGTTGTCAACGCAGACATTATATTGAAGATGTAGTTAATGTTTTATTCTAGAGGAAGTACAGGGCCGCTGATATGAACGGGAGCCTAGCAGGAGGTATGGTGTAACTCCAACTCCCTACCATGATCCCATTCCAGATCAGGCTTACTGTTCCCAAGTTCATATTGCAAAACAGTGATCTAATAAAGTTGTTGGATGGAGGAGTATACAGGGGAAACCAGCACTGCAAATGGGGTGAAGAGAAATATTCAGCATTTGATTTAATACAGTTAACTTACCTGACAGACATTATAGCCAAGTTGTGTAGAAGTACATAGGAGTGATTGTTTTAGAAAATGTTTTAAAAGTTGCACACTTATATGCATTGGAATTGGAGAGGAGAAAAACTAAATATCTGAGCATCCATTTTAGTTGATGCAGGTCAAGAAACAAGATAAATTTCCTGCCTGCAGTGCACACATATACTGCACAGGTGTCTATATTTTGCAATATAGTGCATCTTCCTCTCCCACTCACAGCAAAAGGTGAAAAAATTGGGTGAAGAAAACAACTCCTATTAACTAAGAGTCAGAAGGGCACTATTGAGTTATTTATTTGTTTGCAAAGTTACTAGCAGAGCAACTAGCAAAGTTACAGCAGAATAAACATAAAGACTATCATAAAACTGTTTCTTCATTACTTTCTCCCTCTGATTTTGCCAACTACTTCATTACAAAGATCACTACTATTCGGTCGGAGGTGACTCCTTCTGACTTGGTTCCTACCACTAATCTCTTAACTCCTCCTGCTAACAAATTCTCTGTGTTCTCTCCTATCTCTCTGGATGAACTTTCTACGCTGCTGAACTCTTCCAAGCCCACAACTTGTTCTCTTGACCCAATTCCTTCTCGTCTTCTAATCTCCATAGCTCCTTCTTTTTTGCCCTCCCTCCTCTACATCTTTAACCTCTCTCTTTTTACTGGATCTTTCCCCTCAGTCTTTAAACACGATCTAGTTTCCCCTATCCTGAAAAAACCTTCTCTTGACTCTTCTTCCTTGTCTAGCTATCGCCCAATTTCTCTTCTTCCTTTTCTCTCTAAGGTTCTGGAACGAGTTGTCTACTTTCGCTGTCTTGAGTTTCTCGACACCAACTCCATTTTGGACCCTTTCCAGTCTGGTTTCCGCCCACGGCACTCCACAGAGACGACCCTCACCAAGATCTCAAACAATCTTCTGCGGGCCAAGACAAATGGCCTTTACTCTATCCTTGTCCTTCTCGATCTGTCTGCGGCTTTCGACACCGTGGACCACTGTCTTTTAGATGACTTACTTTCTGACCTTGGCTTCTCTGGCTCCGTTCTCGATTGGTT
>CM034706.1:194885270-194898602 GCA_020142125.1 Phrynosoma platyrhinos | reverse complement strand
TTATCATTTATCCCTCAGATTCAGGCCACAGCTAAGGCCTGTAGATTTCTTCTTTATTATTTCCAAAATCTGTCCTTATCTCTCTCCTTCTACTGCAAAGACTTTGGTCCATGCCCTTGTGGTCTCGCGACTCAATTACTGTAACCTTCTCTTGGCAGGGCTTCCTCTCTCTCACCTCCATCCATTGATTTCTGTTCAGCACTCAGCTGCCCGTATTATCTCACTCGCTTGCCGATATGACCATGTCTCCCCCCTTTTGTCATCCCTTCACTGGCTCCCTTTTCCCTCTCGCATTCGGTATAAGCTTCTCTTGCTCACTTTCAAAGCCTTGCATGGGGTCGCCCCTCCTTATCTCTCTGAACTTCTCTCTCCCTACACCCCCTCTTGTTCCCTCCATTCTGGTAGCCAAGGTCTCCTGTCCCAGCCCCAGATTTCCACTGCCCCATCCCGGATTCATCCCTTTTCGCTCGCTGCCCCTCACTCCTGGAACCTCCTTCCCTTACATGTACGACTCAACACGTCCCTAACCAGCTTCAAAGCCGAGTTAAAGACCACACTGTTTAGGGAAGCGTTCCCAGGGAGTCTGTGATCGTGACCTGCTTGTTCCTTATGCGTGACTCAATACTGGATATTTGATGTTTTAACTTCTTTTTATGATGTTTTAATTTGTTGTTTTAACTTTTAGATTGTACGCCACAGGCAGGCTTTTTAATATACTCTGGATCTTACTTGGTTTTGTACAGCGCCATGTATATCTACGGCGCTTAATAAATAAAGCTAATAATAATAATAATAAAACAAGTCTGAAAAATAGAAATAAAAATAGAAATAAAATTAGAAATAAACAAGAAAGAAAGAAACAGAAAGAGAAATAAAGAATGGGGCTTCTGAGTAAGACCTTCCACACTGCCCAACTGTAGCACTATGATTACATTATTAACTGCCACAACAACATCTTGGGAATACCAGGATTTGGATGGAGGGAGGAACAGATTTCTCTATCAGAATTCTGGCTGAATTTTGAGCCAGAGGGCTAAGGTATCTCACCAAACTACAAATCCCAGGATTCTAGAGGATGTTCACAAAAGTGATAAAGTTGAATTATAACACTATAACTAGGTAGTATGAAAGTACCCTAAGTGAGGCCTTGTGTTATTGTACTGCAGAGGCAGAAGCTAGTAAACAGGGCTGGGATTTCATTACCAAAAAAAAAGTGAACTCTATTGAGAGAACCTACTTATGAAATGCTGGAAACTAAACTGTGGCAATCCCATGATTAATTTATGAGCAGTTGTCCATGCATGAAAAAAAAATTCAAGGCAGCAAATTAATGGAGCAGTATGCATCACTGCTTAAGCTCTAGGTTTCTCACACTCACAAATGCAGCACTGGATAATATGGATTCTAAGGGCCAGACATCTTCCAATACAGTCAGTCATCTGTATCCACAGATTCTTCATTCACAGATTCAACCATCCACAGCTTGAAAATATTAAAAAAATATACAAATTCCAAAAAGCAAGGGACACCATTTTACTATGCCATTGTATATAATAGGACTTCAGCATCCACAGATTTTGGTATTCACAAGAGCAAAGCAAAGCAGCTTCATTTATATATCGCTTCATACCACACTATGGGGTATCTAAGCGGTTTACAACTATAAGCTCATTGCCCCCCAATAGTTGGGTACTCATTTTAGCAACCTCAGAAGGATGAAGGCCTGAGTCTAGTCTGAGCCCTGGCTAGTATTGAACTCGCAACCTTGTGGTCTATGAGTGAGTGGCTGCAGTACAGGCATTTAACCACTGCGCCACCAGTGGTCCTGGAACCAACTCCCAGTGGATACCAAGGGCCCACTATACTGTTATCTACTCATTACCCATATCACCTCAAAACATTAGGCTAAAAATAATAATATTAGGAATATTTTATGCAGTACAGTATAGACCCATAGGTAGACCCATGATTAGCAGCAGCAGAATAATATCACTATGAGATAAACACAGCAACTATCATTGGATCAATATATAACCAACACGATTCTGGTGCTGCTCTGTTACCATAGCTTTTTCAGTACATTCTTGATAGGATACAATATTCCAAGTTTCTGAATTCAGAAGGTTTAAATTGCATATTTTACAAATAGAGAATTCTAGAGTTGGAAGACACTCCAAGGGCCATCAGTCCAACCCCCTGCCACACAGGAATACACAATCAAAGCACTCCCAACAGATGGCCATCTGGCCTCTCTTTAAAAATCTCCCAAGAAGGAGACTCCACCAGTCTCCAAGGAAACATGTTCCACTGTCAAACAGTCTTCCTAATGTTTAGGTGGAATCTCTTTTCCTGTAGTTTGAATCCATTGCTCCATGTCCTAGTCTCTGGAGCAGCAGCAAACAAGCTGGCTCCATCTTCAATATGACATTCTTCAAATATTTAAACATGGCTATCATGTCACCTCTTAACCTTCTCTTCTCCAGGCTAAACATACCCTTCTCCCTAAACCGTTCCTCATAGGGCATAGTTTCCAGACCTTTCATCACTTTGGTTATCCTCCTCTGGACACTCCCCAGCTTGTTCACATAATTCTTGAATTGTGGTGCCCAGAACTGGACACAATATTCTAGGTGAGGTCTGATCAAAGCAGAATGGAGTTATACTATTACTTCCCTCAATCTAGACACTATACTGCTATTGATGCAACCTAAAGTTTCATTGCCATTCTCAGCGGCCACATCACATTGCTGACTCACGTTCAGCCTGTGGTCCACTAAGACTCCTAGATCCTTTTTGCATCTACTGCCTCAAGCCAGGTGTTACCCTGCCCATATCTGTGCATTTCCTTTTTACTGCCCAAGTGTAGTATCCTATATTTCTCCCTGAAGAAATTGAATTTTAACAGGGAGAAATGCAGGACACTATACTTGGGCAGCAAATATTAAGTACACAGATATAGGATGAGTGACACCTAGCTTGACAGCAGTACATAAAAAAAGGATCTAGGAGTTGTGGTCCACAGACCGAACATGTCATTCAGCTGTGTAGTTCAAGAATTTTCAGACTTTTCAGACTTTTTTCTCTCTCTCTTTCTGGCAAGTACTACAAAGTTAGGAAAAGAACCACAGCATAAGCTTAACCAACTATTTGCAAGGTTCTGTTGCCTTCTGTCTCTCCTCCTACACTGGTTTAGATTGTAGGGTTTATCTTCTCCATTACTAGTATAGAAAACCATGATTTAGCATCAGACATTACATATTTATCACTTGTTTCCTAATGACTTAAAATCTTTATGCTTTCTTCATAGATTGGGGTGGGGAACCTACAACCTACCAGGTTCTGATGAACTACCATTCCCATAATGCCTCACCACCAGCCAAGCTGAAGGAAGTTTTAGCCAGGCTTGTGAGAGCTTGGTTGTAGCTCCACCCCTTTTGATAATGCGACAGCTACACCGTCACCATAAAGGAAGGAGGTACAACCAAGCCCTCATTATGAGCCTGGCTAAAACTTCCTTCAGCTTGACTGGTGGTAAGGCATGATTGGAGTTGTAATTTGTTAGAACCTGGAGGGCTGTAGGTTTCCCACCCCTGCCATAGATAATCTGCCAACTCCTCTAATGAAACGAAACAAATATTTATGTTTTTGTGACTGCATTCACAACAGTGTTCAAAAAACAATGCTTTTACCTGGAGAAATGTAAGAGCAGCTCTCTGAAGCAAGCATTCAGCATAGCAAATTTCTGCATGAATTTCCTCTAGAAAAAGAAAAGAAAAAATAAAGGGATGACAAAGGGATAGTAGTACCATATTAAGCAAGTCCATCACATCACCACAGCAATATCTTTCCTTGAAGACATGTTGCAGAAAAGCTTGGGTTTTCACATTCCCTTCTTTTTCTCTGGTAGGACCATAAAGTGGAGAGCAATTTTAACTTCTATTTTTAATTAACCACAGGTTGCCATGTTGTCTAAGCCCTAAATTGTAGTTAATGTTTATAATGGTTTATTTAAACAATCCAGTTCTATAATTGGTCTGAGGTCAACTTGTATCAAAGAAACCATAGCTGATAATTTGGGCAACTATAATTAATTTATGTAGTAAACGCAAACCTCTGAACTCCTCCTCATGGCTATGTCAGCAAAGGTGGGAGGGGCCCATTACGGCTTGTTCTCATCATTTTATATCAACTTCCTAACCTAGCAAGGCACAAGGTTGGACTACCATTTCCATCTTCCCCCAGCAACTCAGGCAATGACTGGGATAATGAGAACTACATTCCAACATCTCTTGAGGGTTCTAGTTGGAAAAGGCTGTCTAAACTATCATTTTCATGACATCTGGACCACATCACAAAAGCTATTTGAATACCCCTTACACAACAAGGCTATAATCCTATACCCAGTGTCCTGGGAGTAATTCCTACTGAACTAAATAAGGCTTATCTTTGTAATTTAGGAAAAATAGAGGAAGTTTCCCTTCCTGACAATTTTTACCCAGCAGTCCTATTGGCCACTCCTCTTGTCTGATGCACTGTCAAACTTTGTAATTTCCTTTTCTCTAGGCATGTGCTGTCATAAACCCGGATTTTGGATTTCTCCATCAACTTCTAATTGACTACATTTTATTACTATGAGACACCTTATTCTTGTCACTTGCTATTAGCCACAACCCTGACTGACAATGCCACAGAATTCTTTCAAATCCTTCTCTGAAGAAAGTCATATCACCTATTTCCATGCAGGCATCCCATAACAGGCTTATAAAAATATTTACAATAACCAATAAACCCAATACTGAATTTCTCAAGTGGTCAGCTTTATATTTACTAGTCACTAATGTGGACAGAAACAGGAGACCCCCTTCTTTTTTTTACCTTCAGTTAACCGGTTAAGGTTGTGTCTGTGCACTAAATTGGTGAAAGAATCTGCTACAGTGGATTTTTTCCGAAACCTAAAGAAAATTGAGAGAGGCCAACAATATTTGCAGTGCAACACAGGTCAACTAACCATTACAAAATCCAATCAATACACATCCCCCACACCAAAATTCCAGAAAACTTTTAACTTAACAATTTACTCATCATCCCTGCTGATGTCACACTACAGCTCCCATCTTTAGTAGTTAGACATCCCATCTTTAGTAGTTAGACAGTCTTATGTATGTAAACATGTAGTTACAGATATTCTTTCTACAGCACCCTTTTTTCTGTTCTTTCTTGAAACTCCTCTCCTTCATGTCCTGGTTTAGATTGTAATCATATTAGATCGGCACATGTTTTTTTAATTTGCATTCTTTCAAGTGCCATGTGTATACATGCATGCATGCATACATACATATACAGGCATACACACAGTAGTTATCAGGTTTCAAAATATTAATAAGGGGCAGAATTTTATATCTTTATGAACATTCATACTTGATTTCCTTTTTTGGCATGCATCAGCTGTCCTGAATCCTTTTTAATCATATCAGAGTTATATGTATTGGCAGTGAACTTCAGATAATTGTTCCTGCAACTTGATCTCTTCTGTTCTCAAAATGCCTACACCCTCAAATGCTAAATTTTTGACATCCTATTAAGCCTATATGAAAAAAGCATACTTTCCAGCCCTCAAGTCTCTTACAATAAGGGACACCTGCCAGTCCTAAAAAAGACAAGCTTTCCATCCCTCAAATATAATGAACTTCTGGTAACCTCCCCCCCCACACACACATACAATAATGATAACAAAATTAATAAGAGAACAATTTCATTGTACTTAGAAATTCTGTAGATACAGAACACTTCTTTCAGCAGTCTTGCATACTATTTTCAACTATCTGTCTCACATTATGTTCCTATTTACTTATGTTTTCAAATATTTTACTAATGGATACATTCTAGCAAGTGACCAGAGGGTGCCCTGACGCCACACGCTATGTGGACAGGTGTGCGGCGTCAGGTTGAAGTCGGGGCGACTGCGTGTGGTTGCCCCACCCCAACTCCACCACCAGGCCAGCCTAAACTGCTGGTCTGCATCGGCCTTTAAATCCAGAAGTGTACAGAGCAAAATTCAACAAACCATAGTAGAGCATGCACAGAAGCAATTTTTGGTAATTCTCCGAAAATCTGATCTAGAAGACTAAACAACTTTCCAGAACAGTTTATAAAGTGTCATTGAACGCAAGCAGGGAAAAGAGGAAATTTTAAAAAAAGGCCTACAATTCGTTGTTTACCAAATTAGCAGTCAGAGAATTAGCTTGATCCAAGTCACTCTTGCAGACAGAAGAGGTTTTTCCAGTTATAGAACAGCAAGTCTGAATCCAACCAAATGCCTTTATGGTCACTACATACAATTATTAATCTCTCTTGGAAACAGGAAGTTTTAACAATTTAAAAACAACAACACTATAAGCAACTTTGGGCCTTTGCAGACTGCCAGAAATAGTGCACATTAAATTGAGGCACTGCCCTGGCTCAGTGCTAGGGAGTCATGGGAATTGTATTTTTTTTCTGAGACATTGAGCCTTCTCTGTCAGAGAGCTCTGGTGCCACAATAAATTACAGTTCCCATGATTCCTTAGCACTGAGCCAGAGCAGTGCCTCAATTTAAAGTGCACTATTTCTGGCAGTCTGCAAAGGCCCTAGGACAGGGGTAGAGAACATGTGGCTTTCTAGAACTTAAACTTCAACTTCAGCATCTCTCTCTCACCATTGTCTCTGGTGGCTAAAACTTTGCAGGGAATTGAAGGCCAGCAAAATCAACATACAATGGGCCCTTGGTATCTGATGGAGTTTGGTTCCAGGCCACCACAATTTTTACTAAAAACTGTGGATATTCAACTCCCATTACATACAATGACATAGTAAAATGGTGTCCCTTATATAAAATGGCAAAAACACAGTTTGCGTTTTGGAATGTTTATATTTTCAAAATATTTTCAAGCCATGGATGGTTGAATACATGTATAAAGAATCCATGAATACGAAGAGCTGACTGTATTCACTCCACTGATTTAGAGTTATGCATAGTGGAATCCAGCTCTATATAACAATTGTTGTTGTTGTTGTTGTTATTTCTTCTTACCCACCTCTCTTCATGAACTGGGATGAGGAACAACAACACACCAACAAATACAAAACATCAAATAAAAACACATCAGTTAAAAACATATTAAAGGAACACACAAGACACATGAATATTAAAACAATCCACATTTAAAATTCATCATTTAATATTTACAGTTTAAAATCATCTGGATAAGCCTGTCAGAAGAGACTGGTCTTTAATGCTGACTTAAATTCAGACAGCATATTCAGTTGTCAAATCTCCTCTGGCAGGTCGTTCCCAGTCTAGGGGTTGCTGAAAAAACATCTTCTGGCTGATAGTTGCCAACCTACTCCTGGCTGACTGGAGTAAATGTCCTCTAGAGGACCTGAATATCTGGGGCAGACTGTACTGGAGAAGGTAACCTGGACCCAAGCCATGTAGGGCTTTAAAGATAATAACCAACACTTTGCCTGGGAACTGGTATCTAATACTATATGATGCCAGTGTGTTTATAATTCTTACTAATGTAAAGCTGTCATAGGCGCCTATACTATTCCTTTCAATTACCTAAGATCGTTTTGTGCTTACTTCTGACATATAGCTTGAGCTTCTTTCATTGTGTTCCCAGCATTCTGTATGTCTTGAGAGTCAAAGGTCATCATGGCTTGCATTTCCAATATAGTAGCATAAGTCAGTGCATGATACATACTGACTTTGGTTCTGTGGGAAACAAGTTGGAGAACACACATTTATGAAACATATAGAAGACACAAAAGAAACAAATAAAAGCACCCTTTAATTTGGAAGAGTAATTAAATCTTGTTTGCATGTGTATTAGGAGCACCAGCATCTAGAATAAGAGGATGCTGCATACTTCCACAATCTGAACCTTGTTGTCCTTGAACATTATTCACTTATTTTAAAACTCCTTTACTTTTCAAACTTCAGTTCTGATGATTCTATCAAGATTACACATTGGAGAAACAGAGTTCTCAAAAGAAAGGCTGAAAGAATCTTACAGATGTTAATTTCAGAGGTCACAAAATGCAAATAGGAAGAGTACCTGCTCTTTGCTTCACTTAAAACCTTGCAATAGGCTTGAAAACAAAGTGCCTGTGTCTTCATACACTGTAACAAACTGAAAAGGTACTGTAGCTCCTTTGCTAAAGTCTTGGCACTAAAAGTGGAATCTCCTGTATTAAGATCCACTCCAGTCATGTGTGCTTGCCTTAGAAGCACTAAGGAAACTAGACTTATTATGGTTGTGTCTCTTCAACAGGACTTCCTGGTCATATTTTTGTTGGATTTGGTCTGCAGTACTTGCAGCAACATTTGCCATCTGCTTCTTCCTATGTTTTTACACCCCATGTGGTATTTTTTTTTCCCCATGTATATTCCTATGTTTATTTTTATACCATTAACAACATCTGAGGATGACTAATGACATGCACTAGTAGACATATGGATGCTATGTAAATCTAAGGAATCTAAGGAAGGCTTTAAATCTTTCCATCCTTGGCAGGATTGCATTAGTCAAGATGTTCATGATCCCTTGGCTATTTTCCTGTTTCAAACAATCCCATTGACTTCTCCCCCATCTAGATTCAAGAAATGTCAAAAATTAATTGATCAATTTATTTTCAGTAAAAAGAGACCTAGGTTATCCAAATCCACTAGACACATCACTTCCAATAATGGTGGTCTGGCAATCCCAGACATTGTACTATCTTTCCAACTCAGCCAAACTATTCAATTAATTAAGGACAACAGTGCTACCCAAATGGGTAAGTCTAGAAGTTTATAATATGAAGTCCACTGAATTTACTTGGCTCTACATTAAAATATCAAAACAGAAAATTAGTAGGTTATTGAATCCATTTTTATCTAGCTCCCTATTCATCTGGCATAAATAAAACACATACTAGCTCTAGACCTCTCTCCCATTACCCCCCCCCCTTTTTTGGGGGGCATCCTCTTTCTCATTTAGATTATCAATTCCCACTAATAAGGTTACTGAGAAGATGGGGACTCTACCACACCGTAGACCTGTTCTCTGATAGATTACCAAATCCCACCAACATCATAAAAACTTCCCTAAAACAAACTAACATTATCTGGCTTCAAGTACACCAAATTGCTTCCTTTGCATCACACCTAGCCTCATCAGGAGAATCTCCATGTCTGCGCTGCTTTTTTGAAAACTTTTGTTTGAATTTCCTTTCTCATACTAAAAGGATGGCGGCAGCTATCTACAAACATCTCCTGGAACATAAGTTTGGGAAAGGCCAATATACACACTCATTTTGGCAAGAAGAATTGAAAACCACAATTTCAGACACTGCATGAGCTCATATTTGGTCTTCACCCCCATACAAATCCCGTTCAGCATCTGTGAGGGAGAATACTTTGAAAACCATCCATAGTATCTCACACCTGTAGCTCTGTCTAAAATAGTTAAAATGCTCTCTCCGGATTGCTGGAGGGGTTGTAAATCTAGAGGCTCTTATATGCATATGTGAATTGAATGTCCTAAAGTAAGAAAATTCTGGGATGCAGTGCTCTATCAAATTTCATGTATCACTGATCAAAGTGTAAATTTCTATCCAATTTTGGTTTTGCTTTCTATATTTGTTAAGAGTAATTCTAACTTGAAACATAGGAAACTTATACTTTTTCTTATTATTGCTGCCAAATTAGAAGTAGCTAAATGTTGGAAGTCAGGTGATCTCTGCACTGAGAACTGGTGGTTTAGAATTTGGGATATGTGGTTCATGGAGAAACTGTCTGCTACAAAGAGGTTTTTGCATTGGCCACAAAAAGACTGACACATTTCAAGAAAACTGGATGATTTTTATTGATTATGTTAATCATCACTCCCACTGGATCCAACCTCCAATAACTACTCATCAGATACATACCTTGGCCTTTGTAGTTAATTGTTGTTGTGCTTGTTCTATTGAGTTTATTGTAAAAACTCAAGAAAAAGAAAAAGTTGTAAAGGGTGGGCTGTCCAGCCTTTTCTTAAAGTCAGAGAGTCCAGTACTCCTCCAAGTAATTAATCTTAGTATCAAACTTCTTTTACCATCAAGATGTTTCTTCTAATGTCCAACAACAACCTACCTTAATGCAACGTAAGCCTACTGAACCCAGTCATGTCCTCTGAGACAACAGAAAAACTTCTTCATCCTTCTAGTTTTGTGCGGCAGTCCTTTAGATACTACCATTTAGCCCTTTAGTCTTCTTCTGTCTGGGATAATCTACTGAGTTTGTTCATCCTTTTCATAAAGGATACATTTTCATGGCAGTAAATGTTTTTCAGTTTGTCTATGTCCTTTTTAAAGTGTAGCTCCCAGAACTGGATTACATTTACCAGATTAAATTAAGTCTGACCAATGCAAAATGAAATGGGACTATTTCATGTGAAATTAAATTTTTATTTAATGAAGAATAAAATTACATTTGTCTTTTTTGTAAGCAGCATCATACTGCTGAATCATGTTCAGTTTATAATAGACTTTAACTCTTGAGATCCTTTCCAAATGTTTGCCTGCCAAGACAGGAATTCCCCAACTTCTACCTCCACATTTCATTTATTCATTCATTTGTATAAACAGAACTTTGCAAGTGGCTCTGCTGAATTTAATTTTGTTAATTCCAGCCCTTTTATTAATTCTACAAAAATCATTTTTAAAATACATACTTGTCCTCTGAGAGGTTGAACTACTCCATCCAGTTTTGTGTCATCCGGAGATTTGATAAGGATTCCTTCCACCCCTTTGTATATGTCACCTATAAAAATGTTAAAAACTACTGGGCTCATAAAAGAACCCTGAGGCAACCCACTTCAGGCTTGCTTCCAGTGTCTTGAGGAAACACTGATGCCCAATCAATGGTAAATCCACCTGATGGTATTATAATCTAAACCATATGTTTTCTATCACGAGAGACCATGCCAAACATTTTGCTGAAATTAAGATAAATTACATCCACAGAATTCTTACAATCCACTAAACTACAAAGCCCATCAAAAAAGAAAATAAGCTCCATTTAGTAGGATTTATTCTTGATAAATCTATAGGTGCTCCTACCAATCTCTATATTGTTATAAATAGCCCAATCAAATTGGTGGTCCCAACTAGAGAGAGTAAAGCTACTGAATGGATCCCACAGAAATGTTGACTTTTTCAACATACAGATTCAACAGATCTATTTTAGTTGGGATTAGGAACTGGATTTTGTCTGGGTTGCTTATGTACTAATTCCATAACAATCTGTTTCCAGCATCTTCTGCAGTACTGAAGTCAGACTGACTAGTCTGCAGTTTCCCAGATCATCTTCTCAATCCAAGCCTGCCTCTGTCTCCAAGTCCCATATACACATATATTGATAATAACTAGAAAGATAAACCAGCTTACTTAGCTTGCAGAGAAACAAGAGCATCCTGGAACTTGTTATTTAGAAATAAATCCACAGCTGTCATACATTCACTGAGAGCAACGTTCAAGTCCAGTGTAGTCAATCTGGAAAACATAAATGTCTTTAAGTAAGTAAGTAATAACTTTATTGTTAATAGCTAAAAGCCATCACTATTTGGTATAGATCAAACCAATGAATACAAAAATAAACGAAAACAGGGCACAAAATTTATACCGTATTTTCCGGCGTATAAGATGACCCCCCATTTTTCCAGTCAAAATATAGAGTTATAGCACCTCTATCCTCCTTATCCTTATACCTGGCGTATAAGACGACCCCCCCCACTTTAACCGCAGATTTTGCAGGTTAAAAAGTAGTTTTATACGCAGGAAAATAAGGTAAGAATTTATAAAGGAACCATGAATAAGATACAATAATAATGATAAAAAACATATGACAAATGATATATATGATAAATGCTTTTCTAATAGGAGCCAGAATGAGATTAGTGAAATAATGCTCTAATCCAAAAGATGTTTTATATAATGGGTACCAAAAAGAGAATGGAGAGTTGGAGAGCATAAATAAATTTAGAGACAAGATGAATTTTTCCTTTAATCAGTTGCTTAACTCTGCTGGTGGCAAAATTTGGTAATGAGTAAACATTAATCTCATAACTTTGAATTATCATTCTAACTGTATATGCCAAGATCTTAGGGAGGAGGAAAGTAAAAATGTTTTTTGTTGGGTTTTTTTTTGGTAGTCTAGTATCATTCATGTTCATCAGCTTCAGCCAGTATGAAGCAAGAGCAATGTGGGTATTAGCTTGAAGGGTGATTTGACCTATTTCTGCTCTCAAAAATGGAACAGGGGTACTTTTAAGAACAGCCAACAGGGATCTCAAGAAAATTTTCTGAACGGTTTCCAAATAGGAAGCACTGTTATACCTCTAGATCTCTGCACAATATAATAGTTGAGGAACAATTTTCCTTTTGATAAACCTTCATGGTAGGGGCTACCAAATATCCTCCTTGAATACTATGAAATTTTAAAAGGGAGTTTATAGAATGAATATATTTTAACTTGGTTGCAGAGAAATGTGTTTTCCAAGACAAGTTGGATTGAAATCTTAAGCCCAAATAATTGAAATAAAGTTGTTTTGCCCCTAGACACCAGTGATGAAGTTTCTTCCTTAAACCAAAAACCATTACTTTGGTTTTGGAATGATTAACTGTTAACATTTCATTTGAACAGAATTAATTTAGCTTCTTTAAAGTCTTCTCATCCCAATTAAAGTAAGTGAAATCAAAACAATATCATCTGCATACAACAAAACTGAAAGTTTAACATCCTGGATAGATGCTGGAAAGAATTTTGATCCTTTTAAATTATGGACAACATAATTTATGTAAAAATTAAATAAGAAAGGGGCAAGAAGGCAGCTTTGGCACACTCCTCTGCCTGTAAGAATATTATCAGATAAAACTTCATTTGCCCCAAGGCAGACCCTAATAGAAGTATTATAATGCAACATTTGAATTAAAAGCAGCAATCTTCTATCAATGTTAGCCGCAGCTAACTTTAGCCAAAGGTGATCTCGGTCTATTAGATCAAAAGCAGACGTGAAGTCTACAAAGGTGGCAAAGAGTTCTTTTCCATCTTTTTGAGAGTATTTTTGGATCACGAGGTGAAGGACAAAACACTGATCTATTGTGGATTTGCTCTTCCTAAACCAGACTTCTTCTGCAAAGATATCATTTTCTGTAGATATTATTTTCCATTACCATCTGATGTTATTTTCCATTACCATCTGGGGGAGAGACACTAAGCCCAGAACCACCCGGCCTAGAATAAGAAGAACCTTACTTCTTAAAGGATGGGTG
>CM034706.1:194870742-194885170 GCA_020142125.1 Phrynosoma platyrhinos | reverse complement strand
AGAGGGGCGGGATATAAATAAAAATTATTATTATTATTATTATTGTAGCCCATATCTCCAATCTGCCCAAAAGGTATTTTGCATAAAGCTTAGAGAAAAAGGTATTTTGCATAAAGCATACTAATGGGTCTAAAATTTTTAGGATCAGCCAAGGAGCCTTTTTTATGAATAGGGATTACTATACTCACAGCCCACCTCCATGGAATTTTCTCATGCTGGTTGATGTAAATAAATAAAGAGGCAAGGGGTGGTGCCCACCAATCTGGATTTGATCTAAATAATTCACCAGGAAGTATGTCTTCTCCAGGTGCTTTATTATTAGGCAAGGAGCTAATCAGAACATTAACTTCATCAATAGCTACTGGGTCCCAGGGAGGCCAACAATAGGATAAAGATATGTCCATTCTAGAGCAGGGATTCTGTGTTGTACCAGGATAGGGCAAATAGAAAAGGCTAGAAAAATGATCTTGCCATTGTGAGGAGGCAATTTGGTTGGTAATAACCCCTTGCCTATTTCTAGCACCTTTATTCACTAGGGACCAGAATCTGGAGGAGTTCTTCTCCACAAGGGTCTGGCCTAAATCCATCCAAGCCTGGCATATGTATTCTGTTCTTTTTTTCTCTGAGAAAAATTTTATACTCCCTCCAATGGCGAATGTAAAGCCATTGTAAAGCCAGATTCTCTGGTGAATCTTCCCTTCTTAATTTCCTTATGGTTCTTGATAAAATATGCTTCTGAAGGGCACATTGCCTGTCAAACCAACCGTGATTAACTTTACTAATAGGGTGTGTGTGATTTGCACTGATCAGAAGTGGCCAAATTTCTTGGACTAATTTATCTAAGGATTCCAATGGATCTTAATTTGTCAGGAGAGAATCTCTTAACATAAGGATACTAGGAGACATTAGAAAGGAATTTACATTTTCATGTAGCTTCCTATTCCACTTAATTCTTTTGTCTCCTTGAGGAGTCATGTTTTCAAGGAGCCTAGGATTTTATTTCCAGTAGCAATGGATGAGCACTGAGGCAACATAAGTAACTGAATTTGCATGTGATCACTTTCAGGCCTGCCCAAAACTTTAAAATTGACAAACCATAAGATTGCTGCTTGTGAAAGAATGCAATAGTCAATCACACTTTTGCCTCTCGGTCCTATGTATGTATATAGACCAGACTGAAAATCTCTATCATTCCCATTACATAGGAAAAGATGGAATTTAAAAATGATGGAGAAAAGGAATTTACCAACCTCATTAATCCGCATATCCTTAGAATTTCTAATAGGTGAGACAAATCTTCAGGACTTAAACCAAGCTTCTCAGCTATTTTATAATTATTTGGACCCAATCTAGCATTCATATCACTGGCCACCAAAATTAGAGGATGGGCATATGAATCATATAAGAACGTAAGGATTACTTCTAAGTTGGCCCACCTGAATGCATGCTCATATACTGAGTTCTGGAGAGGGCAATATATATTAATCAGAAAAAGTTTCACTCCGCCAGGCCAATCAATTTGAAAGTAAGAATACTGTCACAAGTCCCAAAGTCCATTTGAAGGATTGTTGGATTAGAATCAACAGCAATCATGGTTGCCAAACCACCATGGGGACGTCGTTTGTGCTTCTTTTAGGAGCAGGGAATGGTAAGCTACAAACCAGGTAGAGAAGGAAAATCCTTGGAGGAAACCCAGGTTTCTTGAATACAAATGATCTCAAAATTAGCACAAAAGTCTTTGAAATTTGTGTCAACTAACTTGGAGGACCATCCCACCATATTCCATGATAAAACATTAAATAAAGCATTAAAATTGGGATGTATATCTAACTGGCACATAGATTAGGAATGTGAGGAGGATAAGGTAATATCACTGTCCCGCTCACTAAGTCAATCCAGCTCTATAATTTGATTAAGCTTGACATCTAAATCATGGTATACACACCCATGTCATGGCAAAGGATTTGAGGGTTTTCTGTTGGTATGTGTGGACTGATGATCAGGGGTAATAGCTTGCTGTCCAAGCTTCTCTGGAGTAAGAGATCGTCTTTGTGGACACTCTACTAAGAACATAATAGGCTTAGTTAGAGGCACAAAATTATAATCAAAGGAGGAGGAATGCACTTCATAGTTTGGGGTGGCTGCATTTGGAAAATTTTCTCCACCTTCCTGTTGTTCATTTCCAGCTCTGTCACTTATAGATGATACACTTCTTGCTGCCTCTTAACTGGAACTAGATTCCTTTGGGCGTTGTAAAGCACTAAGAATGTCCCATAAAGTATTCAGTCTGTCACGAATTTCTCCTTGAGAATAAGTAGAGAGGGTTGAGAAGGAATTTATCAATCTTCTTTCCTCTTCCGTGAAGAGTACAAGATCTCTGGGAACAGACCCCCCCTTATAAAATTGGGATCCTTTATTTGACTGTTCTCAAGACTTATCAAAACATCAGTTTTGCATTGTTGGTCCGATTGCACTGTGTTATGTAAAAGAGGCATAATAGATGTGTTCTTAAAATATCTACTAACTTCAATGCCAATTTCTGCAAATTTAGCCTTATGTCTGTAAATATCACAAGTGATTGTTTTGCTCTTGAAAGCCATAACTGTGCGAGCACAGTGATAGTTATAAAAAAGGTAATCAATATTAAAGATATTGTCTATATTAATGGATGGAGATATTTCCTCCCTGACTAGCTGCACAAAATGGGCTTTACATTGGTACTGAGATAGCAAGCCTCTTGGACAGGGGTAGGCAACCTTTCCCCTCTAAGGGCCGAGGGACTTCAGCTCCCAGAAGCCTCAGCTATGTTGGCCAACAGTCCCATGTTGGCCAATAGCTCCTGGGATTCTGGGAGCTGAAGTCCCTCGGCCCTTAAAGGGGAAAGGTTGCCTACCCCTGCTCTTGGATATGGAATTAGAAAAAAACAGCTTTGAGTGATCCAAAACCAAATTCCAAGAAGATAAGGATTGTTTAATATCATCATAAACAAATCTACATTGCTTGAAGTCTTGTGTGCAGCTCTGGGCATACACATATTGCCATGGGTCCTGTATTTCCTTTAGAGGAGATAATGACCCATTGGAAGGATTGTCAGGTAGGTGAATCTCTAAGGGCCTTTACAGACTGCCAGAAATAGTGCAAACTGAGGCCACTTTAACTGTCCTGGCTCAGTGCTAAGGAATCATGGGAACTGTAGTTTATTGTGGCACCAGAGCTCTCTGGCAGAGAAGGCTCAATGTCCCAGAAAAAAATACAATTCCCTAGCACTGAGCCAGGACAGTTAAAGTGGCCTCAATTTGCACTATTTCTGGCAGTCTGTAAAGGCCCTAAGTTACCTGAAGTTGTAAGGTGGTTAGGAGAAGGAGGTGGCAAAGGATTTTCTTTTGTACATTTACAGCATCTCTGATGTGTTTTGTGATGTTTCTTGGAATGACCTGAAGGCTTCATTGTTCTATACGGCTTCTTCTGAAGCTTGTCTCTGTAGCTCAATTTCATTCTGCTTGCTTTGGAATGGGGCCCACTAAAAGTCTGGCCAACTCCAACAGCAAACTATACACCATTAGATCAGTTTTAATTATGTTAATTTACATGAAACTATTAAATCGTCTAGAGACTATAATCCTGTGCAAGTTCCGCTTGCTTTATTAGGCTTTTATAGGCTTTATTATTGTGCTAAGAAACAGCAGTATCTGTATAAGGAATTGTTTTACTTTAAAAAAAAATAGTCCCTTCTTTCAAGATAAAAAAATATATATCCATCCTTCTACTGTTTAAGAGTTTTCATACTACAATATTAGACTTATTAGACTTAAACTACTCCATTAAATGTTCTTCCAAGTGAAGAAATATTCTCTGATAGGAAAAAATGGGATACAGTATTGGATTGTGTAGCAGATACCACTTTAAGAATATACATACATTCTATTATACATGAATAACTGGGTAAGAATACATAGTGTCAATTTGTGCCACATACAGATGTTGAACTTTACATGAGAATAACTGTACAAGTGTAAAGATCATCCATCTTTATACACATGTACACAGTCTGTACAAATGTTTGATATAACAAGTGAACACCCTCATAAAGTAAACATTGCCCTATTAAAATGTTCTAAAACTAGGTACAGTCGGCCCTCCATACTGGAGGCTTTGATTATTCATGGATTTGATTCATATGTTCTCTCTAGGAATCTCTAGGTCCTCCGGTGTGACTCTCTTGTGTTAGCTTGTGCCAAGAATCAGCTTCTGGGACTCCTAAAGAGGTGTCCTCTCACGTAAGAAAATAGTGTTTTTTATTTGTGGTTTTCCCACTTTCATGGGAGCCCCATGCCCCTAACCCCACTAAATGTGAAGGGTCCACTGTATTATAAATGTTTGAGGAAGGGGAGCACGCTAGCCCTACTCCCTTCCTCCCTCACTTCTGTTACAGAGGGTATTCTATCTTCCACACTACACAATTACAGTGCTATGGTTCCAATTTAAATGTGTAAATGTGCAGAGTGAAAAGACCTTATAGGCAGATCCTTCTGTATCCACCAGTTTGAGATTCCATGAATACATGAGCCTCTCCCCTTCAGTTGAAACTTCCCCATGTGGAGAGTACAACAGAAATAATTATGAAGAGGAAGGAATTATCACCTTTCCTCTCCTTGAGCATTTTTTGAATGCTTAAATAGGGCTTAAATGTCCACCAATTCATATAAGCATATGTGCATTACTTCAACCATTAATCTGAATGCTTTATCTGTTAAAGATTCTTTAACTCATGTACAAATCAGGCATGCAGACATACAGACACTCACAACTATTTAAATAAGTGTAAACAAGAGTAAACAAGAGTACACCTATGAAATAATGTTTTTTTCCCCTTAACTCCTAAGCACTATGATATAATTATGAATAAATTACTAACTAACAGCTAGCAAACCTATGTGAAACTTCTTAGGAGGGATATACAAGAAGCTGTTTTGTTGTTGTTTTTAATCCTAGCAGTATTTACTCAGTTAACATGCAGGATGTCTTTGGTACTGTGACATAGAACTCCTGTCAATGAGCTTCAAAAGAGAACTCTATGCTTATTACCAAAAAAAGTTACCATGACAAGATTACACAGACTGTTGGCCTTGTATAAATCTTCTCTAACCGAATATTAGGATCTCTCATTATCTACTGCAACATCTTCAGGAAAGGAAGGAAGGAGTGGGTGGCTTTACTACGTGATCTTATAATCAAAGAATTATAGAGCTGGAAGGCACTGCAAGGGCCATCTAGTCCTACCAACATACAGTAATACAGAACTCAAACACTCCCAGAAGATGGCCAGCTTTTGGGATGTCTGAAGATCTTCAAAGGAGAGTCCATCACTTTCTGGGGCTGTCTATTCCATCTTGATTTAAAGCAACAGAGGACACATTTGGTAAAACAATCAAAAAGACCATCTAGAAACTATACAAAATGAACTACAGCAATATTTAAGTATTTTGACTGGGTTGGTATGGGGAGATTTGCAGTTGGTAGACAAATTTATTATTTTCTGATAGACACGCTGGGTATTATTAATGTAACATGAAAGCAGTGGGCTTGAGTCTCCTTTAGTTTTTAACTCAGCAAACTTTGGCCACAAGGCTCAGCAAGTGAATGGTTTAAAAATTGAGGTGGAGTGCAGACAGGTGGCTCTGGGCTGCCCTGGGAAATGGCTGATCAGGGCCGCAACTACCCCACGCTGAGGCCCCAATCCTCCCTTTTGCTGCTCCAAAAAAAGCGGCAAAATGCCACTCCTTTCACGGGCAGTAAAAGGGCACCTTAAGATCCAGCACGCAGCTCTTCTTTGCCCTTTCTGGCGCAGCGTGTCAGAACGCTGTGCCAGAAAGGCATCCTGACGCTGCACGCCGTGCGTAACAGCATGCAGCATCAGACTGGCATCAGCATGGGGTTAGGGTGGCCAGCATGCAGCTGCCCCACCCCATCTCTGCCTCTAGGCCGGCCCTTTGTACTCTTGGTACAATAACACTTGCAGGGAGAGTCTGACAGGAAACATCTTGAATACGAACAACCCGCTTCACACCTTCTGAAGCAGTAGAGAGACATAAAAAACCCTATACCATCTATCCCTCAAATGACTGAACTGGCTTTGAGAAGAACCATCCCAACTACAAACCAGCTATACACCTGAATGAGCTCCGTAAATATCTTGGGAGTGAAAGCCAATAATAATAATAATAATAATAATAATAATAATAATAATAATAATAATAATAATAATAATAATAAACTTTATTTATACCCCACCTTTAGCCAAGGCTGTCAAGGTGGCTTACAAGTTAAAAAGAGTACACCCATACAAATCAGCAACAAATACCCCCCCCTTAAAAATATATCAAATCGTTAAACAGATTAAAATCTCATTTAAACCAAATTAATAAAACATATAACATAAATAGCAGCATTGCAGATGTCTAGGAAAGAGCTATCTGATGGCAGGAGGGAGACTGTGTTATTCTGGGAATGCCTGCTGGAAGAGATCCGTCTTGATGGCTTTTTAAAATCTCCTACACTACACTTTTGGAGGAGACACAATAAAGCAGCTTGCTGTGGACTTTGTAACAGTCCCAGCATTGCTGAGGGCCAGTAGCATCACTGGGAAAGTGCAGCCTGCACTGGGTAGCACCCTAGAAGAGGAGTGACATCCCGTTGGACCCTCCTCCTGGCTTTGCCATGGTGGCAAAGGAGAGGTCCAAGTATGCCTCTCCTGGCTTTGCTGTGCTGGTGGAGACCTCTACGTAAGGAGATCTTTGCCGCCATGGCGAAGGAGAGGTCTGAGTGGAGAGTACCATTCCCGGCTCCGCTGTGGAGAAGGAGATCTCTTCATGAGGAAACCTCCATTACCGTGGAGAAGGAGAAAGCCAAGCATGCCCTTTTGGCCACTGTCACTGCTCACTCAGCAGCTCCCCCCTGAAGGCCATGAAGGAGGTCTTCTGATCTCTCTCAGCTGTCCAGGGCATCTAATATATTGTTAAAGTGGAGGATGTAAGTAAGCAACAACAGACATTAGAGATTAAAAATGAGATAATTATGATTCTACATAATCATCTGCCTATTTCCTGTTTTGCTGACATGTTATTCAACACAAGAAAAAGACAGTACACTATGGAAAAATCTTGCCTAAAACAGCAAGAAAAAAAATTGAGCCAACCATGACTCTAAGACTGTAAGTGATACTTTGATTAATGTTCTACAAGTCAAGCCTGAAAGTTACTGTCTTTTAAAGATACAAGGGATGCAATTCCTGGAATCAACAAGTTGTAATCTAGGATTGCTGTCTGGTGTTCTCTGGACAGCTTTTACCAGCAATCTCCATAGATTTGATGGCTGGTGGAAAGTTATAATGGGAGGCGTCCTAACAATGGACAGCTTTTCCTAATTGTCTATGTTGAATAGGAACCTACCACATACGGAATACATTATTTGTTGTCTGATGTGTTGTTTGTGGGGTAGATTTTCTCTCAAAATTATGATTGCTATTGTGGTGTTGTTGCCAATGATTTGAGGAGCATATAGTTTGAAGCAGCTGTCATTTAAATTTGTCAATTTTTAACAGGAATTTTTCTTTCATGGTACAGATGTGTCTGATTGTTAGAATCAAGTTGTAGATAATATTTTTCAGCATGCATGGAGTGAGTTGAATCTCAAATAACCGCTCAAATAACCTGGTTTACGTTTTCCAAATTCAAGTCTAATTCAGGAGGCAGCCAGATCCTATCACAAGGATTTTGCCACTTGGCTGCAGCCCAGGTCTCCAGCACACTTCGGCAGCCTTATTTTGAAACCAGAAGCTTTCAAACTTGAAAAAATGTAATAATCTAGGCTAATATAAAGAGAGATCTTCTCTGTGGCTGTGTTATTCCTTGAGATAATAGGGTGTCCTGGGTGGCTGGATCTACCGGTATATATTTTAGGCAACATGTAAACACATCCAGCATTAGCATTTGGATTTATAAGGAGATTGGCTGTGTCATTTGTAAGTAAATCATTGTTAGTATGGTTTTGAGTCATTTTAATGAGACAATAATTGTCTTCTAAGATTATGACTTTTTCTAAGAGTTTGTATGTTTTTCATTCTTGTGTTATCTTTGGCTTTCTGCTGTATAATCTGCAGTGTTAAGTATTAATGCCTGACTGAGCACGCACACGCACACACATATATCACCTGCTTCCATCTGATCTGAAAGAAAATGTTTTATAGATACCGTATGAGCTCCAATAGTACTTAACCTTGTGGAAGTTGAATAAATTTTACAAGCAACTCTTGAGCACTATGGTTTTCAAATGGGAAAGCTCCTAACTACACAGCTGAACAATTAACACAGATTTTGAAGAAATAATCTGCTCTTTACTCAGTCTTGTGTTATCCCAAATATCTTTCTCTTCCAAATGCCAGGCAGACTTCTGTTGATGGGGCACAGTTTCTTCAGTGTTTTGCAAACTTTACAACAGCAGAGCAAATTTAACAATAATCTAATATGAATTGCCATCTCATGACAGGCAAAATGAAAAAGAAAATGAACAATCAGCTCCCTCAACTGTTAATTTTATTTTTTGTACTGCCTCTGTCTTTTAGCCAATGTAAAAGATTATGAATAATTTAATAACGAATAAGCACATTAAAGACGTCATTAATTCTGGCATATCCTGTCCTTTATCAAGGCCTGTTTAACATTTAATAGGCCCACATCTCCTCCTGTGCTTTGTAGGAAGCTGGCACCAAGTTCAGCCTTCTCTTCCCTACCTCCACCCCCAATAGCCCAGCTACACATTAAGCAATAGGCACAATATTCTGCCGTTTTAAGTTTTTAGAACCAGGCTTTGGGGATTTGAGATGGAGGGGATATGGAAAAATGTTCCCAATAGCTTCCCATCCCCCAGCAATGCCTGGACCAGAATATATTTGCAGTAAATATAAAGAGTGTTTTCAAAAATAGGAAGAGCGTTTCTCCTTCACCACTTAAATACTTCCATATAGCAATTGTTCAATCAATCACTGAACACAAAATCATTAGGTAGACAAGTGTGGCCAATGAAACTGCAAAAAAAATCCTGAAGATACCACACACTCTAGTTCATCCATTATCCAACATATCAAAAATGTTAATTAAGTGCCCAAATACAAATAGTAACAAAACACAAAACTAGATTGAAGGACTTTTGCATAGATCATAAGGGTCCTGAACTGTCCTGCAACTATCAAAGAAAAGGTACCGTAGTTCTTCATATCTCAAGCAGAATGTTGGGTGAGTTTACCCAGTTTTATCCAGAAACAGCTTTGTGGTGTGCAAGATCTATTTCAGTAGTTTTAAAATGTATCATGAAATTGAATTGTTTTGAACTGTGGTCAAAACTTTTCAATATAGTGATCATTCTGTAAGTAACATACAGGTTTTGTATCATTTCAGAAGATTACCTATAGAGCTGAGAAAGCTTATATATAATCAAAATTAGAACAAAGTGATTAAGGTGTGAATCAGTAAATGCAAGTTGGATGTAAAAAAAAATGTAAACACCATAAGACAAATAAAACTTCCTTAGAAAGGTTTAGGTAGGAGCATAGAATCTGTGCAGACTTTAAAATTTTAAGTATAAAATGTAAGATGTATGAAGAATACTGTACAAATATTTTGTTTGCAGATCTGCCATATATTTTTTTTTTATTTTGAGAGGCAAACAAGCTGCACCTTCCTCTTTCCTCTCAAATTTTGCCATGCCAATTTCTCATTCATTTATGTTTCTTTGCTTTCTTCCATTAACAACTCAGGTGAAATTTATTACATCAAAGTAAATATCTTTATGACATGCCTTGAGAATTTGGTAAATTACTGTATTCTAACTCCAAAATCTCTAGCCTTGGATCTTAATAAGCCATGTTGGGAATGAATAGCAGAAAGGAAGCAAAACATTACTAAATATGAACTGCTAAATAAAAGAGAGTCTAGCTCAGAACTTGAAACAGTAAATACAAGGGATTTTAGTATAATTTAAGACTATTAATGATACCTACAGTAACTGCAGCTGGCCATATGTTAGACTTTTAAATTTGGCAATTATTTAAGGAATTATTTTAGAGAAACTTTATGTTTAATGATCTAACTCATACATTTACCCACAGGAACATTATGCATGTTTGAAAAACTTAGGAGCATTTTGCACATTCTAGACACTGCTCTCTCACTCAAAACATGCAGCAAGGAGACTTGGAAAACCTACGTGCTTGCAACATTTGCAAGCTGGCAGGGGTTCCCAATCACCACCTGACATAGAGGGCAAATAACCTTCTGTCTATAATGCAGACTGTCCTAACATATGGAAAATGAGACCTGTCCCACTTGCTCTCCAATGGTTTTCTCAGCATTTAAAAAACTACCTTGACAGATGTGCAAGTTGCTGTGACTGTAAGAACAACAGAAGCTTTCTCACTCTAATATGGGTATACATGTATGTATCACAGTGGCAAGGGGTAATTTTCAGCACAACAAAAAAGTGAGATACTAATATTTGTCAGAGCACCTTGTAATATGAAAGTCAAGGCACTTTTTATTCCAAACTCTTCTAACAATTGTACAGATTCAATTAAACTCTTCGGCTTCACCAGTTGCAGCTTTGGGTAATAAGAACCAAGGGATCAAAGTCTCATTAAGAAACACATGCCTCTGTGAGAACTTTTGCATTTTAAGCACTGTTGTTGTATTATTATTATTTTAGTAAAGGGGCCTTCTGTATCACACATTTAGAAAATTCAGGTTTGTGAGATCTATTTTTTATTTTTAAATTTGGAAATGCAGTGCAATAGATGTATACTCAGAATGAAATAATTTTAGATCAGAAACTGAATGGAATACACTTTTCACACACAAAAATCATTCCTGCTTCTCGCAGTATTGTATGTGTATGATTTTATTGCTGTTATTGTTAATTAGAAATAGCAATTGTTGCCCATTTATGGCAAGTCTACCTTCTGCTCAACCTGTTCTGCATGCTCCCAGAGATGAAAAGACTTAATCAAGATCCAAGTCTCTCTGAAATATATTTATGTATTTGTTATATTTATAGTCTCCTTTTCCTTCATGGAGCTCAATGCACTCTATCTTATTCTCTTCCTCTACATTTTATACTCATAGCGGCCCTATGAAGGAGCTTAGCAGATTGGTCTACAGAGAGAGTAGTTGGTTCTAGATAAGGTTCAGTTGCTGCTGGACAGCACTTTCTTCACAAGTAGAGCCCTTCTACACTACACAGCTATATGCTGTGATTCCACTTCAATTGTTATACTTCCATGCTACAGAATACTGGGAAGACTATTTAGATTTTTCAACTTGACAGCTTCAAGGCCTCGCCAGACTACAAACTCCAGAGGCCTCTTCATGTTATATAGTTACAGCACTTCAATTCTGCCATGGTCCCATCCTATGGAATCCTTGAGTTTGTAGTTTGGTAAGAGACTAGAGCTCCCTAAACTGCAAGGGATTGCATAGGATGGAACCATGGCAGTTAAAGTGGAATCATAGTGCTAAAACTGTGGAATGTGAAAGGGCCCTGGGTTTACGTCTAAATTAGAAACCAAATGGTGACTAACTGTCATCTCTCAGCAGCCAGAACTGACTCAGAAGCCCAATGCCACCAGTGGTGGCCAGTGGTTTCCATGTCAGTGGGACAGTAAATGTGTTCCAGATCTGAACTTTACGTAAGTTATTCAAGCTAATTAAAACTATCCCTCAAATAGATCCAGCACGTCTGTTTAAACTAAAATCCAGAACAGATTCACAACCCACTGACACAGAAACCATTAGCCACCAGTGTCCTCACTATATGACTAAATAACACTTCAGGAATACTGTTTAATCTGGGGGGGTTGGCAACTGTAACTATCTGGATAGTTTTGGGCTGCACCTACCATAATCATTCAGCATTTGTGTGATAACGTGATCTCCCATACACTCCTGTCATGTGTCCTGAAAATGAAAATAATGCCACATATCCTCCAGCAGCACTACTACCAGGGCCATCCCAAAACATTTTTCTGCCTGAGAGAAAATACCACTCACCATTCCCAGTACAGAAGCCAACTGGGCTAAGCAGTTGAATTTAACCTCAAGAATAGTGATGAGCCTACAGAGTTTATCACACAGGGGAAATCTGAAGTTTAAACAGTGATTAACCCATGAAAATTGTGCAATTGATATTAAAACGTGCTTAAAATGACATTAATGCAAGTGCCATTATCCCATGAAGAACCAGGGAATAACCAGGCAAGAAACAGCAAAAAGTCATTCACAGGAAAATACCGTGAATGAGTTACTGTTGTTTTTTGCCTAGTTCTTCACGGGATAATGGCACTTTAATCACGCTTCATCTCATGTGTGAAAACCATTTGCATAATTGCATGCAAGTGTGGGTTAATCATAGATTCTGCACAGGATAACAGCACTTTACGTGCTGACATTGTGTGAAAACCATACGCGCAATTGCGGGTTAATCACGGGTTAACAGTTTATACTTCCAATTTTCCCCCGTGTGATAAACTCCTACAGTTTCTACTACTAAATGAAGGTGAGGGTGGCATGCTAATTTAAGAGGTACAGAACAACAGAGAGAGTGACCAGAGGTCTCAGAAAGAACAGCTACATGACTTTTACTGCTGGTCCCTAGCATCACTCTTCAACTTTATTGTAAAGAGTATTTGCAGAGGTATCCCCATCAGCAGTTTTCCAGAAGCCCCCTTTCCCCATACACTCATCCCTCCACATTTGTGGCTTTGACTTTTGCAAAGTTGATTATTCGGATTTTATTAATATGTTCTCTCTAGGAATATCTAGGTCCTCCTGCTCAACTCTGTGGTCAACTTTATCCAAAAGTCGCACTGAAAGACCTAGAGATTCCTGGAGAGAATGTTCCACTAGGCATTTGTAGCTCCTCCAGTGCAATTCTATGGTCAATGTGTGGCAGATGTTGACCACAGAGTTGCACTGGAGGACCTAGAGAAACTTTATGATTCCTAGAGTGGTGTTCTCTCAGGTAAAAACATAGTGTTTTTGTTATTTGCACTTCCCACATTCACAGGGGTCCTGTGCCCCTAACCCTAGAGAATGTGGAAGGATGAGTGTAAATCTGTATCTGCTCCTGTGCTGTGTGGTCAGCCAAGAAACTCATCTCCAGATCTCCTGAGCACTAGCATCTTCCCACACTGTGGGAAACAGCATGGGAAAGCAAGGTAGTTACAGCTCTGAACGATTTCAGTGTAGTCATAGATTGCTTTTGACAGGCATATGTCTCATGTTCCTATTATATAATATTCAAGGCTGCTTACAATGAGAAAGAAGTGTGTGTAAGGAAACCCCAGTAGGCACAATGAGATGCCTACAACAGGTGCATGGGGTCGATCAAGCCAGGGGATCCCAACTTGAGGTGCAAGATAGGATTTCATGGGTGCTACAAAGAGTGGCTGATGTCCCTGAATTATGAGTCACAAGTCATCACTTAGCCAGCTGGCAGTGTGCCTTGAAAAATAGTAGTAGATGGTTGTGTTGCATAGATAGTAGTCTCATAGTTTATTTAATCAAAAGGAGAGAATAATTAAATTCACATTAACCAAACATATCCTAGGATGTGGAGCATAGAAAAGGTTGGGAACTACAGGGCTAGAGTGACACTCCATCAACAATTGTTGTGTGCCTTCATGTCGTTTTTGACTTAGGGCGTGCCTAAGAGCAACCTATCATAGGGTTTTCTTGGCATGTATCTTTAGAAAGAGTTCGCCTTTGCTATCCTAAGGCTGAGAGACTGTGACTTGCCCAAGGTCACCCAGTGGGTTTCCATGGCTAAGCCAGGAGTCAAACCCTGGTCTCCCAGTGTCCTATGGCAACCATAAGGCGAACCTATCTTGGAGTTTGCTTAGTATGTATCTTCAGAGCAGGTCTGCCATGGCCATCCTCTAAGGCTGAGAGAGTGTGACTTGCCAAGAGGGATTTTAATGGCTGAGTGGGGGATTCAAAGCTTGGTCTCCAGTCATAGTCCAACACTCAAACCAATATACTGTCCCCTTCCCTCCACAATCCTCTCCACTGCCTTCCTATCTGCTACTGTTGCTGCTGTTCAGAAGTTAAAAAAAGAGAATGCACTAAAACAAATCACAATACTTGCCCATAGGGAAACCATACTTGACCATAGGGAATCATTGGAGAATACTTGCTCATAAGGAATCCTTGGAGAATACTTTCCTATAGGGAAACATTGGGGAATACTTGCCCATAGGGAATCATAGGTGAATACTTGCCCATAGGGAAACATTGGGGAATATTTGTCCATAGGGAAACATGGGGGAATGCCTGCTCATAGGGAAACATGGGGGAATACTTGCCCATAGGGAAACATGGGGGAA
>CM034706.1:194854704-194865284 GCA_020142125.1 Phrynosoma platyrhinos | reverse complement strand
TATATATATATATATATATTTATATATATTTTATATATACACAGATTTTGTATTGGTCCACCGAGTATACCTTTAACAAAAGAGTAAGAAATTTATGTAGTCCAGTTAAACATACAATATGTACGATTAATGTTGTTACAAAGTTTGTATAGATAAATTATGGATATTAATACTTGCAAGAGGTTTCCCTAGGTTATTTTTCTGATTAGGTGTTTTCATATGCTCCCTTCCCAGTACAAGAGAGAAAGGCTCTTAGAAGAAGTCTCAAAAAAATTTTCAGGAAAACTCCGAGAACAATTACTTTCTTCAAAAGACTCTTGCAGCAGCATCCACAGGTAACTGGAAAGAATTTAGCCTGACAGTGGTGACTATGCATTCCCTTGCGGCAGAAGGGGAAAAAATAATTTAAAAACTATCTCAGGCACAAATACCACAGGGTTTTGGAAAAAGCTCACCAGTTCTGTAAAACTATAGCCTAATTGTGAGTGTACTGAAGATGGAAAAGGACTCACATTGGAAAAAAGCTCTGAAGGACAGAACATTTCACACGAGGCCAGGATTGGGAATCATGCCATGCTCCTGATGTTGTTAGACTGCAACTCCCAGCATTTCTCACCACTGATCATGCTGGGTAGGCCTGCTGGGACATGAACTCCAGCAACATCTAGAAGACCACACAATTCCCACTCCTGGAATAGGAAATAAGTTACTTTCATTAACATTAAATCTTACTTTGACTCAGTGACTAGTTTAAGGTGCAACTCTCAGTTGGCATTCAATAAATTATACATAACAGCAACCGACAACTGTTGTAAACTATGTCTTTATATGCAGTATATTTCCTACTCCATTTCCAATTCAGCTGTCAACGTGCCAGTTAGTTGCATGTTCCACAGAAGAAACTGCAATCAGCAGTAGGGCATCATAAATTCTGTCAGTAACCTTGGCCAAATATTCTAATTTCACTAATCTTTCAGGAAAAGTCCTGAATTTCTATTTTTAAAAACCTGATGGACAGGCAAACTGGCAGATAAGTTTCAGACAACATTTACTGCATATGGAACCTAAGACATTCTAATTAGTTATTGAGCCTAGCAGCAGAACCCTAATTAAAAGGAAAACAATAGGAACAAAAGCACACCATATGTCCAATAACAATTGCCATCATTTCTGTAAAACATACAATAGGTTTTAATACCTATGGTAACTTGATGTGAAAATTTCAGAATCAGGATTATCACAGCAGTGCTTGGTCACCTGAATATTTCCAAGCCAGGGAAGTAAGTAAGTGTGTGTGCGCACGCGTGCACATATATATGTGTATAACTATGGTTTGGTTGGCTATATGACCAGCTTTGCTTTCTGGTGAATGTGTTCACTGTCTAAGCTATGTAGGAGAACTAAAATACTTAAGTATTATAAAGAAATAAATAATCAAGAGTTGAAACAAGCCTTGTAATCATTTTTAAAAGAAAGGTAGCACATGACCAGCTATCTGCCTACATGGCTACATAATGTATTAATTACATGCAGTTACATACCCCTGCACTTTTTTCAATCTTATGTATCAATGCCAAGGGATTAGACATGAGATGTTATTGCCCTTTGAGACCTTACAAGAACAGATTGCTGTGGCTCATTACTCTCAAATTTAAGTACAGCACTGTCTTTTTACATTAAAAGAAGCTACTTCAGTGTGATGTTTATATTAAAGAATATTTCCAAGACAAACAGAAATGGAAGCATGTTATATTAAAGAGTAGTCAGCTGAGATCAGTAAACATGAAAATGAAATTGCAAAAAAGTTGCTCAAAAATCACATTTGCAGGAATTTAAAGCCTTTTTTACTTCCCTGTTTGTATGTATCTTCTGATTAGGTTTACATATAGCTTAGTTATCCAGGGAAAGGGAGAAATGGTTGAGGCAATTTTCATGCTTCTGAAATCTCAGATTTACTGAGTGCAATAGCTAATTCTAAGTCTTCTTGTTCTTGTTGTTTTAACCTTGCAAGTCGCTCCTTCTCCTCTCTCTCACTTTCTCTTTTTGCCCATTCAATCATATCTTCTTCAGTAGGATACTAAAAAAGAGAAGCCAGGCATTTGCTAATAAGAACAGCAGATTAGAGTTCAATTGTTTAAAACAGGATTCTGTTTTGAGCTGGTTCAAATTAATATTACCATCATTTAGACTGGAAATAAGTGTTTAGTTTTTATATGTTATTTACATGGTTCATTATTTCATTATTTTAAAATAAAGAGATAAAAAATACCTTTCTTTGCCCATGGCCTCTAAGGCAGATTCAAAGTGCACATCTACTCTGTGTGCATGTGCCTTCAAACCATTTGTTGACTTATGGTGACCCTTTGAATCTCACAGGATTTTCTTATGCAAGGAATACTCTGAAGTGGTTTTGTCAGTTCCTTCCTCTGAAATACAGCCCACTGCACCTAATATTCATTCTAAGCAGGACTGACCATGCTAGCTTTCAAGATCAGACAGGATCTGGTGCCTTAGGGTACTTAGGCCTTGCACATCTAGCTTACCTTATTTTTTAAAAGAGTCCATAAAAAAAGAATGGCTACTGGGTATTTGGCATAGCCACTATTTATGTTAATCAGCAAGAAAATTTGTTTAAGAACATAATAAACTCATATTATATTGTTAAAACAGTTTGCTATTTAAAACCACCCAAGGATCATGACAAATTTTGAAATTCTTACAGATTCAACAGCAGCAGCATGGAAAAAAATAGAATATTACTGTCTGTTTTGGCCCCACAACAGTGGTAAGGAACCTTTGGACATCCAGATATGTTAAAGACTACAAATTCCATAATCCCTTTCTATGTGGCATGTTGGCTGCAGCTTCTAGGAGCCAGAATCAAAAAGATCTGGAGGGTGAAAGTTTCCCCACCCTATCCTAAAACTTGTATCCCATTTTAAAGAAAGTATTTGAAATGGCCAGCACGCAACAAAATAGAATAGGGGTTCCCAACCTGTGCTCCAAGGAGCCTTTAGGGCTCTGCATGCACTTCCCAGGTGCTGGGCAGCTGCTCCAGGAAAATGAAAGAAATAAAAATTGAATGAAATAAAAGAATAAGAATATATTCTTATATATACAGTCATCTCTTTGCATTCATGGACTGGCATTCAAGAATTTGGTTATTTGCCATCAGAGGGGCCAGGACAGCCTATGTGCGAGCACCTCCCACCTCCTTCTCCAATGGAGAAGCCTGGGACAGCTCTGGTCAGCTGTCCCAGGCATCAGAGGTTAAGTGGGAGGGGTTCACATGTGGGTTACTCTGGCCCCTCCCATGTCTGGGACAGCTTGCCAGAGCTGTCCCAGGCATCAGAGGGAAGGTGGGAGGGGCTTGCCTTATTCGTGAATTTTCCATATTTACAGGGGTTTTGTTCCCCTAACCCCCGTGAATGTGGAGGGCCAATTGTACTCTTAAACACCATTAACTTGTAAGACATAGGGTAGGCCTCTTAGGGCCTCCGCAAGTCATAAAGGTTGGAAACCCCTGGAATAGAAGTATCTCAAATTATCAATCACAAACTGCTTAAGTGACAGAGCAAGATTTAAACATGTTTCAGTTTTGGATGGGTAAGTAAGTGAACTCTGTGTAAATCAGAATAGATTTCATAGTTATAGACTGTCTTCTCAGATCTCAACAAAGGGCAGGTGTGTTTTTAGGATGCTGAGATTGGTATACAAAGTGCACCAATTCTGTAAAATACCAGATCTGGCCATGGTGACCCACACCTCAGTTCCCCCTCAATGTGATTACTGTAGTATGTACAATATGTTGCAGCCTTTGGCAAGTATTTGGAAACGAACAGATGATTCAGAATACTGCAACAGACTGCTGATCACAGCTGGTTGTTGGCTGCAAGTGTTTGTTAGCACAAAGTGCTAGTTATTGCCTGCACTGCATGAAACCACATTATCTCAAGGACCAGATGAGCTTGGTGCTGTATTAAGATTTTCAGGAGCGGTCCGCTGAGTCGCATCTGTGTGAGAGTTTTGTTTTGCAAGGATGCAAGGGACAACCTTCATGGTATCTTTTTGTTTAGACAGGTCTTCGGACGGATTGTTTTCATCTGCTACTAGATTATGGCAGTTGGTTAGCATCAATTTCTTAGCTGCTTGCTTTATATGTCTGATAGTAAAGGTAAAAACAGCTTTATGTATCAGATAGTAGCTTCATCCTATTTCATTATTTTGTAATTGCTCTTTTTTAACACTGGGATGCTTAATAATGCAGACAACAGGATAAAAATAAAGTAAGTTTGTGAACACATGTAGGCATGTATATCTTTGGGCATGCCCTCATAACTCGACTCAAAAAACATTTACAAATTTGGGCAGAATAAAGGAGGAAGAATGGCTCAGCTTCATGCATGCCAGTTCTATTTCATATTCCTTGAAAAAAGCACATTGGCTACCTTATTTGGGTATCTGTAATAACACAAATAAGAAATTTGTACAGTGGGCCCTCCACATTTGCTGGGGTTAGGGGCACAGGACCCCCGTGAAAATGGAAAACCCACAAATAAGAGAACACTACATTTTTTTAAACTGAGAGACCACCTCTCCAGGAATCTCTAGGTCCTCCAGCACAACTCTATGGTCAACATTTGCCAAAAATAGACCACAGAATCATGCTGGAGGACCTAGAAATACCTAGAGAAGTGTTTTCTCTAGTAATCTCTTGATCCTCCAGTGCAACTCTATGGTCAATTTCTAGCAGAATCTCTCTGGAGAACCTAGGGATTCCTAGAGAGGACATATTAATCAAATCCACAAATAATCAAAACTGCAAAAGTCAAAGCTGCAAACATGGAGGACTGACTGTAGTGTATTATTGAGAAAAGAACTCAGCCACTAGGTTTTAAATTTCTTGCCTTCCTTTACTATAGTTTGCAGGAAGCCTATTCACTCCTGTGTGTAGGTCCTCAAAGCAAATCTGAGTCACTGCTTGACTTGTCCTACAACTAACACTCTTCACCCCCTCCATTGTTCACGGCTATAGGAATAACCAGAGATTAGAAAGTTGCTTTTTGGAAACAGCCACCAGCCATGCTTGCTGCGGGATTCTAGGAGTTGTAATCCAAGATGACATTTTCCCAACCTTTGAGAATACCCTGCCTGCAAAGCCATACTATTGCAGAAGATGTCTAGGCCAAGTACCCTTCCCCAGATTAACCTTCCATCAGAACATGGCTGATTGCCAAGAATGAACTTGGGGGACAAGATTTCCTTGTTACAGTATCAATTTAGATGTTTGAGTTCTGTAAGGGATTAAAGAGCTGTGCTGTTTATTTTCTAATTGCTTAACTTTGGCATTAACATATGCATTGGGAATAAACTACGTACTGCACCTGATTTACACACATTAAAACCCTGAGGCATAATATGCAATTACAGCTTAATACAAAAGACCAGGAATCTTTCAGACACCCATTAGTCAAGTAAAGCTAAATAAAAGATTAATGTGCAGCTAACAAAATGTCTAACTGGCTTAATTTGACCTAGATGTGTGTTATAATGTATTCTTTAAGAGAGGAATAACTAATATTAGGATATGCTATATCATTGCCTTGCTGTATGGAACCCATTTGACCATCATTGAGCCTGGGAAGTTTATAGAAGAAATATTTCCTCTTCTTTACAACATAGTCATAAATGTTAACTGGATGCCTCCCCATCCTGTTTACTTACAGCACTGAAATTAGCAAAATTGCTGGTGTCCATTTCTTTGCACACACCAGTAGGAGCAAATGGGTCGGCTTCCTGTTCTTTGGGAACATCACAGCCTGGGAAGGGCTGGAAAGGATCATTCAGTTTAAAGGAATCGGAAGACTCCAATTTGTTGATAGGTCTTTTTCCTACATCAAAATAATCACTTTAGCATGATTATGAATGTGGCAGAAATATTTAGCCAGTGTAAAACAGCATCTGAAACATGCCATCCTATTATTTAGCAAAAAACAAAACAAATCAAATCTCAAAAACCTTAACTAATTGTTATAGGTCTGACAGCATGGTTTCTTAGAAAGATCTTTTCTTCAGGTTTTGAATTCTTTAAAAAATATATATATTGGCAATATTCACACGCAACTTTAAAATCACAACTTCTCAATTCATGGCTCCAAACATCTATTTAAAAGTTAGGAAGAGCGACATAAAATTCTTTAGTAGAAATTATCTCTTCAACAATTAGTTTGCAATTAACATCAAATCAGAAGTTCTTTCAAATGAAATAAAATACTCCTCTTATAGCTATAGTTATATATTTTTTAAAAAACACATACACACACACGTCCTCCAGTTTCTTACCAGGAGGAAGAGGACAAGGTCTGGTGGGTGTTCCAGTTTTGGGAGGCAAAGCAGGAGGAACATCTTCAATTTTGGCTGGAGGTTCCTCAAACACATTTTTGGTTATGACAACATTGTTGACAGAGACTGTTGCAGATGAACTAAAGGGATCATCATTGTTTGCCTTAAAAAACAAAACCAGGAAAAGCATTATTTTAACCCTTTTAATATATATTTAAGATTTAACATTAGATGCCTTGTAGATAGATCCCTTTTGCTTCCAGCAGTGTTGTATTTTTTAAAAATCCAAATTATGCATATTTGGTAAAACTGATCAAGTCAATTTTGTGCAAAACACTTCTTGAAAGTCTCAGTGCTTCTTGCAAAATCTCAGTATTGCAATCAATCATATACATTTTCCATGCTGTATTGCACCACCACAGTTAAACAGCAGTTAAGGATAAAGGTTGGATTAATTAGTCTCGAACATCCTCACCATCACTAGAAAATGGACCTGTGAGCATGCAAGAGTATATAAAAATAATGCTTCCATATCCTTGTAGCAGTTTTTCCAACAACTGCATTCATTCATAAGATGCTGTTTGTTGTTGTTGTTAGCGGCCCTTGAGTCGGTTCCGACTCATGGCGACCCTGTGGATAAAACATCTCCAAGAATCCCTATCTTCCACTGCCTTGCCCAGATCCTGCAAGCCTTTCCCCATAACCCCCCTGAGTCTATCCATCTGGTTTGTGGTCTTCCTCTCATTCTTCTACCTTCCACCTTTCCTAACATTATTGTTTTTTCTAGTTATTTGTGCCTTCTCATTATGTGGCCAAAGTACAATAGTCTCAACTTGATCATCTTTGTTTCCGAGGAGAGCCCTGGTCTGATCTGTTCAAGAACCCATTTGTTTGTCTTCTTGGCTGTCCACGGAATCCTAAGTACTCTTCTCCAGCATTGATTTTCTTTTTGTCTGTTTCCTTCACTGTCCAACTCTTGCATCCGTACATGGTAATTGGGAATACAATGGCCTGGACAATTCTGACTTCAGTGCTCAGTTGTATGTCTTTGCTCTTCAGTATCTTTCATAGCTGCCCTTCCCATTCCTAGTCGTCTTGTTATTTCTTGACTGCAATCTCCATTCTGGTCAATGTTTGATCCTAGATATGGGAATTCTTTAACTGTTTCAATTTCCTTGTTGTCTCGGTTGTGTATTTTTTCTGTGGTCATTATTTTTGTTTTCTTTATTCAGCATCAGACCTGCCTTTGCACTTTCATCTTTGACTTTTCTTATTAACTGTTTCAATTCCTCTTCTGCAAATATTATGGTGTCAATTGCATATCTTACGTTGTTAAAATTACTTCCTCCTATCTTAACTCTTCCTTTTTCTGATTCTAATTCTACTTTTCTTATGATGTTTTCAGCATATAAATTAAACAAGTAGGATGATAGGATGTATGTAGTGTTGCCTAATCCCTTTGCCTATTGGGAACCACTCTATTTCCCCGAATTCTGTTCTGATGGTGGCCTCTTGTCCGTGGTACAGATTCCTCATCAAGACTATCAGATGTAGTGGCATCCCCATGTCTTTGAGTGCATTCCATAATTTTTCGTGATTTGTACAATCAAATGCTTTGCTGTAGCCTATGAAACACATGCTGATTTTTTTTTTTTTAGAATTCTGTGGTACACTCCATTAGCCATCATATGTTTGTAATGTGGTCCCTAGTGCCCCTTCCTCTTCTGAATCTTGCTTGCACCTCTGGAATTTCTCTCTCCATGTATGGTTGGAGTCTATGCTACAGACTTTTGAGCATTATTTTGCTTGCATATGAGATTAGTGCTGTTGTCCTATAGTTGCTGCAGTCTTTTGTTATCTCCTTTCTTGTGGAATGGTATGTATATCGAGTGTCTCCAGTTTGTTGGCCACCGTTTTGTTTTCCGTATTTGTTGGCATATTTCAGTTAGCACTAAAGTTGCATCTGTCTGTAGGCACTGTAGCAGTTCAATTGGGATATCATTTGTTCCCGGTGATTTATTTTTCCCCATTTCCTTTATTGCACATTCCACTTCTTAGAATTTGAGGTTCATCTGCATATGGCTCCTCATTCCAAATATCATTCACTCTTTCATCTCTTTTGTATACATCTTTTTATTTCTTCTTGTTCCTGTATTATGTTCGTTTATTCTCCATAGAATATCCTTGCCCTTGGTTTGAACTTGGCTTTAATTTATCAGATTTTTTTGATAGAGGTCTCTTGTTCTTCCCTTATTGTTGTTGTCTTCAATTTCTCTGCATTGGTCATTGTAGTATAAATTTCTTATCTCTGTGTGTCAGACGCTGGAAAGTTGTGTTCGTACTTCTGGCTTTGTTCCTATCTCTCTTTGCTTTTGCTTTTCTTCTTTTATTGCAGGAAGTGTTTCATCTGTCATCCATTGCTTCTTATCTTTCTTTTTGGGCACTGTTCATGTTTTCTTGCATTCGTCCTTAATTATGTCTTTGATTTCTGTCCACAGTTCTTCAGGTTCCTGGTTGATTATACTCAACAGTTCAAATCTGTTTCTTACATTGTCCTTGAATTCATCTGAAATGTTATTCAGGTCATATTTTGGTATAATGATGGTTTTTGCTTTCTTCTTCAGCTTAACTCTGATTTTTGTTAAGAGTTTTCTCCATCTTCCATTTCCAATTATGTAGTCTATCTAGTTTTTGTGTTTACCATCTGGTGATGTTGAGTTGTACAGTCTCCTATCTGGTTGTATGAAGCTGGTATTTGCAATGAATCGATTATTGGCCTCACAGAATTCTATCAGACACTCTCCTGCTTTATTTCTTGTTCCTAATCCAAATCTTCCTACTGTTTTTGATTCTTCTTTGTTGCCAACTTTAGCATTCAAGTCTCCAATGATTAGTTTGAAATCTTGTGATGGTATGTTGTCAATTTGCTCTTCATCTGCATCTGTGATTGGTGCATATAGGTTTACTCCGAAGCCTTATTGATAATACACGGTCTGACTTTGAGTTGTATCCTTTGAGTGCTCTAGTTATATCTTTCCTTAGTATGAAAGCCACCACATTTCTTCTTGTTTTTTCATTTCCTTAATAGATTACTGTATAGTTGTCTGAATCAAAGTGACCCATTCCTGTCCAATAAAACTCACTCACTCCTAGTATTGCTATATTCATGCATTCCATTTCCTTTTTTACTATGTTTATTTTTCCCTGGCTCATGCTTCTCATGTTCCATATTCCAATTACATATATAGTGTTGCTTCTAACTATGCTTGTTTTGTTGGACATGTTTTCTGTCCAGCCTCCCCCTCTCTAGTTGTTGGTTTTTGAGCTGTCTCACCTAAAGGGTTTTCTTGGTGAAATGATCTTGCAAGGATACTCAACCTCAATTCTCTTTTCCCTTTCCTTTTTACACTTCTAGATGTTTTCCCCACCCTCTCCTCCTCCTCTCTGCCTCCCACTTTGTCCCCATAGGTGGCATGAGTGGTCTTCTTGTTGGGGAGGGCCCTGATGTTCCTAGGCTGCAGCGTTGAAGCCTCCCTCTTTGTCCATCGCCCTTCTGGTCTTGGGGGGGAGCGGAGGGGAGGCTTTGATATACCTGTGCTCCCAAGCCTGTATGGTGCTGTACCCACTTTCATTTTTCATTCACAACCCCATGGCAACAGAATGTATGAATCTTACCCAAGTCATGCTTGGACGCACATTTTTTTTATAAGAATATGAAAAATTTAAGTTTCAGAAACAAGTTAAACAGCATCCGCTCTCTAGTCATTTTTGAATGGAAGCAGAATGAAAAAGGACAGCTCACAAGACAATGCAAGTACTAGCAGACCTCTTGGGGCTCTGTGTAAAAAAATCTGGCTAAAAAACAACTGTGCTTTAGCTTTTGTAAACAATAAATTTATTTGCAAAAAAACCCAAAACTACTGTATATACAGTGGTACCTCTACTTATGAATGCTTCTACTAACGAAAAATTCAACTTACGAAATGCCCCTCCAGAAAAAATTTGCTTCTACTTATGAAAGTGTTCCAACTTACGAAATTGGTGTGAACAAGCTGCTCTCTGAATTTCATGGCATGCTATTGGTTAGTGAAATCTAGCAAAGCAGCACTGCATTGGCTAGTGAAAGAGGAAGTGTTTGCCTAGTGAAATCAAGCTAGGTAGCACTGTGAGCTTGCCAAAAGCTAGGTATACACTGTGAGCTTGCAAAAGAGGAGAGGAGGTGGCTTCTGAGATCCAGG
>CM034706.1:194819337-194829431 GCA_020142125.1 Phrynosoma platyrhinos | reverse complement strand
AGTACAGGCATTTAACCACTGCACCACCAGGGCTCAGGCAGTTTCCATAATCATAATTCAGATATAATGCCAAATGATTTGGGACTAAGTCAATGAACTTTGTGTCACCTGCAGAAGGTTATTTCAGAGAGGTTCCTTGTGCAATTTATTTTTATATTAAATCTTTTATTATAAAAATGAACTGCGTCATTAAAATATTAAAGTGTTTATTGTTTTTCTCTCAATACTTGAATTCAACTGCTTTTCTATTCATAGATCATAGAATCATGGAAAGGGCCTCAAGGCCACCAACGCCATGCCATGTAGGAATACAAATCAAAGCACCCCTAACAGATGGCCATCCAGGCTCTCTAAAAACCTCCAAAGAAAGAGTCTCCACCACTAATGGTAGCTCATTGCAAAAAAAATGCAAAGAGGAAAGATGAAGGGAAAGAAATGTTGTGCCTATTATCACACAACCTAACTGAAAACACCAGACTCTCACTTGAGGGAATGGGGGAGCTTTATTCCCCCAAACCCCTTTATTTGCTCCAAGAACCCCACTTGTGGTCACACTGTCCTGTGGCTACTTCTGTCATGGCAGGATCAAAACCCATACAGTTATATGGTGAACAGAATGCACTGGGAGTAGACACCTCATTTTCACAGCATTCCACTCCTGACAGCCCACCTGAAACACAATTCTGCTGGGAAATGGGGTATGCACACACACCCCTGGAATTTGGGCAGTGGCCATGGAAACCATTGTGGAAGAAGCAGCACCAATGACCACGATGTGTGTGGCAAAAATGGCCTGGAGGGTGCATGTGGCCAACAAGCTGCATAATGCTCACACCTGTCTTAAATCATTCTTAAAACTGGAACAAATAAAGCAAGGAACCCACCTTGCACATAAAGAGTAGTAGAAAAACAATTACATTACAACATTTGCCTCATTGGGTAAAATACAAAATCAGTTCCACAAAAGGGTTGGTCTGTTTATATTGCCAACCTACACATGTTGAGTTCCAACAAGTTCCTGGGAATGACTGCAGCTTTAGTCTTCTAATGGAGGAACATGGAATTTAACAACATAGGACAGAGAAAAGACTTCAAGGATAGTGACTTATGACATCAAATGTGAATCAAACCATGCCTGACATTTTATATTAATACTGAAACACACACACACAACCTCCACATTCTTCTTCTAAATCCTAGGATTCATTTTCTGTAGATAAAACTTCAGAAGTAAAAAGAAAATATGAAATTCCTACAACCAAGTAAATCCCTGGGTGTGTACACTACGTGCTCACATTATACGGGGGAAATATTTTAGGGATGCAGTTTTAGGTTCATTTTAGATTGTATATCTAATGTAAGAAATATAAAATCTACAAATTAGATTTTACTAAAGAAAATATCTCTGATTCCCTAACATAAAGTCCTTTATTACCACATACCAGCAGACTTGCTCACTGAGTAAGCAACAGCTTTGTACAAGATACAGCTTCATTTTTACCCAATCAGAAAACAGCAGTGTTACTAACAAAAAGGTTGACAAAAAAACAAAACAGAACAAAGAAGCTGCATCTAAAAATGAATTTCAAACAGAAAAAGTCCTAATCAGGCAGATTTATTTCCTTTTAAAGCTTCGTTTGATCAGTATGTTAAAATTTTATATGCTAAAAGGTTTATTCCCACTATTGTATGCATCAAACAATTCCTTAAAAGCATACAGTACAATCTTATTATCACTTATGCATAGGCAATTTCAATTAGGTCAATGGCCCTTATGTCTTAAGAAAAACTAGAACCAGGATTCAGTATAATGGATATGTGAGTAAGTACAGATACTTATCTCAAACAAAAACCTTAATGTGTTATGGTGCATGGTGCTTAAATTCTAATAGCTCCCATCCTATGAGTATATAGCATAAATAAAATGCTACATTTTTATACCCAAGTTTCAGTTCCTAAGGCATTATAATACTTGTATCAGATTCTGTATAAATCCTTGCAGTGTATTTACTAAAGGACACTTCACTTGCTGGAATATATATATTTTTAATATAACTCAGCCAAAGCCGCAAATTCAAACAACAATTACCTGGACTTCACTTGTCCTCCGTTTGATCGTATCTTCTTTCTCCTTAAGATCCTGCTCCACATTTTTCTTTTCCCTAGATGACCAGCAAACAATGCAAGAATATTTAAGAACATCCACTACACCAGGTACTGTTATCCATCCTCCTAAGCCAGTATCTCCTTTTAAATGCATAATAGAACATTAAATTTACAGGAAACCGGTTTTTGGTCTCTTTTTGTACAAATAAATGTTTTGCATATGCCAGGTATTAAAACACAAACATGGATAGGTGGAAATACCAGCTTGGGGAGGGGAGAGCAAGAATCAATGAAATACTGTATTCAGTGATCTCACTGTTGCTATGGAGCAACTGTCTGGTAAAATGGGGGAGGGATTGCATCAGCTCCCTTCTCTTTAACCCTCTTAGAACCAGAGCTGCTGTATAGATAATCTTGTAACTGCAAGCCGAGAGCCACCATATTATGTCCCCCTCCTAAAACTCTAACAGTGCTTGTATAAGCATGTTTGTATAAGCGTGAAAACCCTAAGTACAAACAACACAGCAAACATTTTCCCCAGCATTTTAGATGCATACATCTGGAATCAGTTATCTGCAGAAGGTTTCGATCCTGGGTTGGATCCACCGAGCCACAAATTAGAGCAGTACAGCTAACAAAACATCTTTGCATGGTTTTATGCAAAAGGCAGAAGAACAATTTGCAGAATGCTATGTTATAGCCTCAACAAGACTTATGAGCTATAACCAGTGTGGTAAGACACTGGGATGCAGTTTCATTTCCGTCACAGATCACACTACAGCATAAGAAGACATTTTCTGCCTGTAGAAGGAATCTTTGGATTCTACAGGAGAATAACCTGTGCCCCTGCCCAAATGCAGCTGGACTGCAATTCCCAGCCTTCTTCTCCATTAGCTATGTTGGACACAGCTGACAGAAAGTGCAATCTAACAATACCTGGATAGCCACGCTCAAGAACATTAACTCTGCTGACATACAAATGCATATTTCACTTTCTTGACAGTGCACAGTGTATTTCCCAAGGACTCTGTCCAAAAACCTCCTGGACAAAACAGCCTCAACTGTTTTAGGGAGTTTGAGGGGGTTAGGGAGCCATTCCAGGGAGTAATGTTATTGACTTCCATGTACACAAGTCCCTTTTTTGGACAATGCTTCATGATCCTCCACTTCTGGGGAGCAGAATTATTGGCTTCCATATGCACAAAATTAACAACCCTGCTTTTATAATAAATGTCTCCAAGATTTGTAGGAGACTTTCCCTCTCTTCAAGCACAACTTTAAAGGCTCTTTCCCTCCACCCCAAACCAGCCTATCAGATCCTGCACTGACCACTTTCTGCCTTAGGGAGACTTCTAGGAAATCTTGCAAAGCAGCCTCGCAGTCAAACAAATGGGTTATTCTGCCCCTGAGCAGAGCATATTCTGAATTTTCTAGAACTATTAGAAGGATTTTGGCGGTAACCTCACCCACACTCTAACTGCCTTATTGGCTGTCTTCCCACCTTAACCCTCAGTTCCATGGATGCTAAAACAGCAGCCCAGGACTGAAGGAGAGGCAGGGCACGACGAGGGGAGGATGGGCAGGATTTGTGTGAATTCACAGATGACCACTCGAAGAACTACATTTACAGGTAAGCAACCTATCCTTCTTCTTTGTGGTCTCTGTGAATACACAAATGGGTTAGACTGACAAGCTTTGGTCAATGGAGGAGGGAGTGCCATACCACATAAGAAAGGCATATTGTTCCCAAACAGAATCACCATTTGTGAATCCGAGCCCAAGAGCATGCGGACATAAGAATGAGCAGTCCCGCTCATATGATGACTGTATATGAGTCAAGCCAAAATCCAATACCAAAATGTAGTGGAAGTACCCAACAATGCAAGTAAAGAAGCATACACAGTGGCAGCAAAACAAGCTTGCCTGCTAACCTGTATGTTGCACAGACTGTTGGTAGACATTAATGACAAAGACAAGGCAACAGCCATTTCTACTCTGTAGATGAGTGAGAAAGGAAATAACTCTGGAGGATAGCCCTGACAGTACCAGGAGCAGTCGCTATAGCATTTAAATTAATATACTGTGTAGCAATGAACTAAGTTCATAAATGGAATGGCAGGTGTAAAACTAAGGTCAAAGGAAAACCTCTGACCTGGACAGCAGAGGTACAGGTTTGTTGGCAATGGAGATGTACACCGAAAACTATCCAACAAGTAGGCGGCGTGAAAGCAGAAGAAGCTGACAACTGCAAGCAGTTATAGGAATAGTAGACAAATACCAAAAACAAAAAGGTATGGTATACAAACACTATCTGATCTAAAGAGATAAATGTATGCCAATGTGAAGGGCAATAGACTTGTAACAATGTGAGATTGCACAAGTCGTAACATTGGTAATCAGGAAAAAGGGCTTACCAAGCCCTCAAAAAAAAATGAAGATGTGTCAATAAAGGAATGTTCAAAGAGGGAAAAGGGGCAGTGATCTGATAAAGCCATTTGAAGCCATTATATGAAAGATTATGTCATCAACAGACAAAACAGAAGGCTAATCTGTGCTCAGCAATGAGATGGTTGGGCAAAGGCGGCAGGAAGAAAGCGCCCACACTACAAGGTGGGTAGTAAGACGTCTGGGAAGTCCATCCTGTCCAGAGAGAGTCTAATGGCATCCAACTGGAAAAGAGCTCCAGTAAGTTTGGAATTATGGTGGACATCAGACAGGAGGAAATAGTACCTCATCCAGCCATAATAACACATTGACAACAAGGAATAGTGAGAAGATTGCAAGATTCAAACGCCATGACACACAAGACATGATTCATCTAAAAGTAATGTTTTACACTATTAGCATGAAAACATGCAGTGCTTGGTGACAATGTCAGAAAAAAATATAACAGTGGCTGATCTTACATCTAGAAAACTAATCACACCATTATAAAAGTAAAAGGATTCAACACTGTCAAGTTGAAAGAAATCCCATGGGAACATTATTCCTTCCCATGATGTCCTGCAGAATTTGTATCAAGGATGCCATGGCACGCCAGAAATGGCCAGAACTCCAGGCAGGGGGATGAAAGAGATATCTGTGAAACCCTACTGGGAGGTCTAAAAATTCACTTTGACAGGAGCAAACTGAGGAACTTTCCCAGTAAGAGATTAGATATAATGAAAAGTATATCCAAGGAGAGGCATATGGTGATCCGGTGGGATAATCAAGCAGTATACCAGGAGTGATATGATGTCGATCCATTATGAAAGAGTCATGGGGAGAAGAATTCTAGAACAAGGGAGCTGGAATAGACTTCAAGAGCTATGAAGTCCAGCTTCTAGCCAAGGTGGTACAAAACACTAGGCATTAGGACAGAAGCTGTACAGGTTCAGCCCAAATATCTCCAAAGAGATAGAGGCTCCCATAAAGAGAAGGGGTGTGTTAAATTACCAAACAGGTTGTCAGAATGTTTAGGGGGAACATTTCTAGCTGCAGCACTAATCCATTGCAACATGGCCAGCATGAATATAAGGGCTTTAGAGACCATATAACAGTGGCACGAAAACCCCTATTATATAGATCCAGGGAGCACAATGAAGTACACTGCGATATGAAAGGAAAATAGTCATAGTCCCAAAGGGCAAGCTGTTCATTGAAGCCACCTATCAAGGGGGGAAAAACTGTTCACTTCTATGGAGAGAACAGTAAGAAAATCATACACTGCTGAAAAATGGAAAGGGAGCAATTGGAATGCAAGGGATTTACTGTAGTGGCAGTTATTGGACATCCCTGAGTAAGTGTAATTTCAGGGCATAGTAAAAAGGGGGAGCACAGGCTTCCCTTCTCGGAAGAATCTCCAGTGAGATTGCAGAATGCATAGTTTTATCAGGGCTGCAGGTGGAGACCAGAAACATCTCCACCTCACCAGAATGACACCTTGAGACAAGAAGTCAAGGAGAACCAGGGTATTATGGTAACAGTCGCCATGGAGAGATGGGACAGGTATGCTTGTCCCAAGATCTCGAAACATCCACAGGGGTGGACAAATCTTTGAAATGGAAGCTCGAATTGGAGGGATGATCCCAAGGGCATTCCTGCCAGGAGCTTTATAATGGGAAAGGATTGAAGCAGTCCCCATTGCAATGAGGTCCCAAACCGGTATGCATCCTCCGTAAGGAACATAAGATTGCACTGACATTGGGGGTTGGCATATGAGAAGGGCACAACAAGCCCTCAGTGCCAAGGGGACAATAGTCATGGTTATTTGATACAAAACAAGCAATACTCATCCAGATAAAGGGATGAGAATGGTCTAAGGACTCTTGGGCTTACACAGAGCCATGTGGAAAGAGTAGAAACGTTCTCATTATATATTGTGGTCTTCAGTACAGAAATATGATAGGCCTTGCCAAGTGCAATGGTGAGGCAAGCAGCCATTGAAATAACTTTGCCTCAGAAGTTAAATTCGCATTTAAGTACGCGATTTTCTCAGAAATTGCAGCGGCCCTCTTAAAATATGAACAAAGAAGTAAGAAATGACCACCAAAACGCAGATTGATCCTGTCAAATGGAGAATTTAAAGTGTGACAGGAAAATGAAACTCTGAAGAGTTCCTCTTAGAGGATGCCAACTTATTATTATACAATCAATGATATAGTAGATAAATGATAAATCCCTATCCATTTGCAACAGCAATACACGAAACCCCAACTCAGATTCCCTGAAACACAAGCTGTTTCTTATTTTCATATCTGCAAAACACCCCCAACACCCTCTTATTTGCTTTTTAGTAAATATTATGTTCAAAGTGTTACTTTTTTCAAGAAAGCTACATATTATTCTTCCTTTCCTTAGGAATCTGTAATATACACATGGTACCACCAAGAAAATCAGTCTTTAGAACTATGTCTTGCACTTTTAAAATGGCATTTTCTTTCAAGTTCTTTCAAGTGGAATTTGCTTCTAGTGAAGTGGAAACTATCCATTTCAGTTTTGTCCAGCACTAACTGCAAAATAGATAAAATAATAACATCGCTTTCATGCTGTTCAGTGCTTGCTTGTTGAATCCAAACTATTGGTAAAACATATTCACATTTGGTTTCAAAAGCCATAAAGAACAATTCTTTTGTCTGCATATAATCCAAGTACATCTAAAAACAGGACAGTCAACCATTAGAGATCAGGAAGAGGGATCTGTGCAGAGCAGCCTGTGGTACATTTCAGAATCCTGAACCTGTGTGTTGAACTGCCATATTCAACAGAGAGAGAACTACTACAAAGGAGCCTTACATAAATGGAGTCTCTGCATTAAAAAGATACTGATGGGTAGTAACTGTGCACCCAACTCTTTACTGAATCAGGAACTCAGTGGCAGTGGGAAATAGCAGTGTGCCTCTAAGTTATTTCTTGATATCATCCAATTTCTATAAATGATTTTCTGCCAGTACTTCCTATTTTTATGTTTATGTTACAGTCAGATATAAATTCTGGTTGCACTCCAAACAGTAGCACATTTTAATGATGTTCAAAATTGGAAATTCTTTTAATTTCAACTATGGACAACAGAAAGCATAATTTAAACAAAAGAGAATGGAAATGGTATGAGTCATTTGGTCCAGCTCATAACAACAAACTCATTTATTTCTTCTCATCTGTGTTCCTAGCTTCATTTTCTAGTTTTCTCCAAATGAAAATAAGCAAGCTACACAGCATCTTGACTAGAGCTTTGAGATAACTGATTCAACTTAACAAGCAAATTAACTAATTAACTGATTCTGTTTTTCTGTTAGTAACTGTTGACTGAAGGATTCAGATATTCTTTAATGAATTACTTTAAATTTTAAAATGTCAAAATTTTTAGAATAGATAGTTCATCCTCTGGTAGACTTAATAAGAGTAGAAGGCCTGAGGAGAAGGATCAGGATTAGGATGGGGGGAAACACATATCATGGCTCTCTTGCTAGGCAGTAGAACCCAACAGAAGAATAGCTTGAAAGCAGTTGAAGAGATGGGATTGGGCAGCAATTGAAGAAGCAGCGTTCTTCACCTATACTTTTCCCCTTTAAACTGTGAGTTGCAGGAATAATACATTTACTTGCAGTTAAATGGAAACATTGAGAATTTTTTTTTAAAGCTCTCTTACCTCTGTAGGTCAACTATTTCATTGCTCAAAGTATCTAGCTCTTTGATTGCAGAAAAATCTGCTACAGGACTTGGTCCCAGCGTATTCTGCAAGATAAACAAGGAAATATGATTTGTCCCTGATCCTTACCAGAACTGGCAACCCCAAAATGTAGTGAGGCAAACAGCTGACCTGGCATCCTGTCCCTAGCAAAGGGCAAGGGTTACATGATTTGCTCACAAGCGCCTTTGCTGTAACTACATGTAAAGATTTAACAATTGAATGTGCTTCCTTTGATCCTACCAGCTTTTCTGATCTGGTACTAAATAGGGCTTACAATAGCTAGTTCTCTTTATGCTCCTTGTGCATATTGCTGAGTGATGGAACCAGCAGCTATTGCCCAAATAACATACTCCATAATCTGCATATTGATTCATTATGTGGTAATGAGCTTTTGTTGATAATTGTTATATTGCATTTATGTCAGTTAGAATTTTGCAAATGGTTCTGAGTTCTGTAGTCATATTCCATAGTTGCATTCATAACATATAGCTCATGACACAGCAGATGCGAGGGGGGAAGCTTGTAGAAAATGAAATTGGTAATTAAATTGTTGAAGTACAACTTAGAATATTTTAAAACAATATTAAAGTTTTATAACTATAGTTCTACCCTATCAGAATATATGGCACTGCTTAACTTGCCAATATATTTTACATTTTATTCCTTATAAAGTTTGGAATATTTCCTCCCTTAACTATCAGCAGTATAACTCTGGTCTACTTTACTAATATACTATCAGTTAATTAGTGCTGAATGCATTCCATTTATGAATTGCATTACTCTATAGCAGCCATAGGAATCAGCATCCTCCAGATGCTGCTAAACTGAAAGCCCCAGCATTCTTCACCACTGGCAATGATATTTAGGCCTGATGGAAGCTGCTGTCCAACATCATCTTGAGGGCCACATGATTCCTATCCCTGTTCTACAGTATTAACGCTTCATACTTCATAGACTGTATGACATTTAAAGTGTAATTCTGAGGCATGAACGCATCTTACATCATGGCATATTCAATACCTACTCACAGATATAGAACAAAGAGAGATTTAAAGAAATAAAGTACTTATAAATGAAACAATTCTAGTACTGTTTCCTTTATACAAGTACCAAGGTCAAACACCCAACATACCATTTTGTATAATTTTCAGATGGAGAAGAGACCTTTGAATGAGAATAGCTATAAGAAAAATAGCACTACCTTGAAAATTAAGCAGCAGGCTACTGTTTCAAAGAAAACATGACATGAGTAAGATGCTCATTATTAAACAGTCAATATTGGAAAAGTGAAGAATCTCTAACCTTGAGATGGCAGATTTAAGAAACTGACAGTATAATAAAGATGTAAAGCAGAATGGTGCAGAATGGAAAATATAGTCCAAACTAGGAAAGACATAGGAGGAAAGCAAACATACGAAAAATATTAGTAAAGCAAGATATAAAAGCAGGCTTCCCCCCCTCCAAAAATAATGCAAAAAATAAAATTGATATTACTGAATTCAAACAGAAAGTAGAACTCTTTAAGTGCTATTTCTGGGCAAGAAGTTCATTTGTTCTGGAGATAATGTAGCTTAGCACAACCAAGAAGAAACCTTCTAGTGCCAACAAAACTAGATAATAAAAACAAGTCTGATTTAATGTGGGTTTTTTTCACCTTATATTTATTGTTTTAAAATAAGCGACACAACCACCAAATGTAAGACTCAATGATTAATCAAATTGAAATTATTATAGGATATTGTTAAAACAAAGATGTTAGGAATCATGCAACTCCTTAACATGAAGATATTGCAATGATGCCAAAAAGTACAAAACTGTA
>CM034706.1:194753486-194768936 GCA_020142125.1 Phrynosoma platyrhinos | reverse complement strand
CATACTGATCACACCCAGTCTCAGACCTCTGGATGATTTCCTCCAACAGCTTCATCTGGATGTTAGAATCAATATGGGACAACATGTAGTCTTGTGGAACTTCACAGGTTAATGGTCAGGAGACTGAACAACATTCCCCCCAGCCTCATCCGCTAGGAATGCTCAGCAAAAAAACCTGGAATCACAGCAGTACAAGGCCTCCAAGTCCTGTATCAGCCAAACAACGAATAACTTTAGATTTTAAGCAAGCTTCTTCAATCATTTCTAGACTACCAATTTGGATTTGGAGATGAGCTCCATCCTAGGCAGTAGTTCCCAAATTTGGATCATCAGATGTTATTGAATGTCAGCTCTCAGAAACCTGTCAGTAAGACCAATTGTAAGGAATTTTTGGGGTTGTAGTCCAATATTTGGAGACCCAAGTCTGGGAATTACTACAGTTAAAAATGCACTATTGGACAGTAAGGCACATTTAGGCAACTAACAAATCATAGACTTTGGCCTTAGAAACTTAACACCAGATACATCATTTAGAAAGTTATTTTTATTGTCTATTAATGCTTGCCTGTAATTTGTGATAAGGAATGATTAGCCTGTGAAAGAAATAAGGACTCATACCTGTGTGTAATTAAGAATTTTTGGCCTCCCATGAAGTACACATAGCACTCAATAAAGGGGGATACAGACAGACTAAAAGGGCCAGGACGAACAGATGCACAGGCCCAATCCAGCCATCTTCTGCCTTTAAAAGGAGCAGATAAGATCCGCTCCTTTTTGGGGTGGAAAAAAGGCCCTTCTCCCGAAGAGCCAGCTCTGGTGAAAGTGGCGTTTAAGCGCCACACTCCCAAAACGGGAGAGAAGCCAGCCACCATGTACACACCATTCTGGCTTCTCTCCTGCTTGGGAGCGAGGCACATCTATCTAAATGCCACACCCCCAAGCCAGCCCCAAGCAGGCTCAAATGGGCCATCTGATTCAGCCCAAAGTGTAATTGCACAATAGTGTGGAATAGTTGTCATCTAAAGCCATGGATTGAGCAGCTATGGCATGGGTGGAAGTTGCCCACGAGGTGTGCTTCTTCATGACACAGATATTCCTATGCAGACTATATATTTTGCCATTTGTACAGTCGTCTCTCCATATTTACGGGGGTTAGGGGAATAAGACCCCCGCAAACATGGAAAAATTATGAATAACTCTGCCCCCCCCCACTCAGAAGCCAGTTAAAGGGTGGAGTGGCGTGGAAAAAGGAGCAGGAGCCTGTGCTCCTTTCCCCCCACCCTCCCATCCCTTTAACTGGCTCCCAGGGGGAGATCAGGCAGGGAAAGGGAGGAGGAGCCTCCATCCCCCCCAATTCCTTTTCTCAGAAGGATTGCTGCTGGGCTGCTCAGGCAAAAATCTGGCTGGGAAGGAGTCTTGGGAATGGAGGCTCCTTCTCCGTTAGCCAGCCCCATCATCCTCTGGACAAACCCAGGGAGTGAAGGGGCAGGCAAAGGGACTTGGGGGGATGGAGGCTCCTCCTCCCTTTCCCGGTCGGGTCGGGTCGCTGCCTGGCCAGCCAGGAAAAAAATGGAATTGACTCCTGGACTTTTCTTGCAAGGGGAAAAGCCCAGGAGGGAGGGGGAGGCCTAGCAACCTTGACTTCGCGAATAATCGAAACCGCGAGTGTCAAGGCCACAAATACAGAGGGCTGACTGCACTGTGGTTTCAGATTATGGTGGATGCAAACAGTTACTCCATCACTGACTCAAATCATAATCCAGTAGTCAAAATAGTTAATTTTACAAATAAAGAATGAACAGCCTACAATGTTTCCTTGGAAAGTCAGACTAATTCTACTAAATGGGCAAAGTGCGACAGAAAGATTAACATTAAATTAAGTAATACTTTTATTTTGAGTTCAATGGAAAGAATGGGATGTCTTCTACAACACCTATGGAATACTAAAAATATTAATGCAGGGGTTCTATATTCAGCATGCTTTGAATATGTTTAGTTTAAAAGGTATAAAACTGGAATTTAATTCAATTGTAACTAATTAAATTAAATTGAATGAACAATATTTTTAATAAATTAAATATAATTAATTTAAATTAAAGGAAGATCGTAAGAAGTTAGATAATAAAAGAATTTATAGGAAACCACAGTGGAGCAAAGTGGAAATATTAAAAAGGAGAGTAGTATTGCAATGTAGTATTAAATAAAAAATATTATCAGTTTATTAAATGAAACTTGTAGTTACTTGAAAATAAATTCAAAGAAAAAATACTTTAAAATTACATATTTTTTTTTTTTGCAAGATATTGTAAAAGAAAAGGAATTTAATAGGACTGAATAAATGGCTTTGCATGTTTGCAGAATTTTGTTTAACTCTTTATATGTCATATAACCATAATGTGAACTTCTTGCAAGCTCAACTCAGCCAGGGAGAATATTAGACAGCAGGGTGGTTGGTACATCAACAGAATTCCAATCCCATCTCAAGTTCCCACCATGAGATATTCACATTCAAGTGTTCCTGTAGCACTTTTTAAAACACACAAGGATGCGAGTGTGCTAGTCCCCCCATCACTGCTTTGTTTGTATGAAAGCAATGTATAGTAAGAGGAAAGCACTGTATACCCATAAAGGCTCTTTGTATGAGCAAGAAATCAGTTATTGCTGACATAAAGAGCCCCCGGAATAGAAGAATCTCTCCTCTACTGACATGCTTTTACATGAGCAAAACATCAACAGGAGTCACAGCTATCTGTCTCTGCCTCATCTACTTGAACATGATGGAAATAAGATGGCTGTTTTCATTACTCAATCTAAATGAATCCACAATACTGTCATACTAGTTGTGATCGCAGAAGTGCAGAAGTTACCAAAGTTGGGGACTGAAACAGAAGGGGAAAGACTGCATGCATCTCAATAGTCTTCCAATCATTCAGTGTTGATGTCACCCATAACCAGATACTTTGCCCTCTACCCTCTATATTTATGATGCTCCTGTATGTAATATGCCTCAGTCAGGCTCACAATCCAAAAATCAAAATATTTTTAAAAATCAAACCAATGTAAGACAACAGATCTCTGTTCTACCCTATTAACAGCTTTGCAACTACCAGCACCATATTTAGCCACAACCCCCAAAGATGCATCTATTTGTCCTCATGTCTTATTTGAGAGCCCCCCCCGATATTTATATTTGTGCCCTGTGATCATGATCCAAAGGGATAACCCCTTTTGGTTTCTCGTTTTTTAGTGGTTTAATAAACCCCTAAATCAGAATGGGGAAAATGAGAGCTGAGGGTCACATGAAACCTTCAAGTCTTTCAGCCCCCTAACACCCCAAAAATACTTGGAAAAGGTTTTGGGTTTTCCCCCTCAGACATCCCCAAAAATATATGGAGCACAATTTAATTGTACTGTTCTTTTAATCTGTAAGCTGCTTTGTGTCCCAATTTTGGGGGAAAAGCAGGATGATGAAGATGATGATGATGATGATATAATACATTCCATGTGTGAATCCTTCCTGAATAGTAAAACAGAAGAAATAAAGTACCGTAGATGCTCAAAACCAGAAATATCCCAGAAAGCAGCAGTATACTAAGCGACAACTAAGAAAGCAACAACATCATTGCATTGTTTTTGGCCTCCTGGGCTATTTTAAGCCTAGGTGGAGCCTTTTTTAATCATTAAACTAAGTGGAAGCTGATTTCCAGGTCACTTCCTTAAAAAAAAAAGTCCTTGGATGTATAAATGACATTGTTTCCATGTCCTGCAGCATGTGCTGAGGGTTTTTTTGTCCCAAAAATAATTTGGAACATTTTAACAGGGGTGGGGGGTTCAGTGGGTATGTGTAGTCCTCCAAGGTCTCATGGGGATTAATGCAGCCCCCCAACTGACAATTGCCTGCCCCTAAACCCAGATATTTCTATTGATTTCATCCTGTACTCTGGCAGGCTATTCTGATGATTCTGTGCTGTTGGTAATCTCAGATGGATTCTATGTTTAGAAATGAATGCTAGCTTTTGAGAAATTAAAATAAAAATTCAGTAAGTATATCTCCCACTACTATAGCAATCTGTCCCCCAAATTTGAGGGGCTCCTTGTAATGCTATGCTTGATTTGCAATCTGCAAATGGGGTTGTAAACTAAAGCCACTACTTCAATCAACCTCAAATAATTATATATACTGTATACTGTGAAATGTGAGTTCCAAACTGAGTTAATGGTTCTGTTATTCTCTACATCTGTGGACTGAACACATTGCCTCCATCTACATTAGGGTCTGCAGCTTGTGGAGATAAGAGGACTGCATTCCTCCCCTCACTACTACAGGGGGCCACACCTTGCTGGTGTCACCAGAACATCATTTGAAAACTTGGAGAGTACATACATTATATTAAAGCAGAATTTTATTTCAGGGTATCTTTTGGGGTTAGGGTTGAATTTCCATAAAATTAGGGGAGGGGAGTATCACCACCAAACTACCCAAAATTCAGCAGGTTATGGAAAGCAAAAACTGTAAAAATATTGGGCCTATGTAGTCTATGTCATATCTATGTTGAACCTATGTGGTCTGTCAGTCTATAGAAGAGGCTAATGAGCCTCCTCAATAAAACACAACAGGCCCATTAAACTTAAGCCCCTTTAAAACCAGGAGGATTTACTTCTGATGACACCATGAAAGACCCATTATTTTCCTTTTGTCATCAGTATTCACCTACTGACATAAAAAGTGTTCATCAGGACTTTTTTTGCCAATGCAGATCAGAACCCCAGTAACAAGGTATAGAAAATAAGTAGGATATTTAGAAATTGAACTATTTCTAGCTCAAATCAAAGACAAGTCATTAATATACTGAGTGTTATGCAACAGTTTTGGTTGATTAGAGTTCATCTTTAACATTGAGATCTTTTCCCTTCTTTTCTTTCTTGGCATCTTTTCCCTTTGGTTCCTGTTTTTCATTAATTTTGTTATACACAACATCTTGTCTGTCTCTTCTCTTCCATTCTCTCTCCTGTTTATTAGAACAAATTATAGGAAATTAATAGAGTCAAACTTGTAACAATTACTAATGCTTAAATTCTATTAGTTCATACAGACTTTGTCTCCTTTTAACAATCCATTCTTTTCAGTGTGCACATTTTAGCTAAAAACTGAACTCTTATCTTCATCGCACTTCATAACAATACAGAGGTTACAGAATAACTGGCATTATATATTTATCAGCTATGGCAACACATTTTAGTGAAGTACAGCTCGACCTTCTATCTGTGTGGGATCTGTTCTGGACACACACACCCTGCAGATATGGAAAAATTGTCTCTAATGGTGGCATGATGTGCCCATGGCTGATAACACAGCCGCAGATACACATGACAATTGAGGACAATGGGGCTTGCCATCCACAGATGACAAGCCCGCAGATAGTGAGGTCCCACTGTACTACAAGTAAATATATACACTTTATTCCTATTCTTTGTGACTTTGTAAGAAAGAATATAACATATCCTTTATGCATGATGGTAACTTTTGTAACTATTCAAATCCAAACAATCAAATTTAAATCAAAGCTTACAGTATCTTATCTAGTTCTTTCTAGTAACAGTTAATAAATTATTTAATGCTGTTTTTATTAAAAGATGATACTAGTGGACACCTCTGAGGACCAATAAATTGAATGTAATGATTAGATGCTGACTTAATAATTACGTAATTCTGTTTTTGTAAAATGCAATGTAGTTACTTACATATGTGGCACCCCACATTTCATTCCCAGCATCTTCAGCATATTGTTCATCATTTGTGATAAGAAAATTATCAAAAATTGTACCAGACCTTCCCTGTTGGAATTAGAACAGGAAAGCAAGTTACTTAATGCAGCCCATCTATATTCTTAGACCGTAACATAATCTGACATCATCAAAGATATTCCAGTTTGTCAGTTATTTAAGACAGTTCACAACTGTAGTCTAATAAATTCAGTATGTCTTTACAAAGCTGATGCAATCAATCAACATAGCTGCAATAAAATGCTGCAGTTTTGGTGTGATACATTTTTTCCAAATGTACACTTCTAGTCAGCTGCATTCTTTGTTCTCAAACTTGCTTTGAATGGTTGCTAGAGCCTAAATACCCCAAAGACACTAGATCCTATCTGATCTTGGAAGCTAAGCTAGGTCAGCCCTAGTTACCGTAGTACTTGCATGGGAGACTACCAATGAATACCAGGTGCTGTAAATTATATTTCAGAACAAAGAGCTGGCAACACCACCTCTGAAATAGTTTGTCTAAGAAAACCCTATCAAATTAATGGGGACACCATAAGTTGAGAGGCAATTTAAAGGCACATACATTTAGAATGGCACTGTACATGCACAATGTTCTATTGTCTCAGTTTTGAGGGAAGTCTTTATTCATTTAGGGCCTTTGCAGACTGCCAGAAATAGTGCAAATTGAGTCCACTTTAACTGCCCTGACTCAGTGCTAGGGAATCATGGGAACTGTATTTTTTTCTGAGACATTGAGCCTTCTCTGTCAGAGAGCTCTGGTGCCACAATAAACTACAGTTCCCATGATTCCCTAGTACTGAGTCAGAGCAGTTAAAGTGGACTCAATTTGCACTATTTCTGGCAGTCTGCAAAGGACCTAATTTCTGCAACAAAAGATTGTGAATGGAAAAAAAAATATGCATATTGTAGGCAGCCATTCCATTGTTGACTGAAACAAGTGAAAAATGTCAGTTTAGGTCATCTTTTCAAAATGAATGCTCTGCTTGACATTTGTGTTCTCCTACATAACGGAAAGGCGAGAAATTAGAAACTGGATTGGTTTATTCCATCAATGCAATGCCAGAATGAGTGAGTTCTTTGAACTGTGTAATATACATACCTGTAAAATCTCTAATCCAATGACACTGATGTTAAAATATTTGTAAAGATCAGGATCTGGTGTATATTCTGGGTTGTCAACTTCTGGTTGGACCCATATGCCATTGTAATTGGGGTTTTTAATAATACGAGGTTTCCAAATGCCCTAAAAAATAATGTTTGAGATGAATTTGAATAGTGCTTTTTGAACCCAGTATAATTAAGGTACTATTTGACATAAAACTTGAGTTAAAAAACTAGTAAAAATGGAATATGCTACTATCATTTGATTATGATGTAATGAGTAATTTACAGTTACATGCAGAACCTTCCTAATGACAGTATCAGGAGAGACTACAATAAAAAGACTACAATAAAAATCCTAATAACAATCCTAAACCACTGAATTGTACTTAAATTATTTCAAGTAGGACAAAGTTAGTTCAGTGTGTTATAGATCATACTGATTTTTACCCATGGTTATCAAGCCTGAAATAAGAGGAAACAGAGGAAATAGAATTGTGCATACAGGTAGATCTGCAGGAAAATAAAGCACGCGAGGTTTCATGTCTCCCACATTTTAACCATTCTTTGAATACAGAATCACAAGGTGAAATATTTTGGACTAGTCTTTGTATTTATTATGTAAACTAGGGCTGGGCAGTTGTGGTGGGAACTAATTTTCATGTCTGCAGAAGGTTGCACAGCTACATTTTTGACCCCAAATCATCCAGAAATATGACCACTACTGACTGGAAGTCTACTTCAGGTTTCTACTTTCTGGGTTGGGGTAATTTTTGGTGGTTTTGGGAACTAGGGAGGGTATAGTCAGCCCTCCATATCCCTGGATTTTGCACCTCTGAATTAAATCACCCATGGCTTGAAAATATTTTTACAAAATTAAAAAAGCAAATCTTGATTTTGCTATTTTATATCGGGGACACAATTTTACTACTACCATTGTATATAAATGGACTTCAGCATTCATGGTCTTTGGTATCCATAAGGGAGGTTTGTCCTGAAACCAAACCCCAGTGGAAACCAAGGGTGCACTACATTATATTTATTTTTATCCTGCCTCTCTGCATAGTGCAACTGGGGTAACTTACAACATTAAAAATACACTACATATCTCACAATCCCACCCATCCCTTAAAATACCATTAAACAATGAACAATTTAAAACACACTTAAAATAAAATACAAATAAACAAATAACAATAACTGCAGCAGAGTCAGGGGAGCAGGTTGGGCTGTCTCTTGACGGCTGGGATATCTATTCAGGAAAGGCCTGCTGGAAGAGATCTGTCTTAACAGCCTTTTTAAAGCTGTTCAAGATGGTAATATGATGGATACCATAATATTGGGAGCAGATACCCTAGGAAAAGATAGCATCTACTGTGTAGATCTAGGTAATATTTTGAAGTATTTAGGTGTAAGCTTTTGCCCATTTTTTTTTAAATTGAGGCGTCTGTGAGCTTTGCACGCTCAATGAATACTTGGAGGGCCACAAAAAACAAACAAATAAAACCAAAACAACAACAGTTGAGGCCTCTAAGCTGTACTTTCCAACCCTGATATAAACATATACCACACTTACTTTGTACTCAGGGTTTGGAATCAATGGTGGTGACCATTCCCCGTCCATCTCTTCATCCCAGTCATCTGGTTTCTGCACATCTGGATCATGAATTCTTTCTGGCTGATCCCAGTCCTGATACAATATTTATCAAGATGACCAATTAAGATGATTAAGTCTAACATATGCTTTGGTAGATGAGACAATTAGACTAATGATATTTTTAGATGACCATTTTATAATATTGTTGGTTGATTAGTACCTTTATCATAATTGTTCTCCTGCTGGTAACTTTCAAGAGTGCTAAAATATTTTTCAATAGATACTTGATTATTTCCAGCCTTTCTGATCATCCCCAATTGTGAAGTACTGTAACTACTACCACAAATCTTTCCTGTATGCTCTATTTGAAACTGAAATGTGATTATTTCTTTATTTTATACCCTCCCTTTTTCTCCAGGTGGGATCCAAGGTGGCTCCCATCTTAGATTAATTAACAAATAAAGTCTGAATGATCTCAAAACACAGTAAAGGGACAAGGCCTGTTTTTGCCTCTCTTTTTAAAGTGATTTATTCTAGCATTTCAGAGAGAAGCCAACTTTCATGCTATTACTAGATATGAAGGAGAAAAGTTATGGAATTGCTCTAATGCACTGAGAAAACTACAGGTAGCAAAAACTACAAGTAGTAGCACGGGCTATGTATACCAATTGTGAACAGAACTCTCATTTGGGATTATTAAAGGTTTAAGCACTCCACTGGCACTGTAAATACACTTGGAACTTCATATCTACAGGGGATCTGACCCCCCTCCCACGAATATGAAAAAAAAATATGAGACCTCAGGTCCTGTTATCCCTAATGGTGATGCCACATCCACACGCCACCATTTGGGACAATGGGGCTTACCATCCACACATGCTGAAATCCATGGATGGCAAGAGCCCAGTGTATGCACTTTTCAGAACCACTGGCAGCACTATTATTATGGGGAAAGTGAGTGTGGGTGTGAATGGGTGGGTTTGTTTGTGTGTGTGAAATCTTTCAAAAAAGTAACTAAGAATATAGTTTTCAAGAAGCTCAATCCCAGAAGAATCTTGTAAAAGTGAAGGTGATTTAACAAAATGTAATAACATTATTGAAAACAGGTCTTCATAAAAAGCAAAACATGCTTGGATTCTAAAACCTTCTGTGATGTCTATTGGACTGGGAGAGATCAACAGAATCCAATGACAGAGTATTCTCAGAGTCTAAAGATGGAACTCAGAGAACTGTGCTGGAAACAAGAGTGGAATTGTCTTCCAAACTAAGGCCATATGGCATCATGTTGTCAGGTCTGTAGATCCAAACATTTTCCCTCTTCTCAATTACAGTGGATAACTGGGTTTCTCTGTTGGAAATACAGTTTTTGGAAAAGCAGTGCCTCTCAAAATTAAAAAGTTTAGCAACAGTTGTCCAACACTTTGATGGTGATTGCTGATTAATAGTTCCTGGGTCTTATACACAGATCAATAGTTTTCCCCCACATAGCTGTATGTGGTATATGGAATGTTGGTATTCAGTCACCATATATGACACTGGTGGAATTGCAAGTCTCACCAGCAGCTTTTTAGAGTACGTATTTGATGAAAAGCAACAATAGGATGCTTATTAATAGCTTTATCAAAACATAGCGAGTTAGCTATCAAGGATAGCTTTCTTTGAACTATCAAGTGGTAACTGAGAGATAATGGGTAAAATCAACCATAAAAGGCACACAGTTGTCCTCATTTTTTACTACCTCCTTTTTGTAGGGAGAAATTCTCTTGCTGAATGCCATGCTCAGTTATAAACTATGTCTAGCTTCTTCAGTATAGGTTGTATCTTAGTCCTGGATTCTTTGATGATGTCATTGTTGCATATACAGGTAGGTTTAATTCTGAGTGCCAAACTATATATGATGTTGTTTTATATGTTTGGGGTGGCAGAAATTCCAGTTCAAATATAGAGGTGCATCAAATGCTTCACAAAACAGATCTATAATAATTGTGTTATAGATTATTTCCTGATGGAGATCCAGGAAAGAAATTTAGTGATGTTTTATGCTATATATCCACGCCCTCTCTGTACAAGTGTATAGCACAGCAGACCATAGTATAATGGAGATAACAACAATAAATTTTAATTGTTGTCATTGAGATAAATGTTTCTGAATCAACTTAAGTAGACATTCCCTCCTTCCTTTACTCCAATGAATACAAGGATGCTACAGTCATCTCTCTGAATTCGCTGACTTCCCATTCGCAGTTTTGAATTTCTGCAGATGGGAAGCCAAGAGGGACAAAATGGTGTATATGCGGCCATTAAAAACAATGGGGCTCCAATATTTGCAGTTTTTCCGATTCACTGGGGAGGGGTCCAGAATGGATCCCCTGCTAATCAGAAGGGATGATTGTACATGATTGAAACAGCCCTGGTGGTGCAGTGGTTAAATGCCTGTACTGCAGCCACTCACTCATAGACCACAAGGTTGCGAGTTCAATACCAGCCAGGGCTGAGGCTCGACTCAGGCCTGCATCCTTCCGAGGTCGCTAAAATGAGTACCTAGCTTGTTGGGGGGCAATCAGCTCACAGTTGTAAACCGCTTAGACATCCCATAGCGTGATATGAAGCGGTATATAAATAAGCTGCTTTGCTTTTACATTAATTCTAGAACATACAAGTGCAATAAGCACTAGCTTCAGTGTAGGTAACAAGAGCATATTGGTGCACAAGCTATGACTGGTAGGACATCCAATTTTGACATATACAGTATGAAACCATGATATTCAAACTGAAACTTTACATCTGGTTTCTTGTCCATGGGGTCCTCAATGGTTTCCCTTTCATCCCAGTAATCAGGTTTTGGCATATCAGGATCTACTATCTTCCTTGGAGGCAGAAAATCCCAGTCATCTTCTAAGTTGCCAGATTCAGCCACATAATTATCTATTTTCACTTCGTATGTTAAATCTGGACGTACTATTAGAGTGTAGAGATGGGTAAAGTCATCGGTCTCCAAAAGAAAAAAGAATAAAGATTATTGCATGTCAATACAGAATTATTTCCAGGTATTCCAAATGGTGAGCTTTACCTGTCACATTTATGTAAACTAAATAGAAAAGTGAGCTATTTAATGGTTTAATTCTACTTTATTAATGAACACTATGGAGGCCCAGAAAGTTGACAATATACTTATTTTAGAAGAGAACAGCCATGTTTCTTGCTGCTTAGGTAGTGTGTTTTAATAGACGAGCTCTGAATTCATTCAGAGCCTACCATTCAACCAAAGCCCAAATCAGGACTAGGAAACCTTCAGCCCTCCAAGTGTTGCTAAACTTCAGTTCTAATCAGCCTTAGCCATGGTGATATATGTTGGTGTAATAGCTCATCAATACTCAAAAGGGCAGAGGTTCCCCATTCTTGGCCTAAACAGAGATTGTAACAGAATTCTTTTCTCATGATAAAGGCTGAATACAACCCTAAGTATGTTTACTTCTATTAAATTTCATTGAATTCAATGGAATTATTGTCCAGTGTTACTCAAAAAGGTGGGGGACAGTAACAACAGTGAAAGGGTGTCCTTGATATTTGGGGGAATTTATTAGCCCAACAGGAGTCCTGTGAGAGGTTGGGTAACCTTAAGGGATCTTTTACACCTATGTATACCAATCCTAACTACAGACAGACTCCAGTGTTGATGAATAAAAGGGTTTGTGCAAAGGTGCACACAAAACCAATGCAACTTTAAGAACCATACAGAGCTAACAGAAAGAAAGGTGTGAAAGTTTGGATAGTGAGAAATCAAGAGTCAGAGGGGGTGATAATTACCAGTCCTCCTCTGAGTATTCCTTGCCTAAGAAAACCCTATGAAATCCATAGGGTTGACAGATGACTTGGAGGCACATACACACAGATAGAGATTACTATGTTTGTAAAATTAAGATTTCTGAGAACAGCATATACATGTATATATACATACATTCTGCTTTCTGTATTGCTTGCAAATGTAGCATTGGAAGTAGGCTGTAATTTGTTAAATTAATTTAAATTAAATTTAAAAGTAATTGTTTGATTCAGACTTTTATATAACAGACCTTTCACTCATGCTTTTGTGGAAAACATAATTACAGCGCAGCCACGCCATATGTGGGCTCGCTATACGAGGACTCAAAATCACGTAGACAGAGAGACCTGGACATCTTAATGGTGCATGTGCTCATGGTGTGTGCACAGTGCAGTGCACAGGAGCACCACTGAAATCAATGGGGCTTGCAGTCCTGTGGTACTTCCCTTACATGGGGGGTGGGTGGGGTCGGAATGGACCCCTGCATAAAACAAGGGCCCACTGTACAAGTTAAGAACTGCAATAAATAAATTTAGACAATAATAAGTTTCTCAGAAAGCAAGAGTAAAATTGTTATACCTCACATGTGATGTTTTTCTTAATGAAGTAGTAGTCATCCTTATAGTTGAATATAACTTGCACAATCTTTTTGTCTTCTCCACATATATCTGGTCCTGCAAGAAAACAATAATATTTTTAAAATTCAAATAATGTTACACCAAATGTTGCACCCATCCAGTTTCATGACAATTTGAATACAGACAGTCTTCTGATAGTATTTCTTTTTCAAACTTTTCAATCACCTGCAATCCACATTTTGTTTTTAAAGTTTATATCCCATTTTCTCCCACAAGTGCACTTTCAAAGTGGCCCAAAAAATAAAATAAAAAATTCAGAAGCTAGATAATATATTTTGGAGTACCTTAATGATTAGAAAGACACATAAAACAGACATATAAAAATAGATTAACATCCAGTATAAGAAACATCTGTAAGGGAATATCATTGAACACATATCAACTAAAACATACAGTCAAAGCCCTTTACAAACAGATATGTTATAGTTAGTTGAAGAACTAATGTTGGAGCATATGAGAGTCTATTTCGCAATCCACAAGATGGATATCTGCACTGTAGCAGCTCTGTTCCCAGCAGCCATCCACTTAGCCATTAATAGTGAAGGAATCTGAGAGGATGGCTAGAGTCTGCAGGGACTGAATACAGAACAATGCAGTTATTAGGGTATGCAGGGCCAAAAGTATTTCAAATTTTGTAGCATGTTGAAGCATACTATCACCTATGTTCAAAGTCAAGAATCTGGCTGCAAATGGAAGTTTCTGTATTTTTTCCAAGAGGGTGTTACAGTAGTCTAATCTGGGTGTCATGAGAATGTGAATGACTGTGGCAAGATGCATCTTCATCAGCAAGAGTCATTGTTGTTTACTAGCCAAAGCTGAAAAAAGCAAGACCCCTCACCAACAATACTACTTATGCATCTAGCAGGACATAAGTAGCAAAACATAAGGCAGGAGGGTATAATTGCATATGGAAATGAGGTTTAGCAGAAGACTATTAAATAATAAGTTAAAAACAATACTCTATACTAAATGTTAATATTAGCATTATTTTAATGCAGATTATATGATGTAGCTTTATTTGTTAATTCATTTTTTATTTACAACACAGTTAGCTATTAACAGAATATACCTTTCTGGTTATTTCCCTCTCAAAGATTTCACAGACTGGGAAAAGATGCAGAAAAGAATGACCAAAATGATACTGTATGGAGCGGTACCTACATAAAAAAGCCTATGGCTTTGTGGTGGTCTTATGATGAAAAAAGAGATGTGATAAAAAGATTTTAAAATGATAGCTAATATGGAAAGAGTTGTATTGTGTTATCTTCTTACAATACAACAACTCAAGTCATCCAGTTCTTTACAAGAACTCAAGTCAGCTAATTAAATTTATTTGTAAATTCAGAATGGAAAAAAGGAACTACTTCTCCACATAACACACAGTAAACATAATGAACTGATTGGTATAAAATGGGTGAATGAGTACTATCTTTGATGGCTTTGAATCTGTTTATTGATAACTATTACTTATAATAGCTAAAGAAAATCTCCACATTCACAGCCAGCATGCTTAGGCTGGCCAGTGTTAGAAATAACATGAAAGGAGATCTCTTCTTACATATTTTGCACATAGACAGCACACAGTTATTATTACTGGTAAATTTACTGTATCTTAAGCAATATGGAAGATATTTTTTTTTCAGAGTACTAATCCCAATTCTCTCCCGTTTGTACAACATAATAGCATGAAATGGATATTGTCTCAACATTGATCACAAGACACTGAAGAGAACTTACCAAACATAATATAGTATGGAGAATCTTCATTCATAACTTCTTGATTCAGGTCTTCAGAAAAAAGTTTAATATAGGCACCACCACAATCAACATGTTGGTCATATTTTACCGTATATTGTAGCACTAAGATCTGACCTTCATTATTGAAAGGCCGGAACCTTGCTGACACTGCATAATACTTAGTGTCCTGAGTTGCCTGCAGACCTATAAAGAGAAATTGTAGTAAAACAACCAAATAAAGGCACCATTTAAAAATTTTATTGCACTTTTATACAAATGCACACAATTTTTCTTTGTGTGATTTCGCCAATTTAATTGTGAGGACAATTAATAATAATAATAATAATAAAATTTATTTATATACCACCCTTTGGTAAACCAATCAGGGCGGTTAACACATTAAAACATCATACAAAGTAAAACAGTATACTCCCCTCCCCCCTTAAAAAGTTATTAAATCAAATTACAAAATTAAAACAACAGTTAAAATACTAATAAAACACATACATATATGGCAATCACAGGGCTCACCTGAGGAGGGGGAATTCCTGAGGCGGAGTTCCCGAGGCTGGATAATCTATTCTGGAAATGCCTGCCAGAAGAGATCCATCTTGACAGCTTTTTTAAAGCTGTCCAAGGATGTCAGTTGACGGATCTTGTCCGGCAGGTTGTTCCATAGTCTGGGGGCGACAACAGAAAAAGTCCTCTGGGAGGTAGCCGAAAGCCTCAACTTTTGAGGCTGTAGCAGATTCCTCCCAGAGGACCGGAGT
>CM034706.1:194718224-194736559 GCA_020142125.1 Phrynosoma platyrhinos | reverse complement strand
CCCTCAGCCCTTAAAGGGGAAAGGTTGCCTACCCCTGCTTTAAGGTATCACAAGACGCCTTCACTTAATGTAGTAGAATGTGTATCCTCTCCAGCTGTGCAAACTTGGCAAGGGCAGCCCCCATTAATTCTCTTGTCCCACTTTTTCAGCTGCTTTTCAAATGTCCCAGTTTCTACTCCTCCCTCCTTTGTCCTTAACAATGTTCACTTGGAAACCAATGCCTAAACACTGAGGTCAAAGTGCAAAAACAGTTTGCACTCAAATCAGAAGATGGAAGGGATAGACGGGACTAGAATATTGACCTTCCCTGTAGGCACTGGCAGAAGCAAACTGCAAGCGCCTCTCCTAGTTTGTGTGTTCTTCCTCCTTAATAACTTTTGATATTGTGACCACACTCTTGATGTTGCTTGGTCAAGAGTTCCCTAGTTTTCATCTGTGAAATGTTGGAGGGTATGGCAGTGTCGTGTATGCTCGGACTACCCAGTTGTCCTGAAGAGTCTTAAACAAGAGGATTTAGGTCCAAAACACACTGCAGAAGCAATCCAGTTTGAGTCCGCTTTAATTGCCATTACTCAGTTCTAGAGAGCATCTGAGGAAGTACACTGAAGTCTATGAAAGCTCATGCTGCCAACTTCTTTCTTTCAATTAGTCTCAAAGGTGCTACAAGATCTCTATATGTGGAAATTTTAGTTTATTGTGGCACCAGAGCTCTCTGACAGAGAAAGCTAAATGTCTCACAAAACCACAGTTCCCAGAATTCCCTAATGTTCATCCAGGGCAGTTAAAGTGGTCTCAAACTGGATTATTTCTGCAATGCATTTTGGACCTTAGAGTCCTATGCAGAAAATGCCATATGCAGAGCAGGTTTAGACACAGAGGAAGGAGTATCGACAATCTAAAATGTGTGGATGACACCCTGCTACTAGCAGAAAATATCATGGACTTGGAACAACTGCTCAGGAAGGTCAGGGAAGAAAGTGCAAAGGCAGGCATGTTGCTGAACAAGAAACAAAAATAATGACCACAAGGGTTCATAAATTGAACCTAGGAAATAGAAATAATAAGAGTTCCCATACCTTGGATCAATCATTAATCAGAACGGGGACTGCAGTCAAGAAACAAGAAGGCTGAGAAAAGGGAGGTCAGCTACAAAAGAACTATAAAAGATTCTAAAGAGCGAAGTTATACAACTCAGCACAAAAGTCAGAATCATACAAGTCATTGTATTTCCTGTTACAATGTATGGAAGTGAGTGGTGGACAGTGAAGAAAGAAGATAGGAAGAAAGCAAGCTCCTTTGAGATGTCGTGCTGGAGAAGAGTGCTGAGGATCCCGTGGATATCCAAAGGGACAAACAAATGAGTCCTAGAACAGATCAAGCCAGAAATCTCCCTGGAAGCCAAGATAACCAAACTGAGACTGTCCTACTTTGGCTACATTATGAGAAGGAAGGATTCATAGAAAAAAAACAATAATGCTAGGAAAGGTGGAGGGAAGCAGAAAGAGAGGAAGGCTGCATACTAGATGGATTGACTCTATTAAGGAGATCATGGGTATGAGTTTGCAGGAACGAAGCAGAACAGTGGAAATTAGGGTGTGTTGGAGATGTCTTATCCACAAGGTTGTCATGAATTAAGAGTTGGTTTAACAGAGAGAAGACTTTTGGAGAGGGGGACGTGGAGAGTGAAAGCTGGAGGTGGGATTGGCAGAAGAGATGGATATTTCATTTTACAAGCATTGCCAGAACAAGACTGACTTAGGGTCATTTGGGGAGCTACATTCCTTTCCTAATTTTCTTTTCTTTAAGGGTGTAGGAATGGGTAATAAAAAGGACATGGTGGCAAGTTAAGAAAGAACCTTCCTTCTTGTTTTAAACTGTAGGGCCTTCCAATGAAAGTCAACTTGAAAGGAAGTGCGGTTGAACTCTGTGGGATATGCCTTTGAATGAACAAACATAGGGCTGGTCTGTGATGGGCTGTTGGGTCCTTTACAGTGTCTCCTACAGTGTCTTCATCTGGACAATCGATGAGACTTTTTTTGGTGGAAAGAGGTGCAAAGTCCAGCAGAGCAACGAGTTTTATCATAGTGCTTTGACAATGAATTTATTATGGCATAAGGCCCTCTAAAGCATATGCCATAATAAATCAAACAGTCTTTAAGGTACCATAAAACTCCTTCCTTTGTTGTTGTTGTTATTCCTCTTCTGGAAAATGCTTCCATTAGCATTGGACTCAGACCATGGCAATGGCCAGCAAAATCTCACCTTCAAGCAGAGTATGGCAGAAACAGCCATCTTCTATTATTATTATTTGGGCCAAATGTCTAGTATGAAGTATTCTATACTAGACTTGTTTTAATCTGTCTTTGATTGTTTAATAGTAAATGATCAAAACAGTTCCATTATGTTTCCTGGGATTCTTTCATAATAACTAAGATTTTAAAACAAAAAAATTAATGCATCTAATTAAATTAATCAAAATTCAGTTAAATTGATTGCTGTTACTTGTTATATTGAGACATGCTGGTTAGCAGTGCTGTATGTAAGAAGGATCTCATTGCCATTTAGCTTGGTTAATCCAAGTTTATTCTGTGTTTTCTAGTTCAGTGTTACAGAAGGGTGGGTAGTTTGCAGTCATACACATACTTCCTTTAATGGAGGAAGACCCATTAAGCTTTCGTAGACAGTATTTTTTGTTCATGTACTATATTTGTAGATTGTCTCTTAACCAGTGGCTACCAAGGTGATTTGGAATATTTTCCAAAAAGTAAATTCTAAAAATCCCTCTAGAAACCAATAAGCAAAATGATTAGTCAGACAGAAGCAAAAATAGGATAATCAAAACAGGCACACAGATACCGTATTTTATGGCGTATAAGACGACCCCCCATTTTCCCAGTCAAAATATAGAGTTTTAGCACCTCTATCCCCCTTATCTTTATACCTGGTGTATAAGACGACCCTCCACTTTAACCACAGATTTTGCAGGTTAAAAAGTAGTCTTATACGCTGAATGCACAGTGGGAAAAAAGTTTGAATGCCCATTTCTCAGCAGAGAAGGTCAGAACATCCTCTAGAATGGGTTACTCTTCCCATTTGCTCCTGTAAATTTCAGTGGTGGTGGTGGTGGAGAGACAGTCACATTTATTTATTTATTTATTTATTGAATGTATACTTCACCTTTCTTCTGGGATGGGATTCAAGGTAGCTTGTAGACATAAACAAGATTACATTTAAAAGTTATATTCTATAGAACAGGGGTAGGCAACCTTTCTCCTTTAAGGGCCGAGGGACTTCAGCTCCCAGAATCCCAGGAGCTATTGGCCAACATGGGACTATTGGCCAACATGGCTGAGGCTTCTGGGAGCTGAAATCCCTTGGCCCTTAAAGGAGAAAGGGGGAAAGGTTGCCTACCCCTGTTCTACAGACTGGGAGCAGTCGTGAAGAAGACCATCTTCCATGTCCTCACCAAATGTGCCAGTGAAAGTAGTGGGACTGAAAAGGCCACAGGTAAAGGCCCAAGTCCTTATTGTATCCTGCCTAGTATTTGCACTGAATGGAAAGTCAAGTTGATGAGCAATATTTAAGGGTGTGACATTGTCAGTATTATTATTTGAATGTGATATGTGGAGCAATGATGTCAATTCTAACAATTAGTGGTTGGAATGTGTCTCTTTGTTAGAACAAGTCATTACAATAGTCTTTTGACATCAGTCAAGAACTAGGGAGTTCAGTGATGGATGGGGTAAGGTGAAATAGGTAGAACGAGTTGCTACTGAGGTCTCATTCACAGAGCTGCCAAAAGTTGAAATTAACTTTTAAGCAACTTTAAGAGTAATTAATTTGTTCTGGAATCCTGTTGGTGCACTATGCTAGTCCTTTCACCTTTTTTTAAGGCTAAGTGGAAGACATAATGTGCCAATACAAAGCCTATTTCTCTGGCCCCTTACTTCCTTCACTACGACTGTGGCTCCCCCCCCCCCGTGTGCTGATGTAGTACATTGATAGGATTTTGTCCTATGATAGGTGGTAGTTCTTGAGGTAGAATTTTAATGTCATGGGAATGGCCTTGTCCTTGAGGCTATATTGGGAACTTATGGTTTTGTTGTTCTTTATGTTGCAAGGAGGAAATAGATTAGTGTCATATAACAAAAAGGTGAAGGCAGCAGTCCTGTTAAGGCAACATAGTAGATGTGTGTGGTTGCTCTTGTGGTTTTTCAGTAGAGATGCAGGGATGGTGAGTGTTTGTGCTAGCAAAAATACACAAGGATCCAGATCCTTACCCCCTATTTGTTTGGATCTATATACCCAGAAAGGAAGCATAACCACATTACCTGCATCCTTTTCGATAGGGGTGCAGAGACCATAGGTATTGCTTCTTTTTTATCCAGGTATATGATTTTAATACTAGTAGTTTTGACTTCAGCCTAATGGTTCCTTGCAACATGTTTGGGCTGCTGTATATTTCCTGGTTCATTGAACGTTGATTATATGTTACCAATTGCATAATAATATAGGAGGTTGTTAATATAAGTGCAAGGAGGGTATGCATAATAAATGAAGATATACGGGTAGATGCCTGACTGATTTGCTGTAGATGGCCAATGATTTCTGACTTTCAGTACTTTTAATGATAGCAAGTAGAATTGTGAGGAATTGTATGTGTGTGTATGTGTGGGGTGGAATCTCAGCCATGACTTTCTGGGTACTGTATATACTCGTGTATAAGTCAGCCTCATGTATAAGTAAAGGGAAGGTTTTAGGGCCAAAATCATGGATTTTGATATGATCCATGGATAAGCTGAGGGTAAAACTTAGGGCTATGTAACAGAGGATGTAAAGGGGGAAACTCCACTTCCTTCCCTCCTCCTCCTCCTCCTCAGGACCTCTCCTAACCATCTAATACCACTTCCATGGTGCTGGAGGAGGAGGTTTTAACATCAAATTGAGAAGAGAAGGCACTGAAGGGAAATGGGGTATTTGGTGGGCAGGAGGACTCCAGAGAGGGAGGAGGAGGATGCGGGGGGGGGGGGGGGGTAGAAGGTTTTAACATGGGATTGAGAAGGGAATTGCCTCTTTCACACATGCACACACTCCCTGCCTGGGCAGCTCTTTCAGAGATCACTGCTGCAGGGTGGTGCTTCTTTTAGGATCTTTCTGAGCTGTATTACTGTATTGACCCGTATATAAGTTGACCTAGGATTTTAGGATCAGTTTTTGGGCATAAGTTTTATACTTAGTTGAATATATACATTATATATCTCAAAGACATTATGGGTAGTGAATCTTAGTATGTTTTTGTTAGTACAGATCTTCAGGTATAAGTCAGTTGGCAGCAACTGGCAACTGTGATCCACTCCCATTTTTTCACTTGCAACTTACTTAGGGCTGTTGCAGCCTGGCCCAAAGGGCCACTCTGGGGGTAGACTTGGGGCAGGGCATCCTGACGCTGTGTGACTGTACACATGGCGTGTGGCGTCAGGACACCTTCCCAGTGCAGCATTTAAACACGCTGCGCTAAAAGGATGTGGAAGAGCTGCGGCGTCGGCTCTTGGGGCAGCCTTTTGCCGCTCTTTTCAGGGTGGCAAAAGGGAGGATAGGGGCAATGGTGTGCGGTTGCTGCAGCCCCGAACCACCGCTCCTTGGGGCAGCAAAAGGCCCTTACTCACCTAAGTTTGTGAAGCTAATTTGGAGAATGCCATATGACTGTCAAAGATCTAGAATCCAGAGTGATACATTCTAATTAGATCTTTATCCCACACCTCTGTCTACTTTTCAGTTTTTAAAATTCTTCAAGAGGGTCTTTGCATCCCTTTTCTTTGTCCCTCTTAACTGTTTTCTTTCTTCAGAATTGCCAATTTCTGCAACAAACTTTTCATCAACAAAGTCACACGCAAGTGTAGCAATTTGCATAAGTTTGACGTGCATAATTTTAACTGCAAAGACAGAAGTAAAAATGTCTTTTAGAACTTCACAGTATATGTTTGGAAATATACCTCATCACATCTGTGACATCCTAGTGTATAGGTCACAGTGGGCGAAGAGAAGACAACTCTAATAAGTGGAAAAGTGAACAAAACTAATGCCTGAACCGGCAATTCCACCCTGCCAGTGATTTCTAGAGATAGTTTTTTTATTAGTTGTTATTTCATGCAGGAACTAAATTTAGAAAATAGTACATATAATGTAATTATATAAAAGGTCAATCATCAAGAACATTCTTGGCATAAAGTAGAAATAAGAAGGCGGAGGGGGAATCCACTTCCCCCCTCCGGAACAATTTTTCAGTTTTTCTAATGGGGAAAATAATTGGAAACTTTGTAGTACCGAGGAAAAGTTCTGAATATTTTATCTTTTGAAAGGATTAAAATGCTTTTTAAGGATTTGGTTAATGAAAAAGTCAGGAACTTTGTAGCAGAAACATTTGTCTGTGAAACAGTCTACAGAATTTGTGTGTTCATATTGTAGGCATGAACGTCACTCAGATCCAAAAACCATTTCTAAACTTAATAGGTGTTGACATCCTCATGAGAGGAGCATATGGGGAGGTGATTTATTGGTTGTGAAGATGTACAGTTGGCCTTCTGTTTTCACAGGGGATCCATTATGAATTCCTCTGGGAAAACAGACACACCAATATTCAAGCCACATAGGCTTGAATGGGGTGCACCCCTTTGGGCATATGCAGACGCACGCCCCATTGATTTTAAAGGAGGTCGCCCCTCCGTGAATATGCAAAACTGTGGACCTCAAATCTGCGAGAACGGAGGGCCGACTGTACTGTGGGAGAATTCAGCATTTTCACTGCTGAGTTAATCTTTATATCTAAATTTGCTGCTGATTTAGTCCTTAAGATTGTGATTGCTTCTCTCCAAATAATTTAATTTTGTTTATTGTGAATTATGTGCTTTCTGTTTTTATTTTTAACCTACTTCTGAGATGGCAAAGCTAAGCTTAGGTAGTGCTTAGGTCAGGGGTAGGCAACCTTTCCCCTTTAAGGGCCGAGGGACTTCAGCTCCCAGAAGCTTCAGCCATGTTGGCCAATAGTCCCATGTTGGCCAATAGCTCCTGGGATTCTGGGAGCTGAAGTCCCTCGGCCCTTAAAGGGGAAAGGTTGCCTACCCCTGGCTTAGGTAGTGGTTTGAGTGTTGGACTAGGACTCTGGGGACCAGTGTTCAGATCTCTGTTGGAGCATAAGAACCCACTGAGTGACCTTGGGCAAGTCACACACTCTCAGCCTCAGAGGATGGCAGTGGCAAACCTCCTCTGAAGAAACTTGCGAAGAAAACCCTGTGATAGGTTTGCCTTAGGGTTGGCATAAATAAAAAATGACTTGGAAGCACACAACAACAAAAGGTAGCATGTATCAGTTTGAAAGTTGTTGTTTAGTATAGGGTATATTTATATTTGCTTGTATAAAGTTAAGACCTCTGTGTTTTTAGATTTCATAAATGTGCCAAGTAGTGCAGTTGTATGTACTTAGTTATGAACACATTGCTAAAGTGGTAGGATACATTTGATGTCATTTATAGGCTTATCCTGTATATGTCAGTGTAGAACAGTAGCATAACAGGCTAATCATTTTACCACTGCAAGGTGCTGTTGCTCCTTTTCCATATTTAGGGGACCAAACATGTCACAAGGCTGATCTTAGTGATGTTGACATCTGTCAGATTGGAGATTGACAAGAGCTGGAGATCAGTATATAACCTCTGCATAAGAACCTGGCTTAACAGGGTATGATATATTGCCATATTTGAAAAGTTGACATTAAAATTGAGATCAGTACAACTACTTTGTTTCAGTGTGGCAAAGATTTATTGTGTTTGCTTGTGAAAAATCATTTCCTTGGAATCCACAACAAAATCAGCTGAGGTTTTGGAGAACCTCATTTTAATGGATATACAATTGTCAATAGTGGTCCAAAATATGCTGCAGAAATAATCCAGTTTGAGACCACTTTAACTGCCCTGGCTCAATGGTAGGGAATTCTGAGGACTGTAGTCAAACTACAATTCCCAGGATTCCCTAGCACTGAACCAGGGCAGTTAAAGAAGTGTCAGACTGGTTTATTTCTGCAGTGTGTTTGGACCAATGTTGACTTTGGAGCCATTATATCAAAATGTCAGTTCTGCAGCAAAGAAAAAAGATTTAAAAGGCTGGGGGTGTGAGAAAGAAAGGGAAGAAAAAGAGACACTAAAATGTATTAAAGCCCATTATCGGTCACAATTTTTTGGATAAGAACTTAGTAAGTCTTGATGCATAGTCTTTTTGTATTGTTATTAAACGTTTTTTAAAGTAGCTTTTAAAATGTATTAGAAAAAAGTTATAATTGAAATAGCTATGGCAAAGATCTGTGCTGTTGAAGTTAAATTTAATAAGTCTTGATGCATAGTCTTTTTGTATTGTTATTAAAAGTTTTTTAAAGTAGCTTTTAAAATGTATTAGAAAAAAGTTATAATTGAAATAGCTATGACAAAGAGCTGTGCTGTTGAAGTTAAATTTACTGTTAAAAGTAGAATGACACGGGGAAAAATAACAAGGTAGCCATTAAGGGCCTGTTTTCCAAGGCATAAGCATGGAAACTCCTATAGAAGCCTCTTTATTGTCATGCTACACACATTCAGAATTGTAGCAATATGTTGCTTTGTTACAAAGGAAAATAAATATTCTTACATAAACCTCCTGAATGAGGCCACATAGCATTCCATTCTCATCTGATATGTTGGACTCTCCCTGCTTCCAGTAACTTGATATTCTACATGTTAAAATCCTTAGCTTGTTTTATAAACAGAGAAAATAACAAATGGCTGGAGACCACTTGTAGATATATCTACATGTGAATTATTTTTGCACTTTATTTTTGCACTTGATTACTGCTTTTCGTCTTCAGAGTGATAGATAGGAGGGATTGCATCATGTGGGAGGAGAAACAATTGAGAAGTCTGTCCCATAGCACAATAGCATTACAATACTGAATTGTGGGTATAGGTAAGTGGCTGCTTATTTAGTTCACACTGAAGTTTAGTAATCTAAATGTCATGTTGTGTTGCAGTACAGAGCTAGGTGAAAAGAAGGTTCCATATCTAGCTCTGAATGTGATTACAATGTCCAAGTGTCACTGGATATTTCTGTGAGGGAAATTGTAATTAAGGAAAGTGTACTTACAAACCTTACTTTATTTTTTCTTCCATTATGCTTCATTACAGGGCTCTACCTTAGGCTCTATAACCAAGGGTTCTTGGAGGAATGATAACTAGGATGAAGTATGCATTCTTTAGTCTTAATGAATCTATATCCTTGAGCACACACATCAGAATTCCTTTAGCTTCAAAGCAGTCAGAGCCCTTAAATTTGTCATGTTCTGGACTTACCAGTGGAATTTTGTAAAATGGAGTATATATCCTAATCTCTCCTTCAAAATGACACAGCCTTGTTTTTGCCCTCCTCCCTGCACTTCCAGTAGACTTCCTCAACATCCCATGTCCCTTAGAGGGCTAAGAGTATGACCATGCTTCTCTATTTTGTTCCCCCCTCCTCACAAATGTAGAACCAGATATATTCTCCAAATACTGAGAGGAATGTTTTTTTCCCATACCAATTTGCCTGTATGTTAAGATCTACTGCCATGTCCCCTTTTCAATTGTTTTTATCACATGTGCAGCAAGTAACAACAAAGGAATTAATTCTTTTGGCAATTGTTAAGGTCTTTATCTGTTGTTGCTGTATTTATGTTGTAGCAATTGATTGTATACTGCTCTGGATTTATAACAGAATGAAGGGTGCCTAAAAATGTATTTGGGACCTTTTGCAGTTACTGCTGTTTTCTGAAGGCTAGAAAATTGTGTTCTTGTCATGTTTTATTGAACAGTTTTAGATATAACTAGTCAAAGGCCACATTTTATTATGTATTTGAGTGTTTTGTTTAAAATGTCCACACAGTTTTATGGATGGATTGCAAACTGTATTTCAGAGATCTTCAGTTCTTCCCTTCTCAACCAATTTCACTATTTTAGCACCTATAGGATGGGAGGTAGTTCTGGTTCTACCAGTTATTTAGCTTGTAGTACTGACTGTGATGATAGGCCTTAGCATGTAAATCTGGGAGATTTTTCTTTAATTTCTTTATGCTTCCATTGCTTATTTTAAACAGAGACAGGAGAGCCACACTTTGTTCCTCAAATTGCTGCTCTGATTGCGATAGATTGAAGACTGACAGTGGTAGGAACATGCATATTGGTTATTGTGAAGGGTTATGTTATGTTGCAGAAGACTTGAAGATTATAGAGATACCTCTAGATGGTGCTGTTATTTTATGCTGAACCTTTCTTTTGATTTAAAGAAGTATGTATCTCATTCTGCATATGGAAGTACATTGTATCCCTTTCTTTGTAAATTAGGATGGAATTAAAATTCTAGTATTTGTTTAATTTGAGCAGATGGATGCTGAGAATCTATTGCATATTACACAGGATCTATGGCTGGGTCTTCTGGTACATATTTATTTAGGTAAGTTAGGTAACTCATTCTGGTTGTAACTGCAATCAACATGTGTTCAGCCCTCCCCTGCCTGTGTCATTCACATTCATAATGTTCTGGTGCAGCATTCATGAGCTGGTGGAACAAGTTCTGGAGAGTCAAGTCTGGGAACAATTATTCTATATTGTACTAGACTGCTGGGAACATGTATATGTATCTGCAATTTGAAAATAACAGTATCACCTTTGTGCTATGATAGTTCTAATAATACTGAGGATAGCCTAAGAGTGCAATAGGACCAAAACATGTCATACTTGAATACCTGCCTATAGCAGTTGCTTGCCTGAGATAATCTTTTAGCTTAGAGAAGATGCTTAAGAGTTCAAATTCTATTTGCATATGCACTAAACCAGCTGTCTGTTCTCCCTTCCTTCTTTAGGGTTCTACCAAAAAAGATAATGCCTCTGGCAATTCTTGTTTTCTTAGTTGTAACAGTGCACTGCTGCTTTCTGGGATATTTCCTGGTTTTGAGCATCTACTTTGTTTCTTCTGTTCTACCTATTCAGGAGGGATTCACCCATGAAATGTATATCATCATCATCCTGCTTTTCCCCCAAAATTGGGACACAAAGTGTTTTACAAATTACTTACTCTTTGGCCTCAGCATAATTAAATCAGTCATGAAGAGATGATTGTAGTGGGCTCAACATCTGTCTCAATCACAATTCACTATCAGTTAAATAATGCTTTTCTACTACACTTCCCATCTCTGTGATCATGATATCCTTCTGAGACATCTGATTGCTGTGGGACTTGTGGGTACTTTTTCATTGTGGTTCTAATCCCAATTTGATTAATGTTCTCAGAAGATCCACCAGTTTAGGGTTGGGTTCAGCATTGTGTTTTTATAATGCCTAGCTCCATCTCTGTTTCTCGACTGATGTCCATAATTACTGTTTGCATTTGGGTGAATAAATTGGGATTCAGTCCTGGCAAGATAGACGTTCTGTTGGTTGGCAGAAAAGCCAACTGATATTGGAAGTAATAACATGTTCTAGATAGGGGTTGTACACCTTCTGAATGATCAAGTTTGGAAACTGGAAGTGTTCTTAGGCACAGTTGCTGCAGGAAAACTAAGTGGCTGCTTAAAGGATTAGTTTTGCTCAGGATCAACGTTAAACTGATAAGCTGTGATGGGGAATATAAATGCATAATTTACAAATAATTGGTCAGGAATGGTTTTGTGAAATGGAACAAATAAATCATGACAGTAAACCAAAAGATGTCCCAGCAACCTGTCAAAGAGATACTGAATCCCGTGAAAGTGTTTGAACATCATGTCATGTCCAGTTCTTTGGGTTGATACAACGAATTAATATATCTGCAGTTTTCAGTAATTATCCCTCCCCCTTAAATTTAAACAGTGTTATGGAAATGAAGGCATAGCTCAGTTAACAAAGCAACTGAGAAAAGAAACTCCTTTTTGCAAAGTCTTTTTACAGGAGCCTAGTCCAGCCCTGCCCTTCCTTCATTTCTTATCTTCTGTCAAGCTGGAAAGTGAGGGGCCGATTAAGATGGTCTGCCCCAGGACACTTATGGATCCAGATGGATTCCTGATGGCTCTTGGGGAGTTTCCTGTTGCCTTGGCAGGTGATCCTGTCAAAGCCCTCAAATGGCCTGGGCGGTGGACATGATTGTTCTTAAGCGTCATCTCCCACAAAATGGAGCCAGACGAGCACCCTGGTTTACCAGGAAGCTGATGGTGATGAAACAAGTGGGACAGAGGCTAGAGCGACAATGGCAGAAGACTTGGAGTGAGTCTGACTGATTATGGCAGGGGTAGGCAAACTGTCCCCTTTAAGGGCCAAAGGACTTCAGCTTCCAGAAGCCTCAGCCATGTTGGCTAATAGTCTGGGATTCTGGGAGCTGAAGTCCTTCGGCCCTTAAAGGGGACAGTTTGCCTACCCCTGGATTACAGGCTAGAGTTTATTGGAAAGTCTATGCTGTGGCGGTGGTGGCAGCAAAGAAATCATACTTGTCTGCTACCATTGTCTCTGCACAGTGCCGTCCAGCAGAGCTGTTCTGAGTGGTCAGGGGCCTCTTAAATTCTGGCCCCCAAGAAGAAAACAAAGACCACTCAACAGCTCGCTGTGAAGAATTTGCAAGACACTTTGCAGACAAAATTGCTCAGATTTGCTCTGACGTGGATGCTGTAGTTGACACAGGTCCAATGGATGTAATCTTGGTGCCTGCTTGTCCTGTATTGTTGGATAAGTTTCAGTTTGTGCAGCTTGAGGATGTGGGCAGGATCCTTGGAGAGGTGATGGCCACTACATGCATACTGGATCCTTGCCCTTCCTGGCTTCTAAAAGCAGTTAGAGGGGGACTGGCTGAATGGTTAAGGGAAGTAGTGAATGCCTCACTACAGCAAGGCAGATTTCTATCCTGCCTAAAGGAGCCTGTGGTGAGGCCGTTACTGAAAAAGACCTCCCTGGATCCCATCATTCTGGATAACTGTCAGCCAGTTTCTAATATTCAATATTGGGCAAGGTTCTGGAGCAAGTGGTGGCCTTCCAGCTCCAGAGGTTTCTGGATGAAATGGATTATCTAGATCCATTCAGTCTAGCTTCAGACCTGGCTATGGCATGGAGACAGCTTTGGTCACTTTGGTGAATGACCTGCGCAGGAAACTGGACAGGGGGAGTGTGTCCCTGTTGGTCCTGCTAGACCTCTCAGCAGCTTTCAATACCATCGACTATGTGATTCTTCTGAGCTGCCTTTCTGGGATGGGACTGGAAAAGCTTGCAAAGTTGGGCAGCTTCCAAAGCACACTGGGAGTTCTATCCCATTGCTTTTTCTGACAAATCAGTCATAGCAACAGCAGAATCAGTACTTTCCCTAAGTCAACAAAGTGGAAGTTGTGTGCCTTGTTTTTAAAGTGAATTTTTCTCCCACAAGTGTCCAGAATGCATGACTTTCCATAAAGCCATGAAAGTTCCACATTTATATTTTTAAAAGCTGTGGTATTGGAAAAAAACACTGGTTTTCTTCAAGGGTGCACAGGGCACACACTTAGTTTTTATGAAATACTGTATTTTCCAAAGACTTCTAGGAGCATGATCTACTTTGGAAATCAGGTGGATGTTGACTACAGCTGCTCAAGAGCAACAAAAATTTCCAGTGGAAACTGAAAAACTCACATTACTTTAGATTAGAACAGTGGTTCCACTTCTGTACCCATTGGCAGCCCACTTCCATAATTGTACCCTTCATGCTAGCAAAATGTTTGTAATTAATGTAGTTGCTGTTATTTCAGATGTATATGTTGTAACTGTAACTAAACAGCCCATTGAGATTAAAAAGCAATTGAACAATAAGGTGAACAGACAGTGCATAAAAACATACACAGCAAATGTTCAATACACAACAAATGTTGTGATCCTTGAGCTTGTTTTGAGGCACATAGTTTTTTGAAATTAGGCTCAACTGCTGTAAGATGTAGTCTTAAATCTGGAACTGGATTCAATTTACTATGGCATTTATTTATTTTTTATAAAGTAATCCCCCCACTCTTTCACTAAATATATGTGGGGGAAAATTTAGCTTGTCTGACAGTGGACTGCACCATGATTGGCATTAGGCTCCAGTACCTAGTGTGTGAAATGGCAGACTTATTGTGAGGAGAAATAAGGAGGGGGATACTTTGGTGGTGGGGAAATACTTTAGAGGAGATGTGGGGGATACCATGGGGCAAAAAGAGAATTTTGTCCCACGATGGTGGGGTGAGGCTTACAGGGAGAAATGTGGGTGCTCAGAACTATTGCGCAGCTCAGAGCTAGACAGAATATTCTGGGTGAGGTCTGCCCATAGCACAATAGAGTGACTTCTCTTTCTTTTGATTTGGACACCATAGTCCACTGTATCTTGTGTCTTGCAGCAACTTTGGAAGTGGGATGCTTCTTGCTCTCTGTTTCTGAAGCTTGAAGTTTTTGTGTTAGTGGGCATACAAGGGTCTCCAGCTTCAGAAATGGGGGGTATGATCTTTCCTACTCCCCATTTCTGAAGCTGGAGGCTTTTGTGTCAATAGCCATGCAAGAGACTCCAGTTGCCTTCCTCCACCCTCCTTTTGCTTCCCTCTCTTCCTTCCATCCCTCACTCTGCCAAATAGTACCATCATCCCCACTCCAGCAATGAGGGGGAAAGGGGTGGCAAGATTATGATAGTGTGTGGAGGAGGAAGTGGAAAGAGAGACTTGGAAGAGGTGGCTGCCCAATTAATGGCACTGTATTGAGTTGGCACTCCATCTATTATTTTCCTGTTCTGTTGTCAGCTCTTGTCTCTTCACTTTCTCACACATGCCCACTAGAAACAGCAGCTCCTACTTCTCAACCTCCGTAATTGATTATTCTACCATTACTAAAAAAATGCATTAAGGGGTCCATGCACCCCTTAATGCATTGCTGCATACATCTGGGTTATGTGTACCCCAGGTTGGCAACAACTGTTTTAGAAAGTCCACATCACTTGTTTTGGTGACTGACAGTGGGCTTTATTACTCTTATCTGTTGAATACAGATATTTCCTTCACTGTGAAGGAAATTGTAAAACTATAGTGCAACTAGTATGTGGCTTGAATTCCGGTAGTTTTTCAGTCCTCAGTGGGTGTTTTTGTTTGTGTTTGTTAACTAAGCATCTTTATCTGTCCAGATATAAATAAGAGGTAAATTGTTATCAGTTGATCCTGGATTAATAAACAATGTAAAACTTCATTAGATATTCTTTGATATGTTAAGTTCCCATAGATTTAGCCTTGGTATGAGAAAGACATTGATTCAAATATATTAGACTTTTGCTCTCCATTAAGCTCTTTCTTGCCTTGATGTCATTATCCCAGTACACTCTTGTTAACATCTTTTATGTTTCCAGATGTGACTAGTTTTCTTAAATTTGGGAGGGGAGTGAGAAGAACAAAACAATTTTAGTTGTCCTTGTGGTGACTGAGGTATAAACAGGAAAGTTCCAGATTTTTATGAAGCATTTGTTCCCACGTCAAGTGGGATTGTTGAAAGGGAAGGAGGGGTCCGAGGCTATGATTTCCTTATTGTTGCGGATCTAGATACCTATAAAATGAGGAGAGGCATGCTTGGAAAGAGGGAAATGGCACTTGATCCTTAGTATGCTGGAGCTGGATGTGAGTATCATGGATATGGTTGGATTTTTTATCTTGAGTTGTGATAATGTTCAGTACAGTCTTAAAGTGTTTATTCAGAAATAAGCCCCAGTGAGTTCAGTGGGGGTTACTCCCAGATAATCAAGTAAGTCCTTGTGGAGATTAGACTTCTACTGAGTTCAGATGCACTAATGTTTTTGAAAAATATGTAGTTACTCTTCATTGATGTAGTCTGCATTTATATTTTACAGCATACCAGGAAGGTTTTTTTTAGTGTTCTCAGTTGAATTACTGTCCTTGCCATGAGCAGTCACACGAGGGAGCCAAAACATGGGAGTTCCTATGCTGTATTTGGGCTTGGGACTTTGAAACCTAATGTTCTGTTTTTGTATTTTTCCCTTATCTTAGATCAGCAGAGTACACTTATCCCTCAACTTGTGCTGGGGTTACAGGTACAGGACCCTCATGAATGTGGAAAAACCGCATATAACAAGATCACTATGTTTTTACTTGAGAGAACACCTCTTTAGTCTAGGTCCTTCAGTGCAACTTTTGGTTAAAGCTGTCCATATGGTTACACTGGAGGACCAAGATATTCCTAGAGAGAACATATTAATAAAATCTGTGAATAATCAAATCCACAAAAGTCAATGTTGTAAATGTGGAGGGACGAGTGTAATTCAAAACAATGAATTAGGCTGCCAAACTACTTGCGTGTTACAGTTTCTATTGAGGTGGTTACATTCATGTAGTTACCAGTATTTACTATGCAGTTGTTAAGATACTGAAAATAGTTCTAGCGATGCTAGAAAAATATTTCTAGCAAGCCACAATTACTCAGATGTGAAACACACTGCAGGAATAATCCTGTTTGACACCACTTTAACTTCCTTGGCTTGGTCCTAGAGAATTCTGGGAACTGAAGTTTTCTGAGACATTGAGCCTTTATCAGAGAACTCTGGTGCCACAATAAACTACAATTTCCAGGATTTCCTAGCACTGAGCCAGAGCAGTTAAAGCAGTCTCAAACCGGATTATTTAATTTAATTTAATTTATTCTCCTGATAATTTCTCTTTCTGAACTTTCTTTACTTATTGCTTAAGTTTCATATCGGTCAAAGATCCACAATTGTCTGGTCTTAGTATTAAACTAAAAAAAAAAAAAAAGGTGTTTGCCAGAAGCTCTTTCCTCTATTGACCTACCTCTTGATGAACTTCTACCATGAGATCAGGAATAGATTTCCTATCCTCTTCCCCAGTTCAAAAATCAGAATTGCAAAGGATGAGGGGATTGTCAATATGGCTTTGGCTTGGTACTGACCTACAATGATGCCCTTTTTAAACAATGAAACAGGCAAGCAAGGTCAGCCTTCTTCCCAGCCTCTCAGTTGGGAAATGGGCATTGCACTTTTAAGCTCTAGATCAGTGGTTTACAACTGAGGGGTGGGGCCCACAGAGGGGATGCAAGAGTTGCTGAGGGCATGAGACTTGGAGACCCTAATCTCCCACCTCCTTCCAAACTTTGTTTTGGAGGGGAAGAGAAAGGAGAGGAGGAGGAAAATATGCACACTAAACAAATATTTTTATTCATATACTATGTCAAGTGTTGGGGAGGCACATCCACATGTAGATTTAAAGAGGGTCACAAGGGTAAAAAGTCTGAGAACTACTGCTGTAGAGGAAGGCTAGAGATGTGAAGTCCAGAGAAAAAATGGAAACATTCAGGAGAAAACTGTTTCCCCCTTTTTCCCCCAAAGCCCTTTCCCCAGAAAAATGAGGAAAATAGATTGTGGAATATTTTGTTTTAGAATAATGACTAAAATATTTAAGACAAGATGTTCCTATATTTAACCTCCCCCCAATTATTTTCAAAAACTATATAGCAGGTAGAGTTTTATGCAAGACTGTGTGCAATATTTCATACCATTTGTGGTTCCTGGCCTTGGTTTCCTTTTCTCGGTTGTTTGTATAGAAGTTAGTGTTTTATGTCTGGAGGATTAAATGTGATAAAATGATTTTCTTTGCTTGACTAATGCTCAGCCCTGGTGGCGCAGTGATTAAATTCCTGTACTGCAGCCACTCACTCATAGTCCACAAGGTTACGAGTTCAATATCAGCCAGGGCTGAGGCTCGACTCAGGCCTGCATCCTTCTGGGGTCGCTAAAATGAGTACCCAGCTTGTTGGGGGGCAATCAGCTCACAGTTGTAAAACGCTTAGACATCCCATAGCGTGATATGAAGCGGTATATAAATAAGCTGCTTTGCTTTTTGCTTTGCTTTTATGGAGCCCTGGTGGCATAGTGGATAAATGCTGGTACTGCAGCCGCAAGATTGTGAGTTTGATCTCAGGTGCTCCAAGGTCCACTCAGTCTTGCATGCTTTTGTAGGTCGGTAAAACGAGTACCCTGTTTGTTGGGGGTAATTGGCTTACAGATAAATTGTTAACCACTTAGGGGGTGCTGAGTGCACTGATACATGATATAGAAATGTGTATACTATTGCTATTGCTGTTATTATTTCTTCTTTTTATTGGTTGATTTTTTTTGTTTTGCCTGCTCCTCATAAACTGGCAAAACCAAAGCTCCACAGGGAGGTATGTATTACTCGATTACTGGATTTAAGCAAAACAATTGAAGACACCATCATATCACTTCAGATTGCTGTTCATGGCTATTTTGATGGAATGTTA
>CM034706.1:194700213-194713912 GCA_020142125.1 Phrynosoma platyrhinos | reverse complement strand
GTTCTCCAGGAGTTCTCAAAGATTATTGCTAGTGGCTCTGAGATTATATTTGCCAGTTCTTTTTAATGTCCTTGGATGTAGATCATCTGGTCCTGGAGACTTAAATTCATTTAGGTTGACCAGGTATTCCTGTACTTCCTCTTTACTTATTCTGTGCTGCATTTCCCCTAATAGGGCTTTGTAGTGTTGCCACGAGAAGAGACTATAGTTCCTATATCTTTAACTAGCTCTGTGGATTTTAAGAGGTAATGCTTGACATGAAACCTAGAATTCCTTCCTTGTTATGTGCCTTAAGTCATTTCTGACTTAGGGTGGCTCTAAGGTGATCCTACCATGGAGTTTTCTTTGCAAAACTTGTTCAGAGGAGTTTTACCATTGCTTTTCTCTGAGAATGAGAGCATGTCACTTGCCCAAGGTCACCCAGTGGGTTTTCATGACTGAGTTGGGAATTGAACCCTGGTCTACAGAATTACTGTTAAAACATACTTCAGAGCATGGAAAGCTGTAGTACCCTTTTTTTTATCCCTCCTTTTTCATGTAGCCACCCAAAAGCATAGCTGCTTCCTGATGTTAGGTGCTCCTGTCTATTTTCTTGGAGTGTGACATGAAGAAAGTGCCTAGAAGCTTCTGCTTCTTTTCTGGATCAACAGTAATTTAGTAAAATGTCCAGCCTCACCTCCTCGCCTTCTAATTAATCCGAATTTTAGAGCAAAAATAAAAAAAAATTGATAATTTCTGTTTAAATAATGAATCTCCTGATGGTAGTAAGGTTCTGCTTTGAACACACTAAAATCTGTCCTTAGAGGGCTCTTTATCCAAGAAGGGGCTAGATGTAAGAAAAGTAAGAATGCCATTAGGACATCCTTATTACTGGATATAGCTGCTTTAACCCACAGCCATAAAGCCAGTAATGATCTCAGCATTCTGGTTGCTCTAATAAAAAAGAAGAAATCTGATTTCCAACTGAATTGGAATTAGAGCTAAGACAAATTTATACTTCCCTCCAGTATGTTACAGCTTGCTTCTATTAATTTAATAACAAAAACCTGCTAGCGAGACTGGTAAAGCAGAAAGCTGAAAAGAATGTTATCACATTGATCAAATTAGTGGCTGGTAATATAACTCCCCCCTATGCAATTATTACATTTTTAAAGGAGTTTTACTGCCAGTTATATGAATCAAACACATTACCATCTCTTGACATTAAAAACTTTTTCATATCTCTTAACATTAAAAAGGACTCCCATAGGAGTCTTTAAAATCCATTTCTTCCAATGAATTATAATTATTTATTGTTGTTGTGTGCCTTCATGTGGTTTCTGACTTATGGTGAACTTATAATTTTTTGGGGGGGGGGCTGAGTGTGTGTGACTTGCACAAGGTCATCCAAAGATACAGCCTTGTTAATCTGTATAATTAGTATTACTTGTAGATAGATTCTGCATCACCTTTAAGCAGGGGTAGGCAACCTAAGGCCCGGGGGCCAGATGCGGCCCCCCAAGGCCTTTAGACTGGCCCCAGGCCAGTCCTGCCACCGCTGCTGCTGCCACCCGCCGTGATGATATTGATTATTGTTGTTATTACTTGTTCTTGGGGTTTTCTTGGCAAAATCTCCACAGGGGTTTTGCTATGGCTTTTCTGGGGCTGACAGAGTGTGCATGTATATATATTTTTTTAAAAAATTAATTTTTAATTTTTATTTATTTATTTATTTATTTATTTTTGGTGCTTTGCGCCCCCCCCCCCATTGTCTGAGGGATAGCAACCCGGCCCCTGGCTCAAAAAGGTTGCCTACCCCTGCCTTTAAGACTAACTGAAAAAATTAAGAAGTTGTCAGCATGAGCTTTCGTAGACTTCAGTCTACTTCTTCAGATGCTTGTGGTAGAGTGTAAGTTATGGACAGATAGGAGAACAAGAGATCAACAGAAGAAAAGTGAAAAAGAATGTTGGCTCCTGCAGACCTGGTTAGCATGTGAAGACCCTATGAGTAGCGGATTTATGAGTGTAGGACGCCCCTCCTGAGGATGTGGTTAGATAGTGTTGAAAAGTGTGTAGTGGGTCAGAAAGTCATTATCTCTGTTCAATCCATTGCTGAGGGACTGTAGTTTATGGATGAACTCCAATTCTGCTGTTTCTCTTACCAATCTATTTTTCTAGTTATTTTGTTCAAGGACTGCTGTTTTGAGGTATGAGATGGAATGCCCACGGAGATTGAAACTGATTTTAGGGTATTCCCATTCCTAATGTCTGATTTATGTCCATTTATCATTTGATGTAGAAATGGAAGAACATTTCAGTCTCCCTGGGCATTCCATCTCAGACCTCAAAACAGTGGTCCTTAATCAGGATGTAAAGTTGTTAACTTTGCATAATAGTTTCATTACAAATTACACTGACTCTGATCAAGTTGGCTTTATGTGAGGCAGATGCTTTTCTGACTCCGTCCGTTGAGTGTTCAGTGTTGTACACCATTCCATCTTATCTCACATCCTGGGTTTCTTTAATTTTCCTCAATGCTTTGAAGTTCTACATGCTATGGATTCTGGGAATAGTTTTTTTTCAAACTCTGAGTAATCTTTATAAGAACTCCAAAGCTTTGGTCCACACTAATGGAATAGATTGTGTCTGTTGGTCTAAATTGAGGTATTAGGCAATGATGTCACCTTTCTCCACTACTTTTTGCTCTAGCCATTGAACCACTTTCAAATCAAATTAGAGATAATCCTTTAATAGTGGTTTCAATAATTAATGGACATCAGCGACAAGCCTCGATTTATACAGGTATGTTCTCTTAGGGCCTCAGCACACGGAGGCCCTGGAGCCGCCACCGGACGGAGCACCGCGGGGATGCAGCCTCCGCATCCCGGCGCTCCTGCGGCGGCTCTGGAAGGAGCGCTAAATCAGTGCTCCTTCCTCAAGACAGGGAAAGTGCGCCCTAAAAGCGGGGGGCACACTTTCCCTGACTCAAACGCCGCGGCGCGTCCGGTCGCCGCGACGTGAGGTCATCCCCGGAGCGCCGGCCGTTCGCACGGCCGGCGACTCCGAGGGCAACCTCAGGAAGAGGAAGGGGCGCCGCTCGTGCGGCTGCCCCTCCTCTTCTGGGCCCGGAAGACGGCTCAATTAGCTGTCTGCCGAGGCCCTTAGTTTTAATGGATGTCAGCCAAATTTGTACTAGTGCCTCACCTTTCCTGGCTAATTAAACAGGCCACCGGAGGACTTGCTGAGTGAGTGAGTGGAGTGATTAATGCCTCTTTACAACAAGGCAGGGTCCCAACACACCAAAGGGGGCTGTGCTACGATTCTTCTGAAAAAAACTTTTCCCTGGATCCTACTATACTACAGAATTATAGGCCAGTCTCCTACCTTCCACTTTTGGGTAAGATACTAGAATGTGTGCTGGCTTCTTATCTGGATTCAGCTCTGATCCTAGAGGTCCAGGTTTCAGTAGTGACCAGTGTGGAGAGTAGGCAGGTTAGAGACAGCCCTGGTGACAACCAATAAGGACTAAGTTGGCAATGGCCAATAGAATCATAGAATTATAGAGTTGGAAGAGACTACAAGGGCCATCCAGTCCAACCCCCTGCCATGCAGGAACTCCCAATCAAAGCATCCCCAACAGATGGCCATCCAGCCTCTGTTTAAAGACCTCCAAAGAAGGAGACTCCACCACACTCCGAGGGAATGTGTTCCATTGTCAAACAGCTCTCACTGTCAGGAAGTTCCTTCTAATGTTGAGGTGGAATCTCTTTTCCTGTAGCTTGCATCCGTTGTTCTGGGTCCTAAACTCTGGAGTAGCAGAAAACAAGCTAGCACCCTCATCAATATGACATCCCTTCACATATTTAAAGAGGGCTATCATATCCCCTCTTAACCGTCTCTTCTCCAGGCTAAACATACCCAGTTCCCTAAGTCTTTCCTCGTAGGCCATGGTTTCCAGACCCTTCACTTAACAACTAAATAGAGGCATTCAACACCCTTCTGTTGTGGGAATTATTGTTTGAAGACAAAAGTCTCTGCCTTGTTTGAGACACTAGTGCTTCCAACTATGCTGGTTATGGGTCCTGTACTCTGAAGCAGCAGAAAACAAGCTAGTGCCCTCCTCAATATGACATCACTTCAAATATTTGAAGAGGGCTACCATATCCACTCTTAACTGTCTCTTCTCCAGGCTAAACATCCCCAGCTCCCTAAGTCGTTCCTCATAGGGCATGTTTTCCAGACCCTTCACCATTTTAGTCACCCTCCACTGGACACGCTCGTTTTTCAATGTTGGGCTGTAAGGGGGAAATTCTATTAGGAACAGTTGGAAGTCAGATAGAGTTTGAATTCCAGAGAGTGAGGGTTTGGTGGTGAAGTTTCCAGAGTGAAAGAGGGCTAAGGTCCAGAAGAGAGGGGCCTCATACCCATACTAAGCTCCAAGTGAGGGAGTTAATAAAGAGAATAGCCTTAGGGGTATTGATAGCCTTAGAGGATGGTTAGGAAATAGTGGTAAAGGTACCCAAAGAAGGGCTAAGAAATGCAAGTGTTCCAAGGAAAGGAGTGTTTTAGAGTATTATTATTTGTAACTGTAAACAATTATAACAAGTGAAGCAGGACCAAGTGAAACATTATTACTTGTAGGTACTTGCTGTCTTTAACCATGTGTTGAAATGCTAAGATCAATTATAGTTTGCCACAGAATGTTTGCACTGTGTAAGCATGGCTGTATAGTGTTTTAGCTGCTTTTGCCTATTATAAGGTAGAAATTAATAGAAGCCAAATGGACAGTATACCTGGTTCTATTGTACTCTTAAAGTGATAATTTTTGACATCTTCTGTAAGAAGTTTAATTCAAATAGCACAGTTTAAATGCTTAAAACACTTTTCTATGTATCTGAGATTAAAATTGCCTTTTCTGAGGCAGATAAAAGCTTTTAAAAACCAAGAACTTGTTTAACTACAATGGTTGTTTTTGCGACCAGCATTAAACTCTTACAATAAATTCAGACAGTAATCCCAGCAGCTTTGAAACTGAAGTATCAGTATTCATTATTCTGTATTGTACTGCTCCGTTTTAGAACTGTTATGTATTCTAAAAAAATAGTGTTTTTTTGTAGATTATGAAAACCATGCTCATATTATAGCATTTTCCATTGCTGTTTTGTTGCAGATTATGTAGTTGTTACTTGGTTCGTACTTTGTTATATTTACCAGAGATGATACTGGAGCTAAAATTTTCCCTACCATAGTATCAGTTCTTCCATATAGGACAGTATTTCAGAGTTGGTAGAATTAATCATGAATTCTAGGCAAAGGAATGAACTAGTAGTCTAACATGATTCACATACAAACAAAAGACTTTAGTTATTTAAATATGCAGCTCAACTGTGTTCACATTTGCTTGGACCTTTTCCAAATTAAGTAGGTGAGTTAATTTCCAAAGAAGTGTGTCAAAAATTATTGTAAGATGCAGTCTTACATACTGTACACTTGACAGCAAAACAGTTTTTTTGTGAATAAACATGTAAGATTGATTTGTAAACAAATTTATAACTTGAAGGTAAATGACTAGACACAAATGTCCACTGTTGCTATGTACCTATGAGATTTTTTTTTCATTGAGAAAGAACTTTTAGAACAGGGGTAGGCAACCTTTCCCCTTTAAGGGCCGAGGGACTTCAGCTCCCAGAAGCCTCAGCAATGTTGGCCAATAGTCCCATGTTGGCCAATAGCTCCTGGGATTCTGGGAGCTGAAGTCTCTCGGCCCTTAAAGGGGAAAGGTTGCCTACCCCTGTTTTAGAATATATTGATGAATCATTATTGACTTGCAGCATCAAAATTATCTATTTGCTTTTGGCTTGTAGAAAGTTGGAGAAAGTGTAGCGATGCTTGAGTATTTAAGAACCGGACAAGTAGTATTTAACAGCTGAACAATACACTTTTAATAGAGGTGTCATTTATTAAAGCTCAAACTCCATATAGTTTATGAACTTTTTATAAGCATCTAGCAGGGGTAGGCAACATTTCCCCTTTAAGGGCCGAGGAACTTCAGCTTCCAGAAGCCTCAGCCATGTTGGCCAATAGTCCCATATTGGCCAATAGCTCCTGGGATTCTGGGAGCTGAAGTCCCTCGGCCCTTAAAGGGGAAAGGTTGCCTACCCCTGATAGAGAATGCTGTGAAATTCTTGGAGTTGCCGTAAGTCGACAGGTGACTGAAAGCACATACCCACACACTCTCAGGTAGGCTGAAGGAGCAATCCATTACTCATAGGCTGTTCCCATGTGGCTCTTTTTTAAGCTGTATCATGTTCTTCCCATGTGCATGTTGCCATGATCCTTGTAATGTGGCAGTGTGGCAGCTTTTCTAGTTCACCCCAGGTACAGATCAACCACTGGACAGCCTTACTACTGAGAAGGTATTGCCCACTTACCTTCCCTCCTGTCACCCTACATTTGCTATCCTCTTGTCACTTCTGCTGCTTTTGGACAAAGGGAAATCTTATTTCAGGGAGATGGTACCCATGATTCATCCTCTCCTGAAGCAAATACCTTGTCGTCAGTTCTTTTGAGCACAGGACCAATAGCACAGTTGTTATTCTGCTACAGTGTCAAGCTGGGTATGCAATTCTTTGTTCTGTTACTAGTTTGTAATACAGTACATAATAATAGGGTAAAATTAACAAACAGGCATAGTCAAAGAGGATAAATCTCTAAAGATGCTGTGACATATTGCATACTCCTATAATTTGATGAGTTAACCCTCCACATTTGCAGGTTTGACTTTTGCAGATTATTTGCTGCTGTTGCCCTAATGCCATTTTTAATAGGGACTGCAAGCCTTGTGAGACTGGGAGACTGCAAATGTGCAGTGAGGTTTCTAAATCTCTATTAAAAATGGCATAGGGCAGCAGGGAGGTAGTGGCAGACCCCCACCAGCTGCCTGCTTCTGCCTTCAAATGGAACTTTGCTATCTCAAAGGCATCCATGGTGGGCTGAATTTGTGAATCACACTTTTTGTATGTGTTAAATATGGTTGCAGGGGGCTAGAATTATTTGTGGTTTTTCCACTTTTGTGCGCCCTTAACCCCAGTGAATGTGGATAGGTGACTGTATTATTTCTTGAAGTAAACTTTTTTGCATTGCATGTGTTTGCCATTGTGTAAATAATGGAAAGTGGAATATATGATAATAATTTAACAACTGTTTGCATGCTTGATTCACAGAGAAAAAAAAGTGGTAAGTTAATTGTGCATAGAGACTTTGGTAAAGGAATTACTGAAAGCTGTTGGTTAAAGAGTATCAATGGTATAAACAAGTACCTAGGTAAGAGAGAGTTAATCATTTAATGTAGTTGCAGGGTTGCTTTGTTAGAGTGGAAAATTGTTGGTCTGTAACAGAAGTGCATACTTACCAAGCATTCTTTATAACATCTACTGTTTCATTCTGATATGGAGTGTATGTGTTTTTAATTCTAATATTTTTAAATATATATTTTATACAATATCCCTCCTACATTGAAAGCAGAAATGTAGTTGTGTGGCTTGCTGACCACAGTGTATCCTCAGATGAATCTGATAAAAGAACTATCTTCAACAAGGCTTTCTAAATACAGTTGGCCCTCTACATTTGCATCTTTGATTTTTGCAGCATTAATTATTCAAGGATTTGATTAATATAATTGCTCTAGGAATCTCTAGGTCCTCCATCGCAGCTCTGCCAGAAATTGATCATAGAGTCACACTGCAGCACCAAGAGATTCCTAGAGAAAACACTTCTCTAGGCATTAGTAAGTCCTCCAGTGCATCTTCTTACAGATGTTTGCCATAGAATTGCAATGGAGGACCTAGCAGTTCCTGGAGAGGTGTTCTCTTAATTTAAAACCATAGTTTTTAATTTGCGTTTTCCCCCACTTTCACAGGGGTTCTGTGCCCCTAACTCCAGTGAATGTGGAGGGCTCACTGTACTCCACTGTAATTTCTTCACTTGTTTCCATAAACTTCGGGGGGGGGGGGAATAAGACAGTATTAGTCGTCCTTGAATCTGTTTGCATGTAAATTAGAGAAACTTGAAGATGCTAGTTGCTCTGGATATCAATAAATATGTGTATATATAGCTGTGTGTAGAGTTATGTAAGATATCCTGAGTTTATTAATGAAAGTTGTTATACATTACCCAATACAGTCCTTCCCGATTCGTGGAGGATCTGTTCTGGACTTCCCCCCCCAAATTCAAAGCTACTGGTTAAAATGGAAACATGCTCCCAGGTACATACACCATTTTGTCCCTCCCTGCTTGCTGTCCATGAGGGGAGGGACAAATGTAAATTCATTTTTCTTAAACCAGCTTCCTAGTGGTTTCCTAGCTGAAAAACTCTGCAGCAAGAACAGGTTAATAACATGAATTCTACTATGATAGCTTTTCAGAACTGATTTTGTTTTAAAGACTAAGAGCAAATATTTTAGCAGTTTTGATTTGTACTTTGGTTTTCTTTATATACAAAAAATAATTGTATGTTATTTTCTTACACATTTCAAAAATCTAAAAAGCATTTGTCTGGGTTTTAGTTCAAGAAACATAGTAAATGTCACAGAAAGGGAAAAAAATCAATACATGATCTGCTTGAGGAGTATACCCTTTTCTGTAAATAGCTAGTTTAATTCTCATTTAGTGATTCTGGAAGCCTTACAAAAATTGTCAATGAATTTTGCATTCTAGTCGAGTAGTGAAAGCTGCATGCTGCTGATGTCACTGCTTTGCCTTATCAGGATTTTTGCTCTTTGTTTCACAGGGAGCTGTGATTGGTATAGATGATGAGGACGACAGCACCTTCACTATAACAGTTGATCAGAAAACCTTCCATTTCCAGGGTGAGCAGAAAGAATGGTTTCTTTCTTATTTTAGATCAGATTGCAGAAAATTCTAAATTTTGAGTTTAATTGGCTAATTTTAAGCTTTTTAGAAATTGGACTATATGAACTGATGTACAGGGAACATTCTGGAGTCAGGAGCACTGTGGGATGGGGAGGGATTTATATCTGCAGTGTATACATATGTGCTAGAAAGGACTGTGGCTTTGGCAGGATCTGGAGATTAAAAATTTAAAGGATATATCTATCAGTCAAGGAGAAGAGAATAATGGGCTTTCGCTGATGGGTTTGCTTGCAAAAACAAAAACAAAAAAATGCCTGATCTTTGTTATCAAGATGTACTCTTGTGCTTTTCTGTATGAAGAAAGCTGCAAGATTGTGTGAGGTTGCAGTGTTTGTTGATACAGAACTCAAAAGGCTTGAATGTATGAGGAAACCAAAAGGAATATTTGATTTAAAGGTGGATTTTTGCTTCAGGATCTACATTTCATTTCATCTGTATTTCTTAGTTTTTATCTGCCAGTCACCATTTTCCTGCTATCTTGTTATTCATATTTGTTAACTCCAATGCCATCTGTTACTGCTATGTTTCGTCATTGCATGCTATGGTTCACCAGTAGAAAGGGTAAGGTACTGTACTCTTCATTTGTACTTTTATGTATCCATGAAATACCCTTTTGTTTATGAAACTGGTTAACAGTGCCACTTTTATAAAGTGCTTCCATATTCATGCTGTCATCTTTATTTACATCATAAATTTTGCCTGTTGTCTGATATTTTTCTGTCCTTTTCCTTTGCATATAAACTGCAAGTAAATGCTTTGCTTGGGTCAGTAAGCATTTAGTTGTAGAAATTAGATTCATGCTGTAATTTTTGTAATACTTTAACATGTGTAATATTGCATTTACCCCTTCCATTAAGCACTGAACATTCTAATGTTTGACAATATTTTGAATATTTATAATATTAAATTTTAGGGTCTGTATTGTAGTCGTGCATATTATCTTTTATGGTGTCTTTATCAATGACTTGATGAATGATAAATACTGCATTACAAGTTTTGCAGTATTTCAAAAAATGTAACATGAATCGGTTTTCTAATTTTGTATAAAACCATGCTGGCAAATCACACATTTTAAATTTATTATTGAAAACAAAGGAATGCTGATAAACAAGCACTCATCAAAAAGTAGCAGATGTATTATATACCTCATCAATGCTGATAAACAAGCACTCATCAAAAAGTAGCAGATGTATTATATACCTTGATGCAGATAAAGGATGAAACCTGCAGTTTTCTACTGCAGCTGTTAAGGGAATAGCTACTGCAGTTCTCCTTCTGCAGCAGTTCTATAGTTTTGTTTTGCCTGCTTGCAAAAATAAAACCTTCAGGGGAGATGAACACCTTCAGGGCAGAAGAATGTGTTTAAGACTTACTAACATTTTTTGCCTTCAGATAACTTATCTTACACCATATTGCAAAGGTGCCTTGTTTTAATTAAATGAAATGTGGCTTTATGATGTTTATGATTTATTACGATTATCCTTTCTACTAGTTTGTGTATATACTGATACATTTGGTTTTATAATAGGGGATTGAATTATATTTAATATGTCAATCCATAGTTAAACCAGTGGTAGCTGGTAATTTATTATTGGTAGCTGCTAATTTACTAATTTATAATTGGTGCATTATCAGTATAAAATAATGCAAAAACGAGTTGTTCATGTGTGGTTCAACATTTATCCTTTCGATGACATAAGAAGTGTAATTGCAAGTGGAGATAAGTGATAACAGTATAACATTTCTTTCATTATTTGTCCAATGCTGATAATTTCTATTGTGTGTCCTTGCAAACAGAGCCTTTCTTTGTATGTCTTACATGTATACATACTAGTATGGTGGTCTCCCTTTCACTGGGACAAATGGGTAAGACTTTGATGTTGAGAAGCTCATTGTACACTTCATCATTGTTCTCACACCTGGAAGTTCTGGATCAAGGTTCTGATTAAGCTGATGTGGTTTTCCTACATGGTTTCATGGAAGGGCATTTGGTTTTTCTAATTCTTTCTTTACCTTATTAAAATAATAAAATAAAGTGTCCATTGCTCAGAGGATTTTAGATCAGAGAGTAACATCATTTGTGAGTGCTAGAAGAGATGCTGAAAATCTTGGAGGTTTACATTGTACTTTATGTTGAAGAAATGTAGAACTTGATGTCCTAGTTAGTACATTGGGCTTCTTATTCTGAATTTCCTAGTACGTTGAGCTCTTCTACGCTTCTTGGAAATAGTGGCTTGACTCATAGGAATAAATGATATTACCACGCCAAATTCAGTTTTGGCATGTGAAAATTTATTTTTATTTGAATGTGCATTTCACTGCACATTCTTTTCATAGTGTGCTAGAGCATCCAGATTTCTTCATTACTGTTATTGATTACTTGAATTTGATGGACATGGATAGATTGAAAAAACATCAAGATTCTCTTCTTCCCCACATGCTATCGTCTGTCTATCTACACTAACCCCCTCCCTTCTTGCCACAGCTGGACTCAAAGAAGGGGGCAAACCTGCTTTGCAAAATCTAGCCCTGCTTCTAATTGCCTAACTGAACACTGCTTTCAGATTCTGAAGAAAATGCTTCAGCTTCTCTTTTTGCTGAGTAATTTTTTGTTATAAAATCTTGTATAACTATTATATAGTTGTTGTGTTGTAGCCACTGAGATCTGTTGTGATGTCCTTAAGGAGTATGTACATCTTATGTTGTCTAGGGCCTTCAGATATGTTGCCTGTAAATTTTAGCATAAGAGCACCACTTTGAGGGGCATCTTTAAAACTTATCTCTTTCTCTCTGAAGATTTGTTAGAGCTAGGTTTTTTTCTTTTCTTTAGATGGTCATAGTTTGGTATTAAGATCATGCTATACAGCTTGGAAGTGAGGTCAATGTTAATCTGATTTCTGTTTTTGTTGGATGCAGCACATTTTGGAGAGATAAATTTAAGAAGAGAATACTTGAACATGTCATCGATGACACAGAACGATTTATTTAGATACCATTCTAAATACTGTTCAGTTTTCAGAATTAACATTTATTTGTTATTTATATCCTACCGTGACTTCTGCCATCTTTTCTAATGCTATCGACTCACAGAAGAGGCATTCTATACATCAAGTTATACAAGAATCCTCTTTAGTAATACCTGTTAGTATTATTTGACTTTATTCTGCTGGAAAAGCCACACCCTCATCTTTTGAATCTGCTTTATATGATAGGAAATCTTCTTCCTCTGGTGATAGATTCCTTCCATGAATGGCTGAACATGGTATTTTCCAAAGCAATTTAAAAAAAAAAAATAGTAATTCATGTGAAAGAGGGGAAAAAAATTCATGAGTGAGCAATGCTTTTATTAGGACTGTCCTAAATGGTACAAATGTGTATGAGCTTTTCAGTTCTTTGTAACTGGTGGTTGTGTTTCTTTCTTCTTCTCTTCTATCCAAATTTATTTTAAACAAGGAAAAAGACAGAATTTTGAGTTCCATCTGGCATTTCTGTTTTCAGAAATTGAGACCAGCAATTTGTCCCACATATCATTGATTGATTGTTTACAATCTCCATCTTGAGACAGTAACTTCAGATCTCATACCCATAGCATCTGGTCTACTTTTTAGATTTCTATGTTCCCTTATCCCTACTTTTTGTATTACCTAGACAGATTAAAAGTTTTGGAGAACTTAAAAGCTTATACACATTTATGTCATAGAATAATAGTTGTAAGACACCACAAGAGCCATCTAGTGCAATCCCCTACTATGCAAAAATATACATTCAAAGCATTCCCAACAGATGGCCATCTAGCCTCTGTTTAAAAACCTCCAAAGAATGAGACTCCACCACAATCCAAGGTGGCATATTCTACTGTCTAAAAGCGCAGGAAATTCTTACTAATCTCTTTTCCTGTGCCTTGAATCCATTGCTCCATGTCCTGGTCTGTGGAGCAGCAGAAAATAACCTTGTTCCATCCTTAATATGACATCTTTTCACATATTTAAACATACCTATTGTGTCACTTCTTAATCTTCTCTTCCCCAGGTTAAACATACCTAGCTCCCTAAACCACACCTCATAGGGCATAGTTTCCAGGACTTTTACCACTTTGGTCTCCCTCCTCTGGATACATTCCAATTTGACAATATCCTCCTTGAATTGTGATGTCCCAAACTGGACACAGTATTCCAGGTGAGGTCTAATCAAAGCAGAATAGAGTTGTACTGTTACTTCCCTCAATCTAGACGGCTCATTTTCAGCTTGTGGTCTACTAAGATTCCTAGGTCCCTTTGAGATAAATCATCCTTCCTATATCTGTGCATTTCATTTTTTCCTGTCTAGTTGTAGTGCCTTATATTTCTTCCTGTTTAAATTCATTTTGTTAGTTTTGACCCAATTCCCTAATATGTCAAAGTCATTTTGAATTCTGATCCTGTCCCCTAGGGTATTAGCTATGTCTCCTAATTTGGTGTCATCTGCATATTTGATAAGCATGCCCTGTATTCCATCATCCACATCATTGGTAAAGATGTTGAATGGGCCCAGGACAGAACCCTATGGCACCCCACTAGTCACTCCCTTCCAGGATGAAGAACTGTTGATCAGCACCCTTTGGGGTCAGCTAGTCAACCAATTATAAATCCACCTAGCCCAACTTTTACTAGCTTTTTTGCAAGAATATCACAGGGTTATTATTATTATTATAACCTTGTCAAAGGCCTTACTGAAATCAGGATGCACTACACTCACAACATTCCCTTTATCTAACAAGCTTGTAACTCTCTCTCTCTCTCTCTCTCTCTCT
>CM034706.1:194606093-194673392 GCA_020142125.1 Phrynosoma platyrhinos | reverse complement strand
AAGTGGACTCAATTTGCACTATCTCTGGCAGTCTGCAAAGGCCCATAGACTGTAGTCTGTAACTTTAATCTGAAGAATTAAGATAAAGGAGCAGGTTGCTCTAGAGCACAGCATGCATCTCCACATTGTCCTGTGTGCTGGCTATAACCAAGCATTACCAGACCTTGCATATTAAGCAGGCATCTAAATTATATATGCAGCATTAAGTCAAAGTTGTCCAGTGCTACCTCAGTTGAACTTGAGATGAGTTTATCCTAAATATGAATTTGGTGGGATAAAGTATAATTCCAAGGTTTGTAATGAGGTTATGATTATATAGGGTTATGTATTCTCACTGAACATGGGCTGTTCAGAATTTCATGTTTACCTTTTCAAATATCACTATTTCAGTCCACTGACTGTATTTCAAAATTGCCTTTGTTGCATATTGCATTTGGTTCCTAATTACAAATATCCTAGTATGGCAGAGCAAAAGTCTTCACCTGGCAGAACCAGGAATTAGTACCTCAAAACCAAGTAACATGTTCCATGAAAAAGGGTTTGTAAGAAATTCAGACAACTGCATTTGAAGAAAAACTACTTGAAGTAAATAAAAAATCTATGTTTGTTTATTGACAGCTTTTTAGCATGTATAAATATTTTCCTACTCTTAGTCTTTGAAAAAGAAAGCATACATCTGGATATGCGTTTCTTCAAAGATCCAATAAGTATCCTCTGTGTGTGTGGTGAATAAAATGTGATTAATACCTTGTCTCATAGGTATATGTGTATGAATGTGTGTGTGTATACACACACACACACACACACACACACAAATTGAGTATCCCTTATCCAAAATGCTTGGGACCAAAAGTGTTTTGGATTAGTGAATATACGTACATAATGAGATATTTTGGAGATAGGACCCACGTCTAAACACACAATTCATTTATGTTTCGTATATATCTTATACACATAGCCTGAATGTAATCTTTTGCAATATGTTTAATAATTTTGTTCATAAAACAAAGTTTGTGTACATTGAACTATCAGAAAGCAAAAGCGTCACTATCTGAACCACCCATGAGAAAAGTTTTGGTTTTAGAATATTTTGGATTTTGGATTCTGGGTAAAGGATACTCAACATAAATATAAATAATAATTGCTATGCAATGCATCAGTTATTTTGTTAATATTTTTGACATTGGGTTCCCAGTAGTCTACTGTTTTCTGTAGTTGCTCATATCAATCTCCTTTGATATGCTTGTACTTAAACTAACATAGTGTAGTGGTTTGAGTGCTGGACTAGGATAGTGGGAAACCAGGCCTTGAATCTGTGCTTGACCATGGAAACCCACTGGTTTCTTCTCAGCCTCAGAAGGAGGCAAAGGCAAAATCTCTCTGAACAAATTCTGCCAAGAAAACCCCATGCTAGGTTTGCCTTAGGGTCAACATAGGTCAGAAATGACTTGAAAACACCCAGCAACAGACTACTTAAATCATTCAGTGCTACTGTTTATTGTAACCATTATTCAGAGGCTATTTCTGAATGTTAGAATGCTGAAAGATTTTGTAGGTTTGTCCTGTGAGAAGTGAATAGTCAGGGATAATTGGAATTGTACTTCAAAGTAAGAGAGCAGCAGTTTGGAGAAGGCTGATCTATTGTAATTATACCCAGAGTGAAGAAGATTTACCTTTTCACATCTGAAAAGCTATGTTTACAAGTTGAAATAAGGGTTGTTATTTCCCAAATTCATTTGAATTTTGGGTAAGCAAGTATCCTTGTACACAGTAGGTGGGTTGCCTGTGTTTTAAACCAGAGAACTTATTTTGTGAGCTGTAATTACAATTGCCTATCTGTTTTCAGCTCCACTATGCAGCAATAACTTCCAAAGTTACTTTCAATGTGGTATTTGCCATGTGGCACTTGTAACTGTAAGATACAGTGATTTTTCAGTTTTGAGCTACCCCTCCCAATGATGAAATGCACTGTGTAAGACTCAATGTGTTGTCGTGTGTTCTCAGACTAGATGTTCTGAGATTAATTTATCTCAGATTATACTGTGAGGCCTAGAATGAGTTGGAGAAGAGGATATTGTACGATATCCTAAATCCCTTGAAGGGAAAGGAATGTTTTAAATGATGACTAAATTGAGACTGTCATACTTTGGATATATCATGAGATGAAGTGACTCACTCGAAAAGATGATAACGCTTTGAGGGAGACTGCACTATAGGTAGATTGTGTCAATCCAGGAAGTCATGGCTCTGGGTTTGCAAGATATAAACAGGACAATTGATGTTTCTTGGAGGTCTCTCATTCATAGGGTTGCCTGTGGGGTTTTCAAGCCATTATCCCACCATGCTGCCACCACTGTGGCCAAATTTGGGGTTTCTTTTCCTTAACGCATCAAATGCAAAGATTTGCATGATGTTCATTGCAGTCAACAAGAGTGATCCTGATTCTTACTTCTGCCACCATTTTAAGGATTTCCTCCTGTTCGCCTTATGTGGCATCAACTCTGGGGACCATCTAAATACCCTCAAGGATCCTATGAATATTGATAGAACTCTGTCCCCACTGGTTACCATCCCTCTGTATTCGATGCTGCCACCATAGAAACATTTTCTGAAACCAAGCTTTCAATTACATAGTATTCCTGGAATCCAAAAATATATAAAATGTATTAAGTGTATAAAAACAAATGCAATTCTTTATTTACACAAAGCAGAACCATTATTTATTACAGTTAAAACAGCACACACACTCTCACACTCCTCTCTACCTAACTTAGACCCTTAAAACCCACTTATTTATTTCCAGACCTGATTGATTCTTAAATCTTCCTCATTTTTCCACTCAGACCAGCCATGCCTACTGCCTAATCTCCACTTCATGCCTAAACCAAAAACCAGTGCCTTTCACTGTCATTCACTAATGCAGATCCCCTCAAACATTCCACCTATCATCATTCACTCCAACATTCCTTTCTTTCCCCACTCCCAACACCTCATAACCTTATAGTTGAGTATACAACCAATACATTGAACAGCATTTCCTAACACAAGTCCATGACATCACATTGCCTTATATCAAAATTGATGGCAAACAATACCAATAACAACAGTAATACACCTTTTCAAGTTGCCTGCTGATTTGTGGATTTAATAAGGTTTTCTTAGGCAAAGAATACAGTCGGGCCTTCATATCCATGAGGGATCCATTCCAGACCCACCCACCCCTGCAGATACGAAAAAGTTCGGGACCTAAAGTCCCGTTGTCCCTAATGGGACATGTATGTGGCTGCTAGCAAGGTCATTTGTATGCACCACCATTGGGGATGATGGGGCTTGCCATCCGTGGAGGCTTAAATCTACAGATGGCAAACCTGTGGATAGCGAGGTCCCACTGTACTCTATTTCTGAAATAACAGCCTTATTCCTGTGGTGGGGGGAAACAATCCTTCATGCTGGGTCTGTTTCCTCCCTTGTGCTCCACAGGCAGGGTTTCAACCTATCAGTCAACCTTAACCACTGTTAAGAGGGAGATCCATTCCCATCTTCCCAGTTCCATCCTGCCTCAGCTACTGGTTAGGACAGAGCTTTAGCAGTCTGACTCAGTTGGACTTGTAAGAAGATTGTTTTGTGGGACAGCTGAGTGGTGCTGCCCTGTCAGGAGTTGTTTTCAGCTTTTGAATCCTTTTGTTATCTGAGCTTTACCACCCTAACTGGGATAGTCAGTCTCAGCCTGATAGAAAACATTCACAGCTTTAGGCTCTGCTCTGATTATAGGTTGTGTGGCATTGGAGGCACCTTCAGGGCATGCAGACAGATCAGACCATCCAGCTTTCACTGAGATTCTGGAGTCAGGTCTTGTTGGGACTGTGAAGGCGATGAAATAGAGCAGTGTGATTCACTGTATGGGGGGGGGGGCTTCATGAGAGAGTCAACTGGCAGTGCTGTGAGTGCAGTGGATGTTACCACTTACCTCCCCCCCATGTGATTAATGGGTAAGAGCTCTCCTCATAGCCAAGCAGGGTATGGCCATTGGGGGATTGGAGATGGTGGGCAAATGGGTGCCAAGGAAAAAAAGGAGGGAGAAACCTTGCAAGCCTCATCTACTGTTTGCTGATACTCATGGGCACTCCAGAAGTGGGTATAGTGGACCCTTCCCATGCACATGTGTTCCTTTCTGGGGCTTCTTGCAGATGGCAAAAGGCATGGATGGTCATGCCTCATATTGTTCAATGGCGGTGACATGTGCTCATCTGCATCAGTGTGTGTCATTGAATAATATAGAGCATGGCACTCTTTGGGCAGTCAGATTTACAGATCAGAGGGGTCCACTGTAAAATGTTCTAAAAACATTGTTCAGAATCTTATTCCTCTCCGGAGGGGAGAGGGGAAGTGGTGAAGTGTGTGCCTTTTGTGTCTTCTCCCCCGCATAAAGTGAAGAGGAAGACAAACATATTTTTTCTATCATTTTTGTTGTGGATGTGAACTCCTGCTTCTCTTGAGACAGCTGATACGGAGGATGGCAAGTTATCCCTGAAGGAGGGTGAGTGAATATATTTCTCCCAGGTTATTTGAGTCTCAGCAATTTCTCTCCTATAGTTAGTGGAGAAAGCTTTGGTGTTCAATCTAAGGACGCTGGTGCTGTTGTGGCAGGAGTACCAGAAATCAGGGCTAAGGCTAAACAGAATCATTCTGCAGTGCCTTTCTCTGAGGTTTTTTCTATGTTATGGAAGGATAATTGTCTCATCCTGGGGTGTCAAGGACAGCTCAAGCATTTGTGAAGCAATTGTATATTCATTGTCTCCTGAGGTGATGGAGAAATTACAATTGCCCTTTATTGATACCCCTTTTGCTGACATGTTCTGTTTCTCCAAAATGGAGATGACACTCTCAAGAATCCAGAGGATTTTTGGGTAAATTTTTACACAGGTTTCGTGAGGCAGCACCTCTAGTCATTCAAGCTGGTTCTTTGACATCATTATTTGCTAAAGCAGCAGTCCATTAGTCAAAGGGTTTACGTCCTCTTGTTCCCAAGAAGGAGACCACCATATATACTTGACTTTAAGTTGATTTCATGTATAAGTCAAGGGCAGGTTTGGGGGTCAAAATTATGGATTTTGATATGATCCTTGTGATTTATTCTGGAAGGGGTACAAGAGGGAGACATATATTGGTGTCTCTTGACCTCCAGGAGGCATACTTGCACATGCCAGTACACCCAGTGGGCAGAAAGTACATCAGGTTTGCTTACCTGGACAACCATGTCCAGTATAGGGTCTTTTCATTCAATCTGTCAGCTTCTCTGCAGGTGTTCACAAAGGTGTTGGTGGCTCACCTGAGAATGTGAGAGGTGCATGTGTACTCTTGGTCTAGTCATCTTCTCTGCAGAAAGGCAAGGAGGATTTTCAGATTACAATGTATTGTCTTGAGTTTCATAGGTTTGTTAATAACAAGGAAAAGAGCCATCTGGAACCGGTCCAATGTCTCTTTTCTGTATTTGAGAACCAATATAAATATGTCCCTATACAGGATCTTTCTCCAAGATGACAGAAGAGAGAAGTTACAGGCCCTAGTTAGGAGAGTGTTGAGTCAGTCCATGTCGTATCTGATGGTGCTAGTCAAATTATTGGTCTTCATGTTGGCTTGGTTAGGCTCTGTTCCTTGGCCAAGGTTCCATCTGAGGTAACTTCAGTGGTTTCTTTTGGCATACCAGGATGAGGTTATTCAGAACCATCAGCTAAAACAAATCTTTCCCACACTGTGAGATTTTCTTTGCATAGGTGGTGTTGGAGAGAGGGATGCCCACTCAGGACACAATAAGAGTAATTGTCATGAGAGTTGCCAGTTTGTAGGGTTTTGGGGCACACTGCAATTGGCAGTTGGCGCAGGGCATGTGGTCATCTAGCAAGAGGATACACAATGTCATCTGAAGCTATGGTCAGTTCATCTGGCGACCCTCATTTTGTGGTTGAAGGTCAGGGCAAGCACATGTCGATCCAGATGGACAACATGACCACCATAGCCCAGATAAACAGGCAAGGTGAGGTGCAGTCATGGTCCCTGAGGTGTGAGGTGACACACATTGGAGAGAGGTTCATCTTCAGTTTCTCAGAGGGGAGTATCTGAAGGATCAGCTGAATTGTCAGGCCAACTGACTGAGCAGAGAGAGCGAACCAGAGAAAGTGGGCACTAAACTTCTTGCTATTTCAAAGCATAGTACAGCTGCCCAGATTCCAGAGCACTACAAGAGAGTGAATGGCACAGGTGAGATGTAAGCAGGGCTGTTAAGTTATACTTAAAATTGCAATGGGCTCACCACATTTGCTAGATTTAGGGGTGCAGGACCCCCATGAAAGAATAAATATTGCAGATTAAAAAAACACTTTTTTTAACCTGAGATAACACCTCTGTAGGAATATTTAGGTCTTCCAGAACAAAACTATGACCAACTTTCAGCAGAGGTTAACCATAGAGATTCCTAGAAAGAAATATTAGTCAAAATTGTGAATAATCAAATCCACAAATGTAAAAGCCACAAATGGGGATGCCCAACAGTAAAGAATTTCACAAACTGGACTATCTAATTGTCTCTTCAAGAGGAGACTAAAGGTTGATGAGTATCTTCTTCTCCCTTGTTTTTTTGGCTGAAGCTATGCATTGAATTGGCTTATAGTGAGTAATAGTTCTTCACCAGTTCCAGGAGGGATTCAGGCACACTCCATTTATAGTGATGCCATTTCGGCAGCCTTAAGAATTCTAGCTTGTCTGTCAGAGAAGGGCAGCCACTTGGTCTTTCCTATCATCTTTTGTCAGACACTGTTGCATAGCAAAGGTTTCTTCTGCAGATGTCTTTTGGAAGGTGTGTTCTGCAACAGGTTGTGTCATTATAATTTGGAAGTTGCCTGCCCAGATGGTGACGTGACTGCTTATGTAGGTCCCAGTATGAAGTGTTGCCTCCCCACACTGCAGGAAAATGGAACATTGGTACTTACCATGAAGGTTCCTTTTCTGCAGTTGTGTGCATGTGTAAGAATCCTTCACCTGGTTGGTGGAGGTCTTGTTTGTTTTCAATCATCAATGATATTTTGTTGCTATTGTTGTCTTAGAGCTTTGTCATACCATCACTGGAAAGGTTAAACTAGCCCTCCTTCTTAGGGTGGTAAAGTTAATTGACAGCCCTGCCTGTGAAACTGGAGAGAGGGGCTAGACTTAGCGTGAAGGATTCCTTCCCCTCAACTGCAGAAAAGGAACATTAACAGTGACTACCTGGTATTCATTGGTGCTTCCCCAACCAGACCTGAATCTGCTTAGCTTCCAAGATTAGATGGAATCTGATGCCTTCAGGATACAGAGGCAGTAATGGTGTATGTCTTCTGTTTAGTGAACTGTTTGTGGGAGGCATCATAAAATGGAAATAGCATGTCTGTTAAATGTCAATGAATATGGGGATTTACTGTTAATTAGGTGTGACACCTGACTTGAGTATAACACAAATGAATATTTTAAATTAAATGAAACCATGAAATCATACTACAATTTCTGAAACGAAAAGCAGATATTATTCTATTTCACCCTACATTTTTACTGTGGCCCACATTTCAAGGTGTATTTTGTAAATTATTCTTTACTCTTCTGTAAAATGTAGCTACCATACTCTTAAAAGCATTCTGTACTTTTTATGAAATATCACTAAATTGTCATGTAATGGAATCTTCTGGAAGGTTGGATGACTAAGGGATATTTGATCAAATTTTTGCTGCGTATGGCAAGTCACTCATAGCTGTGGTCTTCAGGCAAGTTTGCTTGAGTAGCAAATTTTTTTGCTGTGAAATAAGATATTGTGTAACTGAAGCATGTACGCAAAAGAAACACTTTAACATAATGATGTTTAAACTAGCATATAATAGTAAATAGATATTTTCAAGGTGATAGTTTTTTAACAAATAAAGGGTGTGTCACAGAATCGTATTGAAGGAGCTTAGATATTGCTATCTATTCCTAATAAATATGCCTGTCTATTCCTAATATTTAGCAATAGACCTAACTAGTAGATATATTATGGTATGTCTAGACTTTAATTGCTGTATCTATTAGCCAGAAAGGCTCTTTTTATATTTATTTATAATGTTTTATTAATACTCCACTAGAAGTATGGCTGGTTTGTGGCAGTGATGTACAAAAAAATACTACATTTTTTTTCCTCCTGAGGCTATCTCATATCTCAGAGATTGTAACAAACATTTCTTAAGAACAATGTGTCATTCTTATGTAAAGGCATAAATAACATTGATAACACATTGATATGTTAATGTTTGTAACATTTTTCCTTAAGGACCAAAGTAATGAGGAGAAGCACGCAGATGGACTTATAGTAAGTTTATATCTAATCTTTTATTTTCCTTTATTTCTGCAGACTATTAGAGCTACAGTCATGTGAACACAGAGACTTGAGCTTCTCCTCATTTTTGACATTTCTTTCTTTCCTGGTCATTCCTTCTACTGTCTGTTTCAGTATGCTGTCACTTTCTTTGAGCTTCTGAAATTGATTTTACTGCCACAATCAAACGTATTGAATTCTATTCCCCTCCTTTTTTTTTTGTACTGTTTCTTATTATAGAAGTAGGTTTAAAAGCCATCAGTATGAATGCAAGAAAAGTTGATTTGGGGTACCATCAGATTCAGGGCACTGACCAAGGGCCTTATTGCATTATAAAAAAGAAAGACAAGAGGTAGTGAGATAGAAGTGGCTTTCTGCTTATCTTACTACATGCCCATGAAGCACTTCCTCTCTTCTGCCAAGGGAGACTTATCATAAAACTGTGCCTTTTGTCCTGGTGGGAAAATCTGTTTGGCAAAAGCCATGCTTTTATGACCAGGTCCCTCTGGAGGGAGAATGGAAATACTATGATGTCATACAGGCGGGTAAGCAGAAAGCCACTTCTTTCTCACTGCCTCTGGTCTTTCTTTTGTAATGCAATAAGGCCCCAAATAATTGCACTATTTTCCCCCAGGACACAATTTCTGATTGCCATTTGAATGTATTTTTCAGTCTTACATCCAATAGAAACCTATATTAGTATTTTAGCTAAAACAGGAGACAATTTTTTTTTTTTTGTATTAAACTTGCCTTCTAACTCAATCTAGATAGATGTTAGTAAGTCATTGGGCCTTTTCTTCAGCTGTGTTTTTCTCACTTCAGTAACTTGGAAAAAGAATTTAAAACTTCTCAACCATGTGAGAGAATTTATCTGGACCTCATAGCCTAGTATAAATGAAGTGTGTTAGGAAGAGTACAAATCTACTTCAATGAATTCTCTTGTCAAAGTAGTTTCTTCATGTATAACAATGCCTGGGAAACACTAGGTGGTACGCAGGAAAATTCATATCTGTTTAAGAGATGTTGGACAGCTAAGACCTTTTTAGAGTTGAAGTTTTTAATTATTATGTGAAAGGAAAGATTACACATTCTTGTCTTTGAGCAGAAATTCACTGCAATTGTTGCTTTTCCCTAAAGAAAGGAAAGAGTAGTGGATACATAGTGTTAAATCCATTACCATAAATATTTTGAATTATTGGGGCCTCATTGCATTTTGGGAACAATGAAGATTCACAGTTTGTGAAGGAATCGTATTTGCTTTGAAGCAGTGAATCTTCAGTGAAGAAATTTAACTGCTAGAATATTCTGTGGCTAGCATAGTTGAGGGATATGAGCAGTACTGAACGTCTTCCAGCTCCCAAACACATCTGTCTACAATTCCAGATACGCTCTGTGAAAGAAGTGGGGATTGTTATGGCCTTCAGATGTTGCTGGACTGCACCTCTTATCAGTGCTAGTAGAATAGCCAATGGTGAGGAACAGTAGGAGTTATAAATAAACAACATCTGAAGGGCCACATGTTTCCACCCTTGCTTTATGATGTTAATTTGCTTGGATTTGCATTGGTGCAGAATGTGCACATTCAAGTGGTGTTTAATTTATGCTTCTTGCAGATCAACAAGAGTCAAGATGTTTTTTTTTTCATCATATCCGTCTATCAGCATGAACGATTTAAAATCTGGAAGTCGGTATAGTTTAGGGAAAGATTTAAAATCTGGAAGTCGGTATAGTTTAGGGCTTTCCTTTATAATTCCTCACTGCTATTGCTAAAATGAGTCTTTATAACAGTAGTGTTCTATAAACAGGCTTCCCATTTAATACATGTTTGGGCTTGTCTTTCGCAGCTGAGGTCACCTGTTGTTTCTATAGTAGTGCGTACACTTACAAGATTATGCAGTTCAATTGTGAACACTAGATGGAAGTGAGCTGTCAGATATTCTTGTAGTAAAAGAAACAATTCATATATTAAAAAAAATCCTGCTTTAGTGTTAATTACACGAGCAGCTATAAACCACCACAACCTCTTCCTTTATGTATTAGATGAGCAAATGTGAACCGTCTGCCTTTGACTTGAAGCTTGCTGTTGTGTCTGAAAGTGATAAACTGTAGTTTTCCAGGTTGATGTCTGCTTCTGCATACAGCATTAAGGCATGGTTTGCAGTATGTTTTAAATGCCACCTTTATTACTGTAGAGCAGTAATAGGAATATTTATGGTATTGTTGCTACAGTAGCTTTGGGGAAGTCCAATAAAGACTTATTAAAATGGTAATAAAGAAAAGCCTTTTGAAGAAACGTTTCATTTTATAGATTTATTTACGATAGTGTATATTGAACTGAGTGTGGAAGCAAGCTGGTAACCAGTGAGGATTAATATTTTAAACAGGCATCTTATAATAGGCGCCTTCCTGCTTCACTCTGGAGCAGTTGAATTTTTTTCTTTTAACAATTTTTTATTCACCAGATATTTTCATTACAGTGATATAACAAAATATTTTCATTTTCATTAAAGCAATAAAAAAAGCCATAATGTTCAGTCACTTTGTATCTTACAACATTATTTCTTCTTATATTTAAACTTAAACATATTTTTTACAAAGTTCTGACTAACCCTGCTTCCTTCTTACCATCTATTGTTGACTGTTTTAATGTAAACTCAAAGACTGGTCATTATTTTCATATCTTATTACAATAACCTTTGTATATTCTACCTGTATAAACACTTGTTTTAAACCAAAAAAGAATTTTGCAGATCTTTTATATTGTTTAACAAATCAGTTAGGCTATCCTGGTACAGACTCTTTCTCTTAAATCACTAAATTATAGTAGCCAAAAGATTACTGATATAAACTTTTACAATATATTACACTATGGTTGCATCTGCACTGCAGAAATAATCTGGTTTGACACCATTTTAACGGCCATGACTCAGTGCTATGGAATTCTGAGAATTGTAGTTGTTTGTTGTGGCACCCTAGTGCTGGCCCTGGCAAAATGGCACCTGCGCTTGCGCATGCATGTGCGCAAGTGCAGGCGCCATTTTGTAAGGCCTCAGTGTGCGTGCGCCGGGCGAATTTGCCTGGAGCAGGCATGCTGAGGCCTTGTCAGGACCCATGGAAGGCTGCAGCAGGCCTGCTCCAGGCGAATTCGCCCAGCGCACACGCGCTGCGGCCTTGCCAGGGCCCAGTGAAGGCCCCAGCGCACCTGCTCCGGGCGAATTCACTCGGCGCACGCGCGCTGTGGCCTTCCCTGGGCCCTGGCAAGGTCCCAGCACGCCTACTCTGGGTGAATTTGCCCAGCGCACGTGCGCTGCAGCCTTCCAAAATGGCGCCCGCACTCGCGAGCCGTAGGTTGCCGACCCCTGGTATATATAGTAGTTACAGTTAATTTCCTCTTTATACAACTCTTCTCTGGAATTCAACTTCCATTTCTTATAGTTAGTTAATATAAGAAGCTCTTTGTATCTTATCCAGTCTTTACCAGGGTCTTTCCACTGCCCAAAAACAGTTTCCTCTGGCGATATCCACAGGGGATTTTCCTATATAATCTACTTATATTTCCCCCAGATCTTTAATAGTGCTTTCTAAATAACATGCTCTTCAAATTATTTATTGGCTTTCACCTTTCCATACCATATATAGGCATGCCTATATTAAATCTATTAAATCTTTCTAGTTTTAGTAACCTCTCATTATCCAGAGATATTGAATCCAAAAGCCAAGTCTATCCATTTGTATTATAGTATAATTGTAAATCAGAAAGCCCAGCCTCTCCTGTGTGTCTCTGGTCTAATAATGCTTTCCATTTCATTCTTGGTTTCTTTCCTTTCCAAATAAATTGAATTAGATTCTTTTGCCATTTCTTGAATATGTGCATGTTTGAAATTATTGGCAAATTTTGAAATAAAATAAATTGTGGTAGAACATTCATCTTGACAGCCTGGATCAATATAATGATAGTTGGAGTTTGAATCATATCATATCCTTTAAAAAAATCAATTTTTTAAAAAAAATATTATTGAATAAATCCATATTTCTTTTTGAAATCCAAATTCCTAATTAATTAACTTTTTTCCAGTTTTAATCCTGATTTCTGACAAAGTTTCATATTTTCAATATATACACACACACATAATGATTATCATTTTGTCTTTATCTGTCCTAAATCCAGAATTTTCTCTAAATTCTTAAAGGTTTGTAAGAGAGATTTTATAACTGTGATGGTGAACCTATGGCACATGTGCCAGGGATGGCATATGAAGCCATTTTCCCCAGCACGTAGAGGGCAGGGTCCTTATGGATTATAGATTATAAAAAAATAAAATAAAATAAAATTCAGTCTCTCTGCCAAGATACTTGCAAAAAATTTGTAGTTCATATTTAATAATGAAATCAGTCAGTAGTTATGTGGATCTTTTCTGTCTGTAGAGATAATACATATATTTGAGTTGCCCCATGAATCTGACCTCTTTCTTTATGTGCATTATTTAGCATTTTTTTTTGTAAGGGCAATACGATTTCATTTTGCTGTTTCTTATATTACTTGTAAGACCATCTGGTCCTGGGGCTTTCCTTGATTTGCAATTCTGTATGGCTTCAATTCTCTCTGAAACTATAATTAAAGAGTTTAGTGTTTTTCTTTGTTCTTTGTTCTTCTGAGATTTTGGGTATATCTTGTTTGTCCAAGTAAGTTCTCATCTTTGCCTTCTCATTAAACAAATGAATTTCATAAAGTTCTTTTTATTGATTCTTGATCTGTATATATTTTGTCTCTTCTTCTGGAGCAGTTGAATTTTTCATGTTGGGGGAAATACTGCTTAAAGTACATTGCAGTAATTCAACATGTAGGTTACAGATTGAATGATAAAGACTAGTTGTTGTACAAGAAAAGTGTGTAAGATACTCCTGGCCATTACTGTCATCTGGGCAATCAGGTGCAGGTCTAGGTCCAAGAGTATTCCCAACTGTGTAGCTCTAAGGAGGCATGCAACCCCATCCAGGACAGCGTGAGTACTAATTCAGGAATCTCAGAACCCCCAAATAATAGCATATCCATCTTATTTAGTTTACTTTTCATGTAAGAGTAGTTCAGGATCTATCAAGGATACATGATGAGTTTCAGTGTTTTCAAAACAGGCATAGCTTGTAATAATTGTATGCTTCAGTTGTTTGAATAATTTCACTCATAATGTAGCTATCACTGTCAGTATTTTTCTGTTTTTAATTTCTCTTGGAGCTCACTGACTACAATCCCATGCCCAAGTATGTCTGATGTTTGTATGTGTGTAACAATATCTGAAATATTGAATAACACTTTTTTGCATCCAAAGAAGTGGGCTATAGTTCACAGAGGTTCGTGCTATGGTGAATTAGGGCCTTTACAGACTGCCAGAAATAATGCAGCTTGAGTCCACTTTAACTGCCCTGGCTCAGTGCTAGGGAATCATGGGAACTGTAGTTTTTTCTGAGACATTGAGCCTTCTCTGTCGGAGAGCTCTGGTGCCACAATAAACTACAGTTCCCATGATTCCTTAGCACTGAGCCAGGACAGTTAAAGTGGCCTCAGTTTGCACTATTTCTGGCAGTCTGTAAAGGCCCTTTGTTAATCTTTAAGGGGGCCATTGGACTCTCTGTCTTGATGTAACAGACTAACAGCTATCCTTTTGAAATTCATTGTCTGAACCTTGTAAACATCTAGTTTATTTTGCTTTGAAATCTAGTTCCTGATGGTTTGTAAGAAAGTATGATTGTTCTGTGATTACATCAGACTGGGCTTTTTTTCTTAAAGTGTATTATACAGGTCCTATAGTATACAGATTTAATCATTATGTATCAAGTAAATGAGATGTACAAAGAGGACATTTGGTATAGATAGAAACATCTGACGTTTTGGAATCTGAAATATTTCTATAGATTTCTCAGCATGTTTTGTTTCACTTAGTTTAGACTTGGTGAAAACCAATCATTCAAAATTTGAATAGATTTGATTAATGGGGAATGGAACAAGGACTGAATTTTGTTGGACAAAATTCTCTGAATGCTGCAGTGGAGGAATCTACCTTCCTTTGGATTATATAACCTCGCACAGGTTCCAGAGGGTCATGACTTTTTCTCCTTACTGAATTTATTTACTCTGAGGTAATATAACCCAAAGGATTATGGTTTGCTCCTCTGCACATGCAAGAATGATGATTCACAGTGAGTATCAACACATTTCCTTTTCTATTATTCCAGAGGTTTGGTTCCTACTGCTCCTGTTCCTCAGGCATACAATTCAGAAGTACTCTTGCAAGGTATAGCAGAGGTAGCGTTTATTACAATGTTCTAGAAGAGTCTATTCCTGATGTTTTGCCAGCATCTGTGGCTGGCATCTTCAGAGAAACTTCATTGTTGCCTGTGTGCATCACACAGATGGATCAGCACCTGAGTAGAGTCACATTCCAAAACCTTCTGCACTACAGCTAGAAATGTTTGTGGTAGCCTCCCTCCCTTTCCTTTCTGGACACACTCATGTGCCATTTCCATTAGTTCTTCTTCAGTTGCCATAACAGTCTCTTGGAGAATGATTATCAAATATTCTTAGTAGTTTTACTTATTCTTCTATTTTTTTTTACTTTTAATTGTTTTAGTTTTGAAAATAAAGAATTCTAAGTGTTCCTAACTTTTCTCGGCATAGTTATGGATAGTTTTGTTTTCGTTTTGTTATCTCAGTGACACTAGGACTGTCTTAAAATGCTGTATGCAGCGTGGATGTTAAATTCCCCTCAGTGACAGATATGATAGATATTTACTATGTCTTTGATAAGAGCACATTAGTGATTACTCTCAGATTTGTCACAGCTTTACTTGTCAAAAATGGGAAAAAATCAAGGGAGCTGTTTGAAATTACAAAGTGTTGAGAGAGGCTTTTATCTCAAAGGTGATACCTCATGTGGTACACAAGCAAACTTAGCAAAGCACAAAGCAGTTTATGTCTCCAAGTCTTTTGTTGAGACTTTCAGTCTGTGTAGACATATATGATTGAAGTCTATATTACTGAGTTAGGATGCTTGCTCAGCAATGGAAGATATACCTGTAGATAGGTCTGTTCTAGGAAGATGCATAAAAATAAGACAGTGATAATATAGCATACATGAAAAGGTTAGGGGTTACTAGCCAAAAGCTATCACATACATCTCATTCTTGGACTGCTCATATCACACTGCACAAGGGACCAAGTATGTGCTACAGACTTAACCGTGTTAACAATTGAGTAAGAATTTTTCTATATTGCTAACTCTCCTGTTTGTCCAGTCAAAAATCAGTGTATTCCAAGCATATTTTTTTACTCTGTCCTAGTCAATAACTTGGATTGAAAGATTCCTTGGGCTATATGTTGGAAATACTTTTAATTCTGTATTACAATGTTTCAGAAACTGTCTCAACCATTAATTGGGTCTTCTCAGTTGTGTAGGATGTTTACCTGATAGAATGTGATGATCTGTAATCTGATGGGATTTTCAGATTAGTCCCCTCATGCTTTGCAATCTCTTCAAGAAGAGATTTTGAAGCTGAGAGAGGACAGAATAGGTAGTTTGTATTCAGTTAATTTAGGAAGATAATGTTTTGATTTGAGAAGTGTAAAATTAAATGTGAAGTGATGGCTTTAAATGGTCAAGCTGGTCACTAGCTTTCAATTGTTAAGGAAAATATGTTGGTTTGTTATTACAGTCAGCCCTCTATATCCATGGATTTTTTTTATCCATTAATTCAAGCATTCATGGCTTGAACATATTTTAAAAATATATAAATTCTAAAAAGCCAACCTTGATTTTGCCATTTTATATAAGGGATACCATTTTACTATGCCATTGTATTTAATGGAACTTGAGCATCCATGGATTTTGATATCGACAGCGGGGTCCTGGAACCAAACCCCAGCTTATACCAAGGGCCTTCTGTATAAATTTAAAATACCGGTACATATATTTCTGTTTACAGAGTTTTTAGTAGCAGTATATTGTGTTTAAGAATGGTAGTGATATAGATTATTAGTTAGAGACAGCACCTATGCAAAATCATTTTTGCACATTCAGACACAACTCTTTTTCTTGATGACTCTTGGGATCTCCCTAAATATAGCTTACTTGAGCTTTTTTATTGTCATCATTTTTATTGTGGCTCACCTAACATAACCTCAAGCAGTCATATTACTATCAAGCAACAAGGCCATTAACATAATGAATTTGACACTGCAAGTATTCACCAAAGACTTTTACTACACTTTGATCTGCTTATTCTGCCTTAATAGCATTGGTTACAGGTGTCATGCCATTGTAAAACAGAAAACCCTGGTTCTAGTTGTTTGTGGGGTTTTTTATCACACTCGTTTCAGTTCTTGGAATATATGACTTCCATCATTGGTCCACTTGAATCTTGGATGGATGTCTCTACCTCAGCTGACAAAGGGGCTTCCATTTGAACCTGTTTGATTTCAGCTATGCATAAAATATAAATAATTGAATAAATAAAATACCTTCAACGGATGTTGATGAAGACACTGCCTGGACACCAAACATCAGTATACTATAATTGCTAATGATTGCCATGGCATGGCAAGGGTTCTCACTTCAGGTAGATGGAAAGAGTGCCAATGGCATTTGACAATGTGATACTTAAATCTGAACTTGGTTGTGATTTTTATCAGTTATTACTCTAACTTTTTGGCATTAGTCATCATTGTCAAATGTGTCAGATTTTTCTAATTGCAATACATGTAGCTGGTGATGACAATACTCTAATACAGTGGTTCTATAGATGTTTTGGACCTCAAGTCCCAGAATTCCTGACTGCTGGCCAAGCTGACAAAGGCTTCTGGGAGCCAAAGTCTAAAATACATGGAAGACCAAAGTTTGGGAATCATTGCTGTAATAGATGGTCTGAGCCAAAAAAATCCACAAGTGAATATTGAATAAAGTTGTTTAGGATCAGCTTTTATTAATGTGAAGAAGACTGAATACCAATACATTTACATTGCATCAGATAAGATATTTTTATAAAAACAGGAGAAGGCAATTTGAGGAAGATGTTCATTTATTTGTATGGAGAGTTCAGATGTTGTACATGTTCTCTCCATTTCTGCTGTTGACAGTGACTAAAAATTCACTTGGACAAATTAGATGTATCTTATGGTGCTTAGACAGTGCAGTTTTCCTCATCTGCTTTGTCTTATCATTGTTTTCCCAATCTATCTCACAAGACAATGCCTCTATCCTGCATCTAGACGCTGAGACATTCAAAATGACATGGAGAATCAGACTGTCATAAGTTCTTCCATGCAAATATTACATTTTACAAAATCAGCAAGAAAACTACATTCATAACCCAAGGCTGTTTTTACAGGCCCCAGACTCGCTCTGGTTGCCCTTATTTTTTTGGTATTAAAAATGGTGATGAATTCCCTCTTATGGGAATCCAGCAGCAGACGTCCGTGAATGTCCCAGGGAGATTAAACTTGGCTCCTGGACTGGCTGAAGTTGCCCATTCATACTGTACAGTAATACATGTTCTTTCCTTTCTTTAATCCTGATTGAACAAAGATTGGTTTTCCTTCACCTAAAGGTATATTTAGCTAACTTATTTCTATCTCAAACTAACTTTTTATTCTAATTTGTTTGTGGTGCGAAAGGTGAAAAGACTTATTTGAGGATGTCGGCATGAGTATCCTATGGTAGTCTTGCTACAGCTTGCTTGGAATTTGTCTGTAGCGCTACCACCAAAATCTCTAGATGTGGAAAATTCCAAAATACTGTTCTGCACAGGTATAGACCTATGTGTAAATGCATATGTGACCTCATGGAGAACCACAGTTACAGGCAAGCACCTACTGTAGGTAAAATTTGTTCTGTAATTATTGTACAGATAATACTTCAGTTGTACAGATACACTTCTGACATGGAAGCTTCTTTTTACAAAGCCTTTTTATGCTCCTCAGCCCCACCTGTTCTCATCCTCAGACTACCTAGACTTTTTTTAGCTATATCAGTACTGGGAGGATGGTGAAAGAAGGCTGGACAATCTGGTATTTTAGGATTGTAGAAACCTGTCTGGCATAATCAATGCAGTAAGCTTGAGGTGAGAATGAAAAGGATTCTGCTCTAGCTGATCCTACTGTAGCTATGTGTACCTACCTACAACAGGGAAGTAAACAGCAGTTACCTCCAGAATCCCTTATTGAGTGTAAATGAACAGGCAAACAGATAAAAGATGGGAGTAGATAAGTCTGCCTCACCAACTACCTCCAGCATATTAATGAAACATATGTAGACATTTGGCCATCAAAACAGAAATCATAAGAAAAGTGGAGGCTGGTGAAAGTTAAAAAAATAACAATTTATAGATGTATTTTGGAATAAGTTTTCAAATGTTTCTCTAGAAGGTTCAAACTCTTCTTGTTTATTTGTGCAAAGCTTACCTAACCTGTTGTTTCATTCCCCTGTGCATATTATTTTGAATAAAAAGTTTGCTGAAACATGTTGAAGTACTCTTCTTTTTGTGTGTGCCCCCCTTCTATCCATGTAATTTTTGTCTTGGGTGCCAGATTTTCTGTTAAAGAAAAATGTCTAGAGACACATCTAATACCTTTTTGGTTAGCTGAGACACCAGTTCTGTTAACTGGCATAATTTTGTGGTCTGAGAATCATGGAATACATGCATTTTAGTATCTCTTTATTGCAGTACTGAACAGTAAATCATTATTCTTCAATGTATATACATCTAAGAAAAAATGGACAAATCGTACAAAAATTAGTGCTACTTTCTTGGAAGTTAGAGATACAAAATAAAGATCAGTTTTTAATACATTTTGCACATTGGATAGAGATTAACTTTCCTCCCTGTGGCCTGCACCAGTAAAGCAGAAATCATCTCTGTTCACCATTTTGGGCCAGTTTTCAGCTTCAACCAGGTAATGGGAGGCTGGGCAGGTAGTACAGTTAAGATGACATATTTGCATGCAGTTTTATACATTTTGGGCCTTTCCTAAAATATGGGAGGGGGTCAGGGAGCTTAGGGAAATGGGTTACGGAGTCTGCGGGCTGCAGTTTCTCCACCACTGATTTGTTTTGGGCCCTATTCCTTTAGAATAGAAACAAAAACACATTCTAATTAATTTTCTTCACTGCCAGTGAACTGTTATCAGTTTGGTCTTGCCCAGATTAAACATCTTAATCATCTGAATTTATTTATCATATAGATTAGTGCTATTTAATGTTCAGTGTCCTCTCCAAATGAGTATATATATATGTTATAGCCATCCTTACTGTCTTGTAAGTGAAGTGAGGCTGAACAATTTTCAGTGTATTTACTGCCATGTTTATATGCCCTTATCTCTCATGCTTTTCACCTCTGTTCTTTCATCATTTATTTTTAAATGTGCTTAAAAAACCAAGTGTTCTTGCTAATGTTTTGTCTAGAAATAAACAAGCTCCCTTTGTCTTCACATATTTATCTTAATTTTATTGCTGTCTTGCTACTAGCATGTCTGTGTCTAATTTTCTATTTTTCTAGGTTAATTCTTTCCTTAATATGTGATTTTGTACAATAACTGTATTTAAATGTCTTATTTTGGATTGTGTCCATTTTGTTAAGTGCTTAGATTACCAAGTGCCTGTCTTCACTTTATCTTGATTAACTTCTTAACAGCATGTTCTGCAAATAGCAGTGGTTTGTTTATATTTGATTTTCAGAATCTATGCAATATTTCAGTAGTATGGAAACTATGCTCACAAGAATCTAATTTTTTAAAAGAGCTAATTCTTACAGGGACAAACCTAGCAGTTCACTGCGTGTGATAGAAGTGTGTTCATGCTAACGCATGTAAGATACAGGACACATAGTATTCCATATGCATAATATAACCAATTGCAATAGTTTTTCAACCCTTTTGAGACCATAGGAACCAGTCATTGTGTGTGGTGGAAGAATCATATGTACATCTTCTATCTGTTCCAATTATAAGAAGTTACAAATTTCACCAGTGTATTAAATTAGTGCAAAGTATTGTTAACTTTTTATTCTTTAGAGCAGCAAAAGGTAGATGTCCCAGCCGCAAAATGTAGCTGTTAATCAGGTATACAACCTGATTTAAAGAAGATCTGGTCCTGGGTTAGGATTTGGCAAATATAATGTCTTGTGGAGAGGTTTTAAGGAGTCTGATAAGATTCCTTTGCTTGACTAACAAGTACTTCCGGTAAAAGCTATCACTGTACCTCAAAAGAGAATAAATTAATATGAAACAAAATCCAACTCATCCAATCTGCAAATGATCAAATGACCGGATTAAAATACCTTATGTATATTGGAGTACATTAACATATTCTTTTCCTTAAGGCTCTTGGTAAATTCTTTAAGTGTTAAATGATATTTCAGGCACTGTTAGATATTGATTATTTTTTTAAAAAGGATATGAAACAGTCCTCCTCTGTTTTCTTGTAGTGTTGCTAACACATCAGTGGGGTTTAAAGTTAGGAATCTAGGGCTTTATAGATGGGCATTAAGTTCAGTTTTAATATGTGTATAACTACTATTCCGTCTGGATGACTAATGCTTAGAAAACATACATTTTACTTCTGTCAATTTGCATTTCAGTCAGGACTTAGGTGTTTAATTAAGAAAATTTCTGTCTAAAGCACAATTCTCAAATAGGGTTTAATTTTTTTTTTGTCTTTTTGTCACAGAGCACTATTAATCCTGTTGATGCAATATATCAACCTAGTCTGTTGGAATCTTCAGTGATCAGCACAATGCCTACTCAAACTGTCTTACCTTCAGGTATAGTATATAGAAACTGCTGGTATAGAAATATTCTGAAACTTTATAGACTACTTAATATTCAGTACTAATAATAGAATTTTCTACTTTAGATGAATGTCTGACTTGTTAAAAAGATAGCATTCCTCCACTCACATATTTAGAAGATTCGTTCTTTGTGGTTTCTGTGATTTACATGTGTAGGACTCTCTGCCCTGGCACAGTCCATCTTTGCAAACGTCTAGAGCCAGATCACTTCGGTTGAGAGTACATGCTCAGTATGGGTCCCGCTCAAACCTCTTCAATTCTCTTTCATCCGCCATCAGAGCAGCATCATAGCAAACCTGTCGCATTACCTACTCTTATTTGATTTGTTTTTTTCTTGACTTACCTCTGGTTTATGGCATTACAGCCTACTTTAAGAGGTCTGTCTCCTATGGAATAATGATTCCCCTAGAAAGAAAGCCATTCTATGTTCCTCTTTTGCTTGAGTGTGGATAAGTGCTCCCATTGTAGAATCTTTCCCACTAGGACCATTAGAACAGGGCATCACATCTGAAAGCCCTTCTCTGTGAGTCAGCTATTAACATGGCTAATTTCACTGCCTGAAACAGGCCTCTTTTCACAACCTCTGTGGGCATTGCTTCATGTAGTTTGGTACCATCAATTTCACCATATAATGTACTGATGGATTGCACTAGTACCAACAAAACATCCCTCACTCATCAGGGAACTTTAGTGCAGTCAACTTCAGATTCAGCAAGGCCAAGACATCATGTGTGAATCCATATTTAAGGCTCTGTATGAAGTCTCTACTGCTACCCTAAAAAGGAAGAAACCTTCTGTTGATTCTTTGGTTTGTAAGAAGAAATCCAAGTCTGCTGATTTTTTTTTTTCATACAGTCTGTTATCCCACCAGAAGAGACCCAAGTGTGACCATGTATATTTGGCTTATCCAAAGAAGTCAGATGCACTAATGGTTCCTGATACTGTTGATCTGATGGTACCATCTGTTCCCATTCTTCCAGTGGTTGTTGGTAATGCTTTCTGCAATTCTCCCTCTTATTGTGTCATGGAGATTGGTTTGCAATTATCATATTTGGATTCATTTTTGCTTCCTCTGCTTTGATATTTAAAACCATGGCTTCCATTTTCACATCCTGCTTTTCAACAATGTCACATGTTTTTAACAAGTACATGGTGGCAGTAGGGACCTTCCTCCATCTTCAGGGAGTCTCGCATCTTCCCCCTACATAGATGACTGGCTTCTGAACTTTAGTTCCCAAATCAAGTTCTGTCATAGCCTCCACGTTACTATGGGCCTTTGCAGACTGCCAGAAATAGTGCAAATTGAGTCCACTTTAAATTGAGGCACTGCCCTGGCTCAGTGCTAGGGAATTATAGGAACTGTAATTTATTTTGGCACCAGAGCTCTCTGACAGAGAAGGCTCAATGTCTTCCCATAATTCCCATAATTCCCTAGCACAGAGCCAGGGCAGTGCCTCAATTTAAAGTGGACTCAATTTGCACTATTTCTGGCAGTCTGCAAAGGCCCTGTGTCTCTGCTCCATGATCTTGGCCTCCTTATGATCTCCAGGAAGTTACAGGTATATCTGATCCAGTGAATCCAATACATCAGCGACATTCTGAACTATCAATTGGGAAGAGCCTACCTGCCTCTTGACAGAGTGCACCAGATTGTGGAGGCTGCTGTCTGTATGCATCATACTCACTGTGAGCAAAGGATGTGCAGTCCTTCTAGGGTTGATGGTTTGACCATGGAAACAGCCCCCTTCTCTGGGCTTTGAATATGGCCTCTCCAGACCTTGTTTCTCTGTGTTTGTCCTGGAATTGGATGATCCTCTGATGAGTCTCTGGCTCCCCAACATCATTTTTCAAAACCCATGAGAATAATGACAACAGATTGGTCGTTGGGAGATCACATTGGAACTCTAGTCATCAAAGGTGCCTGATCTCAAGAGAAGATGAACCCTATCAGCTTTCTCAAACTACCTGCTGTGGTTAAGGCTTTCAGAACCTTAGAAACTCTCCTTGCCAAAGGTTCTGTTCAGGTCACGATAGACAACATGATGATTGTTATTTACATGAACAAGCAAGAAGACACCCACTACTGGATTCTTCCCTATCTCAACATTGAGTTCTAGGATTAGTGCATTGTGAAGACATCACTCGTATTGCAGTTTACTTTCAAGGACGGACAAAGTTCTGGCCAACACTCTCAGCAGATTGCAAACCCAGTCTCATGAATCAAAGCTGATTCACCAAGTACTCCTCGAGGTATTTGGTCATTGTTGCTATGCAGAGGTGGACTTGTTAGCCAGGGAGACAGCTATGAGTGCTATGACTACTGCACCCAGGGGCCTCCTTTTCTGGGTGCATTAAGAGACGTGTTTTTTTTTTAATTGGAACAATCTTCTCTGTTTTGACTCATCACCAGAGTCCTGGTGAAGATAGGTATGACATGGATTGCATTCTATAGACACCGTGGTGGCCTCAACAGCTGTGATTCACCATGCTTCTGCACCTGTTTCCTTGTTGCTTTCGCAGACTCTCATTCTGTCATAATCACACCCAAGCTTACGGTCAGACGCAGCACCCAGATTTTCACACCCTTCATCTCACAGCTCGAGAATATTCCCCTGGAGGCATTAGCCATCCTTTGCTCTGCACATAAACAATCAACCAGGAAGTCGTATAGCTATAAGTAGAGGTGCATCCTCACTTTTCTCAAAGATATTCATGTGGACTGACATTGAATGTCAGTTAACCATATTCTTCAGTTCCTGTCTTCCTTTGCATTGCAGGGCCTCTCCATCTCTTAAACAAGACTTTACATAACTGCTTTCTCAGGCCTTTATCTGACCTTGAGACTTCTTTTCTTGGTTTGTGCACTCTAATTAAGCTTTTCTTCACAGCTTTCATTAACACTTTTCTTTCATGAACTCCCATTGCTCATGCCTGGGACTTATGGCTGTCTGTTTTCCAGCTAATGAGATGTCCTTTCAAACACCTTGCCTTGTGTTATGAAGCTCTCACGTGAAATACGGTGTTCCTTGTAGCCATCAGCTCTGCCAGGAGGGCAAGTAAGCTGGATGCTTTGCTGACCTTGCCACTCCTCTAATTCCACAAGAAGATTGTCCTATTTCCAGATGTCACTTTTCTTCTTAAAGCGGCTTCCTCCTTTCATTTGTCTCAGCAGCTTTCACTTTTGACATTCTTCCTGAAACAATCCACAGATGACTAACAGTATTGCCACACGTTAGAAGTCAGATATATCCTCCCACCTTCTATGTTGATTGGACATAACATTTCAGAAATTTCTCTAAACTTTTTGTCTGCTTTGGAATGCATAGGCAAGGTTGTCAAACTTCCTTCCAGTGCATTTCCAAAAGGGTGGTTCATCAGCTTACCATACTGCCAGAAAGCCAAAGCCGCCTCCTATTTATTCTCATTCCACAAGGGCTGTCTCCACTTCATCTCTGTTCCTGGCTGGTGTGTCCATTAAAACTATCTGCCAAGCAGCTACTTAGGTTCAGCCACTTAATTTTGGAAAGCATTATAGACTTGATTTTCAGGTCAGAAATTCTGCTTCCTTTGGCTTGTCTCACCCTCTGTCTAGGTGTTCATAGCTTGCTAATTTCTCATATGTGTGAATCAATGACCATGAAGAAGATAAGTAGTTCTGTGAGTGAGCACCTGTGAACTCACACAACTCAACTACCTCCCCTCTATTGCTGAACTTGCTATGTTGCTGGCTGTTCTGGTGGACATAGAACTAAGGAGGTTTAAGTGGGAATCACACTGAGCATGTGCATAATCTGTGCATGTGCAAAAATTCCCATATGTGTGAGTTTACAGGTGATCTCTCGAAGAACCACAGTTGCAGGTAAGCAAGCTGCTTATCTCAAGCTTTTGGATGTGGGGAACCAGCATTTATTTTAATTTGCAGGACACCAGTACATGTACCATATTTGTATCCATTAGCTACAGTTCTTTTCCTAGAAACTTGCCACAGACTGGCTGTCAGTGGCTCAAGGACAGGCACTGGTGCATGGACCACCACTTTGAGTAGCACTGATGAAGAGTACATATATTCAAGCAATGTAGAGTTACAGAAACAACCTGGCTGCTAATGCTGTTGCTGGGGGTGGGTGGGAATGACCTGACAATGTTTTTTTCTATGTGCTAAAGTTTATATTGGATCCTTTCCTCTTATTTTCAAATGGATTAAATGTTTTACAAGATGTGCTTGGTTTCTAGCTAGATCTTTCTTAAATTCTTTCTGTTTGTATTCCTGATCATGATTGTGATGAAGGTGATGTCATGCAAAACCTGGACACTTGCCTCTCCTATTTCATTTGTTACTTTAATGTCTTTTAGAACCAGCTCAGCTTTGCAAATCAGAACAGCGACCTTCATCCTTGGCTGTTGGACCTGCTATAACATTACTTGGAAATCACCAGACTCCAACACCAAATAGTACAGGTATAGCATGATTGTCTTGTTTTAAAATCTGAAATTGAATTTGATAGTTTGTGAAGAGTTTAGTAACATAGATGGTACTATGTATTTTACTTAAACAGTCTTGCTGGTGAAATGCATGAACAACTTTGATGGATCCAGCACAGCTGCATTGCAAAACAAAAGCGCCTGGGGGTGGATGGGTTGTTTTTTCAAAATCAGAAGTGACTTGTTCAAAAATAAATTTGTTTATTCAAAATGAGGACGGAGCTCTGTTTCATTTTTTAAAAGCCCCACACTTTGTTTTAGAACAGAATTAGCACTCTCATAGAGGCTTCATGTAGTGTGATTGTCCTTGTTTTTGAGTGCCAACAGTGTAACTGCATCTAGGTGTGTGGATGTGTCCAGGGATCACAAAAATGAGCAGGGCTGCTTCTGGCCTATCCTGCTATACTGATATTGGAGAGAACAGAATTAATGCAGCGTATTTATCTAGTCAGCTGGATATCCATTATCCTCTTTTCTCCAAGGAGCTTCCAATTGCATATAAATGTGAAAGACTCCCCACTAACACCACTGAATATTGTATTGGCTAGTGAAAATGAAGATGGGGGGTGGTGGTCTTTTGTAGCATGTGAATTGGTTCACTTGTTTAATGAATCACCTTTATTTTTGTACTAGTGTGACTGGCACTCTTTCGTTTTTTAAAAATTATTTTTATTGATTTTCAAATCTTTATAAATTTTCAAACATTACAGTGCAACATAATAACAAATATTACAATAACCATAGGATGTGATGTTACTCAGTGATCATTAGTTTGTGTGCTTCTGTGAATGGGATTTGTCTGGAGTCAGTTCAGTCTTTGCGTTGAGTTGTAAAGTGTCCTTCCAGAAGTTGCTGTGAGAGGCCGAAGGTTGAATGTTCATTTACAGATTCAATAAAGAGCCCCCAATCCTCATAAAAAGTGTCCTGTTTTGAATATCTGTTACAAAGTCTTATTGTAGTGGAAAGTTTTTCCATTAACCATAGGTTCCTTACCCTTTCCCACCAACATTTAGTCACCTCAAGTCTTGCAGCTTTGATGAAAAAATTGATCAGTTTCTATATTTAAGCATGACATTTCTAGCAATAACAGGGCCTGGCAAAATAAAGGATTTGGCATGTAATACATGAGATCTGGTATAGAAATATGTGCCAAAACTCTTGTATCTTGGGGAATTCAACCCACATGTGAATATAGGAGCAAGGGTCCTTGCACCCTCTCCAGCATTTCATTGAGAGACTCCGTACCATTTTTGATAGCAGAATGGGGGTAACAATACACCTATGTATTGTTTTGAGAAAGTTTACTCTTGTGGCTGCTGACCTAGACTTAAATGGGGACCATATATGTGTCCAGGTAGATTTCGGTATTGATAGCTTTCATTCTGATTGCCAGACTGGACAGACTGGCCCTTCACATGTGTGTTCCAGCAAATGCCTATATGTATATGCCATGATTCCTTTAGTCTGGGCTGTAGTTTTTTACAAAAAGTCTCATATTGGGTGAGTGGCTGTGAGAGTACCCTGACAGTGCCTATTCTTGACATGAAGGAGACTGGCACTCTTTGTTTATGATACCTGAAGTTTTGTAATTGTGGGCAGATTTGAATCTAAGTGCCTATTATGTGTTTCTTCCATCTCTTTTAATTCTTATAAATATTTTATAAGTAGCTAATAATCTTCAATTTGATGAACTAGCATGTATTGAGGCACACCAGAAACAGGTTGTATAAAGAATAAATTCTTTGTAACTTACTGTAAATTATTTACAATAATCATTACAGGAAGTGGACAATCGGCACCCAGCAGCAGCTTAACTTCTCCGAGCCATGTCAATCTTTCTCCAAATACTGTTCCAGACTTCTCTTATTCCAGCAGTGAAGATGAATTTTATGATGCCGATGAATTCTATCAGAGTAGTTCATCCCCAAAGAGATGTTTGGAGTAAGTGATGGAAAGCCTACACAGAGTATTTTCTTTTGAGAATTGATGGAAGTTGTGTTATATGTGGATCTGAATCCAGATATTCCTATCATTTAACGCAGAAGTGCTTAAGGCAGCATTTTCATGAAGCTATTCCAGCTTTCCAAAATACAATTTTACGATAATTTTTTACACCAAAAGTACTTTCACAGCATCCATATTGTGAGGTAAGTAACTATAGCAATTAACTCTTCAGAGATGTTGCATTTGGAAACTCTGCACAAACTCCTATAGGTACTATTGGAGACTAATTTTTTTATCCATTAATTTCTGTTGAGTTCATGCAGCAGAGCCAGGCTGTCTCCAGATTAAAAAAAATCCACTTCAGCCATAACTTCCATGCAGCTGCATATCCTCCTGGAATAAGATTTATATGTGGTCAAAAGCTTGACTAGCATAAAGTGATATTGTAAACATTTCTGAAAGGAACTTTGGGTTGATTCCAAAAGTTAAGTAAGTGAAATGCTGTTCATACAGTGGAGCTTTTATTCCCTCTGTTATCCACTGCAGCCCCCTGTGCTCCTCAAAAGGTTTTTCCTGAGGTCCAGCAGGCCCCAGGAAAAACTCATTGAATCAATGGAACTTAATGTTGACTTGTTAGGTCTATGATGATTGGGACTAATGGATGGATTTAGGCCTGTGTAAGGGGAGAACTAACAAATCATATAGACAGACTGCAGAAAACACTTCCTGTTGTAGAAGCTTCTTCCATCTGACTTAACGGCAGTTCCCTCCTTGTCTTGGCATCTGCCTCTTCCACATATCATATCAAGACTTTACTGTTATTTCCCGACCCCCTTCCATGAAGATTTTAAAGGATTCAAGTGGCTGAAGGATATAGAAAGAGGTGGGAAAGCCCCACTTTGTCAACATCCTTTCTGCGTAATGTATATATTTATATTTAAAGTTCATTTTATATATGGACATTTATAGATTGCAAGTGTGCTTTGGTCTTTGTGTCATTCCTTTAAAGGTGTAATTATTTTAGCTGTCTGTTTTAAATGTGTGTATCCATTTTGTGAGCGTTCTTTAGAGTTTTGTGTTTAGAATTGTCAAAAATGTATTCAACCATAAGAGCTCTGTTTCCTTCCATAGTCCTTCAGGGACCGGGGCAATCCTAACACGTAGCAGCACAGGAAGTAGTATGAAACGACCAGACACAGCAGAATCTCTCAATTCTTCCATGTCTAATGGAACAAATGATGCTGGTAAGAGAAGTTCACAAATTTTGCATGGGCAAAATAATCTAAGTAGAATTTGTGTTATGTTGATTAAAATATAGATACCAAAAATGCAGAAAAAAGGCATATGCTCTCTTTATAATAAGCATGGTTTGCAATACTGACAATTTTTTATTTTACCTTTTTTGAGCTATTTTTGCAGTAGACAATTTAAAATATTCATTTTTACAGATCTGTTTGATCCTATCGATGATAGAGATGATGATGCTGAAGGAGAGTCAGTGGAGGAACACAAAAGTGTTATCATGCATCTCTTATCACAAGTTAGGTTAGGAATGGATCTAACAAAGGTAAGATTGAAAAGTAGCTTCATGAAAAATGAAAGTTAAATCAGTGTTAGTGGCTTTGGTTAGTTCAAAGATGAAAGTGGTTCAGTCATTGAATAAAAACAATATTTGTGTGTTAGTGCAGGGCCATTTTGTTAATCAAATCAAAACTATGTATCTCCTGTATCCTAAACAGATACAGATGTGTAATGAGCTAAAACTACTGATGAGTTAAAATCTGCACATGCTGAACTTGACCTGACATGTTTTTAAGTAGCATACAGCGTACTGTGCATCTCCATATTCAACACAGAAAGACAGTAGAAAGACAGTAGCATGAAAACAACTATTATGAATATGCAAGGATGCTTACACACAATGAAATTCCCTCTGCTGCTTCCCATGTACAAGCCCATGACCCTTCAGAAAGTTTCTTCTTGAGGGTTTCTCACCTTCAGGAGAGACTTCAAAGATGGTGACTTGGGCCTACAGTGGGGAGAAGGAGACAGGGAATTGCCATTCCACAAGAATAGTTGTTGGATGATTCCATGTTTCTAAGAGTTTTAGTGCTTTATCACTGAAAGATTAAAAAATCCAGTGGTGAGGAAATAGTTGTATTGTCTTAAAAAATGATTCTTGACCAGTTTTAGGTTGTATTTCATCTTAAAGCAGAGAACAAAAAAATAATAATAGAAAATTATATTTCTGTCTTCTTTGAACAAGAATAAAAAATTAACAACATTAAAATAAAACCACCATATAAAATATTTCTTACAGATAATGACCATAAGATTACCTGAATGTTTTAAAAATGTTTAGATTTTTTTTGAAAGCCAGTGTGGCCAATATGCTGATCTTAAGGCTCAGGCAGATCTTTAGGCCAGAGTTAAAAGAGTGCCTGGTTGAAACAGGTGTTCTTGCATTCTGTACAGTTGAGGCTCCCAGATTGTTTAGGAATCCTTACAAAGGGTGTAATACAATATCTAGCTTAGTTTTAATCAACACATACATCACTGAGGTAAGAGCTGCTTTTTCAAGATAAGATTTCAGCTGGAAAACAAAGTCACAGTGTTAAAAAGCACTCCTTGCCATGGATATTATGTTGCCCTTCAGCAAACATACTTAGTTAGAGAGCACTCTCAAACTCTACGTGGCCCCTTATGAAGTTGCAATCCCATCCAGGACAAATTGTAATTAAAATTACTGAAATATCAGTGGGACATTTAAAAAAATTTAAAAGCTAAGAAGGATAGCATCAGTTTAACCTTCCTAAGAAGGAGTTGCATCATCAGTGTGCTGCCACAGAAAAGGCCCTGTCGTCACATTATCACCAGCCTATGTTCTCTAGATGTTAGGGCCAGAATGTTCTTAGTAAAAAGTGACTTCTATTCGCAAAGGGGAAATTCACAAGCATTACTTATTACTCTGCAAAGGGATCTTGTAGCACATTTGAGACTAACGGAAAGAAAGAAGCTGGTAGCATGAGTTTTCATAGACTTGAGTCTATTTCCTCAGATTGCTAAGCCATGCCATACAGTAAACACAAGTCTATGAAAGCTCATGCTACCATAGAATCATAGAATCATAGAGTTGGAAGAGACCACAAGGGCCATCCAGTCCAACCCCCTGCCATGCAGGAACTCCCAATCAAAGCAACCCCGACAGATGGCCATCCAGCAACCAGTTTGTTCCTGTCTTTCAGTTAGTCTCAAAGATGCTACAAGATCCTTTTGCATACTGATTTTCCAGACTGACACAGCTATGTCTTTGAATTACTTAATTACCATGATTATTTCACATATTAAGTGTGTGTTACTTTCCTAATAGTTTTTAAACCTTAAATAGCTAAAATGGTCCCAAATTCCCCTCCCCGCAAATTATCTGGAAATACTCCTCAAGGTAAACATTACCTGTTAAAAGAAGCCTATTACCAAATAAGTAGCACACTGAAGTAATGATGGCTGGAATTCACTAAAGCAGTTACAAATGTATTACCTAGGGTTACATATTTGTGATTGGTTTACAGTCCCCTACATAATCTCTAGATACGTAGTCCCATATCATGGTCCCCCAATCCCCATTTACCAGGCAGCAGCCACTGCAATTGATGGGAGCCTGTTACTCTGTCAGGAAGTAGCTGACTGATGTTCCCCCCTCTCTTCATCTGAGTGATATCTGGTGTAAGAGGGGATTGCAGGGGCAGGCTGGGAGACACTAAGAAGCTACATAACTGTGGTGGCTACATAGCTGTAAGCTGATAGAAATAATGGCCAGATTTTTTAATGTGGTAGTTCCAGGTTTCAAGCAGTGCCTTGTAAACAAATCTCAGTTACAGCCTGGCTCCTTGAAGAGGAAAAAAATTCTGCAAATATTCTAGCTCTGAACTACTTAGGGCTTTATAGATAATCATGAAGATCATAATTTTTGCGTGAAAACACACTGTAAGCTGATGCCGTTTTGTTGTGTGCCTTCAAGTTGTTTTGACTTATGGCGACCCTGGAGCCAGCATGGTATCGTGGTTTGAGTGTTGGATTAGGACCCTGGAGACCTGGGTTCGAATGCAGGCTCAGCCATGAAACCTACTGGGTCACCTTGAGTAAGTCTCACTCTCTCAGCCTCAGAGGAAGGCAATAGCAAATCTCATCTGAACTAATCTTGCCAAGAAAACCCCACGATAGGTTCACCTTAGGGTCACCATAAGTTAGAAATGACTTGAATGTACACAGCAGCAATAACAAGGCAAACCTATCACAGGGTCTTCTTGGTAAGTTTCTTCAGAGCAGGTTTCTCATGGACATCCTCAAAGGCTGAGAGAGTGTGACTTTCCCAAGGTCACCCAGATTAATAACATTAAGTGGGCCCTTAGTATCTGCTGGGTTTTGGTTCCAGGACTCCCCCCCCCCCATGGATACTAAAATCCATGGATGTTCAAGTCCCATTAAATATAATGGATAACAAAATAATGAACCTTATATAAAATGTCAAAAGCAAGGCTTGCTTTTTGGAATTTATATATTTTTAACATTTTCAAGCTTGAATGCTTGAATCCGTGGATAGAGTAAGATGAAATCTGTTGATCAGGTGACAGACTAGAAGGATAGTCAGAGTATATCTCTTAAAATTTTCAAGATATGTGTTCTCTCTTCTTCATTGGCCTTTTTCACTTACATCAAACCTTATTACTGCTGAAATGGCAGCACTCACCTGTGCCACAAAATACAATTGGACTAACCACAACAGGAAAAACTTAGATATGTTGACATCTTACTTAAATGAACAGCTCTTAGTCCTTGAAGAAGGTTATCAGCCAACCAATTTTTACTAATCACACATCCACAGTGATGAGACTTGAGTCAAAGCTACCCCTTTCTCACTCAGCCTAAGGCAGACATTACCTTCTTTCTTTGTGTTAAGAAGCTGACAACTTGTCCACTTCACCAAGGCTTTGGTCTAATGGGGAATGACTCCCCCCCCCCCCAATTCCTGATGTGCAGAAGCAACAAAATAGCTCTAAGTATTGACCCAAATCCACTTGCTAGCTGCAGCTAGAATGAACCTGTTGAATCAGTGGAAAGTAGATAGGTTAGTTAGAATCAGCAGTTAGGTTAGTTCTGTGATCAGTGGGTCTGCTCTGGGGCTAGCAGTTTGATTTAGGCCATGTGTGAGTTATATGATGTAATTCTCATAATTCAGCTCCAAGAATATTAAGTATGAGGGTGGAATTTTAATACGAAAAATTGGTTTCTTCTGCTGAAGATGCTGAATGTAGGTTTGTAGCATTATTTTGTCTGCCCAGTTTTTATGCAAAAGGAAGAAAAACCCTCTGGTAATGGAAAGTTTAGGGTATGCGTACATAGAAAGTGACTGTATTTATGTAAAGCAGATGTACCACATTTTTAGTACCTCTCCCTCTGAAATGTCAAATCTTGCTAAGGCACTTTCACTGCTTTAAGACTTCTTTATTCCAGTATCTAAAAAAACCCCCAAAAAACCCCCAAAACCCATACCAAACAACAACAACAGCTAAAGTTCTGTGTTTTTCTTGCCTCAGGTGGTCCTTCCAACTTTTATTTTGGAAAGAAGATCACTCTTAGAAATGTATGCTGACTTCTTTGCACACCCAGACTTATTTGTAAGGTATTCAGGATTTTCATTATACACTGACTTTTTGTCTGTGATTGCAAACGTGATACTTTGTTGCATGAATCTAAAACAAAAGCATGTCTATGTAGTTTCTACTTCAGTATATGGTTTGGTTTCAGTATAAGAATACTTATTAATTTCCTGTGTTTTCTCTAGTATTAGTGACCAAAAAGATCCAAAGGACCGAATGGTTCAAGTGGTAAAGTGGTACCTCTCAGCTTTCCATGCAGGAAGGAAAGGGTCTGTTGCTAAAAAGCCTTACAATCCCATCTTGGGAGAGATCTTCCGATGTCATTGGGTGTTGCCAGACATTGATCAAGAAGATAACACGGTTAGTAAAATCACTAAGTGAATTCACACTACTAGTAAATCATTTTGCTAATAGGTCATATTCTGCTTCAGATTTCCTCTACTGTGAAGGACAGACAAAATATAAACAAAAGATGAAGATCAGGAGAATCATAGTATCATAAAGCTGAAAGGGTCTGCAACGGTCATCTAGTCCAGTTCCCTGCCATGTAAGAATACACAATTAAAACATTCCTGAAACATGGCCATCCATCCACTTTTTCAAGACCTCCAAACAAAGAGAGTCCACCATCCCGTGAGACAGTCTGTTCTACTGTCAAACAGTTCTTACACTTGAGACATTCTTCCTAATGCATATATGATATTTCTTTTTCTGTAATTTCAATCCATTGGTTTGTGTTCTAGTCTGTAGAGCAGTAGAAAACAAGTTTTTACATTACAGCTACCATGTTTCCCCTAAAATAAGATAATGTCTTATATTTATTTGGCCTCAAGAAGATGCACTAGGGCTTATTTTCAGGGGATGTCTTATTTGTCCTGACTCTGCCCTGATGCCATGTGCCTGTCCACACAATGTGCAGCGTCAGGCCCTCTTGATGCAGCGTGAATATACGCTGTGCCAAAAGGGCGCAAAAGAGCCATGGCGGCGGCTCAAAGGGCTGCTTCCTTTGGGGGTGGGAAAGATGAGTATCGTGGCCGGAACCCTTTGAGCTGCAGCCGCTTCCCAGGAAAGAACTGCAATACGGCTCAAAGGCCATCTCTTTGCTGCCCCCAAAAGGAGCAGCCCTTTGAGACGCTCCTTTCGGGGGTGGCAAAGATGAGGATCGTGGCCGCAATCCTTTGAGTTGCAGCTGTGGCTTTTTTCTGGGCTGCCCCCAGGAGCGGTGGAGCCCAGAAAAGAGTTACGACTGCGGCTCAAAGGCCGGCTCTTTGCTGCCCCCAAAAGGAGCAGCCCTTTCAGCCGTTCCTTTTGAGAGTGGCAAAGACGAAGATCATGGCTGCAACCCTTTGAGCCGCAGCTGTGGCTCTTTTCTGAGCTGCCCCCAAAAGGAGCGGCCCTTTGAGCCGCTCTTTTGGGGTGGCAAAGAGGAGGCTTGGGGCTGCGGCTCTTTGAGCTCCCACCTACTCCCAGAGGCAGCCCAGAAAAGCCACCCCGTCTACATTGGCCCTATGTCTTATTTTCGGGGTATGGCTTATATTGCTCAAATGCTTAGAAATCCTGCTACAGCTTATTTTATGGGTATGTCTTATTTTGGGGGAAACACAGTATTTAGATATTTGAGCATCAGATCTATCAAACCACCTTTCAGTCTTCTCTGAATTAAACATACTCAGCTCCCTAAGCCATTCCTCATAGGCCTTGGTTTCCAGACTTTTTAGCATCTTGTTTGCTCTCCTCTCAACATATTCCAATTTGTTGATATTTCTCTTGATCTACAAGTTCAAGACGTGTTGTCTTATTGTCTGCTATTGTAATAGTACCACAAAGTAATGGTATTGTGCTGTTCTGCTTTTGTCAGACCTCACCTGGAATACTGTTTACAGTGCTGAGCACCAAAGTTCAAGTAGGATATTTATGTGCTGCAATGTATCCAGAAGAGGGAGATTGAGATGGTTAAAAGTCTGAAAATCAAGTCCTATGAGGAATGGTTCAAGGAGCTAGTTAGTATGCTTAGTCTGGAGAAAAGAAGATTGAGAGGTGATAAAATAACCATCTTCAAGTATATGAAGGACTGTCATGTAGAAGATGAACAGGTTTGCTGCTGCTCCAGAGGGTAGGATCTGAATTCATGGATTCATATTACAAGGAGATTCTAGCTAAACGTTATGAAGAACTTCCAGATGGTAAGAGCTGTTCAACCTTGGAAAAGAATAACTCAGAACATGGTGGATTCTCCTTCAGTGGATATTTTAAAACAAACATTAGATTGCCACCTCTTGTGCGTACTTCAGCAGTGGATTCCTGCATTGACTAGAAGGCCTTTGGAGTTCCTTCCTGTTCTGTGATTCTTCGATGAAAACAATGAAAGTTACAAAGATGAAAAGGAAATAAACAGAGAGCACCTTAGAACTTGTAGTCAGAATAAACGATGGATGACTATCACTTCACATTCAAGCAGTATCATTTGAATTAAAAGAAAATTTTGGACCTTTCAGCACACATTATCTGAAAACTTTTAAGCATTTCTCTGCAACCATGAAAAAAACACATTTTCAGGAGCCATACTGTGTTCAGATTTCATATATTTACTTTAGTGTTTGGCATAAAATATCCCAGCATAGAACACTGAACTGTAATTTAGTAGGTTTCATACTTACTATATTCCTACATGAAATCTTACTAACTCAAACCCTGATTCTTAACTGCTGAAGCAGGTATTAGACACCATGTGCAGACTTCGGAAATTAGTTTAAGTAATGGATCCTATTAAAATTGGGCAGTATACCCATGTGAAATTTATCTTTTGTTCTCATCCATAAAGCTTTAGATAGAAGTATACACAGTAAAGCCATCAGTCTTGTAAAATTGGAAAATGTTTTTTTCTTTCAGGAAACAGTTGCAGATGGACCACTTCCATGGGTTGCCCAAGATAATGTATCTTTTGTAGCAGAGCAAGTTTCCCATCATCCTCCAAGTAAGTTAATACATTTGCATTATTAATTTTTTAAAAAAAAACTCGTCAGCATTAATTTCTATCAGCAATCGTTGGCCACCAATATATTTTGAAAGTGCAGCCAATCTTCCTCTGCAGACCATTTACTAGAGAAACAAATAACCATTTACATATCACAAGTGCTTTTTGTTGAAATTAGTGCTTTATAGTTTTAACAATCTATGTCTTTCCTTTAAGTTTCAGCATTTTATGCAGAGTGCCCTAATAAGAAAATACAATTCAATGCCCACATCTGGACCAAGTCAAAATTCCTGGGAATGTCTATTGGCGTTCATAATATAGGCCAAGGTATGTCTATCACAACTCTGTAATTCCTCTGCTATGCAATTTCCATCCTGTCAGCATATTTGTGCTAAATTATTTGTTGAACTCTTTTAATGGCAAGAGAAGATGGTTCTGTTTGAAGGCTGGTAGTGATCCTGGGCAATTGCCACAAATTGATTACAACCATTTGGTTCTTAGTTTTCATTTTAAGATTTTGTCCCTGTATTGCTTGCATGGAGCACTATTAACAGGCTCCAGGGTGGGACATCTGTAGATTATGTGGCTGTATATTGCCACTATTATGTTTTAGTTATTTTCCCTGTTTATAATTGACCATTATTTCTTGCCAAATACCCACCAAGTTAAAACTAAGTGCTCTGTGCTGTCTATTCTGAAAGTCATCATAAATGGTCTTGCCTGTGACCTTCCCTTCTTCCCTCTATATGCTGAGTAAGACCAGAATGCCTAGGGTTGGAGTTGGATGTTACAGCTATCTCTGATTTCTTCTCTGCCTTTTTGGCTTTAAGTCAATTGCCAGTTAAGGCAGAAGAACTAAAATCAACATGTAGCTGATGTTAATGAACTTTGTGCTACATAGTTCACCATACGCAGTGTCAGTGGAAGAGAGAGGTAATGTGTGTACAGTGGGCCCTCTGAATCCACTGGGGCTTGGCTCCACGAGTCCCCCATGGATACCAAAATCTGTGGATGCTCTAGTCCCATTATATACAGTGGTGTAGTAAAATGGTATCTCTTACATAATAAAATGGCAAAATCAAGGTTTGCTTTTCAGATTTTTTTTAAAAAACATACCTTATTTTCTGGCGTATAAGACTACTTTTTAACCTGCAAAATCTGGGGTTAAAGTGGGGGGGGTCGTCTTATACGCTGGGTATAAGGAGGTTCATGATAGGTTTGCCTTAGTGTCATCATCAGTTGGAAATGACTTGAAGGTACACAGCAACAACAACAACAGTTTTGGAAGTCATACTCTTCCCAAACTCTATATTTTAACTGGAAAAGTGGGGGGTCGTCTTATACGCCCAGTCGTCTTATACGCTGGAAAATACGGTATTTCCAGCCATTTTTGGGTTGAATCTAAGGATGCAGAATTTTTGGGGACAGAGGGCCAGCTTCAGCTCCTATCATGTATTGACCATACTGGCTGAGGTATAATGGGAGTTACAGATCAGCATCTGAAGGACCACCATCCATGTTATAGAAGATCCCAGATATTTCCAATTTAAGAGAAAGAAAAAACATTCAGCTAACGGAGCTCAGTAAAACATATGCCAGAACCTTCAGTGTGCAGCTTCCAACTGTATCCCATCATATTTATTGAATGGTCTAATTTTGGAACCTTTTTGTTACCATGGAGTATTACTGAAACATGAGACAGTTCTCACAACATGCATAATTTTAGTTGGCACAGGAATGGGGTCACTTTGTAGTCCTGCCTAAATCACTTGAAGTGGTAAAACGATAAATTCTGCCTTTGGGATTTTCTTGTAACTTGGATCTCTGAGTTGCAGTTTCCCATATTCATCTTTTTAGCCTGTCATGTTTTCCTGTATAAAAAATATTTTCTTTGATTCTCAAAACATCTATTCTTTACTGCAGGGTGTGTGTCCTGTCTAGATTATGATGAGCACTATATTCTGACTTTCCCCAATGGTTATGGGAGGCAAGTGCTACTTTATAATTTTTGTTCATTTTGTAAACAGTTGTAATATTCCCTTTTCTACTTCTTGAGTGGTCTCTTCTGTTATCTTCACAGATCTATTCTCACAGTGCCATGGATAGAACTTGGAGGAGAATGTAGCATTAACTGCTCCAAGACAGGCTATAATGCTAGTATAATCTTCCACACGAAGCCTTTCTATGGAGGGAAAAAGCACAGAGTTACAGCAGAAATCTTGTAAGTATATACAGTAGTCCCTCCACATTTATGGGTTAAGCATTTGCAAATTTCATTATTTGTGGATTATTGTATTTGCTGCTACCTCCACTGCTGGCATACAACACTTCTAACAGGGACTTTGATAACACCAGTTTTGCTGACAGGAAATTGGAACTAGCAAGGTGGCTGGTCCGTCACTTCCGCAGGTGTGTGGAGGGGGGAATGGGATGGGACAGATGTCCCATTTCTGCCTCCCACCCTCCTGATTGAGTGAAAGTGCATTGGACCAGTCTCATCATCCCTACCAGTATAGGTACTTTTTTGGCATGCTAAATATGGTGTGGGGAGGGATAAAGATATTTGTAATTTTCCCACCATCACAGGGGTCTTGTGCCCCTTACCACCACAAAAGTCGAGGGCTGGCTGTACATGAGTTTTGATTGTGGTATAAAGTGTGTTATTGTAGTAATAGATGTCATAAAACTATGTTGTTTTGAAGGTACTGTAGTAGTATTTGCAAGCATCAAGAAAGAATGGCATATTTTCTTTGTTTTAGTTCTCCTAATGACAAGAAATCCTTCTGCTCAATTGAAGGAGAATGGAATGGTGTCATGTATGCAAAATATGCAACAGGGGTAAATACACTTTTTCTTATGTTGTGTAATTTAGAGCATGTTGTTGTATTTCCCCCCTGTAAAAGCAAATATGATTATCCAAACAATATTGTTTAAGTTTCTCTTCCTTTATTATGAAATTAAGGCTTCTGAGATCCGGAGAGCATGCTTTAGGATTAATATCAAAGGCTGGATCATGGCTGTTAGTGGCATCTCTGCTATGAAACTTCTTTCAGTTAGGGACAATTGTAACTGGACAATATTGTATTTGACTTGGCGGGCAGAAATACAGCAGATATGAATAGCACAAGGATATATAATCAAAATCTAGGTGAAGAGCACATTTTAGCTAAAAATATAACCAGTAATAGAAGTTTTTTTTATTTATTTAGGAGAATGTTGTCTTTATAGATACCAAGAAAATGCCTACTATTAAGAAGAAAGTCAGAAAACTAGAAGATCAAGAAGAGTATGAATCCCGCTGGTAAGAACTTACTAGTTTCTTTTTTGAACCTTCAGGAAAATAAGCAGAAATCAACGTGTCTTCACTGGCCTGAATAAAAAATAATTCACTTTGACAGAAAATATGGGGTGTAGGTGGATCAGTAAGATTTAGGAGTATATTTGGCCATCTCAATCTTATTCTGTTACTTGATAGCAGATTTCTGTTTATTCACTCGTATAAGATAATCAGAATACTTTTCTTTGACCCATACTGTGGCCACTTTTTGTAGCTTGTAAATCATGTACAATTAAGTATTTTTACTATTTAACATGTTTTCCTAGCCTATGGAAAGATGTCACATACAATTTGAAGATAAGAGACATTGATGCAGCTACTGATGCTAAACACAGGCTTGAAGAAAGGCAAAGAGCTGAAGCCAGAGCCAGAAAAGAAAAAGAGATTCCATGGGAGACACGGGTAAGATTTATTCAACCAGTTGTTCCTTTGCAAATCTCACTGTTCCTGCAATGGGACTTCTAAAGTGCATGTTCTTCTCTTACAGCTGTTCCATGAAGATGGAGAATGCTGGGTTTATGATGAGCCACTACTCAAGCGACTTGCTGCCAGTAAATAAGTGGACCATGCCTTGGCTTAGTGACACTAATTGTAACTTCCAAGTCCTCTTCTTTTGGAGAGCCTGCCTCCTCCAGTTACAGTTCCTTATCTCAGGGATACTGGACTTTCTGATGCAGCGAACAATTAAAGCAGGAAGAGCCTTGACTGTGTAGCAGCAATTTATATTGGCCTTTCCTGTATGACCTCCCCATGCTTCTAGGTGAATTAATAAAACCTGGGCCCATCGTGTACATCCTGTTCACCTCCGTTAAAGGTGCAGTGGGGCATCTGACGCCAGTTACATATGATTCTAGCATTCTACATAATATATACACATGGCTTAACTTCATTCAAGCCACTTAATTTCTGTGTAAATACAAGGATTTATTTGGCCAGTTTAAAAAAATGCAAGAATATAATCTACCAATGAGCTTATTTTAAAAAAAACCCAAACCTTTTGGCATTTCATTGTTCCGCAAATAACTTTGGTATTTTTAGAAACTAAAATGTAATTATAGATTACCATTTGGTTCTTGCTGGTGCATATATAATGCTTCATAAAATAGATTTTCAAATGTATGCTTTGTTTTACTTCAAAGTAAATCTTTTTCAAAGCACTAATGCTTTGAAATGGCATTATATTCAGTTTACAAACATTGCTGAGAGTGGGCTGATGATCAGTAAAGAGAAAGTAATGTGATTGCTCAGAACTTTGTGAAATAGAGCAGCCAAAGCAACTTCAGTGCATCACTGTGACATGATCTAGAATAGGATCTAGGTTACCAGTTTCTCCCCAGAAGTGTACAAAGCTGTGATGTGGATTCTTTTTCAGATTGTGATGTTACCTTTAAATTTACTGAGAGTTTATTTTTACTGATCTGCTTTCTATCACCTTCCAGTAACTCAATTTGACTTTAAAAATGTATAGGGCAGGGGGAACTGTGTCTTTCATTACATATTGTGGTTTAGTAGTGAGGGGGAAAGATGGCTTTTTCTTCAGCATTTTGCTGTTGCAAAAATTAAGACAGCTCTACTATAGTGTGTGCATATGCCACAAGCTTAATCACTTAGTGAAGTATGTATTCTACAGCAGATTTTTAGGTGTGAAAGATGTGAGAAACAATTTAGTTGTTTTTGAAGTCTGTTGAAATTTAGATTCCATTTTAATATTTCATTTTCTTGCTCAAATGGAGCATATGTGAAAAGGCTACTGCTATAACAATAAAAAGAATAGTAAGGGCTAATATATTTGCCCTGATCCCACTTTCCCTATGCGTTTAAACATGGTATAAAAGTCAGTAGCTGTGCATATGCATCTAAATGGCTTTCCTTATGACCAGCCAGAATAGGCAGTCTCTCCCTTGAAACTGTATTTAGATGAAAGACTAAGGGCCTGAATAGACTGCCAGAAATAATCCAGCTTGAGACCATTTTAAGTGTCCTGGCCCAATGCTAGGGAGTCATGGGAATTGTAGTTTTTTGAGACTTTGAGCCTTCTCTGTCAGAGAGCTCTTGTGCCACAATAAACTACAGTTCCCATGATTCCCTAGCACTGAGCCAGGGCAGTTAAAGTGGTCTCAAGCTGGATTATTTCTGGCAGTCTGTTCAGGCCCTAACTTGGGACAAAGTGTTAATGTATGTGGATCAGGAATCTTTGTTGTAGTAGAACAACCTACACAAAATCCCTTAGTATCTCAGTAATTAATTTATTGCACAAAGTAGTATCTTAGAGCACTCATCCTGAACTACCTCATTCATGTGATCCTTTGTTGTACTGTCAATTGTTTTTCTATGAGGCTAGCTGAGTTCTTGCTCTGAATTGTTGTACAGATTCATAATATTGATGTAGTCTAATAACACTCTGGACAGAAGTTGATTATTACTTTTGTCCCCTAAAATAGCACACAGTGAGTTGAGGGCTCTAAAGTCCAGTTGCATCCTTGTCAATTATCCTCCTCACTCTTTTCCCACCCCAATTCTCTATAGGTGAAGTAGCACCCCAAGCAGAAAGACCCACTACATTTCACAAGTTTTCAGTTTGCTCACACTTTCCCTGTCTTCTATACTGCATACATTTTATGAAGAACATATCTCTGTATATAGACCTTGCCTCTGAAAACACATGCTTAATAGCAGAGTTGAGCATGGAGGGTATTCAAATACATATTTTCCAGAAAGCGTAAGTAGGTTGGATTCTTTGTAATGAAGCAGACCTCCCCAGTATTCAGTAGTTAAGCTGTACTACACATTATGGCAGTCTGAGAGGAGTTATTTTAATATCTTATGGTATGGGAGAACATTCAGAGATGATGTATACACTTTGATGTCTTTGATGCAAGTTGCATCAGTCAAAGTAGCAGCATCCAGGAACACTAGCTGAGGTATTTCGTTGCATGAGGGACTGTGCATATTTGAGAGAGATGTTTCTGGATCACCTTCGTGTATTCCAAATCCAACCACCTACAATTTCAAGTGAAAAAAGTTATCAGCTTCTCATAGAATTTGCCAGCAGGTAAGCATCCTCGACTGTCCTGCTAGACTATATATCTGAATATTCTACCTTGTTTTTACTAAGTCTTCAGTCTTCCACTGCATAGAGATAAGTGACTTCAAGGAATTCACTAACTTTTTCAGCCCATACTTCAACAACCAAGATGGGCAGGATTCTAGGGGGCCCTGGCCAAGTTTCCAAAGCCACCTGCAAATGAGCAGTGGCTTTCTAGAACAATGATTTGTCTCTTCTGCAGCATTCCAGTAGGTTGAGGGGAATGAAAGAAAAGGGATAGACTCGAAATTGCTGGCTTCAGCTTAGTCCATATCTAGCCATGTATCCCTAATGGGAATGTGACTTAAAGGGCATTTCTCCCCTTTAAGATCTAGAACTGTCTTCTAGATAAAAAATATGGACTTCCAAAACTGCTCTTTTAAAGATGGACATCCTTTAAAATTGTCTTTGTCATGAATACTCACATGTACACTAAGCACTTTACTCTCTTGGCCTCGGTGTGCTTGAAACCAGTCAACTAATTCTGATTGAGAAAGGGATTTTAGAGCATCAATCTTGAAAAGAGAAGGGGAAAAAACACCAAAGTTTAGTTTAAAATGAAAACAACAAAACAATACTTACACATAAATTAGTAATGCTGGAATTAGCCCAAAGCCTGAGCCATTTCGATTTGACTGTAAAGGGTGGTTGGTGTCCAATATGAGCTCTTGTTATATTTTAATATGTGAGATACAGCATTCAGTACAGGAGGGAGAGGGAACATGTGGCTCATTGGCCTTTGCCAGCAATGACAGATAGAAACTACAGCCCAGAAGTAGCTGGAATTTGCACATAAATCCCCCTCTTTTGACTCAGGGAAGAGGAAAGACTCCATGCACCAACTAATTTGAATAAATCAGTGATAGTATTCAGTCACAGGAGCATAGTGAGGCTATGCCATCTACACCAATAGTTTCTGGCCTACACATGTATAATGTGTAGCATCAGCAATAAAATGTTGCTGTGAACTCTTGCCACTGTAACATCAATGCTCCTAATAGGGGTCCTGCCTGCCTTCATGATGCTATAATTCACACTCCTTTCTATCCAGCTTTCCCTTTTTCAAATGAAACTCATTATTCTGTGAATTCCATACTCTGGGATTGTTTTTAATTTTTACTTTTGTTGGTTTGCCTTATGTTCACATCTCTTCCTCAGAATTCTGTTTTGGCTTCAATCTTATCAGTACTGAATACACACTTCTTTATCATGATTGGGGATTCACTAAGGAGTTCTGGTGTTAAACTTTACAAGAACCTCTTACCTCTCGGACTAGTCTGTCAAACAGATATTGTTGAGTCACCACTTCTGTCCAATTCCTATCCACCTCTTCACCAAGATGGGAATCTTCACATTCTTTTAATTTAATGAGAGCAGTGACCTGGAGTAGAGAAGGCATATATTCATTATGGAACAAGATGTTGCTTCTAGGAAAAGGTTAAAGTCATCCCTTCATGTTAATTTTGTTTTCCTCTTATTTTGACAGCATAGTGGTTTCTTGCTGAGTCTAGACTTCAACATTTTAAAAAACTACATATAAATATTCTAAATTTATTTCATGTACGTTGCCTTTCTTCCAAAGGCAGCTTTCAGAAATAGTAAATTTAAAGCATTTACAGTAAAACTGAAAAACAATTAAAATCACCTCAATAAACATTAAAATAATTTTTAAACAATCTAAAGTTTAAAAGATAAATAAAGCATTCCCAATAAAAGTCCCCCTACTTATACATAAAAAGCCTGCTCAAACAGAAATGTCTTTGCCTACTACCTGTGCAGTACACTAAGACTCACTTATCCCACTGTATCTGTAAATTTATTATGATAACCCTAAATGCGGGCAAACATTGAAAATTTGATACATTGGGCTCAAGTGTTTAGTACACTAGCTAAAATAAGCCTTATTTAATTATTTTATAATGGGTTGGGCAATTATGCTGAGGCCATTCAGTGGGATCCTTGAGGGTCTCATTTGTTTTTTGTTTCCTTTGTTGTTTTTTTAACATATTTTAAAAAATACTAGTATTTAAGCAAAGGTGCAGTTTGATAAATCAATAATATAGTGGTTAAAATTATCAGGCCCCAGAACACACACAACTACTGCTAGTTAGGTTGTCATTTGGAAAATGTGTTAATTACTAGGAGCTTTACATTTACAAGGAGCTTTGCATTTCCTTTTATTCATAGTTCAACAACACCAACTAAACAGCTATGACAAAAACTGAATAATGCAAAGTATTTCCATCTTTTCTGTGCCATCCCATTTTTTATTAACATTTCTGAAAACCAAAACTGAAGTTCTGCGTCTCAGAATTAGCACAATGAGCCTGAAGCTACTGCTGAATGGAGAAACAGAAAACCAGACAACCTGACAAAGCCTACCTTTACTGGAAATAGGTTTCTAGGAAATCAACAGTTTTTATTACCTGTGTACTGAAGGCCTCTGCAGTCATATTCTTCATTTTCTCTTCAAAACATGAAAGAAACTCTTCTATCTTCTTGTCTACAAGTTCAGAACTGAAAGAAATAAGACACATGCATTTGCACTAAATGGCAATGAGCAGAACAGAACGTGAATTTTATCAAAAGTATAATCCAGTCTTTTAGAAAGTTCTTAAAACTTCCTTTTGAAAAAATATATACAGTGGGACCTTGGTATCTGTGTGGGATCTGTTTTGGTCTGCTCCCCTTGGATGAATACCAAAATCCATGGATGCTCAAGTCCCATTATATATAATGGCACAGTAAAATGATGTCTCTTATGTAAAATGACAAAATCCGTGGATACAGTTGGTTGACTATATATTGTAGAACCCTCTGAATTTTACTTAAAAGCTTTATTTATTATTTATTACTCTCTTGGTATTCAAATATATCCTGTACCCAAAGCATCACTGCTCTAGTGAACATGGAGACTGATGTTGAACTTCAGCTTCACAGGCTTTCTTTAATACTGCTTCTGCCTGTCATTCCTCCACTTCCAAGAACTGTGTCTCCCTCTTTAGGAACTGCAGCTCTTGACACAAGGGCTGTGATTGGCCCATCCAACATTCAAACAGGAAGCATGAGAAATTCGTTACCCTTTTTCCTAAATAAATAGTTTCTGATAATACCACTACTTACTTGAACATGTCTGGAATGGAATTTCTGCAGATTCTGGTGAAGGTCTCCTTAAAACTGTTTCTACTCTCTGATCAGTATTTCCATCTCTATAATTCTTACTAATTTTCTGATTCCATTAAAGACCCAAAATTTGTAGCAATGTTTTCATCAAGCTCTATAACCTGTTCTACCATAAAATAGCCTGTGTATATTATTTTCCGAACTAAAGCTTCATCTGAAGAATCTTCCTGATCACAGAGATTATCGCACATCTTAAAAAAAACTGCTTACCATTCCCGAATTGAAGGTTAATTCGTGCTGCGGCCAGGTTCTATTGCATAGCTTTTGCAGCGGAATCCGCCATCTGAGCACATCTCTCCAATGCGGGTCTCAAAACGCACTTTGGTGGCCATTTTTCAAAGTAAGAACCAACTTTGCTGCATTTGCCGCAGCATTTTTTCCTTTTTATCCAAAACTGCCACATCTATTTATTTATTTGGAGTATTTATACCCTGCTCTTCAGCCACAAAGGTGCTCAGATCGGCTATTTCCCAATTTCCTAATCTTTATCTTTTTAGAATTAATCCCCATGTTTTCCCCATTTCTGAGAGGGCAGGAAATTAAAAACTGATGGACTAGGGAAGAAAGTAAACAGACATAACTGAAAATGAATTTAGATTCTTGCCTATCCAGCAGGCACATGAGGAATAACCCATAGGGTTTGTGGATTGTTCCTCCTAACCAACCAGAGAATGCTGTGGCACATCCATTTCTTTAAGAGCGATCCATAGTGTTTCATGACCTACTCACAATCAAAGTGCAGGCTGATTTTCTTTAGAAATTCTACAGCAAAGACTTTCACCACACTATAATAATAATAATAATAATAAAAACAATAAACAACTTTATATTTGTACCCCACCTTTTGCCAAGGCAATCTAGCGGCTTACATCGTTAACATAGATAAAACAAACCCCACATTAGACAATAATATTTATCCAATAAATAATTATCCAATGTATGTTTGCAATATGTGCCTAGTGCCTCTTCTTTTCCTGAACCCAGCTTGGGCATCTGTCATTTCTCACTCCATATATGGTGAAAGTCTTTGCTGTAGAATTCTGTACATAACTTTGCATGCATGAGAAATTAATGCAGTGGTTCCCAAACTCTGGCATTTCCAGGTGTTTTGGATTTCAACTTCCATAAGCCCCAGCCAGCTTATGGGAACTGAAGTTCAAAACATCTGGAGGACCAAAGTTTGGGAACCATTAAATTAATGCCTTGTGGTTGCTGATCCTGGTGTCCCTTTTCTTGGGGACTGGAATGCATATTGAGTATTTCCACTCTCTGAGCCACTGTTTTGTTTTCCATATTGTTTTGTTGACAGATTTTAATTAGAACTAGAGCAGATCTTGACTCTGCAGCTATTGGTGTGCCATCTCTTCCTGGTGGTTTATTAAAACTACAAAGGAAATCCAAAGGCATTTTAAAACAAAAGTTTGGTGAACAGAAGAAGGTGCAATGGAAATGAGTTAGGCAAACAGTTTATAGAAAGGAGAAAAAGCCAAATTACTTCAGTAATTAGAGATTAATGCAATGCACAAACTGGAAAAAATGCTACTTACTTATATTTGGTTGCTTGTGTTGCTACAGTAACAGAGAAGCCAAGGATTCCAGATGTATTCCTACAAGTTGGGTACACATGATAGCTAAAACAAAGAAAAAAAGATGGGAGACAGGGGAATGAGAGATCACTCCAAGAACACCCTTAAAATATTAGTATCAAGCTACTTTCATGTAGGTATTATTATGATCAGGAGTTAAGAACACTTACTTAACCCAGATCCTCAGTGTTACAGCAGGACATATGCTTAACTGGAAATTCTGCCTATGACAATGGCTACCAAAAGGTCTCAGAAGCTTAATAGTATAGTGGATGTTCTAGCAGTTTTCTAGATTAACCCAAACTAAAATAAATCCAGATTTTGAACTGGAATTGAATTGAATTGAATTGGATAGCAGTTCAGATGTAGGAGGTATACTGTACACGGGTCCTTAAAAATGCTTCTAATAGATCAATTCATGAAAAGAGCATTGTTAAGTCAATGGGCAAGTGAATCACAACTTACCCAAGGGTTTGCTTGGTTCGCAGGAAATCAAAACAAGGTTCCTCCATGTACATCTGTAATGGAATAGTTTCCAACAAGTTAGGCTCTTTGCTTTACCCATTCATTTCCAATAAAAGCAATTTTTAGTTTGCTGTACCCTAAAAGGTCAGAGTAACAAGTATGCATTAAAAAACCCTACTGAAGGAATGTTATCATTTATACCTAATAAAGTCAGGCAATATCTAAACTGTAAATAGAAGGCCAGGGCTTCTCCATAAAATATAATAGTGGATAGGTTAAAAAAAGCTATATGTGCTTCTGATACTGATGCTTGCAAGATAACAACTTGTCAACTATTTTTTTATTTTCTGAGAATCACACACCTTTTTCTCCCTGGAGAAAACCACTAAATTTCATCCTGTAGGTTTTGTCTGGTTATTTCAAAGAAGGCACAACCAAAACCTCAGCTACCTTAAGGACTTTTCTGCATTTAATTGCACACTAGCTCTTGCATGAAAATCAGTCACATGTCTCTTCAGTTTCAGTTAGTTGGGAAGTGGAGATTAATTAGCTTTTCTACAGAAAACAGTTATGTTACAGTCATCACTGTTCCAATAGCTGCATTTCTCCCAAATGTTTCTAGAAAGTGTGACACCTTGATAGGAAGTGAAAGCTCAGCTTGTAGACTGTTCCAACAAATGCTTTCTAAAAACTGACAGGTGTGATTTAGGTGCCTTGCATAGTCACCACTGCCTGTAGCAATCACTCTTCTGCCTTACTGCACCCCTCTTCCCAGATTTCCATTTACTATGTCAGTAAAATTTCAGTACAAACCAACAGAATACGGCCTTTCCGCTGAGATCTTTGCAGACACTATATTACTGCTAATTGCAGTGGTGTTTGTACAACCAGATAATGTCAACCTAATTCTGTTTATATGAAACAATCCAAACTTACCACAAGCAATTCCATGAGAGAATATTCTCTTAAACTCCTAGCTCCTGACTAAAAGGGGAAAAGAGACAGATTTAATTCATCACAAAATTCATGCCTTCAGTTCTGACAACTTAAGAGGAAACAGACTAACAGTAATCAAGTACATAATCCATAAGGGAAAATCTCACTGGACTCCAAACTGTCCTAAGACCTGTGTTAAAATATGCACAAGGAAAAAATTCAATACATGAAGCTTCCACCACATGGAGATGACTTTCGGAAGCATCTAGCAGCACTCATTTCTAGTTTCCTGAAATGGCTCTTAAATCTGGCAAAAGAGAAGAGAGATTAAAGTGTACCATATGGCCAGAGTGTTAGCAATGTTCTCCAACTTCCTCAGTTTTCTGGGCAATTTTAGTATGATGGTAAATGCTCCTTGCTGCATAACCAGAGACTACAGACTTCCTCTTTACCTAAGGCAGCATATGGCATGTTTTTAAAATGTTGTGGGGGAGGAGGCAGCGTAGCCACAGCAAGAGGAAAGGCACAAATCTAGCCTTTTCCACATGTGAAGAACAATTATCTTGTGCCAGATGACTACTGTATTCGTAAGGTCAACGCATACTGTAAAGGCCCATTCTTGCCAAGAAAGAGACATCCAGGAACGGTTAACCTCTTCTGCCACCAAGGCAATGAACCACTTAATTAAAATTAATACAGTTCCATACAAAAGCTATTATGCAAAGGAATCTTGCAGCACCTTTGAGACTAAATGAAAGACAGAAGTTCATAGTATGAGCTTCTGTAGATGTGAATCTACTTCCTCAAATGCACCTGAGGAAGTAGGCTCAGGACTATGAAAGCTCATTGTCTGCTATCAGTATGTGCTGCCAAGTGTAACTTAACAGCTGCCCACCAACCGTTTAGGGCCAGGCTGTCACTAGGTGTGTGGGAGGTTGAGACAGCACCAGGTGACACCTGTCCGTCCCAAGCCCCCCTCTCCGGCCGACTCACTCCACCAGCCAGAGCACTTCTCTATTTGTTGGCTGCAGCAGCTGGTGGGGATGGGGTGCCTGGCAGCTCCTGAGTCTGGCAGCGCTGCTGGTCAAGTGGGAAAAAAGCTGCCAGGCAGCAGCAGCAGCAGCCAGGTGACGCCTCAGAGAGAGGTTGCCAGGTGGCGGCAACAACCCACCCTCACCAGCAGTCACTCTGGGGAAGGGACTGCCTTCCAGGTCTGCTGGAAGGGAGGAAAAGTGAGTTATGTCCCTTTCCCACTTGGCCAACAATCCTGCCCACCCCAGAAAATGCTGCTGGACAACAGCAGCAGCACACCCCCACCATGGCAGAGGTGGCCTGGCTGTGAAGGGGTGGCTGGAGGTGTGCCAGGCAGCTGGGAGGTAACAGCATGAGTTACCTCATTTGGGATGACTGATGCCACTACCAGTCATTTATTTATCCTGAAATCTCCACTTGGACTAAAGTGAAAACCTCAGATTCCTCAGAAAAGCTTGTGTATGTATGTGTGTATGTGCCTTCAGGTCACCTGTTGACTTACAGCAACTCCATGAATTTGTTTCCTTAAGCAAAGACTACTCAGAGGTGATTTGGCCAGTTTCTGTCTCTGAAATATAGCCTACAGCACCTGGTATTTGTTAGCAGTCTCATTTAAGTGCTAACTAAGGCTAACCCTACTTAGCTTCCAAGATCCGATGGGGTCTGATGCCTTTAGGATATTTTGATCCTAGGGTGGGGATCTTCCAAGATCCGATGGGGTCTGATGCCTTTAGGATATTTTGATCCTAGGGTGGGGATCATCAAAGTCCCCTATGCCCTGCTTATTGGTAAGCAGCTGCTAGGATTTATGAGGGTCCATTTCCCTGTTAACTGAGTAGTGACTGCCTGATGTTCCCTCCCACCCCTTGTGCAAGCAGTCTCCAAACCCTGCTTTATTAGATGTTTTTTGGCTGGAGATTTTGAGGCTGGACACTGGATGACGCAATTACTGGCTGGAAGAACAAACTCTGTGAAGTATTCCCTGTTCAATGGTCTTCAACACTCATTGGTCTGAAGTGGATTGTTGGCAGGTGTGAAAAAACTTAGGCAACCTCTCCACAACTGGTTGAAATTGTGAGTCACAGGTTGGATTTTGGTGCTCTAGCCGGTTGATTTCCTGCAGGAGGTTGATATGGATAACTCCTGATTGTGGAAAATGGGATCTGCTCAATGCAAGCTAGAAGGGCTGAAAAGATTGTCCAGAAAGTTTCAATAGTCATTTTCTCTCCTTTCTGTGAATAGAAATCTCAGCATTCTTTTTGTCTTTGGTTTCCATGAGAATATCGTATAAGGCATTCTCCTGAACAAGATGAGAAGCCTCAAGGGAACTGTGGCTACATTTTTTCTAGACTGCAGATGAGCATTTCTAGTGTTTAAGCCAGATGGATCTCTTTGCTACTGTTAAGGGTACAATGCCACAGGCTGAAAACATGGATAGAATCTCTTGTGGCATAAGCTACAAAGCCAAAGGGCTAAGGGCCTTTTGCAGACTGCCAGAAATAGTGCAAACTGAGTCCACTTTAAGGGTTAGTGTTAGTGTTAGGGAATCATGGGAATTGTTGTTTTTTTCTGAGACATTGAGCCTTCTCTATCAGAGAGCTCTGGTGCCATAATAAAATACAGTTCCCAAGATTCCCTTACCCCTTAAAGTGGACTCAGTTTGCACTATTTCTAGCAGTCTGCAAAGTCCCTTAGATAACTTTAGATGAACCCTTTTCAAGGACTTTGCATCTGGATTAGGATTCTGAAAAAGAGTCTGAATCCACAGCATAGCACCTCTAGAGCAGGGGTAGGCAACCTTTCCCCTTTAAGGGCCCAGGGACTTCAGCTCCCAGAAGCCTCAGCCATGTTGGTCAATAGTTCCATGTTGGCCAATAGCTCCTGGGATTGTGGAAGCTGAAGTCCCTTGGCCCTTAAAGGGGAAAGGTTGCCTACCCCTGCTCTAGACATTTAAGAATCTGTGGAAGAAGTACAAATAGACAAGGCTACTGATTAATGAAACCTCTTGAGGGCCATATCAGCAATTTTCTCATTGGGTTCTTTTACAAAGAAGTCCCTCTCCTTTGGTGCTAGTGTCCCCGTAAAGAGATGAGCTCTGATATAACCTGTTCTGGGCGAAGGCAAGGTGAGAGAATTGTATGGAGGAGCTAGGAATCCAGTGAGAAAAACTTAATTTTGATCATGCGACCTCTTGTGGCAGAAGAGGTTACCCATTCAGGATGGCTCATTTTCCAATAGCAGAAAATGAACCTTTCCATATTATGAAGGATGGCTGCCAAAGCAATATTAATGAACTGATACACCCATACTTTATATCACATCACCTGGTAATAGACTGTCACTTCAGAGTTTGCATCTCCTTTGTTGAGCGTTTTCACTTTGCACAGCAGATGCCCACTCGGCAAGTCGGTCACACGGAACTGTACAGCACATGGATGTAGTAATGGAAGGAACTGCAGTTTTCTGAAAAGAGTCCAAACATCGCAGTCAACTATGAACTTGCTCCTTATCTCACTGCATCAGAATCATCTAGACCAGAGGTAGGCAGAAAGGGCATCTGAACTTAATGGTGGATCTATCAATAATCTGCAATATGTCAGCAAGTATATGTAATTCTGAATTAACAACAGCAGCCACCTAATTCTATAACCCCTGCCTTAAATTATAGTGTAGACTTTAAAATTATGTGAGGTAATCAGGTGTTAAAGGACTGCAATAATAGTAATAACCTCTGGTTCATTTCCTGGTTAAACAAAAGCCTCTCCTCTGCCTAGAACAGCCCAGGGAAAAGAGAAAAAAAATGGCAAAATCATTTTTTTGGGGGGTGGAAATGTTTTAAAATTTCTGAGTAGGGGTACAGTGAGCAGGCCTACCGTCTGAAGTCCTAAAAGGGTCCAATACTCCCCCCCCCTCCACTGACTGGCAATTGTTACAGACAAAAAGAACTGATGTCACCTGCTGTAATATCAGTTTTTCATCCAAAACTCAAGAGCTTACTTCTGTTTTCTGAAATACTGAAGACCAATATTTGATCATTTGTATTTAAACTGAAAGTTTAATCAATCAACTAGACCTCTAGTGATTCAACCATTCCAGTTTTAACAGTATCTTCACCTTCCTCATGTGCTATTATTTATAGCTCACACAATATTTCCTAGATAAAGGGTAAATACTTACTCTACAACATAATCCAGAAATTCTTTTGATTCCTAAAATGAAATTCATAGACATTTTATATATGCTTGTAAAATAAACTAGAATGACATAGAAAAACAACAGTATTTTTAAAAAAGTCCTAACCAGGTGCTCTACTCAGGATCAATGGCGCCCCTGGGGTTGGTGTCACCCGTGTGTGTGTGTGTGTGTGTGTGTGTAGACTGCTGTGGCTTCCAGAGGGCCATTTGGGGAATGGCGTGGCTGCAGCCATACCCAAGCCCAGATGGAAGGCACTGCCCCCTCCCCCCGGCAGCCTCTGAAGGGCCATTTGGGGTCCAGTGTGCACAATGCCGTTTTTCACTCGCCCAGCAGTTATGCCAGTCCCACCGGATGTATTGCCCCACTGAATGTACCCCCCGGGTGTCATCCAGTACAGTCTGTACCCCAGTGACACCACTGCTCAGGATATAGTATGGGCAGAGAAAACATGTAGCACATAAATCTTCATGTGCTGAAATAATTGCAGGATTTTGCCAACTCAACACATTCACTGACAATCTACAATTATTAACCCTTTCTTATATTACTCTGCATTGTCCAGACAAGAGATTATTAATGATACACTAAGGATAGAGCCCCCCTCCTCTAATATTAAACTGGGATTCTTGCCTCAGAAGCCTGAAATCAAGTGCTAAGCCAATGATCAGTTTTTATTAAGAATGCTAATTTTTCTTTCAATTTTAATTTAACCTTTTTTCCTGTAAACAAAGATGGGTTCTAATCCTTACCAAATTATGCCCTGAAGTACAAAGAAGAAATCAGAGAAAAGGATGAGAAGGGGGAAGACTATCAGGAATGAACCTGTAATAGCTACCAGAAATTTGCAATAGCCTGTGGTAACACTGAAAAGCCATCTCTCATGTGCAAAACACTCCCCATCTATTTATTTTATATGTAAGCATCTAAACATGCAGTAACAGGTTCTTGTTTAAACACGTAATAGGCACTAAATCAGCTATGAATAGATAAAATCAACACAGAAGTCAGAATCATCGCTAGCATTAGCTGCAATGCTATGGTACTATCCCTACAGGGCTAGTAACAGATTTTATTACCAAAAGACAAGACAGAGAAGCAGAGCAAGCAGATGGAATTTATACTCACATGACTTGTGAAGTTTCCTTGGACAAGGCCCTCTGCAAAGAGCTGAGATTTGAAAGCCTTCACAAACAACAGAAGAGAATCTATGGAGAGGCCATTCATGAGTGTCTCATATTTTTCAGTCATAGACCATCTGCCATGTTCTAGTATTAAGAGACGGATATCTCTATAATGAAAGAGAAACAGATGAATATGTGTTAAATGAAAATGGCTTGAATTTGAAACTCATCCTGTAAACTATACCTAGGTCCAAAAGGAAAACACACGTGTCAGTAGATTTATTTAAGTCTTGCCTCATGTTCATGTCCTCCTTTTTCTGAAACCAGATCTTCTCACAGTAAAAGCCTGTCATGCATTTAACTCCACAGAATTTGTAATTAACAGTGAGAATTGCTTTTGTCTGATAACCATCAACTCTTGTGCGAGACAACTGAGAGGAACCCTTTCCACAACAGTATCTATGAGGGTGAAGGAGGCCAATGTGCAGACAGCCTCTTTACCCCAAGGCTTCCTTTCCCAAGATCCTTGCCCTGTCTTGACATCCTGCCCTCCCCAAAAACAGGTAAGAGAGCCCTACCATTCTTTCCTAGTTCTTTTCCAAATATACTGAAATTACCTCTTCCCCTCCAAAACCACTGACATTTAATGAAAAGTAAAGGGAAACAAGTTTGCCCATATTTCCACAAATTTGAGATATAAACTGTGAATTCTATAGACTTCCCTACTATCCCACTCGGGAGACTCATTCCATTTTTATACATTCTAGGCACTTACTTGGCCAATGTCTCTGGCTTGATGAGAATGTTGAAATAAGTCTTTTTCAGCTGCTCAGTTATCATCTCAAAAACTTCAGGAGTAAAACTGAAGTCAGCTAAATGGTCAATGAGGAGTTGAAACAGCAGCTATAATAGAAAATTAAAGTATGATTCCCTAAAGCAAAGATGTGGAAGTTCTTCCTGTTACCATGGAGGGAGGGTATTTCCCCCCAGATCCTCTTTGCTCAGTGTGTGTGTGTCTCTCTCTCTCGCCTTGGAGAAAGTACCTGATTGGAAGGGACAGTTCAGGACAACAGTGCCCCAGGAATTATTCAGCCCCAGGAATTATCCCAGGTGACAACTCACTCTTGGAGAAAATACAATTCACTATTCTGCCCAAGAATTTTTACTGTATATACTTATGTATAAGTCTATAAATTTTAGTCAAAAATTGACCCCAAAAAATCCCTGAATTGACTTATCCACGGGTCAATGTGAGTACTGTACTTCAACTCTTATTTAAAAATGAGTCATCCCCTGGTAAAGGGCAAGAGCATAAACTGTCCTGGGAGCACTAATCCCTCTCTAATATCTCATCCATCCAGTCTTTAGGTTGAGCAGAAACAGTTATGCCTGCTGGAATTTTATATGTTCTTTGGCACTGCTTACCTTTGCTTCATCTTTTAGATCCTTTGATACATGCCCTTAAGTTTTACGCTCAACTTATTCATGGGTCATATCAAAATCCCTAATTTTTGCCCCAAATCCTGACCTTGACTTATACATGAGGTCGACTTATAGTCAACTATATACGGTAAATCCAATATGGCATTTTTTCCAAAATGCCCCCTTTCCCCAAAGTCCAAAGACTGTCAGCACTTACAGGCAATTTGTGATTGAATCCTTTGCCATGAATGATTAATCCATGCTCTCCAGCTACCAGTTTGTACTCCAGCTGAGCAACAAATGCTTCATAGGCAGGTTCAGCCAGATTGTGCGCAAGGATGTTCACAAATGTATCAAAAAGTACCACGCTGTAAACAACCATGCAAGAGTTTGAATGATAGCCTCTCATAATAAAACTCTTCGGAATTATACCATTTATTCAGTTTGTCAAAGCATTCCATAAAGATGACATATTACACACACAGAACATATAATACCAGGACCTTTTAGACTATAAGCTGCATAGTCAACACCTCCAGTAAATGCAATGCAATCTAAAACATGATACTTATTACTACTTACTACCCCCACCCATTAGCTCCATTTATTTATTAATAATGCAAGATGTAGTGTGACACAGAATTAAGCTCTAACACAGAGGCTTCTACACTAAACGTAGGGGGGTTGCAGACTGCCATAAATAGTGCAAATTGAGTCCACTTTTAGGGTTAGGGTTAGTGCTAGGGAATCATGGGAACTGGTTTTTTTTCTGAGACATTGAGCCTTCTCCGTCAGAGAGCTCTGGTGCCACAATAAAATACAGTTCCCATGATTCCCTAACCCTAACCCTAAAAGTGGACTCAATTTGCACTATTTCTGGCAGTCTGCAACCCCCTATAGTCAAATAATTTGAGCTAATTTAAAATGCCTTTTCTAGCACAAAAATAAAAGCAGCTCAAGGGACAGAGGAAAAAATGGTAGCCCTTACTTTTCGGCAGACTGCTGGATCAACGGTGAGATTAGATGGAAACGGATATAAGCTGAAAAAGAGATTATAATAAGGAGTGGCAAACAATGGAGAGCAGTAAATTTTCTTTAGAGCTTCCAGACCCATATTTCCCAATCTTTTTTAGAACCCAGGAGAATTTGGCCACATTTAGCTAGAGCGCTCTTGGTTAGACTTCTTAACTGTGCAAACACGATTTAATTCTGTAGGGAAGGAGGGAGAAACCATGGCCTCCAGATATCTGTTGGATTCCTTGTCTCAAGTCCTATCCAGCACAGCTAATGGTGAGGTGCTTTTTATCCTTCCTGATTAAGGATGAATATAAATAAAACACTATCTACAATGGGAATTGCAGTAAAACAACAGAAAAAGGGCCACACATTTCCCGCCACTTCTTGCTGTACAGCGTGCTAACGTACAGTGGAGAGAGTCTACTGGATTCTTGATGTTCTCACTTAATGGTGAGGATGGATGGGGTTCTGCATATTGCTGGGAAAAAGAAAGGGATACAGCTGTGCAACCAAGCTAGATAGGAAAAATTCATCTAATACTTCTGCCACTGGTTACTTGGTAGAAGCCTACAAAACAGTGCCATTCTACAAAACAATGACTGAAATACTGCTTGACACTCTACCATCAACATCAAGGAAATAGTAGGTGGCTGTTAAAAAGTATTCCAAGCCAAAGCTTATTTAGAGGACAAATGAACTGTTCCAAGTCTTCTCTTTCTAAAACTAAGACACCAACACAGTTAAGTGTGTATGACAAAGAACATGGAACCAACTTGGTACTTCATGCTGCCAATACATTGTTTGGTTTAGTCAGGCTTAGAAACTTACTTCTATCTGGGGGCATCAAAAAAGATAATTTTAGGACATGGTTCTTTATGATGCATATTCTAAAAACCACAGCTGGACCTATGATTCAACTGGGATAACAGTGGTACAACATATTGATAGATACACACACATACTTTAAACATAAGAACCAGTGTACAGATGACAAACTGTTAAAAAAAAGTCATTTCAAGAAAAGTCATACAAAACTTCCTGAAGAGAAACAGCATTATCCAAAATGTTCCTTATTTTATACAAGGAAAGATCACTTGAAAGTTTAATGAAAACACATGCATAAAAGTATTACCTTTAGGGATTTTGAATTTATCATCCTTCTTGTACCACAAACAACCTTGCTCACTGCTTGCAATACTGACTGGATATTCTGTCTGGGGACAGTCAGGGGCCTTCAGAGCAAAGTCAGTTGCTAAAATGGCAATGTATCAAGTTAAAATCAATCAATATAATTTTAATAATACCACAAAGATAGAGAAGAATGACAGGCAGTCACAGATCAGTTACCCAAACATGCATGTTACTCAACTGACCAAACAGTTCAAGTATCCCACTACCAGTTAATGAGCTGTTGCATAAATTGATCTGTTGGTCTTATGCAGCATCCTGAATTCCAGAATCTCCTGTATAATCCTCCCTACACCATAACAAAATCCATTTAAATCAATTATTCCCATCACTCAGAATTTTAAAAGCTGGCTTGCCCTTTCTTCATTTTAAAATTGGAACATCTTTAACTACATGCATATTAAAGTGGTTTATTCACAGTAAATGCTCACTCACCAATATATCTGTTTTCTTCAGGGAGGTGTAAGTCTGGATTTAACAGAAAGTCACTGGCCCATATATCACTCCAGTACGGATCAATATCTGTAATGAATATTGAGTAGATAGGTCTTAGCAGAAGTACACCTGATGAGGATGATATATCTGGCTGTGGATAATTGTGGATAACTTTAGAGACAAGGAGGCAGCTCTAACATTCATCTTCTCTAATACACATATCACATTTTCAGACTGTAGCAAAAAAACCGATGCGTGTTGGAAGCAAAGAGGCAACATTTTTATAGAGTAATTTGTGAGAGGGGATTCTAGAAAGCATGTCTGCCCTTTTGTTTCAGTTCTCTGTTTCTTTCATCAATGTAATCAATCCTTTTTATTTTTTGCTTCCATTCTGCCTACAGAGGTTCTCCCAATAGTTAGCCCTCTATTCCCCTTTGTCTGGGAAGGAAGCATCCATGAAGCCCCTGCCTCCAGATGAATGCTAGCCAAGATCCACACCTGAGGGCCAACCTTAGGTGCTCTTCTACTGGTCCCATGCCTAGAGGTTCCTTACCTCCTAAAAGTAGTCACTCATATGATCCATCTCTATTACAGTCCCATTCCAATATAAGACACAGCAGTGACTTTCCTGACCTCTCTTTGCCATAATTTTTTTCCAGGAAGACTCAATGATGTTGTACCTTCAACACTGTACTGTGTACCGAACCACTTCTCCTTCAGATGACACTGGCCTTCATGGGAAGCAGATAACAGAATAAGGTTGGCTCGCTGGGGAATCAGCTGGTGAAGAGCTTCAGAAATGATCTGCAAAGATAAAGGATACAAAGACAGCACATCTCTATTTATATAAAACTTGCTTTCTAAATCAAAATCAGTTTGAAGATCAATCAAGGAAATATTCAAATCCTCTATAAGGCCAGGTTTCTTTCACATAAATAAGACCAAAAGTTGGGAGTAAGAGGACACAGTTTGCAGGCTGCATGTGACCCTGAAATCATGCCTGGATACCTGTGGTGCCCCCATGGGGGGAAAATGGTGAAAATGCAATTTTCCCAGGCACAGGACCCCATATCCCTCAACTCATCCCCACATCTGGTGAAAAAAAATGCTTCTTGTTTTTTAGACATTTCATGTCTGGGGAAGATAAGTTTGGGCAGCCTTTGGTGAGTCCAAGGAGAGAATTGTTCCCATGAGTATGTGAAGTTGCCCTGCCCTAGAGATAGTTGATTTACCTCTGGCTTGTATTCAAAAAGAAGCTGGTCTCCTGTCAGGATGTCTTCCTTTGGAAACAGCTGCATGTTTTCACACAGATCTTCTACATATTCAACTGGATCAGTCTGAAAAACAAACAGCTTTGTTTCACTATGTAACCATTTGAACAATTTCACCTTCAACCTTACTATATTTCTAGCTGTGCTCAAATGTGTTAACTCAGACCACCTGTTTTTCCATACAATGTGCACTAACTTTTTCCAGCTACTAAAATAATCAGTTGCACCTAATCAAGAGGTGGTAATCAAGCAGTCCATTATCTGCTGCAACCCACTCATCTGATATCCCCAAAGGTATGGCACCTCCAGAAGTCAATGTATGCTTGAAGAGGTAGGTAATATGTCCACCCAAACCCCTTAGAACAGGGGTAGGCAACCTTTCCCCTTTAAGGGCCAAGGGACTTCAGCTCCCAGAATCCCAGGAGCTATTGGCCAACATGGGACTATTGGCCAACATGGCTGAGGCTGTTGGGAGCTGAAGTCCCTCAGCCTTTAAAGGAGAAAGGTTGCGTACCCCTGCCTTAGAAGCTTGGAATCAAACTCCCTACCACCCAACCTTCACTGATATTTATAAAAGTGATTCATCTGAATACTTCCTAAGCAGGACTCCAAAATCAAATTCTTTTCTATGAAGATTTAAGGCACACTTCTGAGAAAACAAAAAAGGTTGTTGTTATTTGTATTCTGCTCTTTTCCCAGAAATGAGATTCAGAGTAGCTTCACGATATTAAAAAGACAATACAATTAAAAACACAGAAAAGAGGTGCATTAAAAAGGAATTAAATTATTACAATGCTAAAAGAGATAGCTATTCTTCTTTTTATTACAAGAATAATATACATTTTTGAAAGATAACACTATTTGAAACACTTTAAAATGAAACAACATCCCAAGCCAGTACTTACAAACATTCAATTTTAAAAGGCCATCTAAATAGGTAAGTCTTAGCCTGCCAGTGGAAGGCCAACAAGGAGGGAACCATTCTGGTCTTCCTGGGAAGGGAGTTCCAGAGTCTAGGAGCAACCACCAAGAAGTTCCTCTTTCGTGTACCCACAAACCATGCTTGTGATGGTAGTGGGACAGAGAGAAGGGCCTCGCCAGAGGATCTCAAGAGCCTGGGCTGGTTCATACAAGGAGACATGTTCTGCCAAATAGTGTGGGCCTGAGCCATATAGCGCTTAATAGGTCATAACCAGCACCTTGAATTGTGCCCAGAAACAAACTGGCAGCCAATGGAGCTGTCTGAACAGGAACGTTATGTGGTCTCTGTAATCTGCCCATTAGCAGCCTGGCTGCAGCTCTTTGGACCAGCTGAAGTTTCCAAACACTCTTCAAAGGCAGCCCCAAGTAGAGCGCATTACAGTAGAACAAAAGGATGTAACCAAGGCACATACCAACAAGGTCAGATATGGTGTCTCAAGGAATGGGCGTAGCTGGCGCACAAGCTTTAATTGTGCAAAAGCACTCCTGGTCACTGCAGAGACCTGGGCCTCCAGGTTCAAAGCTGAGTCCAAGAGTGTCCCCAAACTGTGAACCTGTGTCTTCAAGGCGAGTGGAACCCCATCTAACACAGGCTGGATCCCTATTCTCTGATCTGCCTTCCAACTGACCAGGAGCACCTCTGTCCTATCTGGATTAAGTTTCAACTTGTTTGCCCTCATCCAGTCCATTACTGATGACAGACACTGGTTCAGGACCAGGATAGCCTCCTTGGATTAAGGTGGAAAGGAGTAGTAGAGTTGACTATCATCTGCATATTGATGACACCACACCCCAAAATTCTAGACAACCTCTCCCAGCAGTTTCATGTATATGTTAAATAGCATAGAGGACAACACAGAACTCTGAGGAATCCCACAGGCCAATGGCCAGGTGGTTGAGCAAGAGTGCCCCAGCATCACCTTCTGGGTTCATCCCTCCAGGAAGGAACGGAGCCACTGTAAAACAGTACTTCCAAGTCCCATTCCAGAGGGATGGCCCAGAAGAATACCATGGTCGATGGTAATCAAAAGTTGCTGAGAGGTCCAGTAGAACCAACAGGGACACACTGCCCCTGTCCAATTCCCTGCATAGGTCATCCACCAAGGCAACCAAGGCTGTCTCTGTTCCATAGCCAGGCCTGAAACTACATCAAAATGAATCTAGATAATCCATTTGATCCAGAAACCCCTGGAGTTGGGAAGCCACCACACATTCCAGTACCTTGCCCAAAAATGATAGGTTGGACACTAGTCTATAATTATCCATTACAGTGGGATTCAGGGATGTCTTTTTTAACAAAGGTCTCACAATTGCCTCTTTTAGGCATGTTGGGACTTTGCCTTGTTGCAGGGAGGCACTGACTACCTCCTTCACCCACTCATCCAATCCCCCTCTGGCCTGTTTAATCAGTCAAGAAGGACAAGGATCTAAGGCACATGTGATGGCTTCCACCTCTCCAAGGATCCTGTCCACATCATCAGGCTGCACAAGTTGAAAAGTATCCATTAATGCTGGTCAGACAAGTGCCAAGCTTATATCCACTGGCACTGTATCAACTACAGCATCCAAGTTGAAGCAGTTCAGATGTTATAGCCACTATCTTAGATAATAATTGTTCTTTAAAAAATGCTATTTTAAAGCAAGTTGTTTTGGCTGAACTTATGTTAATTGAAGGATTTGTTTATGAACATCATTTCTTGCTTTATAAAAAAACAATTAAAAAGAAACAACATTTGACACTGCCAATAAACTGTTAAGTTCAAATGTTTTTAAACAGCCATTGTTGTTCTAGTAAGAGGGCTGGGAAGTAGGAGTCAGACTATTATTAGATAACCAATTTTAAAAACAGGAGTGTTTTTCTAAAATCATTTAAAAAACAAAAAAACAGCCAATCTTGTTTAAACCAGATAATCCTGTAGAAGAGAGTATCTTTTGGCACGTGCTACTTCTGCTTCACAAATTTCAGGAAGAACATTACAAGGAAAAACTATCAAAAATATTTAAAACATTGTGTCATAGAAGTCTGATAAGTAAATACCTGCTCCTGGTAATGAAATTCATTGGCTTCAATCTTCTGGATCTCTTCCCATATTCTGTGGGTAGAAAATGTGTTTCTGTGATACATCAGCCACATAGTTTTTCCAGAAATAGTTTCAGAACAAATGTCAAGGCAATTTCTCAGAGGTTAGAGGCCAGCCACCAGAAGCTTGATCTGGGGATTGGAGGCCCAGCTGGATGAAGGGGGGAAGTAAATGTATCACTTCAGATGTGTTTTGTTCCTCCAAACGTCCAAAGCTTAGCCCAGAAGTGCATTCCTGCTTCAACTTGTTAACTTCTAACAAATCCTTCAAGATGGCCAAAAGGAAGTCTCAATCCTCTCACTGATTGTACAAGAATACAGTAAGGAAAGCCTTCAAAGAGTTCCTGTTTTGGACTACAACCCCCAAAATCCCCCAGCTGTCATGGCCACTGGATTCTGGAAGTTGTAGTTCAAAAGAATAACATTTTCAAGTTACATGAAGGGAAACTCCCTCTGGCCTCTTGGACAGTGTTTTACTGGCTAACAAGGATAGGGAAAGATAGAAGTGATGTCTTAGAAAAACAGATGGGGTGAACAAAGGAGGAAGTTGATAGGTAGGCAGAGCTTCACCAACATCCTGCTTATTTACCATGGTGGTGGAATTCAAAGACATAGCTGTGTTAATCTGGAAAATTAGTATGCAAAGGGAATCTGTAGTCTCTTTGAGACTCTGGTCCATAACACACTGCAGAAATAATCCAGTTTGAGACCACTTTAACTGCCCTGGCTCAATGTTAAGGAATTCTGGGAATTGAAGTTTTGTGAGATATTAACTTCTCTGTCAGAAAGCTCTGGTGCCAAAATTAACTACACTTCTCAAGATTCCTTAGCACTGAGCCAAATGGATTATTTCTGCAGTGTGTTTTGGACCTAAGGGGAAAAAAAAGAAGCTGGTAGTATGAGCTTTCATAGCGAAGCTGGTAGTATGAGCTTTCATAGCTTTGAGGTCTCAAGCAGACAGGGCAAAACAAGCAGCCAGAGGCTGCTCCTAGCCTGATCACTGCGGGATCGCAATGACCACACACACCCGGACCTGAACTGGGCCATCGAAAAGGAGCGGTCTTCCCCCACTCCTTTTTAGTTCAGCTCTTCCAGGTTGGAGTGGGCTTGGGGCAGCTTCTGACTGCATTTGAGGCAAGCATTGTGTAAATGCCACACAATCCGACGGCAGCCCTTCTGGCCCATCTGAGACCTGAGTCTACTTCCTCAGATACATGCTTCCTCCATGTATCTTTGGAAGCAGACTCAAGCCAACAAAAGCTCATGCTACCAGCTTCTTTCTTGCCATTAATCTCAAAGGTGCAACAAGATCCTTTTGCATCCTGCTTCCTTAGGCTAGAGTTAAGTATGTCTGGAACTGGATGGGGTTTATTCCCAAAAACAACATACCCCAAACTATTTATTAGAACTGGAAGAAGCAACTCATATAAGTTACAATTCTCCACTGTAGTCGGGGGAAAGGGCCAGGAAGACCTGGCTTTCACTAGAACGAAGATTAAAAGTTTTCATTACCTTCGGTCAGGTCCTGTCTGCTGCAACATTTTTAAATACTGGAATACTACATGAGCAACCTGAAAAGGAAAATGCAAACACTTTCAGGTTTTGTCACCTACAATAAGCAAAAATAATGACTCTAAATTCCAATTAACATTTACCTCATAGAAATGTTTGTAACCTTCATCCGTCAGGGTCACACAAATACTGAAGACCGAGTATGTGGAATTTTGCTCAAATCCTGTTTCACCATTTCCACCATATAATGCAAGTGCCCAGAATCTGTCAAAAAATTATATAGTGTTTCTCACAAGAATTAAGAACAGCTGAACTTATTTGCTATACATGAAATACTGCCATACATTTCCAGCATTCTTGTTGACTCACTGTAAGAGGAAAACTTACTACTTCTGCTTTAGAACGAACAAGTGAACATGCCAGCAAATAAACCTACGGCCGGAGCAAGCAGCTTTGCCCAATGTTGATTAATCCAATTTGTTCAGGGAATGGGCTGTTTGCATCTTCTAGCATTTAAATCAGTAAGCTCTAATTTGGTAAGACCCATTTTCTCATAAAATGCTTAGGGTAAGGACCATGGAGAGCCTTTCCAAAGGACTGGCTATCAAGCTCTCATAACAATTAAGCCATCTAGCAAGCAGACTCTCCTCACATTGCCTTTAAAATTCAAACTGTTGAGATCTGTGTGAGTATGAGCACATTTCAACACTTGGTTTGCCTTATCACACTACTCTCAATTATCTATATGTACTGTTCAATATATGAACTTAAAATCTCTAAAGCTGTGGCAGGCAAGGTTCAACCTGGGCCATATGTAGCCACCTCAACAATATTTTTACAGCCCTTGACCCATCTAAACTCCCTGTACCACCTTTCTTCCAAAAAAACCCAACAACCCCTGCCTCTCTTGGAAGTCTTCTGGAAGAGCAACCCACCTTTTAAAAAGGTTTAAAAGGATCTAACAATGTTTGAGATTTTAAAAATATTATCATTTTAAAGAACAAATGGGCTTCGAGCCATTTCACTTTCATTTTGGGATGCATCCAGGACAGTCCATTTAGCCACCAGACATAGTGAACTGGCTCTCAAACCTACAACAGTTGCTGACCTCTGATCTAAGTTATGTTGATCAAGAAATTAGTGTTTCTCTATACAGTTTGTACAATACTATGCTGTGCCTTCTAGTTTATTTTTTTCCAGTTGGCCACTAAGTAAACTGGCGTTTCACAACAATCCACAACAAAGAAAGAATGTGCAAGTGCACAGATTTTCAGTGCAAGATTTAAAACTAGAAAACATTTTAACATTTTTTCATCCTTTGCCGCTGCAAACATCAGTAAGTTTCATGGTCCAAATACATACTTTTTTCTAAGAAATGAAAGAATGCTGCCTTTGCCTTCATGTCCAACAAGCCAAGCAATGTAATGAAGTGGCTTCACCCTGGGGGGGGGGGGGCAGAATAAGAGAGACATAAAATATTGCTTGGAAATCCTAGTTTCAATCCATCATAGAAATCAGCAAGTATAACACACATCTCTAAAACACTCATCTTTGGAGATCATCCCACTACAAACATCATCTACTACAATTCCTATAAGGAGTAGCTTCAAATAGGGAGGGAGGGAGATCAACTGAAAATCCAGGTCATTTTAGTATGTAAGTAAAAATGGCATTCCAAATGAAAATGACATCATTGAAAGCATCAGTCTATTGTATATCAAAAATTTAATATACTGAATTAATTAAGTTTCATGGTATCCACATGAGGATTTTTGTCATTAAAGTCTTGATTTACCTATAATGCTGTTCTTGTGGTGGAAGAGCCCAAGTGATGTTTAAAGAGTGGGTTTTTCTGATTGGAACAACTAAAAGTAAAAGAAACATACTAACTGTAGATATAAAAGCATGATTTTTCTGACCATAATCAACATTCTCAAAATAATTTCTCTCTCAAAGAAAAAACAAGAGCAGAAAGCAGGTGGCTTTATAATAACAAGAATTAAAATGTAGCATGTGTTCATAACAGTTATGCATTGTAATTACTCACCTCTGTACAACTTGTGAAAATCAGGTGTTTCAAAAGGTTCAGTCAGGTGGCTAAATACTGGTCTAGGTAAATTACTTTAAAAGAAAAAGGAAAGAAGAGTTAGATGCCATCATTTCAATTCAGGAAAGCTCACATAGTACACAATATAATGGGAGTTTTTCTGCAAGAACATCTTTCTTGACACTTTGATTTTGAGTTCCTGCATGGCAGGGGGTTGGACTGGATGACCTTTGTGGTCTCTTCAAACTCTATGATTCTATGAGTGCCTGGAGAAGAGGTGATGGGAGAAGGGAAACAGGATTATCAATCATTGCATGATGATATCTGGGCTTCCTGTCTGCCCTACAAGAACCCAGAGAGTTGTGGAAGCACACTTGGAAGCATGATAATATGTAGATATTTCCTAGTCACTTTTTAGTTACTTTTTAATTTGAAAGACTAAGTAATGTCCCTTTCACACGTGGTCTCTGCCATACACAACTGCCTGTGGGAAACACTATATTACAGGCATAAGCATCCCCCTCCCTCCATCACAACAGGTGATATGTACTGTCATAAGTCTTGTATAAAAAAACATTATATATAGCCATATGGACACAGCACACTACTATAGACAAGGATTTTTGGAAAGGAGATACCCAAACTTAAATTGTAATGACAATCAATTATACCATGTCAGGTCCAGGTTTTCCACACAATAGTATATTTCAAACTGAAACATTACTTAGTCTTTCGAATTAAAAAGTAATTTAATGTACTTTTTAATTAATTAATTAATTAATTAATTAAAAAGTAATTAGGAAGTGCCTCCTAATGTTGAGGTAGAATCAATCTCTTTTCCTGTAGCTTGCATTCGTTGTTCCGAGTCCTATTCCATGGAGCAGCAGAAAACAAGTTAGCTCCCTCCTTCAAATATTTAAAGAGGGCTATCATATCCCCTCTTAACCATCTGTTCTCCAGGCTAAACATACCCAGTTCCCTAAGTTGTTTCTCATAGGGCATGGTTTCCAGACCCTTCACCATTTTAGTCGCCCTCCTCTGGACACCGTACAGTTTTCAACATTCGTTTTGAATTGTGTTGTCCAGAACTGGACATAGTATTCCAGGTGGGGCCTGAACAAAGCAGAATACAGTGGCACTAATA
>CM034706.1:194591305-194605993 GCA_020142125.1 Phrynosoma platyrhinos | reverse complement strand
ATACTAACTAAAAACTTACATATAGGAGGGGAGTGCTGAAAAATTCTTGGCCCAACCCACTTTCCAAATCTGAGTGAAATTTTGTCACTGTAGCTTGAGTGTTCTTTTGTATAGTAAATTGCCAATTCACAAGATTTTAGCAGCACTCAGGTTTTCCATGACCAAAGAAATTCAAGATTCAAATGTTAGCAGCCACAGTTTTTTGGGATAAGGAATGTATTTTGGTGATTGACTATCTTCAGGCTGCACAGCTAATGCAAAATACCACGCTAACTTGCTGTGCCAATTAAAGGAGGCACTGAAGGGAAAATAGTGAAATAAGCTTTGGAAAGTTTTTCTCTTTTTGCAGGACAATGCACCTGCTCACGGGGCTGGCAAGTTGATGGAAGTTTTGAAGAATTTGGAGTTTGAGTGCACAGACCATGCACCCTACTCACCAGAACTTGCTCCAACTGATTATTTCCTGTTTCCCAACCTTAAAAAGAGTTTGAAATGAAGGAATTTTTTGAATGATTCTGAGTTGATAGCAACAGCAGAGCAGTATTTCAATGTCCAGACATCAGAATTTGTTGCCGGAGGGGGGTGTTAAAGAACTTTGAGAAACAATGTACGAAGTATGCCGATCTTTGAGGTGAGTATGTGGAATACCATGTACGTTTCAAAGCTCTAGGTTGTTTCCCTTCTTGGACGAGCAGAGAACTTTTCAGCACTCCCTTGTAGAAGTGAAAAACATTCAAATATATACGATTTATTTATAAAACAGTCCTATGAACATTTGTTTAAAAAGTCAGTCCTGTGTTGATTGGGATTTACTTGTACATAAAAATATACAGCATTACAGCCTATAAAATGCACAATTTCACTTGTTTACTTCTCTGAACAAATGTTACCTTTAGACTGCACAACTAAAGTCATATAATGTGCTGAATAGTAACGCTGCCAGAATTCTCTCAACCTGGTGTAGGTATCAATGTTGTTTTGCTTCGGCTCATGTTTCAGTGTGTCTGCATTACCTGTAAAAATGAAGGCAATAAAAGTTGCAAATTTCAATAATTTTGCTTTAATGTGAAGTCATAAGCTTTCATGGCCAGCATCCATAGTATTTCGTGGGTTTTTCGGGCTGTGTGGCCATGTTCTAGAAGACTTACTTTCTGATGTTTTGCCAGCATCTGTGGCTGGCATCTTCAGAAATGTAAGAAATAAACTCTTCTAGAACATGGCCACACAGCCCGAAAAACCCACAAAAAACTATCATTTTGTTTTAAATTTGTACATTTCTTATTCTTAGGTGAAAAACCTCTCTCTTTTGCAGACATCTACAACATAGAAACAACCATGGAAGGTACAGGAACCCCCTCCAGTTTTCACTCTGGCCCATTTTTGTCTAGTTTGAGGACTATTGGCAGCCTCTTAATGAAACTTAATCCTATCCTCTCCATATGTCACCACAATTGCCTACCTGTTTCTCTCCTCCACTACCAAAGTAAGAAATTTGAGCAGTTGGGAGAAAGTGGTTGCAAGTTCAATACTAGCCAGGGCTGAGGCTACACTCAGGTCTGCATCCTTCCAAGGTTGCTAAAATGAATACCCAACTGTTGGGGGGCAATGAGCTTACAGTTGTAAACCTCTTAGACATCCCACAGCGTGATATGAAGCAGTATTTAAATGAAGCTGCTCTGCTCATCTCATTATCTCTTGCTTTCCTGCCTCCCACCCTTCCTGCCCAGTTGCCTGGAACAAACTGTGCAGAACCCCAACACATAAAAGATTTATGAAGGAGTCTTCAAGAAGACTGGTATGGGAGAGGACATGTAAGACACAAGATCATCTGTGTGTAAACCACTTGTGGCAAGCAAATTATGCTATCTTCTCATGGTACCACACTAGCTTAGTCAGAGGTTTCTGTGTTCTCTATCAACTGCATGCCAACCTAATTCAATTCTTTATAAGGTTGAACCTCCCTTACCCGGAAAGCCAAAAACCTGCAACTTTTTGCTGCCAGCCACCCACTTCTACCTTAAGAGTGGCCAAATCAGCTTGGACTTGCACATACCTTCCCAGAGAAGAATAGTCTCTACCTAATTGATGTCTCTCCCTCTTTTATATTTCTTAGATTTTCTTTAATCGGTGCTTGAACATTAGTTTTAGCAAGGCATCTGATTTAATTCTTTTTAAGGGGGGGTAACTTGTTTTTATTATGTTTTATTGTCTATGTGGGGTTCTTTTAATATAAGCTGCTTTGATTGCCATGGCAAAAGGTGGGGTATAAAATAAAATTTATTATTATTTATTAAAACAATGGAAAGTGTGCTAACAGCTGGGGAAGCATCTCTGACATCTAATTTTTACAGGGACCTTGTTAAAAAGAGCTGCAGTAACCAGAGTCCACTTCCTATTCCTCCTCTTCTCTTTCTCTCTTGTCAGATTTCTGATAGTAGTGGAGCAAGAGCTCGCTCCTTGAGGAAAAATTCAGCAGGGGCCTGATGTGTTACTAAACCCCTTTCCCCCATCTGCATTCCCCATGTACAGTGTACATATATGCAAATATAAATATTACAAAATATGAAACCCTTCAGGTCCCAAGTATTTCAGATAAGGGAGGCTCAACCTTTATTCCATTTTCTCTTTCCTTAGATTGGATTCCTTAGACCAATAAAGGCTGTAGCTCAATTAAAGAAATGTTATTAACTAAAGATTTTACATTCCTTGATTGATTTATCCATTAAAACTGCATATACATGAAGCTCTTTCTATATATATTTTAAATTAAATATTATTTTATACTCTCCTAGTATTACATCTTCCAAAGGAATGTTCCATGCTTCTATTATTATTGTTTTCTTCCTAGTACTTGATATAAACATGTATACTGCCTTGGTAAGCAAATGTTCTAATCGTTTAATAAATGACCTGTCATACCACAACAAATGAAAGGCTATAGGATGCCATTCTCAACCCTGGTCAACCTAATTACCTGGCTGGGGAAAAAAAAAAGATTGAGGGTTCATAGCTCCAAATGCCTTATATCACCTCCGGGAGAGCAACAGTTTGAAAACCACTCCACTGTTTTCAAACTATTGTTCTTGAAAACCACTATTCTTGAAAAGCATGCAAGTATATACAGAGGCACAAATTGTCTGTGGAAATTTATCTGTGCAGCTACACTGTGGTGAAAGGCGAGAGCTCCTTTGAGCATGTGCAGGAAAATGTTGTTACAATCACCAACCACAGCTTCTGAGAGCCCCCAGAGTGGAACATATATTTTGGGTTCTGTCTGGGGAGAAAGACAGTATATAAATAAAATAAATAAACCGTTCTCCCAAGCTGTATATACTACAGCAATGACACTCAAACTTTTTACCCTTGGTACCTCCCTTTACATCTACATGTAGATGTTATGTCCTCCCCCTTGATAGAGTATATGAATAAAGATATTTTGTTTATTTAGTGTGTGCATTTTCTTTTGCACATTCATGTACAAAAATATTTTGTTTATTTAGTGTGCTCATTTTCTTTTGCACATGCATATACAATCATATTTTAGCATTTTGTAAGGAAATAACAAGGTTAAATTAGAATAGTTTTATTTAAGTAAGTTTAATACCCTTGTGTAACCCCCCACCTAGAAAACCCTATGAGGAGACATCAAAAGTGTCACACAGGCAGGACAAGAGCACTACAGAGAGATAGATATAAACTAAAGGAAAACACACTTGAAAGAGCAGCTAAGAGCAATAAAAAAATGGCGAAGCAGGCAGGAAACACTCTTAGAAAGACAAACCCCATCAGAAGCAGCACCACACATAAAATAGGAACATGGAATGTGAGAAGCATGAGCTAGACAAGGAAAGCTAGACCTAGTGAAAATGAAAATGCAACACATGAACATAACAGTACTGGGGATGAGTGAGTTAAAATAGACAGGTATGGACCACTTTGAATCTGACAACTATAGTGTTCTACTCAGGGAATGAAAAGACAAGAAGAAATGAGTTGGCTTTCATACTAAGAAAAGATGTTGCAAAAGCAGTCAGAGGATACAACACAAAATCAGACTGAATCATCTCAATAAGGCTCCATGGGAAACCTATGAATATCACCATAATTCAAGTATATGTATTAACCACTGAGGCAGAACAAGAAGAAATAAATAGATTTTATGAAGGAGTACAAGAAGAAATTGACAACACATCAACACAGGATGTCAAGTTGATCATTGGAGACTGGAATGCAAAGGTTGGAAGTAAAGAAGAATAAAAAATGGTAGGCAGATTTGGACTAGGCAAAAGAAATGAAGCATGTGAGCGTCTGATATATTTTTGTGAGGCCAACAACTATTCATTGCAAACACATTTTGCATACAACCAGAGAAAAGGTTATACACATGGGCATCACCAGATGATCAACACACAAACCAAACAGATTACATAATTGGAAATAAAATATGGTGAAACTCCATACTGGTGGCCAAGACTATATCAGGTGCTGATTGTGGCACAGGTCACAAACTACCCATTTCAAAAATAAAAGTAAAACTCATGAAGAGAACAAAACCAAATACAATTTAAACATTTCCACAGAATTCATTGACAATATAAGGAACAGATTTGCAGTACTAAGTATAATAGATCGTGAACTGGAAGAGCTTTGGTCTGAAGCCAGGGGCATAATAAAAGAAGAATGCATAAAGACACTTCCAACAGACAAAAGGAAAGTGAAGAAACCATGGATGACAGATTAAAACGCTACAAGCAATAACGGAAAAAAGAGAAACAAAACAAAAAGGAGATAGGAATAAACTAAGAACCATGAACGCAACGGTACAACGGCTAGTGTGCAAAGGTGAGGAAAATTCTGTTCCATTTCAGTTTTCTCTGAAGATGCCAGCCACAGATGCTGGCGAAACGTCAGAAAGAAATTCTTCTAGAACATGGCCACACAGCCCAGGACAAGAGGCTACTGTCAGAATAGAACACTAAGAAACAGAACAGTTCCCAATTGGCAAAGGGGTCAGACAAGGTTGCATCCTATTATTCTACCTATTCAACTTATATGCAGAACATATTGTAAAGGAAAGCAGGCTTGGACATGGAAGAGGGAGGAATGAAAAGAGGAGGAAGAAATATCAACAATCTGAGAAATGTTGACAGCAATACTAGCAGAAAACCTCACAGACCTGGAACACCTACTAAAGAAGATCAAAGAAGAAAGTGCAAAGGCAGGCTTACTGTTGAACATAAAGAAAACAAAAATAATGACCACAGAGAACTTACACACATTCAAACTAGACAATGAGAAAATAGAAATAGTAAAAGAATTCTCATATCTGGGGTCAAACATTGATCAGAACAGGGACTGCAGCCAGGAAATCAGGAGATTAAGAATGAGGACAGTGGCTATGAAAGAACTAGAAAAGATCCTAAAATGCAAAGACATACAGCTCAGCACAAAAATCATAATCATGCAAGCCATCCTATTCCCTATTACCATGTATGAATGTGAGAGCTGGACAGTCAAGAAAGATGATAGGAAGAAAATCAATGCATTTGAGATGTGGTGCTGGAGAAGAGTGTTGAGGATTCCATGGACAACCAAAAGGACAAACAAAAGAAATGGGTCCTAGAACAGATCAAGCCAAAGATATCCCTAGAAGCCAAGATGACAAGACTTAGACTGTCGTATTTGGACACATCATCCTGGGAAGGTGGGGAGAAGCTGAGGAAACTCTCACATAGAGAAAAGAAAGGAACAGAAGAGACAGGTATGTCTGCACAATGTAGCTGACTGAGGAGAGGAACATAAACAAATTCATTTGCAACCTCCCAGAGGGCATTTTCTGTAGTTGCCCCCAAACTGTGGAATGGCCTGCCGGAGGAGATCCGTCAATTGTCATCACTCGACAGCTTCAAGAAAGCTGTCAAGACGGATCTCTTCCGGCAGGCCTTCCCGGATTAATTAAATTTACCAGCTCCGGCTCCAGAATCTCTTTCCGAGATTCTCCCCTTATGTGATCAGGTTCAGATGAGCTAGTGTTTATACACCGCCAGCACTTTCTCTTTTGTTGTATTGCTGCTTGCACTGAGGAATTTACCTCCTTTATACCTTATTTTTAACTTGAAATTGGTTTAATAATTTTTTAAGGGGGGGAGGGGGAGGAATTTATTTTTAATTGTTGTTGTGATTTTATCTTGTAAGCCGCCCCGATTGCGCTCAGAGGGGCGGGGTATTAAATAAAAATTATTATTATTATTATTATTATTATAAATTAAATACAATCAAAGCACAAAATAACAGAGACAGACAGAAAACTCCAAAGCACAAAATAACTGATACAGACAGAAAACTCCCCTAAGCAAACCCAATTTGTGAGGGAAAGGTGCACACACACACACACTACTCTTGTTGCAACCTTAAATATATGTTTTATAGTAAGGATATCCTACAGAACTCAAGTTTACTTCCAAATAAAGGGGATTGGTGCCACAGTCTTTGCCCAAGAAAAAGTTTTTATCCCCAACTTTAAAGGTCTTCTTTCTACACATCCCCTACTCCTACTAAGAAGATGAAAAACTCCTTTATGTGTCAATGCAATTCTTCTGGCACACAATCCATGCCTGCCTGGGCAGCAGCAGCAGTTAATGCAGGGGTACGCAACCTGTTCCCTTTAAGGGCCGAGGGACTTCAGTTCCCAGAAGCCTCAGCCATGTTGGCCAATAGCTCCTGGGATTCTGGGAGCTGAAGTCCCTCGGTCCTTAAAGGGGACAGGTTGCCCACCCCTGAGTTAATGTCTGCACGGATGTCTCCCTCATCACATAGGGAGAATAATCTGAAAGGCCACTTCTTCCTAAATAAACCTGCACAGAAGTTGAAGTCGTCAGTGAAGACCCTGTTGCATGTTTTATCACTTCAGGACACCATGCTGATGGAATTAGGATTTTTTCTGCAGTGGTAGGGATTGTGGAACTCCCTCACAATGCAAATCAAGCAGGTTTTTCAAACTAATGGGGAACAGCCAAAACTTTACTTTTTCATATGGCCTTTCATTTTTAAAACCAGTTTTTAACATTGTTTTTCACCTGTTTTAACAATGTTTTACATTATTTTATTGTACTTTGCTTTGGGATCCCTGGTGGTAGCAAAAAATAATAATAATTTTAACTTGACATGTAACAATTACTAAAGGAAGCCCAAATTCATGGAAACTGTGCCTTAACTTCACTATTGTCTTTTGTCCAAAATGCAATTATCAAGAATAACTTTGTCTTTAAAATCAGTGAATGAATATCTGTTAAGGAACATTAGATCACTGTTCACCACACTAATCAAGAGAAAAGTTGGAGTATAACTCACGGAGTGTGTGTGTTTCTTTTATACTATTCTTTATTTAAAAAATAATCAAACAGTGATTTTATAATGTTAAGACCCATAAGAAAACAGTAAAATAAAGCAGCAAAATGATATACCAGAAACAGAATTGTAAAATATTTCAGTAAAATCTCTTGGTTATCTAGAGGTTATTGCCTAGGTTTTCAAACAGGAAAATGCCCATGAAAACATACAAATCTGCAACTTTCAGCAGAAACACCTTATGTTGGGAACCTCTCTGACCTCAGCGGGGAGACTATTCCACCTGCTGGGTACAAATCGGGAAAGACTCTCCTCCACACTTGCCATCATATACATTTCACTAGATCATGGTATGGAAAGCAGAGTTTAAGTTCCAGGGTGACAGCACTCTACTCTGATCCTTTAAAAAAAATCAAAGTTTTTAAACAGCTCTAAAGTTTCTGATACTACCATGAATTCAAGATATTACAATTTGAATCCTTCATATAGATTCTAATCAGGTTTCTTTATCTGTATAGGTATCCCATTAATTCAAATGAAAATTGAGTTCAACTAACAGAGAGCCAGTGTGGTGTAGTGGTTTGAGCACTGGACTACGACTCAGGAGACTCTGGAGATTCAAATCCTTCCCTAGTCATGGAAGCCCATGAGGTGACTTTAAAGAAGTCACACTCTCTCAGCCTCAAAGGAAGACAAAGGCAAACTCCCTCTGAACAAATCTTGCCAAAATAAAACAAACATGGAATTATAACAGATACCTAAGGGTCACCATTAGCTGAAAACAACTTAAAGGCGCACAACATCAACAAAACTTAGGTTACAATCCCATACCCACTTGGAATTAAGCCTCACTGAATAAAAACAATAGAATTTAAAAATATAGCCATGTTAGTCTGTAGAATTAATATATATACCGTATTTTCCAGCGTATAAGATGACTTTTTATACGCCAGGTATAAGGAGGAGGAAGAGAAAGAGGACAGAGGTGGGGGTGGGAAGAAGCCTTGGGAGAAGAGGAGGAGGACAGAGGTGTGAGGGGGAAGAAGCCTTGGGACAGGGGTAGGCAACCTGCGGCCCGGGGGCCGGATGCGGCCCACCGAGGCCTTTGGACTGGCCCCAGGCTGGTCCTGCCGCCGCCGCCGACAACCCCTGCTGCCCACAGCCGCCTGCCATGATGATATTGATTATTGTTGTTATTACTTGTTCTTGGGGGTTTTCTTGGCAAAATCTCCACAGGGGTTTTGCCATCATGGCTTTTCTGGGGCTGAGAGAGTGTGCATGCATATTTTTTTTTTAAATAATTTTAAAAATTTATTTATTTTTGCTTCGGCCCCCCAATTGGCTGAGGGACAGCAACCCGGCCCCCGGCTCAAAAAGGTTGCCTATCCCTGCCTTGGGAGAAGAGGATGACGAGAAGGACAGCGGTGGGGGTGGAAAGAAGCCTTGGGAGAAGAGGAGGACGAGAGGAACCCTAAGGTGATCCTCTCCTGGGGTTTTCTTGGCAAGACTGGTTCAGAGGTTTGCCATTGCCTTCCCCTGAGGCTGAGAGTGTGTGACTTGTCCAAGTTCACCCAGTGGGTTTCATGGCAGAGTGGGGAATCAAACCCAGATCTCCAGATTGGTAATCCAACACTCAAACCACACCATGCTGGCTCAAATTCCCATGTACTACCTATGAAACAATTGTAGACTTTTTTGTCGTTCTTATGTATCTTCAAGTCCTTTCTGACTTATGGCAACCCTAAGGCAACCTTATTATGGGGTTTTCTTGGCTTGTTTCTTCAAATGGGGATTGCCATTATCATCCTCTGAGGCTGAAAGTGTGTGACATGCCCAGGGTCACTTACTTGGCCGCAAATTGTATATATCCCAGAATGCATCACCTAGTATATTAGCAGTCCTTCCCCGCAACACTTTCTCATTCCACCCCCCCCAACCATCTCATAGCTGGGAGATGGAAATAATTTTTAAAGCAGCATTTAAATCAGGACTATTTTTTAAAAAATAAGGTCCAAAACAAATTGCAGAAATAAATGCTAGCAAACATGGGAGCTGTAGTTTGTTGTGTTTATAAGTGACAATTTCCTGCTAAGTACCTGCATGTCATAAGCATTTGAATTAAAATTACCATATTGAAATCAAATCTGATGTTTTAATAATTTTTATTTGGTATGCGTTGAAAGAGGAGTAGTCTTATACAGCGAGTATATCCCAAACTCTATATTTTAACTGGGAATGTTGGGGGTTGTCTTATACACCCAGCCGTCTTATATGCCAGAAAATACAGCAGATGTTTTGTAGCACCTTTGAGATTAACTGGGGGGAAAAAAAGAAGTTTGTAGCATTAGCTTTTGTAGACTTTAGTCTACTTCTTCAGATGCTACTCTTCAGATACTACTCATGCTGACTGGTTCTACAGTTGTCAACAGTCCTTTTCAGTTTTTTTCAGTTAAACTCCTGCACTCCTGTCTGTCCCTGGCTTCCACTCCACCATAAACATCTGAAGAAGTAAACTAAAGTCTACAAAAGCTAATGCTACAAACTTCTTTTTTCCCCCCAGTTAGTCTCAAAGATGCTACAAAATCTATCTATCTATGAATAAAAATAAGACCTACTTACGTCTGACATGTATAAAATTGCAGTTAGTATGGATCCAGCCTTACATATTTGCAAGGTTATAGAGTCAGCCCTCAAAGCTGCAGAGGTTCCCACCCACTCCTGGCAAATGATTCCACAGGACCTTAAGTCCAATTCTCCTCAATGCTAGTGCAATGTGCATGTGATTGCATCAGCATGGCTGCATGCATGCATATGGCAAACCTGTGGATATGAAGAGCTGACTGTATTATGACATACTTACCCCAAAAAAACTTCTTCATTGGATGTCCAGTCCTAGCAAGACTTCCAAAAAACATCTCTCTTCGATTTGCATCAGAAGGCCTTGCAAGCTGATATTCTATTGTTGTTTAGAAAAATAAATAATCAGATTCCAAAGCAATATTGTCTTTCAACATCTGTCTTCAATGCAGGAATGTGACTCTATCATATATATCAAAACATTCATTTGCTTAAAAACAGGAAGAATAACAAGAAATAATACTGAAACTATTTAACCAAGCTGACTTATATGAAAGGCTTGTACATTTCCTATAACCTGAACAGAGCTTTAAAAATGTTACTCTTTTGGACTACGAAAGCACATGCTGGTTGAAAGACTTTGAGATTTCTAGTTCCAAATGTAATATTTCTAAGATTTGCTTCTGGAAAAGGAATCCAAAACATAAAGTAATGGCCCTTAACAAAGTTGATGGCAATTTACTAGAGGGAAAAGGGGTGTGGTAATTAGCATAGACAACACTAGCTACTTGCTAAAAATTGAATACATAGACAAGCATCACAGTACATGTTTCTCTGCTTCTCTAACCTAGCTGCCTGACGCAAGCACCTTTCTGAATGTACAAGAGCCAGTCCAGAAGATAATTTATAAGCAGAAATCAGCTTCTACACAGACTGTCTGTCCTGGCTTGATATGAATGGCTTTGCAACATTTGCTTCTAATCAGTGTCTAATAAATTGATGGGATGAAGAATTTTTCCTTACTACATTCAAAAGCTGAACATACTGCATCATCTCATCTCCCTTTTGGCCAGAATGATTCCATTTTACTTCATGACTATTTTCATGACTTGACCCCCTCAAACTGTAAGGGGCTATGCTTACTGTATATACTTATGTATACATCTAGAAATTTAGGTCAAAAAATTGACCCAAAAAACATGAGTCAACTTATCCATGGGTCAATGTAAATACTGTACTTTAACTCTTATTAAAAAAAAAAAAAAGAACCCTCTCCTGGTGAAAGGCAGGAATATAATCTGCACTGGAAGCACTGATCCCTCTCTATTCTTTCATCCCTTCAGCCTTTAGTGTGATCACAAAGTTATACCTGCTTGAATTTCTAAGTTCTTTGGCATTCTTTTCCTTTGCTTTAGCCTTTACATCCTTTGTTACATACAATGCCCATAAATTTTACCTTCGACTTATCCACGGGTCATATCAAAATCCGTAATTTTGGCCCTCAAACCTACCCTCAACTTATATGAAGTTGACTTATAGTCAAGTATATACGGTAATTAAAAGTATAAAATTCTCTACGTTCTTGAAAACTTTAGATGTGTCTGTTTCACAAAAGGATGCTACCAATACATTTATGCCAAGATAAGTTTTTAAAACTAAAAGATAAAATTAGGGAAAAACTCATGATTCTTACCACTATCCACAGCCTCAACTTCTCGATCAATTGCATCTCGAATCATTAAAGGATGAATGAAAAACTGTGCCCATCTGAAGCAGAAAAAGTATGTAAACTTCAATATTATCAATAATAATGATAATAAGTAAGAAGTAGGATACTTGTATAAATGTTTTTTTGAATTGTACTGCTTAATGTTGAAATTGAATAATCTTCCCTGCCAAAGAATCTCTGAAGATATATGATCAACAATAGCCGCAATCCTCAGTATAGACATCCCCCTACAGAACTCTTTACTGTAAAGAGCCCCTCCACAAAAATTATCCTCATTAAATTATGTAGGTTTACTAGCATTTAATTTAAGTCCAACAACCTTTATTACAAAATCACATATTCTAAAAATACTGTAATCATTAGATTTATACCACCATTTTCTTAGAGGCTTTACTTGAAGCTGAATAATCACAAAATAAATCAACATCAGCTGAAGCATCAAAGAAGTATAATTCCCACTACAACTCCACCTTTTGATATTGAATAACTGTGATACCTATCAAGAGCTTTCTTGAAATATTTCCTCTGTACGTCAAACTGGAAAACTGTCCGTTCGCAGTCTGTTGAGGCATTGTCACTGCCCCCATGTTTCTTCAGAAAAGCATCAAATCCATTCTCATCTGGGTATTTTGAACTACCCATAAAAACCACTAAGACAAAAATCAAAGGGGACAGTATTTAATTTTGATTACAAAAAAGGTGTGTTATACTATAAGAATAAGTAGTAATACACACAGACAGACACATCTTGTTTTTACCCACTCTCCACTATGTGAAGAAATATTTCCTTTTGTCTAATGCACAAGTTTCAGCTTGTTCAATTCCTTGCTATGAACAAAATACTGTGAGAGCTGAAGCTAAAGACCTTCTGAGACCAGAAAGGAGATATGTTGAAGGGATAAAGTACATCCAGTGTCAGAATATGTATAGCATAGCAGAAAGCCAATGTTTTTCTTCAACCTACTGTTGATGGATTAGACATATGGTTGCCCCTCCATTTTCATGGACCTCAAGTCTGTGTCCCTTGTCCATTTGCAGGCAGTGAACGCAGTGGGACAAAATGGGATGTGTGCTTGTGGTGCACCCCCATGGACACGTGCCTCCATTCAAGCCAATGGGGCTTGAATATCCACAATTTTCCATTTTTGCGGGGGGTCCAGATCGGATCCCCCACGAGAACGGAGGGGCAACTGTACTCAGCTGTTTCTCTTTCCAATCTTCCTTTGTAGTTTTTTGTTAAAAGATTACTGTCCTGAGGTCATCCTCTGTCAACAATGCCCTTCAGCTCTCTACATTAGACAAACAGGCCAATCTCTACACCAAAAGATAAATGGACACAAATCAGATATCAGAAATGGGAATACACAAAAGCCTGTTGCAGAACACTTCAATCTTCCTAGGCATTCCATCTCTGGCCTCAAGACAGCGGTTCTTAAACAAAAAACTACAAAGGAAAATTGGAAAAAAGAAACAGATTAATTAGAATATATTCGCAAACTCCAGTCTATCAACAATGAACTGAACAAAGACAATGTCTTCCTATATATAGTATACACTGGACTCACTTAGCCAGTTTAACATATCTCCTTTCTGGTCCCCAGCTGCACACAGTACATTCCCTCTAACATTCATATCGACATCCACCCACCTTGACCTTAGGCAATATCTTCCTTCCTGCCTTTGTCCCTCAATGATCATAGTTAAAACTAAATTCATCACCTCACCACCATATCTACAAGTTTTCTATTTCCACGGCTATTCATATAATCTAATTATAAAGGTCCTTTGCGGACATCAGTTCACTCCATGCATCTGAGGAAGTAGACCAAGTATACAAAAACCTATGCTACATCATCTTTTGCACAGGAAGGTGCTCTGCAGACGGTGCAAAGTGCTGTCTTAGAGCCAGGGAAGGGGAGGGGCAGCCGCACGCCGGGTGCCCCAACCCCTTCCCAAGGATGTCATCAGAGCGTGCGCCATTGCACATGGTGAGCACTATGATGATATCCTCCCGGCACAGTGTTTGGACACGCTGTGCTGGAACAGGCGCAAAAAAGCTGCATGGCGGATCTTCGGGCGCCCTTTTTGCCACATGGGAAAGGAGCGCTATTTTGGCGCTCCTTTCCCAGTTGCCAAAAGGGTGGATTGGGGCTGAGGCATGGGGCAGCCTTGGCCCCAATTCTCCACTTCCCAAGGAAGCCCACAGCTGCCCGTCTGCATCCCCCCTTAGTCTCAAAGGTACTACAAGATACCTTTGCATACTGATATTCCAGATTAACATAGCCATGTCTCTGAATTCTACACTCTTGTTCAACCTAAATGGCACATTTTCAGAAATGTAGTCTATGCAATGAAAATTTATTTGGCCAAAGATGAGGGAAAACCATCACCTAGAAGAGCTAGCAAAAACACACAGTATAGTCCAATATACTTACTAACACAACTATTTAGGTATCTCCAGCTATATACTGATTATAGCTTTAGATATCTAGATGGAGAGGCATGTCAACACCTTATATTTTAAACCTCCATAAGTTCAAAAAACATTATCTTCAATAAAAATCTTTTTTTTAAAACAATGCCATTATATTTAATGTGACTTGACTATCCAGATTTTAGTATCCACAAGGGCTCCTGGAACTAAACCCAATGGATATCAAGAGCCACTGTATATGAATCACAAATATGAAAACACTATAATTCTCACAATACTTATTCTTAAGTATTCTTAAGTATTGCTATAACGCTCCACAGATACTAAACCGTATAGCACTGACTTTTTCCAAAAACACAGAAAGATGACATTTAAACAAAAACATACTATGTTCCAGAAAATGTGCCAACCCAGGTAGATCTTCAGGATCTGAGAAACTGCCGACACCAACACAAAGTGCAGCTGCAGACTGGAAGACGAAAAAGAAAAATAGCATGAATTTTGAGAAACACGTTACCATATTACACGTTAAGTTATCAAATGCCCCATTAACAGATTCCCTGCTTGAATATACAGTGGTACCTCTACTTACGAAATTAAT
>CM034706.1:194574684-194588330 GCA_020142125.1 Phrynosoma platyrhinos | reverse complement strand
CTCATGATGTGGCCAAAGTACAACAGCCTCATTTTAGTCATCTTGGCTTCCAAAGAGAGCTTAGGTTTAATCTCGCCAAGGACCCATTTGTTTGTCTTTTTGGCTATCCAGGACTTCCTCAGCAGTCTTCTCCAGCATCACATCTGCAATGAGTTGATTTTCTTCCTATCCACTTTCTTCACTGTCTAGCTCACATCCCCTACATGGTGATGGGGAAATACCCATGGCTTGGACAAGTCTGACTTTAGTGCTCAGTTGTGTATCTTCGCTCTTTAGGATTCTGTCTAGTTCTTTCAGAGCTGCCCTTCCCATTCTTGATCTTACTTATCCCTAAAGAAAGGAAGCAGTCAAATTCACTTTCTTTCTCTATTCAGGATCAAGCCATTCAGGAAAGAAATGTACCTTCTTTCCCAGGCAGGGAAAGGAAAGGGCCTATACAGACTGCCAGAAATAATCCAGTTTGAGACCACTTTAACTGACTCAGTGCTAGGGAATCATGAGAATTGTAGTTTTTTTCTGAGACATTGAGCTTCTCTGTCAGAGAGCTCTGGTGCCACAATAAATTACAGTTCCCATGATTCCCTAGCACTGAGTCAGGGCAGTTAAAGTGGTCTCAAACTGGATTATTTCTGGCAGTCTGCATAGGCCCAAAGTGTGTGGTCCTGCATATACTATTGGAGTGCAACTTCCATCAGCCCTAACCATCACAGCCAATGGTATGGGGATGATGGAGGCTAAATTCCATCACCAGCTGGACAGTCACATTGCCTATTCCTAAAGTCTTTTTTCAAAATTTAGTCCTCAAATGTTAAGATTAGAAATTGTATCCTATTTTAAACAATAGATCTGTTTTTTAATATTGTTATACTTTTGATTCCATTTTAATGGTCACCTTTGTAAGTTTTAATTGTACTGCGTTTTTACACTGTAAGCCGCTTTGAGTCCCAGTTTTGGGGTAAAAGTGGGCACAAATTAATAATAATAATAATAATAATAATAATAATAATAATGCAAACTCCCAGAAGTCCCAAGTACCATGGCACAAGCTGCATCCACAGTGTAAAAATAATCCACTTTGACTCCACTTTAACTGCCATGGCTAAATGATATGGAATTCTGAGAACTGTAGTTTTGTGAGACATCTGTCAGAGAGCTCTGGTGCCGCAACAAACTACAATTCCCAGAATTCCATAGCATTGAGTCATGGCACTTAAAGTGGTGTCAAACTGGATTATTTCTGCAGCACGGAGGCAGCCATGGCCAGGGGTTCTAGGAGCAGTAATCCAGACTACCTGAAAACCCCTATACTGCTGCAGGGATGCTGGGAGCAGCAGTCCAACAGCACCCACTGAGTCCCTGAAACCTCCTGCAAGGATGCTGGGAGTGGCAGTCCAACAGCACTCACCAACCCCTGCAAGGATGCTGGGAGCAGTAATCCAACAGCACCCACCGACTCCCTGAGACCCCCTGCAAGGATGCTGGGAGCTGCAGTCCAACAGCACCCATGATTACCTGTACTGCTGCAAGGATGCTGGGAGTTGCAGTCTCACAGCACTCATGACTACTTATACTGCTGCAGGGATGCTGGGAGCTGCAGTCCGGCAGTCCAACAGCGCCGACGGCTAAAAGCCGGCCCTCCTTCCCTCCCCTCCCCCGGCTCACCGGTACTGCTTGGGGTCGCTGGGGGACTTGACGATCTCCGGGTCCCCGACACTGGGGCTGGCCTCGGCTGAGGCGGCTCCTTCGGCCTCGGGCTCTTCCTGGAGGGCTCCGGCCTTGGCCCCGCGGATGCCCTCCAGGTTCTCGGGCTGCTCTGCCCCGCAGACGGGCGCGGCCTTGGCTCTGCCGGGCATGGCTGCCACCGGAACTGCGGAGGAGACGAAGAGGCGGCGAAGCGGCCCGGCGGCGAGGCTCCGTGGAGGTCTGGCGAGGCGGTGGCCGGCGCGAAGGCGGCCTGGGAGCTGTCTGAGGACGGAGGTGGCTCTCGCGACCGCGGCTGCGACCCTCAGCATCCACCGCGGGCCAAACTGCGGCCCTTCAGCTGCCTCAGGCCGGTACGGAGAGCAGGACCCCCGCCACGGACCAATCAGGGTCTGGCTCCGCGGCCATGTGACGCCCTCCAGCGAATCCTGAGGCCCCGTCCACACAGCACGGTTCTCATAGGGCGCGAGAGAGGTTGAGGAGGTGAGAGTGGGGCGAACCATTGGGAAGGGGGGAGATAACGTTCATTTGAGGAGGAAAATAGGCTATTGAGACACGAAGGGTGTCATTTTTTCCTTCACAGATGTAAGGTTTGTTTCATACTGGAAACCAAACGGTGTGATATGCCTCTAATTACATTGTTTTTGTTTTTAAAAACTGAACTCTTCCTATAATGTGTCAGTCATAGGAAAGCAGACCAATCAGCGGCAAGGATGCCTACGCGGGGGCGGGACGGGGGTTCCAGTTCTTAAACTATTGTAGATAACAAGTGGAAGGGTTTGTGGTTGTTGCTTTTGTACGACTTCAAGTCGTTTCTGACTTATGGCGACCCTAAGGGGCACCTATCATGGGATTTTCTTGGCAAGATTTGTTCAATGGTCTTAAATGGTTCAATGCCATGGTCTTCCCATGAGGCTGAGAGAGTGTGACTTGCCCAAGGTCACCCAGTGGGTTTACATGGCTGAGTGGGGAGTGGAATCCTGGTCTCCAGAGTTGTACAGAGCCAGCGTGGCGTAGTGGTTTGAGTGTTAAGACTACAACTCTGGAGACTAGGGTTCAAATCCTGGCTCTGCTGTGTAAACCCACTGGGTGGCCTTGGGCAAGTCACACTCTCTCAGCCTCAGGGGATGGCAATGGCAAACCCCCTCTGGGGAAATCTTGCCAAGAAAAACCCATGATAGGGTTGCCATAAGTCAGAAACAACTTGAAGGCAGACAGCAACAACCCCAGAGTTGTAGTCCAACACTCAAACTACTAGTCCACACTGGCACATGAGGCAGCCAGGCAAAGGGGATACAATAGTGTGCACACCTTTGTAATTTTGGAGTCCTAGCTTTGTGGAGATCCTATGAATGGGAGCTCAAATCCACAAAACAGTGACACTTTTATTGGAACAACCAACATGGACAAAATACATGTTGTAAGCTTTCGAAGCTCTGTGGCTTCTTCATCAGGTAAAGGTGTTAAAATGCAGGGTGAGCAGATGTCCTTACCACAAAGGACAAGGCACCACAAAGTGTAGGACATGACCAAATAAAAGCTAAAAACACTCATATACATTCATTTCATACGGTTTATTTAAAGCTATATTACACTGTATTTTATTGCGTACTCAACCATATTTTTCTGATGAATTTTAAAATGCCTTGTTGGCTTGAGATATTCTTACAGAACTCTGACCATGACAAATTGTTAAAGTTATACTTTACTAGCAACAAAACCATGACCAAATCTACAGTTAAATGATTCCTTTATATCTCTTTATTTGCACTGAGGACAGGATGCCAAGTAGATTAATTTCTCAAAGGGAAACAGCAAACATGGTGGCACCCAATGGCTTTTTAGTCATGCTCAAAATGGAGGACATTTTGGATTTTTTTTTCCTGGACAGAAGTTTGAAATGTAGGACATGTCCTGGCAAAGGAGGATGTCTGGCCACTTTGTGCTAAAAATCATACTGATTTTTAGCACAAAGGGGGGGGATTATTAATGTTAGGTCCAAAGCTCACTGCAGAAATAATCCAGTTTGAGATCACTTTAACTGTCCTGTTTCAGTGTTAGGGAATCACGGGAACTATAGTTTTTTCTGAGGCATTGAGCCTTCTCTGTCAGAGAGAGCTCTGGTGCCACAATAAACTACAATTCCCAGGATTCCCTAGCACTAAGCACTTACAGCGGCCTCAAACTGGATTATTTCTGCAATGTGTTTTGGATCTTGTCCCTAACTTGCTTTTTGTCAAGATGTGGCTGTTTTCAGTTCAGGTGGTATTGGAAGGATACTTATACAGGCTGGCTCCTCATCCTCCTGGACTCCAGGAAATTAAAAAGAATTCAGTTCCATTAGCAAGATAAGAAGAGATGCTCCTCTTGAGATCCAAGTTCAGTCTGTCCTTCGTGAAGCTACAAGCTCCCTTGTTAGGCAGAGAGCACTGAATTTCTAAAAAAGCCCTCCATGTTTTTGCATTAGGTATGAAAGTATCCAGGGGTACCAGGGAGGTGCAGGGGGTCTGGGACACACCAGGTGACACCCCATGGAGGGTGACACCACTGTCCCCAAACATGCTTTTTGGCTGAAACAGGCTGCGTCCCTTTAAAACACTGAAGAGATGGTGTGAGTGGGGTGTTGCTCAATGGGAAGAGAAAGGAGAGGCCCTAGTATTTTTTAAAAAAATAAAATTTAATTTTTTAAAAAAAATACAATTTAATTTTAAATTCAAAAACAATTAATTATTTTTAAATTTTCTTTAAAAAACATTACATCTTACCAAATTTTCCCTTTAACCACATGGAGCAATGCACATGTAGACACATTTTGGCTGTGTATGTAATACTGTAATTTAAAGGTATAATTTTAATTTTGCTACTTGTTACAACTATTGCCATTACATTCAGTGATGTATAGCAATTACGATTTATGAGAAACATTAGTACAAAAACATTACTAAAGATACTTTACGGTGTGGTATGAGAGGAGGTCAATGGCAGGGTTGATATAATGAGTTACCACACCAGGTGATGCCAACCCTAGTGACATCTCTGAAGGGATCACTGTTTGGTGGATTTTGGATGTTATTGTATTTTGCTACATGGCCAATATGGTTACCCTTGGATATGTTTTCAAAGAAACCTTGTTATTGTCAGCCCTGTTAAGATCTTGCAAAGATCTGAGGGCTGTAGGTTCCTTGACTGAGCCAATCCACCTATAACATGTCTTTCCTCTTTTCATTCTTCCATTTTCCATTACCTTTTCCAGTGAGTCACGTCTCATGGTATGTCCAAAGCAGGATTTTCTTCAATTCTTGTTTGCAATATGTTTCATAACTATTAGCAGATATGTACTATGTTTTACATATTACAAACATAACTGTATGCCTCCCAGAGAACTTATTCTGTAAGCAGCTTGTAACAAACAATATTTTGGAGGGATGGTAAGACATGACCTCAGAGTGAAAACTGTAAATACAGTCTAAAGATTTCTGAAAAGCAAAATATGTACATTATTGGATGCCACTGATTCAGCTAGAATCTACTGAACGTGTATGGTGATTAAGAAAGCGGCAAATGTTTTTTTTTCTTCCCATGCCTTCTACTCTGTTCAACAGTGGAATTATGTACACATGTTTACTCAGCAGTAAAGAAGGTGATACGGTGGCTTATGGCCTTTGCAGACTGCCAGAAATAGTGCAAATTGAGTCCACTTTACCTGCCCTGGCTCAGTGCTAGGGAATCGTGGGAACTGTAGTTTATTGTGGCACCAGAGTCTCTGACAGAGAAGGCTCAATGTCTCAGAAAAAAATACAATTCCCATGATTCCCTAGCACTGAGCCAGGGCAGTTAAAGTGGACTCAATTTGCACTGTTTCTAGCAGTCTGCAAAGGCCTTTAGTGGTTAAGATGCCAATTCTGACAATCAGAAGATCAGCAGGTTGGCAGTTTGAGGCCCAAGTGCTGCATGATGGGGTGAGCTCCTGTCACTAGTCCCAGCTTCTGCCAGCCTAGCAGTTCAAAAGCATGCAAATGCAGGTAGATAAATAGGTATCACTTTGGTGGGAAGGTAAAAGCGTTCAGTGCAGTCATGCTGACTACATAGCCACCGCAGTCATCTTCGGACAACGCTGGCTCTTTGGCTTAGTAAGGGAGATAAGCACGGCTCCCTACAGTCAGTTACCACTAAACATTCATGTCAAGGGACTACCTTTACCTTTAGGGAAGGTGAATGGACATGCAAAACTTACCTGGGACAATTCACACTGCACAATTAAGCATTATTATTCCAGTTTAACTGCTATGTTTCCATCTCATTGTCTCATAGGGTTTGTAGTTTGGTTAGGCACTAGAAGGCACTAGACACTAGAAGAACTCCATTGGACAGAACCATGGAATATAAAGTGTAATGACAGTGCTATAATGCTGGACACAGATCTGAACATGCAGCTGAGCTTGCTTTCAAAACCTTTCCATTTAGACCTATGCCCCTTCTTTAGTATTTTTCCTTTTTCATGGTCTTCTTTCTTTTAACTTCAATTAAACTACCTTCCCTATCACTCTGTCTATGCTTTCCATACTTATTTCCCCAGACACCTTCCCACCAAATCCCTCATCTCTGTTTTCCACTTGTTATTGTAGAGAACTAAGGTTATGTATATTGTATTTGGGAAAACCATAAATAAGCTATGTGTTAAAGTACTTAACTGCTAGGAAAATGTTAATAATCAGATCTGAATCAAGTTCTGAAAATACAAAAAAGTTTTTCTTCCCATTGTCATTAAATGACTAGTAATCCCTCATTTATCACTGTTAAGTGTTTTAATTTAAAAATATAACTGAAGCTGGAAAAAATCTTTGAGCAGAACCATCTTCCCTCTCTATATAAATAAATAGATATAGGAGCAAATAAAGTAGTGCATCCTGATGCAGACAGAGAAACATCCTTTGTTTAGCATATGAGACAACATTAGGGTGACCTACAAAATAGTTGTAAGGCAACTGAAATATCATGTATTAAGTACTTTGGGTAATCTAACATGTTATTAAAATGCTTATAATACTTGTCTCCACATATCAGCAGCAATGTTAGTAAGAAAAATTAGCATGGAACTGTCAATATAATTTCACAGCTACAAATTTGAAGGAAAACCTTTCTCCTTGAGTAAGTTATATGTGTCTATTAGCTGTCTAAATTAATACACAGTTAACATGCAGCTACTAAATAACATATTTATTTGTCAGCATTAAGAACAATATATACACTTCAAGCACTACAAAGACAGTGCCTCCTAAACACAAAATCATAAATATGCATGAAAATAGAGTATTTCTACTTAGGACAAAAATAAGAACAATTTGAACTCTACTGAAAGCATTTAACTCTCACATTTAATATACCATAGAACTGAAATAAGGTATACATGGACAAGGGGAGAGAGACTATGTGCAAACAGTCCTATGTCTTTCTATTTCAGAGGTAATACCCATGTAGTACTATTAGATTTATCCTCGGGTAATTAAGTATACAATTGTAGCCTGTATAATCCTGTGAATTCAGAAGCAATTGCTATGACATGCACACTGAGTCTATTAAATTCATAGAAACATGAAGTTGGAAAGGACTGTAAAGGCCATCTAATCCAACTCACTGCCATGCAGGAATACACAATTTAAACACTCCCAAAAGATGTCCATCCATCCTTTGTTTAAAAACTTCCAAGGAAGGTGTCCATCACCCTCCAAGGCAATTATTTCACTATTGAACAGCTCTTACCATCTCTAGAGGTTCTTCCTAATGTTTAGGTGGAATCTTCTTTTGTTGTAATTTGAATCTATTGGTTCATGTCCTGGTCTCTGGAACAGGAGTGGGACTTACGCTTAGATAACTCTATAAACAATTACAGGCTTCCTGAGGTAGCATATTCAAATGGCTGGCCCTGCAAACTACAATGGACTGCCTTACAATGACTTCAGAGAAGAGAGGAGGAGATATTGGCAGGAGCGTAAAAACTGTACGCCACTCTGGTTATATTAATCCTATGCTATGTTAATCCTAAACTAAACTGTGGCTACTCATTCAGCCTTTCTCAGAATGACCACTGTGCTTATTCTGCGTGCTTTAACCAACTGTATTTTTGCATTCCTGGATTATTTGGACACACTGCTTACATTTTCTTTGCATCTCTGTGTTTGTGTGTGTGTATACTATGCCTGCCAACTGAGACTAACCCTCTTGACTCAACCCTATACATGTTGGCCTGAAAACAAGATACATTGAACTCAAGTAAGTGGAATTTAATACTCAAGTGGGGCTTATTTGTGTCTAATGACACATAAGAGCCTCGACTCTAACCTGCAAAAGCTTAAAGTTTGGTAGTCTTTAAGCTTATAGCCAGTTGTGCCAATGTATGTCCTTATTTTCCTGGCCTTTCTTTGTATGGTATAGTGATTAGTGTTGAATTGGGACTTGGGAGGTCTGAATTCGAGTCTCCGCAGAGCCATGAGACCAAGGTCCAAAACAAACTCCAGAAATAATCCAGTTTCAGACCACTTTAACTGCCCTGGCTCAATGCTAGGGAATTCTGGTAACTTATTTAGCCTTCTCTGTCAGAGATCTATGAGCCAGAGCAGTTAAAGCAGTTTCAGATTGAATTGTTTCTGCAGTGTGTTTTGGACCCTAGCCAATTTGGACCAACAACTCACTTGGGCTGCCTCTATACTGCAGAAATAGTCCAGTTTGGCACCACTATAACTGCCATGACTCAGTGGAATTCTGGGAACTGTGGTTTTGTGAAACATCTAATCTTCTCTGTCTGAGAGCTCTGTGCCATAACAAACTACAAATCCCAGGATTCCATAGCATTGGGCCATGGCATTTAAATTGGTGTCCAATTGGATTGTTTCTATTTTTATTTTTATTTAATTTTTTAGATACAAATGCAAGTTAACAACGTTACATAATATAATTTTATTTTAATATTTTAATATATTCCCCCTCCCACCCTATATCCCTCCACCTTGTATCTATAGTTTATTTATTTTCCTTTGTCAAATTTTAGTTCTTTCCTCTAGTCTCATCCATTCAGTGTGATTTTTCTTTTTCTCTTTTCATTTCATTCTATTGTAATATTTGCATTACTTCAATCTTTATTTTGTTTTTTCCAGGTTTTCACCCAAGAGGTTGTTTCTTAATTGTTGAAGTTAATTCATGTTTTAAATCTATGTCCTCCTTAACAGCTCTATTTTTCCTTACTGTATTTTAGAACAATAATCCATTCTTTGGATGTGGTTCTCATCTATTGCTTGTGTCAAACTGGATTACATCTGCAGTGCCTGACCTACTTCATGAGGATTATTGTGTGAATAAAGTAGGAAGAAAGAGAGCCATGTATTTAGAGACATGGAGCTGGAGAGAGAGAAGGAGAGAGCTAGAGATAGGGTGTGATGGACACACACACAGATATACATACACATCACCCTACATTTAATTTAAAAGAGTGGTATACAATAAAATACTTGACCATTTTAAACTTTTTATAAGTACAAATAATTTAAACAGATCAGAACAAGGTAGCAAGTTAAAGAATATACTTTAAAACCATTTGAAACAGTTTAAAACCATACACATGTACAGATGTATATGAAGCCAGTTAGGCTCCAAAGGTTAAGTAAAAAGCCATGTTTTTCCTTCTGGCGGGAGGGTGTTCAACTACAAAGGCACCACAGCAAGGAAGGCTTGTGAGAGGAAAAATGGGAAATAAATGTTTCTGATGAAATAAAGCTAATGTCAATTCCACAAGTGCAAAATGTTACAAAAGAAAAGAATGCAGTCCAGTCTGAATGTACATGACTGGAGCCGCATTTCATCCATAAACTGGATGAGTGGGAATCAGTCACTCAACCTCACAATCCAATTGTAAGGAGGGCCAAAATCCAAAGACTGCTCTATGCACACACTTAGGATGTATATTCCAGTTCCTCCATTACCAATAAGCTAGCTAATACTGATTTAAATGCAAAGGTTTTAAAGGATGGCAACTTATATATATGTTGTAAGTTTTGGGTTTGTTTTTTGTTTTTTATACTGAGCTATACTGAGATGTTTATTTTAAAAAATAGCTGAATATTTATTTATTTATTCTTGCTGATTTTAGGTTGTCCTCTTATTGTTCGGCTTAGAAAGCCTTTATTTATAGTGGGCATATATTATACAAGATATCAGGCTATTCATAGGCTCTAGTGCAAATCCAAGTATCCATTATTGGAAACTTTTCCTTTGTGGAACCATATAAGATTCAGTCTTAAGTTCATTAAAGTGGGAGCAGAACAATGATGCTAACTTTACTATGCCTGTTTTACTTTTCCTCTTGATTCAGAAGCACATGGTAAAGCCAGCACCAGGTTTTCCAGCCTGTTGTATCCAGCAATGCTATGTTTTATATTCCCTCAATGTGTGACATGCTGAAAGAGTGAAAAGCTTTATGTGCAGTTGATATAAAACATAGAAAGGAGTACTAAAACATAGGGACAAGACTAGAAGGAATGGCCATGAAACAGAAGAGTAAAAAGAAATGGGGAAAAGTATGCTCTAAACTCTGGTGGTACAGAGTGTGTACATCTTGCAGAATAATCATGGTTGGAAACTTTTGGCTCTCCACTTGTTTTGAAGTTCAGTTCCCAGAAACCTCAGTAAGCCAGTAAGGCCAATGCTAAGGGATTATGTGGGCTCTAAAGCATGGGGAAGGTCAGAAGCTCCCAAGCCTTGTAGTGGACAGAGAAAAAGATGGAGATTTGATGAAGGGCTCAGAGAAACAGGTAGTGGTGCAAAACAAGAAGACAGAACAACCTATAGGTCACAGAGAAGATAGAAACAGAATATGTTCAAGATTTTAAATTGTAGCACATTATACAAATTTACCAGTATCCCTCTTCTGAATGTAGTATATAAATATTTATTAAGAGTGATCTCAGTTGGACACGCCAGCTTTATAGGCAATTGATGGCAGTTGCACTTTACTGTCTTACAGGCATTTAGTGTGGATGTTTACTCTGCCACCTTTTTACATTTCTTTAATATATGCTAATCTGGGATGCATAGAGTAGTTGATCAGGGAGGAGGAAAGGTACTGTTCTAAGGGACTTCTCAGCTGTATTCTAGCTATATTGTTCCTCATTAGGCAAAAATACCAAATAAAATTACTCTCTTTTGAAGAATTTGAAAATGCTGCTCATCCTAATCCCTTCTTTCTCTCCAGCTTTTCAAGCTATTCAAAACAAAACAAAAAACACTGAGACATAGTTAACTCTTAACAGCATCTAGTTAGCATGTACAGTGATTTTGCTTCGTCACAATTTACTGAATAGCATCACTGCTCTATTTTATTATAAAGTAAAACATGAACCATTCAGAAACAAGTTAATCACTTAAACCTTGGCATAACTTTTCACCATAACATTAGCTGCACTTACATCATTTTTTTCATATTCAATAAGCAAAATATAACAGAGTTTGGAGAGCACTGAACAAACATATCCAGCTCTCTTAAAAGATTGTGGCCTAAATTCTTTAGTTAGTCCCAATTAGAGTAGAATCACTGACTCAGAGAACTAGGTACGTATGTACACTTATGTAATATCTATTGATTCAATTGTTTCTTCTCTAGTTGGGACTAAAGTGGATTTAGGCATAAATGGGTTCAAAAATTGTTCCACCATCAAGATCTTTCACAGAGATCTTGAGGCATTAACAGGAACACTTTTGCTGAAGTGGGGGTGGATTGTATGTAAGACGGACATTCCTCCCAGCAGTAGTCTTAGCAGCTTCTGAATCCATGCCCTCTGACATTTTCTCACAGATGATGTCGACGAGGCGTTCGAAGACCTGTCTCACATTGATGTTCTCCTTGGCACTAGCTTCAAAATAATCAAAACCTGTTTTTTATATTTTTTAAAAAAAAGAACAAAAATCAATATCTGGTTATCCCAAGATTGTTTCTCATGGCTTTCTGTTCAGATAAAAAACAGGTGAGTTCTTAATTGATTGACCTCTGAAGAACAATTTAGGAGGTTTGAAATAGCCTTGTATCTTCTGAGATGTGTACAGCATGTAGAACAGAAAATGCCTTCTTCTTTAAAATAATGGGAATGGACTTGGTCGTCAGGCTAGTTGCATTATTCTAGGAGTGTGCTGACTTCAGTCCTGCATTTACATCCCCACCAATGGTTCACTAGAGACCAGTGGTTCACTGGGATGTTTTAATCTTGCAAAGTAACAGTACATAATGAAGATCATATTTAAAGGTGTAACTAACTGATTAGTGATTGTATATGCACTCTTCTTTAAAAACCTAAGAAATAGCCTTCTAAATCACATTAAGATGCAGCAATTCTCTCTGCAACAATTCCAGCAACCAATACTTATGAAAAAAAACTACACCTTCATGAGCAGCAGCCTAGCCAGAGAAGAAGCAGAAGCCCTCATGCAAGTGATATAATTCATAGAATTATAGAGCTGGAAGAGACCTCAAGGGCCATCTAGTCCAATCCCTTGCCATTTAGGAATACACAAAGCATCCCAGACAAATGGCCATCCAGCCTCTGTTTAGAAACTTCCAAAGAAGGAGACTCCACCACACTCTGAGGGAGTGTGTTCCAGGGTTGAACAACTCTTACTGTCAGGACATTCTTAATTAAATATATAAATGTCAGGGTTTTTTTTTTTCCTGATCAGTAATACAAGAGTGTGGCCCTCCAGATGCTGTGAGAATGCAACTCTCATCAGCCCTAGTCAGCATAGCCAAATGGTGAGGAGTAATGAACACTGTAGTCAACAATATTTATACTTCTCCCTCTGCATTAGTGTTTAAGAGTGTTGTATTCTCTCCTGGAAAAGCCATGGGCAGATGTCGCCATGCAAAAAATTCTACTAAAGGAGCGGCAAAGATCAATGTGGTCTATAGTCAGAGCCTCTCTCCTAAGAACATCCTTTTACCTAGATCCTCTTCCTTCTTCCCCATCTAGTAGTCTCATAGAAACCAATAAAGTATATGGGAGATCTAGAAACAAATGAGGATCAATAATTTCTATGGAAGTAACAGAGTGGCAAGGTGAGAACTTAATAGGCCTCTCTGTGCTGAGATCAGTGGTGGCATAATGATTAAGCTGGGCCCGTATATCAACTTGTAATTTATTTGTTTTCTCCAAAAGAATTCAATAGAAGCTATTTATATTTATGGGGAGTACTTGTGAAAGGCCTCCAGAAACTAGCTTCCTATTATTTATGAAAGTGAGTGGCAATTGGTATAGAAGCCTGTAATAATAAATATGATTTAAAAACTTACAGAGAACTTCTAAAATGCTGCTACTGTACCTTATAATACCTGAATCTGTTAGTGACAGATATATTCATATTATTAGGAGAAGGAAACTACACTACAAACTAGAACATTACAGCTCAATCATCTCTACTGGAGATGTTCAAGAAACAAGTCATGTTGGGAACAAACTTGATTGCTTTCAAGTTTGTTCTTCAGCCAAGATGACAACATTTAGGAGTTGAGAACTGTGTTTAACATGAGAGGTTTTGAAATTTTTCTGGCCAGGCTGGCCCTGAAGTATCCTGGGAGTTGGGAGTTTAAGACAGGATAATTCTCCAGTATATTGTCCTCAGAGAGAAGGAGAAATAATAATATGATAGAATAAACAGAAGCACAAAATATTATAATTATCCAATGGGCAATAATTTCCCATTTGTTGTGCTCAATTTCAGGGCTACAAATGGATAGTTAAATCAACTCTTCTTTGGTCTATCAGTATGAGATTTTTAAACGTGTATATTTCTGAAGCAAAAAGCATATCTTATTTGTGAAGTCGAAGGCTTTCATGGCTGGCATCCATAGTTTTTTGTGTGTGTTTTTGGGCTGTGTGTCCATGTTCTAGAAGAGTTTCTTTCTGACGTTT
>CM034706.1:194532006-194552432 GCA_020142125.1 Phrynosoma platyrhinos | reverse complement strand
CCAGCTTGTTTGCAAGAATGTCATGGGGAACCTTGTCAAAGGCCTACTTAAATCAACAGGACTAACATTTGTGATGACAAACATGAGATTGTTCTGTCAGTATGCAGTCCTAAAAAACCCACCAACAATAGGAAATAATCACTATTGAATATGAACACAGTGGGGTTTACTTCTAAGTAGACTTTCCTACCATTATTTTGTCAGGGGTGAGAGAAAATCCCACAATCATTCTCCCTACTCCAGAAAATTAAAAAATAATCATGAAAATAACATTTTGCTGCCCTTTCATGTTCCTGGATATGTAGTGCCTTAACCAGCCTAATGTGAGGGCCAACCCTGCTATAGGTGCTTTAATTTTACTGTGTAGCTTGGTTAGGGTCAAATAGACAAATGAGGCCACCCAACTCATTGGGCCAGCCTGGTTGCCAAGGGGGGGGGGGAGCCAGGTGGTTACACAGTGCCATCTGGGCCATGGTGCTTATCTGGCAGGCATTGGGCAGGCTGGAGATGCCCCAATTGGTTGCCTGGGCCAGGTTGGTGGTGCAGTGCTCCTGGCTCCGAAGCAGGACGACACTCCTAACATGCATTGGGAACCAGAAGCGCTGTCCCATTGGCCAGCACCAGAACAGGGTCACAGCCAGATTGGTGGGGAGGCCAGAAGGGGTGGGAATTCCAGGCTGCCCCACACCTGATTGGTCATTCAGCCTATTTAAGGCCACATGGCATGGTGAACTGACGCCATTGCTAAGTGGCTCTCCCCACCCTCCCTCCCTTTTATCAGAGATGTGAATGTGCTGTCACAACTTTCCAGGGGTCTCGGATCTGATGGGCATGGTTCCTGTGCTGCGGAGCACTGGATCAGGAGTCCTTCTAGGACCTATTGCCATTGCAGGGGCAACACCAGATCAGCGTCCACCAGTGACAAGGGGATAAGATACGAACATGTGAACAACAGACTGCTTGAGATGGGACATGCGATCAACTGGTTACACCTTTGCAATCCCGAAGCTTGGCCATGACCAGGCAATTCGGTTTATCACTCAACAGGTGGGTTGGTCGATGCTAGATCCAGGCCTGATGCTCTTGGGCCAATCCTAACTGTCAGCTGTATTCAATAATGTTGTGGCCTTTTCCTTCCAGTTGGTTGTAACGTGTTCCTTCTATGCAGTGCCCCCCCCTTCCATGGCAATAGTGACAAAGCATGATACAAACAAGATCTGGTACCTCTGAAATTTCTTTTGTGTATGCTGTGGCAATCAAAAGGCTTGGGAACAGGTTGGGGCTCTGATGAAATTCAAGCTGTTTGGACAGATTAATGGAGAAGCTATTGTCTTCCAGAAGGGTCAGGGGTGAGATATTTGTAGTGGATCTTGGTGCCCATCCCATTTTCCACCAACACAGTCCACTGGACAACAGTTGCCCATGTTTACAAGACTGGAAATGATAAGATCACTTTTGGTTTCATTTTTCAAATTCTGTTTTAAGGCTAAACATGGTATTTCTTTAAGGGGGGGGTGAGATCCTAAAAAAAACCTAATAGGGAGTAATCCCCACTGAATATGAGCAACAACAACAACAACAACAACAACTTCTCTCCCAAAATTTGATCAAAAAAATTTTTTAGAGGATGATAGATGGTCTGAGAGTGCTGTGGGTGCTGCAGTCTACACAATTATCTAAATAAGTAAACGAAGACTCATGGGATTAGGGTCTGACCTTGTTCAAATTGTGTTCTTGCTAGGAAGCAGGGCTATTCACTGTAGGAGGGTCCCTAGAAATGAAATTCATACCATGCTAAAAAACCATGAGATGCCAAGATTTTTTTTAACATAGTATATCAGGGAGGAGGGGAGTCCAATCTGATTATCTTGAAAAACAAGCAGTACAATAGGCAAGGGCCTCACTCAAGAGAATCATGTAACCCTTATTAATTTATGCATTCAGTTGTACATCTGCATTGGTGGAGACTTCCCATCCCTCCCTTTTGCCTTTGAATCATAAATTTCCTTTCACCTCATTTCACATAAACTTCACATCGCCCTTGATGTTGCATCCTAAGGCAGAAATGCCACAATTTAGTTGCATGAAACATGCAGTCAAGCAAAGGCCTTTTCTCCTTCTGTATTTCTGTATGGTGATTTCTGCAAGGCATTTCTAGCTGTAATGAACTGGTAAACAGCTGTCACTTCCCACAAGCTCTTCTGAAACCCATTAATTAATCTAGGTATTACATCATTTCTTATTTTTGTGTGCTTTCAAGTTGTTTCTCACTTAAGGCAAGATTTATTCAGTGGGGGTTTACTTTTGCCTTTGTCTTTCTCTGAGGCGGAGACAGTGTGACTTGCCCAAGGTCAACCAGTGGATTTCTACGGCCAAGCAGGAGTTTGAACCCTATTGTCCAGAGTTATAGTCCAGTGCTCAAACCACTATACCACACTGGCTCTCACATCACTTCTTAGCCATCTTCTTTCCAAGCAGAAAAAAAAAATAAACTGGTATTTAGGGGAGGGATCCACATGTGATCAGTATATAAAAAAAAAAACTTTCTATTTGAAGAAACATTCTTTTCATGTTAATGATAAGTTTTTTAAGAAGGCTTATCCACCAAATTCAGACTTCATATATAACACATTCTTGTTTCAACACTGTGGTCATGGAACAATGAAAGTATAATTGCCTCCCTTTTAACCAATGTATTAATTAAATATATTGATCAACAGTGAAGCAATTAAACTCACTCTTAAGAAAATAGGACATTATATTTCTTCATTGTAGTAACACAACAGTTTAAATTTGCCCTTATTGGTTAAAATTAGTTCTGATCTCTTATTTAAATCAATTTGCTGCTCCTAGTGATAGTCCCACCAAGTCCACATCTAATCAAAATACCATAATACACAGTCTAAAATTTAATGGGTTGTACAAAAGATCAAATGCTATTTTGTTATTCATAAAATCCAACACCATAATTACTGGAAGTCTTTAAAAGTGACAGTTCCCATATCTTCTTTGAAACTTGGGGCGTGTGATTTGTCTTGTACTCGTTGCGAGGAAAGTATGGAATAAGATGGAACAGTTTATCTTTTCACAAACTTCAATCAGCCTCATGTGCCAATCAGAAATTTAAGTCAAACGGGGTACAAGGCGCAGATACAACAGAACAGATTAATATAGAAGTTTTGCCTCACAGAGTTTAACAGTCCTTGGGCTTTCAGTGGCAGCATTGTTGTTGTTGTTAGTTTCCTTTGAGTTGTCCTCAACTCATGGGGACCCAGTGGAGGAGACATCCAAGTCCTCCTATGCTCCACTGCTCTGATTCAAGCCCATAACTTCCCTGATTGAGTCTAGCCATCTGGCATGCAGTCTTCCTCTCTTCCTGCTGCCTTCTTCCTCTCCTAGCATTATCGATTCTTCCAGGGATTCATACCTTCTCAGGATATGGTCAAAGTACAATACCCTCAGTTTAATCATTTTGGCTTCCAGGGAAAGTTCAGGCTTGATTTGTTCAAGGACCCAATTGTTGGTTTTTTTTGGCTGTCCTCAGCATGCTTCTCCAGCACCACATCTCAAATGAGTTAATTTTATTTCTATCGCTTTCTTCACTGTCCAGCTCTCACATCTGTACATTGCAATAGGGAATACAATGGCTTGTATGATTCTAACTTTTTTTCAGTTGTATATCTTTACTCTTTAGGATCTTGTCTAGTTCTTTCATCACTGCCCTTCCATTCTTAGATTTCTTCTCTGACTTAGAGAGCTGGGTATATTTAGCCTGGAAAAAAGAAGGTTAAGAGGTGATATGATAGCCCTGTTTAAGTATTTGAGGGGTGTCATATTGTGGATGGAGTAAGTTTGTTTTCTGCTGCTCCAGAGAATAGGACCTGGAACAATGGATGCAAGCTACAGGAAAAGAGATTCCACCTAAACATTAGGAGGAACCTCCTTACAATAAGGGCTATTCAGCAATGGAACACACTCCCTCGGAGAGTGGTGAAGTCTCTTCCTTTGGAGGTCTTTAAACAGAGGCTGGATGGATGTCTGACAGGGGTGCTTTGATTGTGAGTTATTGCATGGTGGGGGGTTGGATTGGATGGCCCTTGTGGTCTCTTCCAACTCTATGATTCTATTATTCTTTCTTGACCACAGTCTCCATTCTGATCAATGTTTGATCCAAGGTATGGGAAATCTTTACTGTTTTTATTTCTTCATTGTCTAGGATGAATTTATGTAGATCATTATTTTTGTTTTCTTGTTCAGCAACAAACCTGCCTTTACATTTTCTTCCTTGACCTTCCCTAGTAAGTGTTCAAAGCCATGATGTTTTCCGCTAGTAGTATGGTGTCATCCACATCTTAGAGTGCTGATGTTCCTTCTACCTATCTTTACTCCTCCTTCTTCTAAGTCTAAACCTGCTCTTCATATGATATTTTCTGCATACAAATCAAACAAGTAGGGTGTTAATATGCAGCCTTTCCTGACTCCCTTGCCAATTGGGAACCATTCTATTTCTCTATATTCTACCAGTTGTTTCTTGTCCTCAGTACAGATTTCTCATCAGGACTATCAGATGTATTGGCACTCTCATATCTTTAAGAGCATTCCATAGCTTTTCGAGATCAATGGAGTCAAAGGCTTTGCTATAGTCTGTGAAGCACCAGTGGCAACCTGGCATGTATTTATTCTTTTACTATGCAAGTCACATATGATAGCTTGTAGTTAGACTGCAGAGAAGGATTTCACTTTGTAAATTTTTAAATTTTTACTACTATTTGAATTAAGTCCAGCAGTTCCCATCCATTTCTTAATTCCTATTTCCTTTATAGTCTCTCACTTCTGCCTAGCAAGCCAATAAAATAATACTTAAACTTCCTTTTTTTAGAAGGAAAAATACATGCATATTTGCATGAGCAGTTATTTAAATATATGAAAACTGATGAAGTATAATAGTATGCAATATTGAAACATATTTGAAGCAGGAGTTCATAACTAAGCAACCTCAGCAAGACAGTTAAGAATTTGTTTAACAGTGCAGTCCTATGCATCTCTATGGAGAACTGAGGGGGGTTGCAGACTGCCAGAAATAGTGCAAATTGAGTCCACTTTTAGGGTTAGGGTTAGAGTTAGGGAATCATGGGGACTGTAGTTTGTTGTGGCACCAGAGCTCTCTGACAGAGAAGGCTCAATGTCCCAGAAAAAAATCAATCCTCATGATTCCCTGGCACTAACCCTAACCCTAAAAGTGGACTCAATCTGCACTATTTCTGGCAGTCTGCAACCCCCTGAGTCTCATTGAGTTTTCTGAGACTTACTCCCAGAAAGTATATAGGACTGCAATCTAAATTGTCTTCATAACAACTTTTCAATAACTTAAAATATTTTGATTTATCTGAAAAAAATCTTTTTGAATTCTGAATTCCCTGGTTTTGCTGTGCACAGTATTGCTATATACATTTTAAAGTCCTATTTTGCTTACTTCAACTAGTCATGTTTTGTGTGAAGCTTGTACCAGCTTATTCTTTTTCTGCAAAAGCCACCTCTTCAGTTATTTCCTTTAACCTTATAGTCCCTACGTTATTGTTGTGTGCCTTCAAGTCATTTTCAACTTATGATGACCTTATGGTGAACCTATCACACAGTTTTCTTGACAAGATTTGCCTTTGCCTTCCTCCAAAGCTCAGAGAGTGCAACTTGCCCAAGACCACCCAGTGGGTTTCCATAGCTGAAGAGGGAGTTGAACCCTAGTCGCCAGAGTCATAGCCCAATGCTCAAAGCCTATACCTTGCTAGTCTTACAGTCCCTATACCCAAGCAAAATAATACCACTTAGAGCAGTGATGGCGAACCTTTTAGGGGCTGAGTGCCCAAAATAAAAGGCCTTCTGGCACCAGGTGTTACCTCTGGGGGCAGGACTTCCTCTGTGCTGTACCTGGCCTTCAGCTGTCTCCGGAGAAGCAGCTGAAGGCTGAAGAGGGTCAGGAAGGAGGAAGAACAGGCACACACTCTTCCTCTTCCTCCCCACCCTTCACGTGCTGGAGAAAATGGCTTTGCATGCCATCTCTGGCACATAGTCCTTTGGTTCATTATCACAGACTTAAGAGCAATCCAGTAGTGGCGGCAAGGAGCTTCCATGACAGAGTTACTACTACTTCCTAAGGCCTGTTGGCTTGCAGTGGCCAGAGCAGGAGGGGAATGTAGTTTGGCTTCTACAGCCACACATAGGTTTTAGTCATTGTTAGTCTCGTGGCCAAAAGCTAATAGCTGTCTGGTGGCAAAAAAGTTTAATTTGTATTTCGTATGCTTTGCTTAGCAATTTAAGGCTGGGGAAAGATATGAGGACTGGAGTGAAAAACAAAACTTTCTGTTGTTAGCAAAGTATCTGTACAGTTCCCATAGCTATTGGAATGGGTGCCAAGTTATGTCTGCAGACTTTTATTTCCTTTGTTTGCTTCTGCACTATATAACCCTTGGAAATCTGTCTTCCCTGGCCTCACTTCAAGTGTGTGCAGGGGTGCACCCCAGCTCAGGAATCATTTGGCCAGCCACAGGGAACTAGATTGTTGGCCATGAGATAGCTTGGATAGAATTAGTTGTTTAGGGACATAATTTTAACACTTGCTATGAGGGATCTATTTGCCTCCTGGGTTGGACCATCTTAATCAGCCTGCCACCTAGCAAGTCCCAGCAAGTCTAAACCCCATGGCCACAGACAACACTATCAGCCCATCCAGCACAAAAAACAAGTTCTATTGTGTGCTTAGACGTGTGAGCAGAGCCAGGTACCACCTGGGACAGATCCATGGTTGTCTTGGCAGATGTGATGTCCCAAGCCTCTGCTGACAGGGAGTTCAGTGTGGATATAGTAGCTGCCCAGAACCATAAGCCAAAGGGACTCCAATACAAACCTTGAGACCATCTCAGCTAAGTAAGGAAAGGAGACTTTCAGCAATAGGATGGGCAGTTAGGTTATTTCAGAGAGAAGCCACACCAGTCTGCATCTTGTTTAAAACAGCTTTTATTTTACAGTGTGATTCTAGAAGAAGATTATAAGAGCCTTATCGCATTGCAAAAGTAAGCCAACACACAGCAAGAGAGAAGTGACTTTCTGCTTACCTCTCCTTTGCCTTTGAAACACTTTCATTCTCTTCCCAAGGAAGACAGTAGTAACAGCATATCTTTTGTCACACTGGAAATATCCATTTGGCAAAAGGCACAGTTTTACCACCATGTCCCTCTGGAAGGAGAACAGAAGTGCTACGATATCATTTAGAGAGGTAAACATAAAGCCACTTTTCTCTCACTGCCTGTTGGCTTAATTTTGTAATGCGATAAGGCTTTAAGTAATTTGCTTCAAGCTGGACACAGAGCCACCTATAGCTAACCAGTAATATTGCAAGTAAACCCTATATGTCATCTTCTCCTTATAGCCACTTTAACCTGTTAACAACAGAATCTGTGTCCAAATAACAAGGGACTTAAAAACAAATTAGTTTCTTGACCACTTGGCTATACAAAGTAACTATCTAGACATTAGGCTATATTTTGGTATGTCTTTCGGGCTGGGCTAGCTGGGTTATAATGGGTAGATTTGCTGATGGAGCTGGATGTATGGACTGTCCTTCATCTGGTTGTTCTATATTTGGTGCTAATTGTAGATGTCTGCAGTTTCTCATTAATTCCCCTTGGTTGATTTTCCAGTTCTTTTCACTCTCCAGTTTAACTAGAACAGTGTCTCTTATTTTTTGGAATGATGATTGTAGAAGTATCTTTTGCCTTTCTGTCTGATCCTGTAACGTTTCTAAGATCAGGCTATTTTGGAACTCAAGGGTTGTCTACACTTACTAGAAAATGCACGTGGGCCCCACGTTTTCCATATTCATCTTGACACTGGGCTTGTCTACACTATTACTATGGACATCATGGCAAATCATAGCAAATTTGGCTTATATCCAGTATAGGCTCAGCATCTTCTATTGTTTCTTTAATGTTCAGATTTAACTGACATGGCAGTCCAAATATATGTAACAGCCTATGTTCACATTTATCTCTTTTTGTCTTGGTTGGTTCCTTCCCTATTGTTTTTCTATTGGTCCTCCCCCTTCCCCTTCCCCCATGAGCCAAATTTAGATTGTAAGCTCCTAGGAGCTGATACTTGTTTTTCTTTTCTATGTTATTCTGCAAGCCCCATTGTACACCAACACTAATAGCACAAAATAGTGTATGAAACTAAACTTTAAACCTTTGCTTCTAAGAGAGGATGTTCAATATTGTCTCCAGGGAAATTGACAAAATTAGCAACAAAGCATTATACTGACAGTAGCTGGTCAACCATTGTTCTCGCAACAACCTAGAAATAGAAATGTACAGAACAGGTGATGAGTCAGTGGCTACTATGAGAAGAAAATTATATAAATCACTTTCAAAGCTGTTTTCTGATTTTACCTGCTGGCAGCAACATGTTAGCCCCCACACCCACCTACTTGATCACTACAAGGGAATTTCAAAATATATTTAGAGCTTAGCTCTCCTGAGATCACTTGATTTTAAGAGAGTTAGCTCTGTCATTTCTCTCTTTTTCCCTACTAATTATTCCTGTTCACCACAATTCAGGGGGATAGCCTGTAGTGAAGCCCTGTTTCAGCTTTCATGTTTGTGTAAATATTGTCTTTTATAAAAGCTTCTGCATGTGCTTCTGTAATGACATTATCTGTTTGCTTTCCATTGTATGTAGCGGGCAGACTGCTTGGAAGGGGTGCTTGATGTGGCTGTTTTTCATACCAACACCATAGATCCATAGATTTCATACCAACACCATGGATTGATAGCATTGGATATATCTGTTATATACTCCTTTCACATGGTCTTATTACATAGGTAATATCATAGAAAGCAGCACTAATGTTCTTGTCTCTGAGAAACATACAGCACAAGCTAAAGATTTAGGAGCCCTTCACACATGGGATGTTAGTCTTACTTGATATACAGCCACTGAAATTAATGGGATTAGTTAGTCACAACTAAGGGGGGATGCAGATGGCGAAAAGTGCCATCTTGAAGCCAGAGAAGGGGAGGGGCAGCCGGACACTGGGCCCCAACCCCTTCTTGAGGACATCATCAGAGCACTCGCCATTGCACATGGCGAGTACCCTGATAACGTCCTTCCGGCTCAGTGTCCAGACACGCTGAGCCGGAAGGAGTGCGGAAGAGGCACCTGGCGCCTCTTCTGGCGCCCCTTTTGGCTTCTCTGAAAGGAGTGCTATTTTAGCACTCCTTTTCAGAGGCACCATAAGGGTGGATCGGGGCCGAGGCATGGGGCAGCCTCAATCCCAATCTGTGGCTTCTCAGGGTGGCCCAAGGCCGCCCGTCTGCAGAGGTCCTAAGTTAAATTCTATTGTTTTCAGTGGGTCCTCTTAGGTAGGACTAAATTTGGATTTGGTCCCACAATGTTTTTCCTTGATGTCACTTCTCTTAGCAAAATGCATCCATAGTATACAGACAGTTATTAGTGAACACAAACAAGTCTATTTTGCCTACAACTACTAAAAATCCACAACCAAATGTAAAGACACGAATTCTTTCTTCACACACAAGGCTATACATAACTGTAAAATTCTTCCTAAATAGAAGTTGTTTTGAAGTTCAAGGAAAAAAATGGCCAGGTTTACATAATCATAACTTGGCTTAGTAAACCAAGATATTAATTAGCATTTTGTCCATGATGTGGATCCTTTGCTTTTCCCTTTATTGTGCACCTCAATAAAACAGCAGAGCTGTTAATTAATCAATTATATAATCCCATATAATCTCATTTGGGAAACACAGTTTAAGATCCTGGCATGTTCTGAAGCTATAAATTATAACTATAATTTTGATAAACATTTTGATAAAACAGGTAACTATGGTTAAAGACTCGCAAACTTATTAAGACACATTGTGAAGCAGAAAGCTAAGGACCTGTGGATACCAGCCTGGAAATGTTATACAAAAAAGTAGTGTTAACTCATTAGACATTATTATGAGTTGCATATTACTTGTTTCTTGTATTAGCCAACACTAATTTTACCAACAACCACTTGCATCTTATGGATGTTTCTATAGTTATCTTTTTATTTGATGACGAAAGTGGTTTTGCTATAAAGTCTGCCCTATCTACCAAACAGGTCATGAATCATTCCCCTAATGCAGAACAAAGAGATGAACTGAAAGATGTGAATGTGTCTTCACAAACAATGAACTAGTAAGTCTGTGGTAGGGCTGAGAATGAAACATAGATCTATCTATAATGTTCTGTCCAGTGAGTTGTGGTTTGCTGCTCATTGTTTGAAACAAAATTGGGAGTGCTAGTTTGGGCATATCTACAATACACACAGACTCCCATACCACAACCTCCACTTCCTCTTTAGCACTATCAAATCAGAATGGAAGAAATTATGGCAGTAGACATAGTTTCTGACAGTTACATTCTGGTGCTTTGCCGATGAGTAAGGAATCCACATGAGCTCATCCCAGGTCAAAGAAGTGGCTTATCAGAAGTGCTCATACAGCACATTCAACATGTTAAAGCTCATGCAGAAATGTGCTGATCAATGTGTCTGGCAAGACTGCCATTATTCCAGAGACCAATTGAGTATGGCTCCAACTGTGTATAGCCACCATTAAATCCCTTTAGAAGTATGCAAGCTTAAGATGAATGAATGAAGAGATTGGACAACCCCAATGAGCATCAACTTACTGAAAAATGATCCACTTTGAGAAAATATTTAGGATTTACTTAATTCATGTGTTCTGGAAACTTTCTAGGCATACATTTTAAAGTACTGTGTCCAAGGATGTCTGACAACCCTTTTCTTAATGCATGAATCTGTTCCATCCTCTTTCAGAGACCCAGAGCATGGCTGGGGAAGTTCAGGGCCAGTCAGATGTGATTTGAAAGAAATTGGCCTGACTTTAATCTACAGAAAAACAGATGCTTGAATGAACTGAGTGTAGTAGTTTCAGAAAAACTGGGACTCAATCAATCAGATTGATTGTGCAAGGATATTGAATGATCCAGCAACATAATGGAGAACCATCTCTGGCAAAGAGGAGAATAGTGGCAGGTGTCACCTTCGCTAGTGCAATGAGATTTATTTATCCCAAGTGCCTGCTTGGTTTTCACACACTTGAAATGTGGCACAAAACCCAGTCAATCAGGAATTGCCCCATTCACTGGAGGAGAAGGGTTTTTGGAGCTAGCCAGAGGGCTCACTCCAGTCTACTTCAGAAGCATATAAATACTGCCCAAATGTTCAGGCACTTGATGCTGGACCTTTTGAAGACAACAGCAGAAGATGCAAGAGAGAAGGCAGCAAGGAGTTCAGCTGTGGCAAAGCAGCAGTGAAGTTGGCAATTAATAATAATAAATAATAGTAATAAAATTTATTTCTATCCCACCCTTCGGCGGATGCAACCGGGGAGGCTTAGAGCAAAGCTGAAGACAAACCAACAATAAGGAATGAAACTATCAACAAAAGATCATTGTTTGTTGTGGGCCTTCAAGTTGTTTCTGACTTACAGTAACTCCCTATCATGGGGTTATCTTAGGAAATTTCTTCAGAGAAGGTTTACTATTGCCTTCCCCTGAATTTGAGTGCATGGGACTTGCCCAAGGTCACTCAGCGGGTTTCCATAGCCAAGTAGAAATTGAACTCTGGTTTCCAGGGGTATAGTCCAGCACTCAACCCACTACCCCACACTGGCTCTCAAAAAGTCATTGGGGAGTGGAAATGGTTTTTCAAAAAACTTGAGTTTAATACAGTTTTCAATGTGTTCTATCCATTATGCATCTTTTGATATGTGGCATGAATAATAAGTCATCTGGGGGAGAGACACTAGGCCGAGCACCATCAGGCCTAAAATAAGAAGAGCCCTCCCTCCATTACCATCCGATGTCATCTGGGGGAGAGACACTAAGCCCAGAACCACCCAGCCTAGAATAAGAAGAACCCTTACTTCTTGAAGGATGGGTGGGATTCGGGATTTTATGTTTTGTTTAATGTATGGAAATTGTAATGTTGTAAGCCGCCCCGATTGCTCTGCAGAGGGGCGGGATATAAATAAAAATTATTATTATTAATTATTATAAGTTCAACAAGGACTGAGACCTTTAGGGCTAAGAGTAATATATAGTCAGCATTCTGCCTGCTGCCAATACCCTCACGCAATTTTTGCCTTAGGCTTTAGGTTTGATGGCCCCTGGTTTGTCTATAACAGCGGTTCTTAATGTTTTCTTTACCATGGTCCCCCTTTAAATATCTTTTGCTGCCCAAACCACCAAGACTTCTCAAGATTTAAAACTCTAAAGTACATCAAATATTTAATTAACATTGCTAAATATTTATTTAAAGATGTTCAGTAAAGTATTTTTTTTAAAAAATACCCCGAGCCGAGCTGATTAGATCTCAGCCCCTCACTTCTCCCCTCCCATGGGTTTTGCCCACCAAAGACCTCTGATGTATTTCCAACACTGTGTGTGTCAGTAGTTGTGTCAAGTAGTGCAAGAAGTTATAGACTCCCTTGATCACAGACATCGAGAGCATGGCTCCCTCTGATCTAGAACTGCTCCTATTGCTGTTGCTCCCATCACTGGTTATGCCTGTCTTCCCACCTGCCTCTCATTGTCTCCCTTTGCTTCCGATTGTGTGCACATTAGCAGCCTCAAAGCTTCATTCTTCACAATAAGTTTTTGCCATGAGACATTTTCTTGCCATTTTCTTTTGGAGTTTCTGGAACAGCTGAGGGAAAATAGCCAAGTAGGGGTGGGAAGGTGGAAGCAAGATAGGGAGAGCTTGAGTGGGGAAGCAGAGCTGTGGGGCTGTTGCTGTTTGGGCTGGTAGGAGGGATGCATCTCTCTTCCCTCCTTCTCTTCCTCTCTCCACTTTTCAGCTTTGAGTTGAGTCCAACAGGCCTTGAGAGGGCAAAAGGAGAGCTGGTGGTTCGGGGGGGGGGCAGAGGTACCACCCTGGGGCAGGAATCCACAAGGTAGAAAAGTCCACAGAAAGTGATCAGGGTGCCTGTCTCCTTGACCAGTCTTCTCCCCAGTTATGCCTTGGTTGCACAAAGTCATATGAAGTAAGAGATACTGCCAGCACTCCTTTCCCTCACCTTCCTTCTCCCCCTATTCCAGGCCTTTCCAGTCTTCCATCTGAGGGCTGATAACATTTCTTCAAACCTCTGTAGACCTCCTGTGAGGATAGCCACCCCCAGGGGGAGGAGGGTCTGTGGACCTAGGTTAGGAATCAACTTTAAAATATTCAGCACATTTTTGAAATGCATAGATAAGCTGAAAACTGGACCCTTTGGTTATACAAGTGCAAATACATTCTCCTAGAAATCCTCAAATTGGCTTAGAGCAATCAATGCTAGCAAAGTAGCTGGGTTTTTTGGTAATGTCACATGTACATAACTTCACAATACCTCAAACTCATTAATGTGTAAGATAACTCAATGTGGGAGACTTCCAGACTTATTGAAGCTAAATACAAGGCAAAATAGTGACTGTCAGACACAGTTACTGTTTTACCTGTATTTATGTTTCATTTCACAAAACATGGATTTCTACATTTTGCAGCTGTACAAGATCAGTGTAAACTTGGTCCTGTTTCAATACAGAGTAGGCAATAACATGTGAATTTAAGATATTTTACTTATCTCAGTACAACACAGGACTATAAAACTCTGATTAATTACGCAGCTTATCACAGAATAAACAATTCAGCTCTTTTGTGTTGCTTTGAGAATGCAGCAGGGATTAGCTAGTGCTTGCCTGCTCAGCCTATCAATCAGCAAGTGAGGTAGAAAAGCACAGCTGCTTCCTTCTCAAATATCTTCTCTAACACTGATTACTAATTTACTGGGCTATTAGAGATTATATGGGATTTATGAAACAGTGAATGGAGGAGGATAAATCAGGCCTTATCCACACTACCTAATAAACTGGTTTGCAAGCGGATCTGAACCGGTTTAAATGGCCTTTGTTTGCACTTGTGCCGATTCCCTGACACAGTTTGTGAAGCACTATACCCATTTAAAGTGCTTCTTCTGGATCCGCTGAATTCCCCACGTCTTTTGCAATGAATCGATTCAGTTCTAGTGTGAACGAGCTGTGGATTTGAACTGGTTCCCTGTGGCATAGTCAGTCCTGTGATACGACTCCATGTTGGATCAATTCATTGATGAATGTGAACGTGAAGTGGATTAAATTGAAATGGATAAGGTTTGATTACTGCTCAAAAAGCGTGAACATCTTTTCGGCGCTAAATCGCTTCATTGATTCGATTCAAAAACTGGTTTATTCTGTAGTGGGAATGAGACCTCAGTATACATAGCAAAAGTAGAGGGCTGAGAATTAGGCCATGCAACTATGGAAATACAGGCGTGCCTCATAGTTCACGGACTTCCCATTCACGTCCCTCGGTCTTTCATGGATGGGAAGCCATGAAGGACAAAATGACGCATGTGGCCATAGCACACATGCAGTGGTGCACACTGATGCATGCCACCAATGGGTCTCCAATATTTGCATTATTTCCCATTCGAATGGGAAGGGAAAACTGTTTATATCCATGAAAGCAAATTCCTAGAAAATCAATAGGATCAAACTGTTCCTTTCTTCCTGCTGTCTTTGATTGAAAAGGAGGTATCAACATAGGGATTTAAAATCTCAGCAATTTAAAAGGTATAGCTTTGTAACTGACTATCTCCAGTATCAAAGCATAGGCACCATGGCACTACCTTTCCATGGTGGTGGGATTGCATGCTCCCTTGAGGCTATGCTGGTTATAGCAGTGCTGCTGGTAGGGTCTTCCATGTCAGACAAGCTTTTGCTGAGAAGCCAAACTAAACATGGCAAACCGCTGCTGGGTATCAGCAGCACCTGTGACATGTGATACTGGCAAAGGATCTCTCATAGGCAACACCAATGGCGCCGTAGCTAATGCTTCTTAGTATTGCACAGAAGAAGACAGTGGTAAACCACTCCTGAAGCCATCTACCTTAAAAACCCTATGATGAGACTGAAAATGAAACAAAAAACAATACCAGTAGGTGAGATTTCCAAGTCAGAAGACAAGCAACAAGCTACTGGGGGAAAGCAGAGAACAAATACAAGTGGTGCTGTGACTAATGATGCAGTTGGACTCAAGCTGAAAGGGCGTTCAGCTGCTGATATGCTCAGAAGTGAAAGGAAAGTCTGAAGCTGCACAACACATACAAACATGGAATATAGACACTGTGAAACAAGAAATGGAACATATAAACATTCAGGGTGAGAGAGTTAAAGTGGACAGAAATGGGACATTTTTAATCAGATAATTGCACAGTATTTTACTCAGGAAATGAACATCTAAGAAGAAATGGGTGCCATTAATAATGAAGAGAGATGTAGCAAAAGCAGTCAAGTAATATAATGCAAAGTCTGAGTGAATCATATCAGTAAGACTTCAGGAAAAACCTATCAGTAACCTTTACCTATAACCATAATACACATTTGTGTTCCAACCATAGGCAGAAGAAGAAGAAATGGAAAGATTCTATTCTGGAGTCCAGGAACACACCAAAACAAGACATGTTAGTAACCATAATCAATTGGAAAGCAAAAGTTGGAAACAAAGCAGAACAAAACACTGTAGGGGTATTTAGCCTAGGATCAAGAAATAAAGCAGGGCTGCAACTGATTGAATTTTGTGAAGCCAACAGTTTATGCATCACAAACACATTATTCAGGCAATCAAAGAGGTGACTGTATACCTAGACATCACCTAATGGCCAAAATAGTAATCTGTACTCAAAACAAGAGGCCACCTTTAGGACAAGATATGGAGAAACAGAGTGGTTTCCAACTGGTAAGGGGATCAGGCTAGGCTGCATTTTATCCTCTCTGTTTAACTTGTATGTTGGCTGAATAACACATATAGATGGATTAGACTCTGAGGAAGGAGGCGTGAAAAATGGAGGAAGGAACATTAACAATTTAAGATATGTAGATGACACCACACTACTAGCACAAAATATCAAAGATTTGGAACAACTGCTGAAGGAAGTCAGGGAAGAATGTGCGAAGGCAAGTTTAGAGTTCAACATTATAAAAACAAAAATAATGTCCACAGATGATATATATAACTTTAAATGTGACAGTTAAGACATTGAGATAGTGAAAGGTTTCCTATACTTTGGCTCAGTCATTAATCAAAAAGGGGACTGCATTCAAGAAATCAGAAGAAGATTGGGACTTGGAAGAGCAGCTATGAACAGTGGTGTCCCCGCACTTGGTGTCACCCAGTGTGGGGGTGGGACTTCTGGGGGGGCTCTGGGGGAGGAGCCTTTGATGAAAAAGATAGGATGGATTGGGGAGAGGAGCATATTGGGGATGGTGTGGGGGGAGGAGCACATGCGGGGTCCTCATCAGGCCCAATCAGGTGTCACCCCTCTTCTGGGGTGTCACCCGGTGCAGACCACACCACTGCACCACCAGAGCCCTTAGTGATGCCACTGACTATGAGCAAGATCCTGAATGTAAAGATATATCTTTGAATACTAAAGTAGGATTTTCTATGCTGTTGTATTTCCCATTTCTATGAATAGTTGTGGAAGTTGGACAGTGAAGGAAGCTGATAGGAGAAAGCTGGTGGAGGAATGTTCTGCGGATACCCTGAACTGCGAAAGAGACAAATAAATGGGTCTTAGAGAAAATTAAGCCTGAACTCTCCCTAGAGGTCAAGGTGACTAGACTAAGGCTGTCATATTTTGGACATGTCATGAGACGACATGATTCACTAGAAAAGGCAATTATGCTTGGCAAGGTAGAAGGCAACAGAAAAAGAGGAAGACCCCCATTACAGTGGATTGGCTCAATCAAGGAAGCCATGGCCCTGAGTTTGCAAGACCTGAGTAGAGCTGTTGATGATAGGGTGACTTGGTCTCTCATTCATGGGGTCGCCAAAAACTGAAGTCATCTTGACAGCAGTTAACAACAATAAATTACAGCATAAAATAAAAAGATATATTTGACTCTATTCAAGAACTGGCTGAATTTGTTTCTTTAGCACAAATCACCATACACATTGCTAACAACACAAATGAAAGAGCAGCATAGAGGATGAAGCAATCACTTGTGATAAATGCAGTAAAACCATCTTTAGCTAAGCTAATAATATCAAATTCTGAAATTAATTAAAATTTTGAGAGCAATATAAGATTCAGACAAAGTGTTCTATTTAAATGTCACACCCAGTGCCATTCATCTGAAGCAGGTAAGGGTTATGAAGAAATCTGTTCACGCTAAATAGATGTAATCATTATATCTTCAGGCAAAAAGCAGCTGTTGTTCACAGTTTTGAGTCAAACTGTACATTATTTTAAGTTTCTCATTTCAAGTTATAGACTTATTACTTGGAGTTATTTTTTAACTATGAACCCTGAGTTGGTGAGATCCACCAACTAGACACAAATGCAACATGGAGGTTCAGGTTAGTGGATAATGAAGTGGGGAGGCAGAGCAACCAATATAGGAGAGGGGACAGCCACAGAGTGTTGGTTGCCCCTAAACTGTCCCTCACCTCAAATAGTCTGGATAGCCTTGACAATAGGCCCACTGAGCTGAAAATACTGCTGCTTAATGCCAGGTTGGTAAATGGGAAAACACTTTTGTTCCAGGAGCTGATCATGGATGAGCATGCTGATCTGGCCAGATGAAGCTGTGGGAGTTATGCTCTTCCAACTTTGTTCATCTGGGCTCTCTGTGGAGCAACGGGTGAGGCCTGGGGGGGGGGGGAGAAAGTAGAGTTGCTGTGGTCTATCGGTATTTCATCTCCCTCATCAGGTGCCTGTCCCACAGTCTGCTAGGTTTGAGTGTTTGTTTTTGAAGGTGCATAGGATGGACAGAATAGGGATTCTGTTGGTGTACTGCCCATCATGCTGCTCAATAATCTCCTTTTCGGAGCTGGCTAAACTGGTCTTGGTATTAGAGTCCCCTTTGCTAGTTGTGCTGGGGGACTTCAATATCCATGCAGAGATTTTTCTTTCAGGAGCAACTCAGGACTTCATGCCTTTCATGACAACCATGAGTCTGTCCCAATTAGTACCTGGTGCCACCCATGCTGCAGGACACACACTGTACCTAGTTTTCGGTATGGGATGGGATTATCATAATCTGAGTGTGAAGGAACTTTCTACAGTTCTGTTTTCATGGAAAGATTACTACTTGATGGGGTTTAGAATCACTGGAACTCACAGCCTCTGTAGGAGTGGGGGTTCAATTAAGATGGTTTACCCCGGGAGACTCATTTGGTTGGATTCCTGATGGCTCTTGGAGAGTTCCCTGTTGCCTTGGCAGGTGATCCTGTTGATGCCTTGGCTGATCTCTGGAATAGGGAAAGGGCCACAATTGCTCCTAAGCATCCCTTCTCTGTGGGTGGACCCTGGTTCATTAGGGAGCTGGTGGTAATGAAACAAGTAGGATAGAGACTAATATCATGATGGCAGAAGGGTTGGAGTGAGTCCAACCATACACGAACTAGAGCTTATTGGAAAGCCTATGCTGTGGCAGTGACAGCAGTGAAGAAACCCTGCACTGCTACCATTGCATCTGCAAGTGTCATCCAGTGGAGCTGTCTCAAATGATCAGGGGCCTTTGACATTTTGCCCACAAGAGCAGTACAGTATATCAACCATTCAGGAGCCCACTGTGAACAGTTTACATAGCACTTTGCAGATAAAATCTGATCTACTCCAAAGGTCCAGTGGATGTAACTTTGGCCCTTGCTCATCCAGTGTTACTGGATATGTTTCAATTTGCACAACCTGAGGATGTGGACAAGATCCCTGGATAGGAGAGAGACATCATGTACATACTAGACCCATGGCCTTCCTGGCTGTTAAAAGCAACCCAAGGGGACTGGCAGATTGGGAAGGCCTCTGTTTAAAAGAGGCTGTGGTGAGGTCATTATTGGGCTGGAGGATCCTCTCTGAGCCCACTATAACTATAACTATCAGCCATACCAGAGAACTATTAGGCAAGATATTGGAGTGTGTGCTGGTCTCCAAGACCCAGAGGTTCCTGGAAGAAATTGATTATCTAGATCCATTTCAATCTGACTTCAGGCCTGGCTATGGGACAGACAGCTTTGGTCACCTTGGTAGATGGCCTGTGCAGGGAACTAGAATGGAAGGGTGGATCCCTGTTGATTCTTCCTGACCTCTCAGTGGCTTTCAGTACCATCAATCGGTATCCTTCTGGGTCACCTCTCTTGGATAGCATCAGGGGCACTGGCCTTTCTTGGAGGTGTGGACTCAGAAGGTAGTGCTAAGGGATACCTGTTTGACACCCTGGCCAGTGTACTGTGGTGTCCCTTAGGGCTTGGCATTGTTCCCCATCCTGTTTAATATTTATATGAAACTGCTGGGAGAGGTCATCTGGGGTTTTAGAGTTCATCAGTATGTGATGACACCTAACTCTATTTTTCCATTCTATCAAATTCCAAGGTAGATGTTTCTCTACTAAACCAGTATCTGCTGTAAGTAATGGACTGGATGAGGGTGAACAAACAAACTTAATCCAGATGAGGTAGAGGTGCTTCTGATCAGTCATAAGGCAGCTCAAGAAATAGGGATTCAGTCTGTGCTGGATAGGATTACACTGCCCTGCAAGGTTCACAGCTTGTGTGTACTCCTGAACTCAGATCTAAGCCTAGATGCCCAGGTTTCAGCTGTGGCCAGGAATGCATTTGCACAGTTAAAACTAGTGTGCCAACTATGTCCATTCCTTGAAAAGTCAAATCTGACTATGGTGACACACGATAAACACGATGATAAACAGCAACATAGTCAGCCACGTAATACAAACATAAAAAGCTCTGTACAAAGTAATTACAAAAATGACTTTAATAACATAACCAACTTAAAATAATCACTGATATGCTGATGGTGTATATGAGTCTTTAAGCCTCCTGTCGACTTATGGTATCCCCACAAATTTAACAGGGTTTTCTTAGGCAAGGAATATTCAGAGTTGGTTTTGCCAGTTCCTTCCTCTGAAACAGGGGTTGGCAACCTACGGCCCCCGGGCCGGTTCCGGCCCAGGACGCCGGATTTGCGGGCCCAGGCAGACCCCTGCCGCCGCCGCTGCCACCGCGGCGACACCTCCACCACCTGTTTTGGTCGGCGCACGACTGCGCGCGCCGTGGCCGGCATTTTTTTCTCCAAAATGGCGGCCGCGACGCGTTTGCGCATGCGCAGGATTTGCACATGTGCAAAAACATCATGGCCGGCATTTTGGAGAAAAAAATGCCGGCCACGGCACGCGCAGTCGTGCGCCGACCAAGACCAGCCATTGGTGGAGGCAGCGGTGGTGGAAGCAGTGGAGGCGGTGGCAGAGGCGGAGGTGGAGGCGCCACC
>CM034706.1:194507684-194529820 GCA_020142125.1 Phrynosoma platyrhinos | reverse complement strand
GGCTCATTTTGACCCTACCATGAGGGTTTTCTTGGCAGCTTTCTTCAGAGGAGGGGGTCTGCCATTTCCATTCTCTGAGGCTGAGAGGTTCAACCACCCAGGATGGGGGTGGAAAGAGGAAGAGCCCATTCAACTACCCAGGAAAAGGGGACTCTTTCCACCCCCGTCCTGGGTGCTCCAATGGGCTCTTCCTGGGATGGGAGGAGCCCACTGGAGCACCGAGGCTGAGGCTGAAATGAGGCCTACTTTTAGCTGTGGCCTCGGCAGTTACTTCTCTAGTTTGCCCTCAGCCTGTATATTCGCCTTATAAGACGCACCAACTTCCCCAACCCTGTTTTGGGGAAGAAAAAATGCGTCTTATATGGCGAAAAAAACGGTAATAAAAATCTAGGACTGATGAATAGGCTAATTTGAATTTTAGTTCACTACAGTCATAAAAGTTCTGAAACAAAGCAGGTAACAGCTTATCCACAACCACATTTCATTCATTGTAATAGGAAGAAAAGCTCCTGAGACAGATTAATTGTGTACTGTGGGAAATGGGATGTTATTAGCCGTCTTTTGCCAGATCTTGTGCTCTGGCTATAACTCATTCGCATGCAGAATGGCTCCTGTGTATGACAAACTATGAACACTAGTGGATAGGACTGCAGCCTATGTACTGAGGTGTGCAAAAGGACTCTTTTATGCAGGGATTCTTTTTTCTTTCAAGTCATTTCAGCATTAGATTTGCCTGGATGAACTAGAAATAAATCTGGTACACAGGCATGCTTCTGATTTTCAAGACTGGCAGTTCAACAAAGAATGTAATAAACATAGAGTTGTTACACATGTATTTGCACAGGAATCTGTTTTTCACCTCAAAGTAGGGCTATATCACATTTTCCCTAAATTACAGCTGCAAGGTTTTTGACACTTGGTAGAAATGACTCTTCCTCCTGCTAGTATGCCCAACATTATGACATAAGCTGTTTATTGTTTAAGTATCAGGAGCAGTTATTGAACACTTTATTTCTCAAAACTCAGTGTGACGTACAGCATTGCCACTTGTTTTTAAGCTCAAAAAGCAGTTAAGATACCTTTGCCAGCATGCATTGTTTTTCAATTACAGAAGTGTTTATTTCATTTTAAAAAATCAAGTGTCCTTGTTGGATGTACAACTTTATACAACCTTAAGCCAACACCAAAGTATCACCTGAACCCAGCTTATAAACCTATGGAACACACACACACACACACACACACACACACTTAAACACACACATACACCCTTCAAACCCTTGCAATAAAACAGCAAATCTATTCCATCACCACTGTTTAGTATACATTGCACAGCAGAGCTAGAATAAACCAAATCAAAGTTTTTTACTAGTTAAAAAGACCTTTAGGACATGGATACTTCAGAATGACTGATCCTATAAATAAATTGTAACTGAAGGCTGTGGATACTGGACAGATCCACCAATATTAATTAAAAAGCATTTCGCCTTATTCATCATGTTATAAAATTAATGCAGCATCAGTAACAGGGATTATACACTTCTACTCCTAAATCTTTTTTAAAAATAGTCCAACAAGCCACATCATCTGTTGGTCAATGTTTACCTAATTTTAATTTTAATTAAATATAATACACTTCTTGCATCACTAGAATTATATTATAAAATTCAAGCCATTTCCACATTTCTTCTCACTTTTTATTTACCATACTAGACTCTTCCTAATCAGACTAGATCTTATCCTTTCAGAATAGATTCATCTTTTCTCAGAAAACAGAAGCACCATGTTTTTAAAAAATATATGGTGGGGAAAGTAAGGGAAAGGAACAAAATTCAAAATGGTACTGAAAGGAATGTATGAAACTCCAATAAAATGAGAAAATATCCAATACATTTCATTGAAGCCTTCCTTGGGAAACTTGACATGTTATTGTGTGCCTACGAGTAAATTCTGACTTATGACAACCCTATCATAGGGTTTTCTCAGCAGCATTTCCTCTAATCCTGATGGAGGGTGACTTGTCTAAGGTCACCCAATGGGCTTCCATTGCTGAGCTGAATTTGAACCCTGGTGTACTGGAATCGTAGTTTAGCATTCAAACCATTACACCATGATGGCTCTCCAACACAAAATATAAAATGTTGTTGAATATTACTTATAAGGCAAGATCTCCTCAGGAATAATAAAAGCAGAAAGTATTAGCAGGTAGAAAAACCAATTTAAAAGAGGCAAATGATGCAGGGCTATCACGGTCTCTGCTTCTTTTTAATGAACACTGACATGTTAACCCAAGAGAAAGCAATTCAGTAGCATCATTAACTGGAAAATTAATCTCTATACTCATCAATCCTGTTCTGCAAATACAATAATCATACACTTACTGGAATGGGTCTAAAGGAGCTTTCTCCAGTGATCACTGCCAAATATTGCCATTTTATGATAGGGAATCCATTCCATAATACCAAGGTGATCTTTCTCTTCCTTTTAATTCCTCCTCAAAAATCACTTTTTCTGAGAAGATTATAACTGACCCCAAGGTGGGCTTCACCCATTTTGCTGCCTGGGATAAAGATTCCCTGCCACTGCCACCCCAATGCTGCATGCAAAATCATCAAAACTGACAATGGAACAGTTTCTTCCATTACATCAGAGAATAGCAAGCTAGCCAAGAGGGTGTAGGGAATACCATATACATTGAGGGTTGCTTTGTTAATGTTTCATGTCTGTGTGGGCACGTGTATGTGTATGCATGTGTATTTGTGGATCTTCACATATATGTCCATATGTATCTTTAAATATTCACTTACATACACAATTGCATACATGATTAGATTGGTGGATTAATAGTGTACGCCTCATGATCATTAGGGACACAGACCTTTTTCAAATGTTAATCATAAAGATTATCACCCAGAATGCATTTCTCACCATTCAGCCAGGGCTGGCCTTTGCTGTGTGCCTTCAAGACACTTCTGACTAATGGCGACCTTATGCTGAACCTGTAATGAGGGTTTCTGGGGCTAAAAGTATGTCACTCACCCACGGTCACCCAATGGGTTTCCATGGCCAAGTGGGGAATCAAACTCTGATCTCCAGAGTCAGTCCAATGCTCAAACTACTATACCATGCTGGCTCTCAGAGCTGGCCTTACCATGGACATACTGAGGTGGCTGTCTCAGGTAGTAGATACAGGGGAGAGGAAGTAGAAGCAACATGCTGAAAGGCAGAGCTCTGTGTGCCAGGTAGAGTTGGCAGCAGTGCCCTTGAGTGGTAAGTTGCTCTAGGGAATTTCCTGAATTTTAAAGGAGCTATCCTAGGTGCTGAACCCTTTCCCACAAACAGGTTCAGAATTTTGAATAGATTCTTTAAAGTTTGACCAAGACCCAGAGTGGATTCACTGCCCCATTCACTGCCCCAGATGGCACACAGAGCTCTGTCTTTCATTATCCTGCCTGCCCCCAGTGTCTTCCACCTGAGGCAGTCACCTCAATGTGTCTCATGGTAGGTAGGGCCAGCCCTGGCTGAAGGGTGAGAAATGGATTCTGGATGATAATTTGCACACACTGTTAATCCAGTAATCCAGTTATCTATGTAACTGTGTATGGAAATGAATATGTAAAGATACATACGGAAATATATGTGAAGATCCACAAACACACATGCACACACACACACGTAGACAGACAGACACAAGCATTAATAGAGCCACTCTCAGTACAAAGGCTGGCAGCAACAATCAATTTTGCTGTTCTTTAGTTCCCATATTCAGTTTAAAAACACATTTCTGGCTCTGACAGTTTGACAAGTAGCTTCAAACAGAACAGCCAAATATTTGATACAGCTACGCTTGCTCATACTTGCATGTGTGCAGCTTAAGACTAACACTCATAAAGGTGTAAACAATCTCATCCCTCACAATTTAGGCCACAGGACATCTGACCTTTTCTCAAACACCGCAAAATGAACTCACACAGCATGAAGGTCTCAAAACAAGTGCCATGCCACACAGTGGAAGAATCCAGATGTCAAACAGAGGGGGACAAAGCAAAAGGGAAAATCAGATCAGAACCTGCTGCTGACTGACCCAAACAGATTCATTATTTGTGAAGTCGTAGGTTTTCATGGCCGGCATCCATAGTTTTTTGTGGGTTTTCGGGCTGTGTGGCCATGTTCTAGAAGAGTTTCTTTCTGACGTTTCACCAGCATCTGTGGCTGGCATAGTGTATGCCTCATGATCATTAGGGACACAGACCTTTTTCAAATGTTAATCATAAAGATTATCACCCAGAATGCATTTCTCACCATTCAGCCAGGGCTCTGAAGATGCTAGCCACAGAGGCTGGCGAAACATCAGAAAGAAACTCTTCTAGAACATGGTCACACAGCCCGAAAAACCCACAAAAAACTATAGATTCATTATTTGTACAGATCCATGATAGAGAGGCTCTTGGCACCACTATTCTCTCTCATGCAGCCTCCTTTCTCTACCATTCCATATAGCCTTCTCTTCATTCTAGAAATATAACTCACAACTCAAGCCAGAATCAAGCCATCTGAAATATGGGAAGAGGAATGGATTCACTGCCTGATAGACATGGGAGCTGCCACTCCCATTCTACTCTCTTCTTGACCTCTCCCTTATTTATTTCATTTTTATGCCACCTTTCTCCCAGAAAGAGATTCAAAGTGTCTCACAAGATAAAAAATACTTTAAAAACTACAACAAAGATGTAAAACAATTAAAACAATCCAGTTAAAATTGTATAAAATGACTATTAAAAAAACAAAAGTTAAAAAACATGACTAAAACATAAACACCATATAAAAGCCATCCTGTCATAATTTTAACCTGTGCCTATCTTATGCCCTACCCCACAAGCCTTTGGTTTTTTTAAAAAAATGTTTTCCTCCTTTTTTCTGTGCAATTCTGGAGCTCTGTTGCGGTGAAGTGTTAAAAGTTTAAAAGAAAGAAAGAAAGAAAATAAATAGGAAAAAAATAAGGTAATCAGCAATAGGCAATAGTTGATTTGAAGGTATGAAAATCTACAACAATTCACATAAAATACACACGTAAAAGACCAGCTGTATGTCTCCTTCATGTGGTTTTATGTAGTATCCAGCCAGGTACTGTATCCAGATGAGCCTTTCATTGTGCAAATGCCCACTTCATTCATGAAATTTTGTGGGAGGTGCACAAATGGAGTCATCTTCTGTTTATAGCTCTTCTGTGTCTTCCTGCTGCATCCATCTCCTCTTTTCTTACCAGGAAAAAAAATCAAGAAAAGACAGAATAGCTTCACAATGACTTTTGACTGGTAATGCTAGGAGCCCTACACCAAGAAACATCTGGTGTCATTCACCAACTGTAACAACCATCCTAAGTTTTCTAACCACTTTTCCTATCTTTTTCTTTCATTCCATAAAGAAAGAACACAACAGCTGTAGCCTCTCTTTGCCAATGAGAAAAGGTGAAATTAAAAACTTTGAGAGAAATGGTCTCTAACAAGAAAGTGGATAAGTGGTGAGGGACAACAATTGGCAAAGTTACTTTTTTGGACTACAATCCCCCTGGTAGATTCTGTAAATCTGAACAGAGAAATTCTCCCCCCCCCCGCAAGCTTTAATTAGGGATATTTCTCCCTTTTTTATTGTTTGATGTGCATTTCTAGTATCAGAGCCATTTCATACGCTGCATCACAAATCCTCTGTCCTAAACTACTCACTCTCAGCCTTAATTAACTACTTCCTGGAATGGGCTTTTTTCAGCCCACACACTTCAATTATCTATTTAATTAGTAGGTTACATTGGAAATGTCAGAGCTTACTTCCAAGTACATATGTGTCAATTCTGGATATAATCCTGCAGTCCTCTAGCTCTGTGCTGCCAACTTCTGAATAAACCTTTCTAAATTTCAACTGCAATCCTGTCCATTTGCAATACAAGCACTATCTCCATTTTTTAAAAAGCAGTTGTGCTATGGTGGAACTCTGCAACTAATAAGGAGTAAAAATCATGCTGGTATACCTAGGCTGTGAAATTGATTGGACTGGATTTGAAACTGATTAGAACATGTTGTGAAGTATGCCTGATCCCTGGTCATTTTTTTAGGTAAAATTTGGAACCATGGATCATTTTCACCTAAAAGGAAGTTTATGTAGATTCTTGTAGCCCTGTGCCATAGGCACTATTTAAAAACAACAACAACAACAACAACAACAACCCCTCAAGTTTGCAACTGCAATGCTTCAAAAATTGTAAAACACACATGCACACAAAATAGAGTGTTGAGCAGCACCCACTGCAAGGTATTGGGAGAAGTGAATCTGTGACTGTCTGTGGTGATGGGAAAAGTGAGATATAACATGACCTTTATGTCATGCCCACAAAGCAAATTGGAAGAGACACATCCCCAAAACTGCTAGATTTGTGGCATATGAACAGGCAGTTGCAATTCCACTTATAACTTTCAGTGCAAGAGCCACTGGTAACATAAGAGACCTCCATATGGAGGCTGGCAAATAAAAGCTGGGTCAGATGATAATCTCAATTCCAGTGATGTAAAACTAAAGAACTAATTATTTAAAGTAATTTTAGGGCTTTGTCACACCAGACTGTTCACATTGTTTGAGCAAACACAAATATACCAGTGAGTAAACAATCACTACCGCACCTTCTCTGCAATGGTGCCATGGTGCTGCTTTGGTAATGCATATTCCCACAATTAGTCTTCTCCATTGCCTTACTGACTCTGCCATCTTCCCTGTGTCTACCCTATATAGTGCATATGTGCTTGGGGTGTGTGTCAAAACTGTACAATTGTGAAGCTTCAATGCTTCACACTGCTATCATTTCACTATTCTAATTGAAATCACATACATACCCAATGTGGCTCATAATCTGTCTATTTTATTCATATGTTTGTGTAGTACCCCATACCCATTCATTGGCTCACACTGGTTACTTTTACTCCATTTCCCCTTTTGTTTTAGTTTTGTTATAAGTGCATAATTGCAGCATGCTGGCAACCTATCGTAGCAGTGCAATTGTGCAATTATAGCAAAACAAATTTAAAACAAAATAAAATACCAGGGAATGGAGTACAATTAAGATTATTCTTGTGTACCATGATGTCCTCTTTGTTTGTCCAGAGAGCAGAAGTGGAAATGTTAGAACAAAATATATCTTTAGGACCTTTTATCCTACATTTTAAAAATGCTTCATTTTATTGCAGTCAGTTTCCTAAGGGACACCAGAACTGTTTGCTCACACACTTGTTAGTCATTGCTAAATTGCTGATATTTCAAATCCTGCTGTTAATGCAAAAGTTTGTACTCTGGGTCAGCTAAACAAAAAAGGTGTGACAGCTTTCCTGGCCCTGACAGTAGAACAAAACAAGCCAGTGCTACATCCTGTAACAGTGAAACAAGCCCTGTTCTCAAAGGGCTGATGTGCAATGAGAGAGAAGGGGGAAGTGTTGGTTTCATGCCTTATATTTTATTTTACAAATGCTTGCTTAAGCTAAAAAGTTCTATAAATGCTCAGTGTTTTCAGAATCTTTACCACTCTGAGTTCCTGGTTGGACTGAGAGCATCTGTTGGTGGGTTTGGCCAAAGCTTGTGTGTGTGTGTGTGTGTGTTTCTTACTTCCCAACCAGATTCAGGGCTCATCCCAGCTTCTTGTCTTACTGGGGATGACACGCAGAGGGTAATATTTTGTTCTTTCCCAGCAGAGTGACTTCACCCTGCTTGGGGATAAGGAGAAGGAGAAAAGGAGAAACACAGCCACTCACACCACAAGACTGTTGGAATATCAGAACTGCAGTGGAATAAAACCATCACACCAGAAGCAATAGCTTCTTTCTTTCTTTCTTTCTTTCTTTCTTTCTTTCTTTCTTTCTTTCTTTCTTTCTTTCTTTCTTTCTCTCTCTCTCTCTCTCTTTCTTTATTGGCTTGATATCCTGCCTTTCTCCCAAATTGGGATTCAAGGTGGTTATTGGATACTGGAAACATTAATGGCTTTTTTTCTATCAATGAAAAGCAGCAATCCAATAACGATGGATACGCAATGCAACAATGTGAGGAATCATACAACATTCTGTAGAATCATAGAATCATAAAATCATAGAATTGAAAGAGACTTCAAGGGCTATCCAGTCCAATCCTCTGCCATGTAGAGGACACAATCAAAGCACTCCCGACAGGTGTCCATCCAGCCTCTGTTTAAAATTTTCCAAAGAAGGAGACTCCACCACACTCTAAGACTCCACTCACCCAGTCAGAGATGTCTTCTGGAAGCAGTTAGAAAGACTCACAAAAACCCCATCCCCTCAGGAACAAACACACCCTCCCAAATTTGAAAATTCCCTTAAAGATGGTCTCCCAGGCACAGCTCTCCTGGTGCAGGGACTATATAAGAAAGCCTCTGGCAGCAGTTAGGAAGAGCTAAGATGCTAGCTGCTGGTGTAATAAGGAAACATCAAACATAAAACCAAGCCAGTACAATTGTGCAACAGATTATCATGTGTTAAGGCCTAGTTTCAAGATCTGGATCAAACTCCTTATTTGCAGCCTGGCACTTAGCCCCCTCATCCCAAACAAACAATGTGGTGTTTTCAAACTCCAGCTAGTATGTTAGTAAAGACTGATTTTTCCACTCAAGTCTTCAGAGAAACAATGACACAAACAACACCACTGAGGTTTTCTTAATTATTTCTGAATATGACATCATATAGGTATAGCTGAACAAACTGCTGATTTTAATTTGAAAAGCAATATTATGTGCTATGTTCCACTTGTAATGCAATATATTTCTGCAAAATAATAATGTTCATGCACATTCCTTTTCATGACTTCCTGCCATGGCAATTAAAAACCCATTACTCGCCCACATTTATGTAATGGGGAAAATAATTATATATATATATATATATATATATATATATATATATATATTCATCTTTAGTTCATAAATGCATCAGTGGGGGACAGACCTCTGAGGACCTCTGAAGAACTAAACTTAATATTACAAGAGGAAGTTTTAAAACTGCTTTGCAATGTTAACTTACATAATAACAGCCATTCATTACAGAGCCATTCCAATAAGTTTTTATTGAATCTGAAGGTGCATTTCAAACATACTAAAATGTTCTGAAATATTTCCTGATAATTAAGTTGAATATGTCTACTAAAACTTTAGCTGAGCCTAATGTGCTTTTTTCTTTTTCTTTTATAAAGAGTACATCTCCTCTCCCCTCAGCAGGATTAGCATAAATGCCTTATATTTCTGATCCTTAGAATGATTAAGGTCATGGTACTTTTATTAGTTCTGTCTTCATCAACCCCTTGTAGTAGAACTTGATTCCTGCCTTTTATTTAATTTGATGCCTAGAGAACACTTAGGGGGGAAGCAGACGACTGCTTCCCAGTCGCCGCGGGTCGGGGCGCCGGCGGAGCAGAGGCTTCGCACCGCAGCGCCCCTGCGGCGAATCTAAAAGGAGCACCAAATTGGCGCTCCTTTTAGATTTCAGGGAAAGTGTGCCCTAAAAGCGGCGGGCGCACTTTCCCTGACTCAAACGGCACAGCGCATGTGGGCGCTGCGCCGTGAGGTCATCCCCAGTGCGCCGGCCGTCCGGACGGACGGCGCTTCTGGGGGTGACCTCGGGGAGAGGAAGGGGCGCCGCTCGTGCGGCTGCCCCTCCTCTTCCCTGCCCGGAAGACGACTTTTTTAGTCGTCTGCTTAGGGCCTTAGATGACTCACTGTTGTCCTGCTTAGCTCTCAGCATAACTGAGAGATGCTGAAGATGGATAAATATTCCTGTAATGTAAATATAAATATGCGCACACACCCTATATGCTGTAACAAAGGATTATTAGAAACATGAAAGTAAAATAAAAACAGCTAGTGACTATTTATTTATTTATTTAAAAATATTTTTATTGCAATAAAACACATTAAACACAATCTAGCCACAATAAGACATATTAACACTAGTATTCACATTAATATATACACTAATTATTACAGTCATACATACAGTCATCCCCTCAAATATGTTTGTGTGTGCATATATATATATATATATATATATATATATATATATATATATACACATCTTAGATCTTAAATCCTCTGACTTCTCAGCATTTGTTAAGCTCATTGTTCAAGTCTTCTGATTATTCCAACTTTATCCAAGTCTCAAACAGCATTTCTATAGAGAAACCTACTGGTAGATGTTTCTAATATTTTATTTTCTTAATACTTCCCACCTTTTCTTACAAAATTCCAAAACTGGACCCCCTCTCTTATCAACCATACTCATGTTTTTATTAACCTGGCTGTCAATTTATCCATTTCATATATATCTATTCATTTTAGTAACCATTCCTCCATTGTTGGAATTTTTGTAGTTTTCTCATTTGTGGCTAATAGAATTCTGGCAGAGGTTACTATGTATAATAACAATTTCTAATGTTCAATTTTGGTTTTTCCCTCTCATTTATTTGCCATCTTTCTTTCTTTATTCTGTGAACCAACCATTTGCCAGTTTTGTTTGAAAATTGAAATTGTTTTTGTTTTACATATTTCATCTTCTATTTGTTTAGTAAGTTCAGAGTCTAGTTGTTTCTGTAACATCTTTACATTTTTATTTATTTTGTCATTTGTAGGGTTTTTTTAACAGTTCTTCTTCTTCTTTTAATTCTTTTTTTAGGTCTTCCATATTCTGTCCATATTTCTTTTTAGTTTCTGCTCCTCTTTGGATAAATAGTTCTCCCATTACTGCCTTATTGGCATCCCAGACCATTTTCATTTGAATGTCTTGTGAAATATTTTCCTGAAAATATAATTTTAAAGTTTTCTTTGCTTTCTCTAGAAAAGTTGGGTAATTTAATACACTTTCATTCAACCTCCAATTGAATTGACTTCTTTGTTCTGTTATTATTAATTCTATGAAGTTATGATCTGACATGACCTTTGGTAGTATCTCCATCTTTTAATCTCCATCGAATGATTTTAAGTATCATTATTCTTGAGACTAGAAACATGTCAGTTCTGGATAGTTATTTGTGTGGAGTTGAATAAAAAGTGTATCCTTTTGCTGTTCCATATAATTTAGTCCAGACATCACATAGGTCTAGGTTTTCTATCAATTCAAAAAAGCTTCTTGGGGGTCTCCCTTGATTTTTCTTTCTGTGTTTTATAGCAAATCTGTCTTGTAGAGGTTAGGTCACTCTGTTCTAGTCCCCCATGATAATAATTCAATCTTTTTCATATTTATCTATTTGTTTCAATTTCTGAAAATTTTGTCGTTACTTTTTAAAGGGGCATATATTCCAATAACCACAAATTTTTGATCTTGTAATTTTATCTCTACACTAATATGTTATTCCTTGTCTTTAAATATTTCTTTAGCTGAGTATCTTTTGCTTACATATAAAAGCTTATCACACAGTTATGAAATCGTCTCACCTGATCTGGCTTACATTTTAAATAGGGCTGCATCCAGAGCCTATCACAAAGATTTAGCCACTGAAATTGCCACCCAGGTCCATCCCAGGTCCATCCCCACTCTCAAGGCCACTCCGGTGGCCATTTTCTCAAGCTGGAAAACTGGCTTTGAAAAAAGCTGTGCTGAGCACTCTTGGGAGTGGGGGTGGAGCCAGAATTAACCTGGGTAGCAATTTTAGTGGCTAAATACTTGTGATAGGCTCTGAATGCAGGCCGATTTAAAATTTAAGCAAGATCAGGTAAAGCGGTTTAATTAACTGTGCGATAAGCTCTATAGAATAGCCCCTTTCTTTCTCTTTTCATTTGCTGACACAAATGTTTGTCTTTGAATTTCTTAAGTATTTTATGTCTCAAAGCTATGATGTCCAGTTTCATCTTCTCTAAATAATGATAGATCATGCTTCTTTTATATGTTGAATTGATTCTTTTAGTATTTCAAAAGCAGATCTTTATTACCATGTTATCTTCTCTTTTCCTTTCCTTTTTTCTTTTTCTCTTTTTTCTCTTTTTATTTATTCTTTATTTTTTCTTTCTTTCATGTTTTTCACCTTTATTTTCTGTTCTTAATGTATTTTATTTAATCTTCTAATTTTTCTCCCTCTATTCCTCCTTCCTCTACTTCTCCTCCTCCTCCTCTTCCTTTGCCTTTACTCCCTTCTTCCTTTTCTTCTCTCCTTCTTTTATTATTTCTTCTTCTTCTTCTTCTTCCACTTGGTCTCCTTCATCTCCTTCTGGGTTCCTTTTTTTTGTAGCACAGTCTTTCTAGTTCTCTTTTTCTCTTCTCTTGGATATCTCTTTTCCTTGCTTTCACTTCCAGTTGCTTGAGTAGAGTTTGTCTCCTTTAAAAGTTTTCCATAGAATTCTCTTGTTTTATTTGTTATTTATTCTGATTCTTTTCTGCTTATAGATAAAGGATACTTCTTCTATCCTTTCCCAAGTGTAGCTTATTTTTATCTTGGTTAGTAGCTGGGTTAGTGTCCTGTAGTCCTGATGTTTCCTCAATAAGGCTAGGGGAATGTCTTTAAACACCCCATCACTCTCCCATCAAGTCTGAAGGCTTCATTATAGCTTTTTTGAATGATAAGATCTCTGGTCCTTGATCTTGTTAAGCTAAGAACAATATCTCAAGGTAATTTCCTCTCTCTTGCCACTCTTGAGTTAACTCTGAACTGTGTGTTCACTTCACGGCCTAGGTCTGGCTGTAGCATTTCAATGTATTTTGCTAAGACAGGAATAACACTTATATATATTTTCATTCAGCTCATCTGGGATTCCTCTAAGTTTAATGCATCTGTCCCTGTATTTTAATTCCTGCAATAATACAGCATTCTCTCTTTTTTTTCTGCATTTCCTGGAGTGTTTCTGAAGATCTCTCCAAAGTATGTGTTTTTGTCTTGAAGTTCTCCACTTCTGTTTGTAAATTTGTCATATCTCTGGATGTATTGTCTATTTTCTTGTAAAGTGTTCCAAATTCCTGTTTAATGTCTTTTATTTCCTTCCTTACACCTTTTAATTCCCCCCTCATTTCAGCTTTCAGTTCAATTTTAAAGTTTATTAGTTCCTCTACAAAAAGCATATGAGGATCTGTTGGTCTGGAAACAGTTTCCACAGATCCTCTTCCTAGAGTCATTGTGTGTTAGTGCTTGTGTTATTGTTCTTTTTGATGTTGCCATTTTAGTTCTAAAACTTAAATGGTCTTTTTCTATACACGTTCCTGCTACAGGCCTTGAAATACTTAACTTCTGTATCGGGGTAGGCAACCTTTCCCCTTTAAGGGCCGAGGGACTTCAGCTCCCAGAAGCCTCAGCCATGTGGGCCAATAGTCTCATGTTGGCCAATAGCTCCTGGGATTCTGGGAGCTGAAGTCCCTCAGCCCTTAAAGGGGAAAGGTTGCCTACCCCTATTCTGTATTTTAGGTTTATGTCTTTTTTCTGCTTAAATTTGTGGAGCTGTTGCTTTATTTCTGTATTTTAGGATTATGTATTTTTTCTGCTTAAATTTGCCACCAGATGACGCTGTTGCTTTATTTCTAAAATGAATTGAAATGAATTGAAAATGTTCTGTTTCTTCTCAGTTCTTACCTTGTTTTGTCTATTTGCTTATCTTTGTCCTTGAGCCTGCTTTAGCGTAGCACTTTCCTTCTTTCTCTCTTGTTTCCTCTTACTAGCTTAAACAGAATTTTCCTTACTTTAATATGTTTAATATACTTATGTCACTATTCATTCAAAGTTGTTATTTCCAATCTCTATTTTGTTTAACCAAGTCAATTATTAAATCAAACAAATATAGTTGTCCCTCCCAATTCACGGGAGATCCATTCCAGACCCCCCTGTGAATTGGGAAAATTGCAAATATTGAAGGCTCATTGGTTATAATGGGTGTGCACTCTTGTGTGCGGCGCTGTGCATAAGTCTCAAACACACACCCCATTTTGTCTCTCCTCACTTGCAGTCCACAAAGGACTAAGATCATGAATGCCAAGTCCACAAACAGGGAGAGGTGAGTGTAATATGAATTCTAAGCATAGACTATTCAAAATATTTTGCAAATTTAACAGCTGTAATTCATTAGCAACAACAAGCTATGCTTAGATTGCCTCTTTCCCTTCTTTCCCTTCCCCACTTTCCCCACTTTTTTCACCTCAGTCTCCATCTCCTTTTCAAGCGTTCCGTCTCGTCTGCAGCCCCTGCATAAATTGTTCTTCTTTTAAGTTTTGGGTTGAACGCTGCTTCTACTTTCTTCTTCCAATTCTTGTTTATCTAATTAAGTTCACTGAGTCAATTAATTCCAACCATGATTCAAAATCAGTTCAGTCCAGTTAATTCCAACCACGATACAAAATCAGTCCAGTCCAGTTAATTCCAACCAAGGTTCAAGATCAGTCCAATCCAATTAATTCCATCCATGGTTTAAAATCAGTCCAATCCAATTAATTCTAACCATGGTTCAGATTCAGTCCAGTCCAATTCTTTCTAAGTACTGTCCAAATAAGTTTACAAAGTATTAATCAGCCCTAACTCTTCTCAATTCAATAGAATGATATTTCCCATAATCTCTCCCCCACCATTAGATCACTCCTTTATAATCAGAGTGCCCTATTTAATTCATATTGAATTTGTAATTTTGTTTTAAGTTAAATTTTAATGTTGTCATGAATTTAATATATTTTTGAGGGGGTGAATGTTTTTTGTATTGTATGGGACTGTGCTTTTAGATTGTAAGCCACCTTGATAGCCTCGGCTAAAGGTGAGATATAAATAAAAATTATTATTATTATTATTAGTAGTAGTAGTAGTAGTAGTACAAACTCTAAAATAATTTGATCTAGCTGCTGAGTTTGATTAAGTCTATATCCAAGTTAAAGAGAAAAGTACATTTATAATCCAAGTTCATTTGTCCTGTTCTTTATTCCCACGCTCCAAATTATAGTCCAGTTTGATTAGGTCAGATAAATCCAATAATTCAAATAGTCCAGCTATTCCAAAGCCGTATCGTTTCCTCTGCTACTCAAATTTCTTTCTTCTCTTTATTTAGTCTCTTTTCCAACTTTTCCTTTTTATAATCCTTGACAACCAGCCAGATACTCACTCGATAGAGCAACATCTTTCTTCTTTGGCATCTTTTCTCTCCTTCTTTCCTTTCACCCCCCTCATCTTTACTTTTTCCTGTTGTTTCTTATCCAGTAATCTATTTATGGTTACAGTCTTACAGTCTCTCCTTAATTGTTCTATTCTGGCTATTTTGAGTCATTGTGGAAGCAAATGTTATTAGGTCCGTCAGGTTGCTTCAGTCAGTCTGCTGTTAAAAAGGTTGAAGGCAAGACTCTTTTCCCTTGGGAGGCAAATGCAATCTCAGCTGCTCTGTGATCCTCTTCTCCTCCTCTGAAGTCACCTTCATAACTCTAGAAACAGGGAAAAATCGAGTCCATGTTGGGCCCCAATCATCTTTACTCTTCCTGGAGTGCCAATTTCCAGAGTTTCTTTTTCTGAAACCCCTAAAATGATCGCTGTTTGGTGGTCATGAAACAGTGAGCTTTTCGTTTCACAGCCAAATGTCTTGACGTTTCATATTATATGTATGTTGACATTATTATTATTATTATTATTATTATTATTATTATTACTATTTAAAGAACTATATTGGCCACCCAGGCATTTAGCCATTAACCAAAAGAAAAGTGGGTAAAACCATACATGTAATTAACACCCCTTTATTTATTTACCTACTTACTTTCTTTAAAAAAATCTACAGTATTCTATCAGTAAACAGTAATTATTTTACTCTCAAACGTTTACAAAGCTGTAACTCAGTGACAAGGTACTTTTTCCAATAAAGGTTCCAGTTCATCTATGGCATTTCCAGGGAGAACGGGGGGGGGGGGAGGGGGAACCACCCAGTAACCCTGGAGAACTGGGCTACTGGGAAAACCACCTCTCAATATTCCTTGTGTAAGAAAACCCATTCAGGAGGTCACCATAAGTTGACAGGCGACTTGAAGGCACAAATACCCACATATGTGGTTCAGTGGTCAGACACAGTATAGGAAAGGTTCCTATAAAAAGGGCAGTGCCCCATTTATGTCATTTAGGGAGCTGTAGGAATCCTACAGTGGCAGGAATCCTGCTTTGAAAGCAGAAGATCCCTGGTTAAATCCCTGGCATTGATTTTAAGTACAATGGAAGCCATTTCAAGCAAAACTTGATTTTGCCATTTTATGTAAGGGACACTACTTAACTATGCCACTGTATTTAACAGGACTTGAGCACCTATGGAGTTTAGTATCCACAGGGGTTCTGGAACCAAACACCAGCGGATACCAAAGACCCTCTGTAATTTTAAATAGTGCTATTTAAACGTAGGTGTTTTTTTTAAATGTATGTTTAACATTTATAGTTAATAGATTAATTCTGTGTTAATGTATATATCTGCATGTTTTTAATTACATTGTAATTATTTTAATTTGTAAGTTTCCTTGAGTCCTAATTTTGGGGGGAATTCAGGAGATACATAAGGATAATAGTGACAATAGTATTAAAATAATAATTTGTTATTTAGTACATGTTTTTCAAAATTTGCAAGTGTCTTCATTATTTGACAGAAATTACTTAATATTGAAATAATTGTTAAATATGGTATTCATTTAAATATGAATGAAATATAAAGTAAAATTGACAGATTAATCTATCAAGGCAGGGGGCTTCAATTACTTGGTTTTTGAAAACCTGTGTATTTAACCAAGTTTGCGGTGCTAAGTTAGGCTTACCAACTCTCATTTTTTGGACAGACTATCCCCCACCTAATAGTTACGTGACAGGCAGATACAACCTAATCACTAGGAATAGTTTACATGTATTTAATTTTGTTGTTGTTAACTGCCCTCGACTCATGGCTACCCTGTGGATGAGACATCTCTAAGACTCTCTAAAACTCTGTCTTCCACTGTTTTTCTTAATTTTGCAGGCTTATGCCCATGACCTCCCTAACTGAATCTGGTGGATGTCTTCATCTCTCTGTCTACTCTCAACCTTTCCCAGCATTATTGTATTTTCTAATGAATCATGCCTTCTCATGATGTGACCAAAGTATGACAGCTTCAATTTGATCATCTTGGCTTCGGGGTATTTCACACTTGATTTGTTCGATTACCCATTTGTTTGTCTTTTTGTCTGTCCATGATGTCCTCAGCATTCCTCTCCAGCACCACATCTCAAATGAGTTGATTTTTTTTCTATCTGCCTTCTTCATGGTTCAGCTCTCACATCCATAGATAGTGATGGGGAACACAATGGCTTGGACAATTCTAACTTTAGTGCTTAGTTGAAAATGTTAACTCTTTAGGATCTTCTCTAGCTCTTTCATGGCTGCCCTTCCTATTCCTAATCTTCTTATATCTCTTGACTGCAGTCTCCATTCTGAATTATGTTAGATCCCAGGTATGAAAAATCTTTAACTATTTCAATTTCCTCATTGTATAATTTGAATGTATGTAGGTCTTCCATCATCATTATTTTTGTTTTCTTTATGTTCAGCAGCAAGCCTGTCTATTGAATTTGCTCATTTTCTTCAGTACTTCATTTTAACAAAGAAATAAATAACTGTGGGTCCTAAATTGCTGTGTATTGTAAAGCATGATTATGCATGCAATGGGAACAGCTTTATTATATTTTAATTTTTATTATCTTATGTAATAATTTGGCAGGTTGATCTAAACATTTCTCCAGATGCTATCATATCCTTCCAAAATAAGGGAGAAACACATCCTGAACAGAGAATCTGGGAAAATGTCCAGAGCAAAGTTAATAAAAACATTATTAAAATTCTCAGATGCTCAATAAATACCTGTAATTTAATGGCAACATAAATGAATTTTATAAAGTACAATCAGTATGGATATCAATTTAACAGAGAAGAGTGGAAAACATATCTCAAAGACCTTGCAATCTAAATTTTAATGGAACATGGCATATCCAAAGGTAGCAAAGAACATGGAGACAAATGTAACAGAGGAAGAATGCCATTCAGCTTCCCTAACCTGTTGTCCTCAAGGAGCTTTTAGCTGCAGTTCCCATGAACACCAACTTGCATGTCCACTAGAAGAAGATGGGATCTGGAGCAAGCTATTGGCATAGTTTCAATAGGAATCAAAGCCTGTGACTTAAAGCTTGTCTACATAACAGGAGACAATAATAGGAGTCACAGGAGTCAAAGCCTGTGACTTATGGCTTGTCTATATAATATACCTGCCACTCAAAAAGATGGCTACAAGGTCAACAAAACATTAATTGAAAGACTTATTTGATAAAATTATAAAGAACAAAATAGGGAAAACAGTATTGAAAAAATTAGATAAAATATATACAGAAAATAACAAATAGTGAAATACAAGAAATGATATGGAAATAGATTAAGCTTCAGAGAAAATTCAACTAGGCTAGAAAAGAAGTCAACAATTAGGACAACTGATCTTGGAAAGGATGGATAATATAAAGGAATGTACATTTTAAGTTTATTTCAAAATTGAAGATATATTTGGAGTTATATGTCTATTTTTCTCAACATTTTATATATAATATGATGTAATGTAAAACAATTATATATACAGGTATATGTATAATCATTCATTTTTATATATATAGTGTGCAATATTTTTTTTAAAAAAAAATGGTGGCTACAAAATGTAAAGTCACTCTTGCCCACTCTCTGGATTACCCTACCATCATGAGGAATTTTGTCTCTTGTTCATCACCTTCACGTTGCCAAGCTCAGTAATCTTGACACAGATATACATCTTTATTAAAGATTTGATTCTATTTAAAGCTAACAATCTTAATCCTATTATAATCTCCTTAAAGCAATGTCTCACATAGTAATTTGCAGAGGGCTGTAGGCCCAGTTTAAATTTACTGTGCATTTTCTTTACTACAATAAAAGCTGGATTAGGGTATTTCAATGTTTTACTGAAATATACAGTGTATCCACATAAATTCAAATATTTCTTTGCAAAGATGTGATGAATAAATTTGTTCAAGTTACGTAAACTGCATTACAGTAGCCCAAATGGGATGTAATCAAGGCATGTGTCACTGTAGCCAGATCTAGCATCTCAAGAAAAGGGTGCACCTGGAGCACAAGTTATAGCTCTGCAAATGCACACCTGGCCACTGCTGAGACCTAGGCATCCAGAGCTGGATCCAGGAGCACACCCAAACTGCAAGCCTGAGGTTTGAGTTGAAGTGATTTCCCCCTTATGACTAACTAAGAGCACTTCTGTCTTGTCTGGTTTAAGTTTCAATTTGTTTGTCCTCATCCATTATTATATCCTGCCTTTTCCACAAAATTAGGGCTTTAGATGGCTTACAAAAATTAAAGCAAATACAGACACAAGCATATAGAACAGGGGTAGGCAACCTTTCCCCTTTAAGGGCCGAGGGACTTCAGCTCCCAGAAGCCTCAGCCATGTTGGCCAATAGTCCCATGTTGGCCAATAGCCCCTGGGATTCTGGGAGCTGAAGTCCCTCGGCCCTTAAAGGGGAAAGGTTGCCTACCCCTGATATAGAATGACATGTAAAAACATATTAAAAAGTATTCTTAAAATCCATATAATTAAAACAATTTAAAACAAATCCTTTTAAAAGAGAAAAAATAACTCAATAAAACAATGCAATTAAAAGCTTTTGCAATCAATTCTTGAAACCCTGTTGGAATAAAAAAAAAAAAAAAGCCTTCTCTTGCTAAGGAGCTAGCCATTCTAGCCTCCCTAGGAAGTTCTTAAGTCTGACAGCTACCTCCAAGAAGGCTTTCTTCCATGTCCCTACCACATGTACCTGTGAAGGTGGTGGGACTCAGAAAAGGGACTACCAAATGCCTAAGCAGGCTCATGTCGAAAGATATGGATCTTCAGATAGACTGAATCCAGTCCCTATGGTGCCATATAGGTCATAACCAGCACTTTGAATTGTGCCCAAAATGAACCAGTGGAGCTGTTATAATACAGGAGTCATATGGTCCCTTTAACTGAGTCCTGACAATAGTATACATAGTTGTAGTGCTTTAGGCTAACTGAAGTTTCTGAGTATTTTTCAAAAGTAGCCCCAATAACACACATTACAGTAATCCAAATGGAATGTAAATAAGACGTGTTATCATGGTCATATGAGTTATTTCCAGGAAGGGAAATAGCTAGTGCACTAGCTTCAATTGTGCAAATGAACTCTTGCTCACTTTAGAAACCTTGGCATTCATGCTCATAACTGAGTCCAGGACTACACCCAAAGGAATCTGCATCTTCATGGGGGTATAATTCTGTCTAGCACTGACTGAATCCCTATTCTTTGATCTGCCTAGAAAACAACACCAATCTCACAGTTGAATTTTATTACAAACTTTGTAGATCCAGTGGGCCATAATGACTAAAGGTAAAGGTATTCCCCGTTGACAAGGTTGTCAAGTTGTGTCTGACCGTAGGGGATGGTGCTCATCTCCGTTACTAAGCCGAAGAGCCAGTGTTGTTAGAGACTATCTGTGATCATGTGGCCAGCATGATTGCACAGAACACTGTTACCTTTCCACTAAAGTGGTACCTATTTATCTACTTGCATTTGCATGCTTTTGAACTGCTAGGTTGGCAGAAGCTGGGACTACTGACAGGAGCTCACCCCATCATGAAGCACTCTGGCCTCGAACTGCCAACTTTCCGATCTTGCAATCAACAGAGGCAGCATCTTAACCACTTGAGCCACTGCATCCCTTCCATAATGGCTATCTGGACACAAATGTGACCCCAAGAGAAAGGAGGGAATAGTGGAGAAAAAGCTCACCCTTTTGAAGCATATATCTTTAGAGAAAACATAAACATGGTAGAGGCATGTTTTAATCTTGTACCTCCATTTTTTTAACATGATGGGACTCAGTCCAGATTGGGACCAGGTCACAAGAATTAATTAATGACTTTAATGAATGTGTTTTAAAAACCTTGAGGTGTACAACCTTAGGATGCTTTTAGTATACATGCTACATTTCAGATGTCCAGTTTTCATGGTTTTGGAACTGTAATCATATAGATAGAGACAGACATTTCTCTATTATTGTAGGTAGTGTGGAAGACATATCCCAGGCACAGTACATTTCCATTAATGGAAAGAAGCAGCAGCATAGTATATTTCATCAGTTTACACAATATAGCTCCTTGTTTTTTTCCAGTAGGGACTTCGTTATCGTCCCCCACCAACCTAACTATCATGTGACTTTCATCAATGACTCTTAGAGACAGTTTAACAGCTCTCTCCCAAGATTCTAAACTGCTAATAACAGCAGTCAGTGGTTGTAGTTTTTTCCTGCTATCTAAAAGATGGTGAGATTTATTTCTCTTTGCCCAAAACATCTCCAGTTAGATTATGTTTTAGGTATTTTATGTAAATATTTATTAAAGCCATTTTAAACCACAAACTACATGTTTGCCATGTTTGTCATTATTAAGTTAGTCTTTATAGGAAAGCATATTAAAATATAGTCTAACCTACATTTCTTTTGCTCCGATAGTGAAAGCTAGACTCTAACAAGTTTAACTTTCATACTTGCATATTTTTGTTTCCCTTTAAAAGGGTTAATAACCTGGGAAACTCAAAGTGCACCCAACAGTTTCTGTGTTCACTCATGCCATTCTTTTTGTGGGCTATTTGTAGCTATTTCTTAGATCTGAACTAGGGATTGGCAAGGCTTTTTAAAACTGGGGCATGGTTTGCCAAGGTGGTCCTACAGATTGAAAGGCAAATTTTCTCCTCTGATTTTTTTTTTTTAGTTATAGAGTTAAGGTGCAAAAGTGCCATTTAATTGATGCACTACAGCACTAAAACTCTAAAAATGTTTTTAAATGAAGGAAAAAAGAAGGGAATATATTATTCAGATATGTCTCCTAATTAAAAAAAGAAAATCACTTGAGCAGTGGTGTGTCTAGTATGCAGTCAACCCTTAGTATCCACAGGGGTTCTGTTCCAGCTTCCCCCCACCCCCGCAGATGCAAAAATGATTTTCAATGGCCATGCACACATGCAGCCACTCACTCACAAATCACAAGGTTGTGAGATCAATACCAGCCAGGGCTCAGGCTCGACTCAGCCTTGCATCCTTCCAA
>CM034706.1:194473729-194486763 GCA_020142125.1 Phrynosoma platyrhinos | reverse complement strand
TAACACCTTCTTATTTTATTGTACTTCCTCCTCCACAGGAACCAATTAAGTGTGTCACCTCCTAGTTAACATAGGAGGAAGTTTCTGCTCCTGGGAAGTTTCTGGCGAACAAATGGAATTAGGATCTAACAGATATAAGGCCACATGTATGCTGCCTCTGTTCAGTTCCTGGAACACCCATCTGGAAGCCTTGTACCCAATACTGCCAGCAAGAACGCCTTTAACAAGTTCTTTAAATTTCTGGACACATAATATGAGGCCCAAAACAGATGGGAAAAAGTGCCATGTTGAGAGCATGGTGTTAATATGACACATGCCCTGCATGTGGCCAGAAGTCATGCTGAGCCCACGCCAATCCAGAAAAGCTGGCACAAAAAGGAATGGGTATAATCCTGCCAGTGGCGAAGTTCAGGACTGCAGCAATGGCTCACTTCAGAAGTGGGTCTGTGCAGTTTCATTGTTCTAGCACGGTCCTAGCACAGTCATTTTGGCCAGTTTGTTTTGGGCCATAAGATTCCATAGCAGACAGGAAACCCTGCAAGGAGAGTTCTTCTCTACTGTTGGAGGGCTGCCACCAACACTGCTTCCTATTAAAATATATCTGTAGTGTGTCCAGGAGGCATAGTCTTGCTGTTACACATTTAAGATATATTGGTAGAGTGAGTCTACATTCTCACCTTGATCCATGGGATTGCTGCCCAGAGAAAATTATTATTTAAACCCCACCTACCCACTCACCACTATGGCAACAGAAATTGTTAAGATGTAATTCATAAAGGGGCTTACTTAGAGGCTATTTGTCACCCAGTTAGGATCAGCAACAAATAATATAAAATGGACTGAATCTGTAAATATGACTTGTTGGTTTAAAGCAGTGGTTCTCAAATAGTGGGGCGGGCCCCCCAGGGGGGGCGCGAGGCTCCGTAAAGGGGGGCCCGTTACGGCTGGAGAGAGGGAGATTGTCCCAGCGCAGCCCCAGTAGCAGCCCGACATGCTCTATCCTGATTGGTCAAACCCGCCCATGTGACTATTTACAGTAACGCAGGGGGGGCGCGAAATGTTTTCTTCTTTCCTAGGAGGGGGGCGTGACAGAAAATAATGGAGAAGCACTGGTTTAAAGGAATAAGAGCTCTAAAAGCTTAATTGTGCTTTGCCTTTTCTCACCAGACAGGTTGGCATTGCAATTGTATTTTATGGGGGGAGGAGGGATCAGCACAAATGAGGTCTGAAAAAGCAGAGGTCAACAATCCATAAAGTACGGAATCCATAAAATTCCTTAAAATGTGAATGAATTCGACATCATAGTTCCAGAAAAAAGAGCATGGAAGTACTGCAACAAAAAGATCCCTTAATATGTAAGAAGGAACTCAGCAACAATGCTCACAAAAAAACTCAGAAGATCAAAGAGGACAATGAGAATAGTTTCAGCTACATACATTTACAGGAATGGGAAATGCATGGCTCTCTAGATATGGATGCACTGCAGCTCCCCTCATCCCTCAAAAATGCCCATTCTAGGGTTGCTGGGAGTTGCAGTCCAATAACAAAAGTCCACAAACATTAGAGGTCTACATGTAATCCACCCCAGTCTAAAATGGTTATGTTTTAGGTGGTAATAAATAAGGGAAAATTCTGTTAAAATATAATGCAAGCAAACAAAAATCCCACAAACCATAATCTTGTAGTGATCTGCTACAGGCCTCACAGTCTCTGAGTTACCTGTGGGCAGAGTTAAAAATTCAGGAATCACTGGTACTTACCCAAATCTGTAGTTTTACCCTCTTGTCATTCCTGTAAACAGTTTTCACTTTGAAGTCAATTCCCACTGTACTGACAAAGGCTGGTGTAAATGTGTCATCAGCATATCTGAAGAGGAAGGAAGTCTTGCCCACACTGCTGTTGCCAATGATGAGGAGTTTGAACATGTAATCAAAGTTTTGGTCAGAAGCATCCTTGTATCCATATCTGCCATCTGTTACGGAAGCCATCTAAGAAAACAGCACACATTGGTTTTTAATGTGTGATTTAATCTATGGTATTCAAGCAGAATATACTGTATGTCCACCCCATTCTTAGCCCAGGGCAACCAAATTGGTGACTCCCAGTATAAACCCTGACAGCACTAATTGTCCATTCAGATGGTCTCATGGCCCACGAGCTATATTAAGTGCCGGCTTTTTCTCAAGTACAGAACATGATTCAGATCTACACATGGATATCTGCTTCTTTGTACATGGGAAGTATGTAGATAAGGTAGCCTAATTATTTCTGTTTAGATTTATAAATAAAATGGTTGTGTAGATATTTTTGCTGAGTTGGATTAGCTTATAGCAAATCCACAGAAATAAATGGGAATTTGTTCTCAAGGCCAGTTGATTTTAACTGGTCTGTTTTAAATATTATTAAACCTAGATACATAGTCCGATATCTGATCATAGAAGAACTGTGATTCATATAAACAAAGGAGACTAGTGCACTACAGTTAAGCCAAATTAAAAAGAGACTTACCCCGTATTTTCCGGCATATAAGACGACCCGCCGTATAAGACGACCCCCCATTTTTTCCAGTCAAAATATAGTTTTAGCACCTCTATCCTCCTTATCCTTATACCCGACGTATAAGACGACCCCCCCACTTTAACCACAGATTTTGCAGGTTAAAAAGTAGTCTTATACGCAGGAAAATAAGGTACCTTGCCCAAACTGAAGTAAAATTCAGACTGCATCCAAATACTATCACACAGATTTTGCTTAAAAACTGCCATCTGGATGCAGCCTGAATTCAGCCAGGCTGACTTAACTCGCTCCAGTGTCCATTTTTCAAAGTCGGAAGTGTTCGGACTTAGAAAAACGGCTGTTAGAGTGAGTTAAGTCAGCCTGGTTGAATTCAGGCTGCATCCAGATAGCGGTTTGGGGGGCAAAATCCATGTGACAGCATCTGGATGCAGCCCAAATTTTACTTCAATTTGGGTGAGGTAAGTCTCTTTTTAATTCAGCGTAACTGTAGTGTGATAATCTCCTAAGAGTAGCTTAGAAACACAGTTCACTCTCTTCCATCTGTGCCATATTCACCTTGCCACTAAAACTAAGTAACAACAGCTAACACATTTAAAATATTATTAATCTTTTCTATAATAGATGCCAATATTAACTGAACACACTAGGGTTCATTATTAGAATTCAGCATCCTTGCCTAGCAGTTTTCAAAGAAGAAGAAATAAAGACTTGATGGGGCCACCTGTCTTCCAGATTGTTGTAAGTATTGTATTGTTTACTAATCAACAATTAAAGTGATTGATGTGTACTCCTATGTTAGTCTGAGTGCAGTAGAAATGCCACTAGTAAAACACTATAAGGAAAGGGATTGCTATATTTTATCATTCTGGTAGCATCTACCCACTATTACATTTTAGGGCAAAATCCAATAAGACATGATACAAATGGTCTTTGTTCTACAAAAAAGAATCCCAATAAGATTTCGATAGCAGCAGTAATACATTAAATACAATAAAACTGACATACAGTAAAGTATATTGAGAAACCTTAGTGTGACTGAGAAAAAATGTTTCCATTTAAAATGGGTGACCAAAGTGTTTCTTTCCCAGTGTTGTTGGACTGCAGCTAACAGCAGCCCTAGCTATTATAGCCAATGATGAAGGACTATGGAAGTTGCATTCCAACATCATCTGGACGACTTCACTTTGGCCATCCTAATTCAAAAGGATTGATGTCAATTATCGATTTAGTTTAATTTTAACACTTAATCTTGATTTGCTTCTTGCACATTTCCCCACTGATAAATCCACTTGTTCTTGACAATATAGTGATATGTCATTTATCATGTCAATTTCACTTTAAGCAGGTACTGCACAGTTTACGATGTGTACATTTCTCCCTTAGGAAAAAAATACTGTTATTTCTAGCAATCTAATAATAAAAGCCAACATATGTGAGGGGGTATCATAAAGTAATATTTATCACCCGGAAGTCATTATGGTATATTGATGAAATTTTGTCAGTGTCATCATTGGTCCCTAAGTGCATGATGTTCAGAAAATCAGCTTGTATCCTTTATTTTTGTTACAGGCTGTGCCAGAAGTGACTAAAAGTGTAAGATGGAGGAGTTTGAGGCTTGCAGCGTGATAAAGTTCCTACATTTGAAGGGTAATAGTGCCCAGCAAATTCATGATGAGATGATGGTAGTTTATGGCAAGGATTGCCCATCTTATATTATTGTGAGGTGGAAAAGGAATTTCCAAACTGGTCACATGTCCCTCACAGATGAGTCAAAACCTGTAAGACCATCATTGACGGACAATGCAGCCACAGTGAAGAAAGTGGAGTGTTTAATCCTCGAAGATAGATTAGTAACCTCTAAATGATCATGAATGAAACTGGTCTCAGTTATGGTAGTGTGTGGAAAATTATTCATGACAAACTGCACATGTCTAAGGCACACTGGGTTCCATGTCTGTTAGCCCCTTTCCAGAAACAAACACAGTGTGATCTTTCAAGACCGAAATTGACGCTTTTGGAACAGGATGAAGAGGATATTTTTGGTCATCTGGTAACCATGGATGAATCTTGGATCTATCAGTATGATCCAGAGACCAAAACCATGAGCATGGAGTGGAAGCATGCCAATTCCCCTCCCCACAAAAAGGCAAAGGTGCAAAAGCCAGCAGGGAAGGTCATGCTCTCAGTTTTTTGGGACTGTTGTGGAGTCATTCTCACAGATTACCTTGCAAAGGGACAAACCATCACTGGCACATACTACAGCAATCTTCTGAACAAGTTGTGAGATTCTCTGAAAAAGAAACGCCACGGTATGCTCTCCAGAGGCATTCGTCTCCTACCTGACAATGCACCAGCTCACTCATCTCAAGTTGCAGTTAACAAAACAAGGGCATGTGGCTTTGAGATTCTGCAGCATCCGCCTTATTCTCCTGACCTCTCCCCAAGTGACTATTTCTTGTTCCCAGAAATGAAAAAAAAATGTTGCCGAGTTGCCAATTTGACAACAGAAATGACATAATTCATGAAGTGGAAGAGTGGTTTAAGGCGCAATCTGCAGACTTCTACAATAACAGTAATCAGAAGGTCAAGAAACACTGGGAAAATGTCTAAATCTGGATGGTGACTACGGAGAGATAAGTTAACAACAAATCAAAACAAACTTTCTGTCAAATTTTTTTAAAGGTGATAATTAAAACTTTACAATACCCCCCTCATATGAGCATTCATAAGGAAGCAGCTTATGGATATATCTGCTTTTAACTAATGTAGAAAAGTAATGTATATAAACATTTTAAAGAAAGTTCAGTATACACAAATAACAATACTCTGCAATAAGGTATAAGTTGCTTCTACATATACTCATGCACAAATATCCACACACTTCTTTCTCTATTAATAAACGGACACATACTTTAAAAAGCACAGAGATGTATCAGTAGCATGTTTATATACCACAGTAATCAACCAATAATGAGATAAATCTGAGCTAGCTACTTCCTAATGTTTTTTAATTTGTTATTGATTTCTGGCAATCAGAAATTACTTCAAATGACAGCTACTCCCATGTGTGGTAGTTTGAATGGAATTCAGAACAAAGAGATTTTTCTTTTTTTAAAGCACAGAGAAAATTTTGAACACTGAATTATCAGAAAAGTAGGACTGTCTAGAAAAGCTCAGGTTGTTGAAAGAGTGAAAAGGGTGGGATTTTATTCTCTCTTTCCAATTCTAATCTCCTATCAAAGGCTGCATCTACACTGCACAAATAATCCAGCTTGACACCACTTTAACTGCCATGACTTGACTCAATGCTATGGAATTCCGGGAACTGTAGTCTGTTGTGGCACCAGAACTCTCTGACAGAGAAGGCTAAATGTCTCACAAAACTACAATTCCCAGAATTACATAGCACTGAGTCATGGAAGTTAAAGTGGTGTAAAACTGAATTATTTTTGCAGTGTGGATGCAGTCAAAATGTATGTGTGGCTCTTATGTAGCTATGAGTACAAGTTTCTGTTGTTATCATCCACATGTTTCAATTAATAATTATTATCCTCTACCAGAGCATAGGCAAGTCTTTGGGTTACACCTCCCAGGATCCTACACTCAACATGGTCACAAGCATGGTATATACATCGAGCATTTCTGTGGAAGCAGGCAGCTAATATAAACAAATCAGAGTTGGGCTGTTCAGTATTTAGTGAAATTTCACTGAACTAATTACAGTGAGTCCTTGGTATTCACAGGGCTTTGGTTCCTGGCCCATCCATCCACATGGATATCAAAACCTATAGATGGTCAAGCTGCATTATACACAATGGCATAGTGAAATGAAGTCCCTTATATAAAACAGCAAAATCAAGGTTTGCTTTCTGGATTTAAAAAGAAAACATTTTCAAGACTGGATGGTTAAATCCATGGATGCAGAATTTGTGGTTACGCTGTGCAAATCAACAATATTGAGTACTGTTCATCACCTTTTGGCTGCTAGCCCAAACAATCAGACAGAATATTCATACCTTTTGCCACTATAGTGTTTTACAGGATCCAGATTAATTTTATCCATGAACATTTATCTATACTGCTTACAGTCAGTACTGATATTCTAATGGGACTGGTATATATATTTATTTGTTTTCAATGGTTGCATTCGAAGCAATCAAACTATTATATACAGAGGGAGATGACATTAGAAGCTCCCTTGTTCAACTCTCCATTCATCTCATTCCATTCTTGCACAAGATTCTGGAGCAAGTGGTGACCTCCCAGTTCCAGGTATTTCTTGATGAAATAGATTATTTAGATCCATTTCAATCTGGCTTCAGACCTAGCTATGACATGAAAACAGCTTTGGTAACCTTGGTGGATGACCTACACAAAGAACTGAACAGGGGGAGTATGTCCATGTTAGTTCTGCTAGACTTCTCAGTGGCTTTCAATACCATCAACCATGGTATCCTTCTGAGCTGCCTTTCTGGGATAGGACTTCGGGGCAATGTTATGCAGTGGTTCCAATCTTTCCTGGAGAGCCGGCCCAGAAGGGGATGTTGGAGGACTCCTGTTCAACCCCCTGGCTGCTGGCCTGTGGGGTCCCTCGGGGTTCTGTTCTGTCCCCCATGCTATTTAACATCTATATGAAGCCGCTGGTAGAAGTCATTCAGAGTTTTGGGATGTGGTGTCATCAGTATGCAGATGACACCCAACTCTATCTCTCCTTTCCATCTGATTCCAAGGAAGCTGGATCAGTGTCTGATGTCTGTAATGCAACGGATAAGGGCAAACAAATTGAAACTTAATCCAGACAAGACAGAGGTGCTCCTAGTAAGGCATAAGGCAGGTCAGGGAATAGGGATTCAACCTGTGATGGATGGAGTTACACTCCGCCTGAAGTGTAAGTCAGGTTTGCAGCTTGGGTGTGCTCCTGGACTCGAGTCTGGACAGTTAAAACTAGTGCGCCAGCTGAGCTCATTCCTTGAGAAGTTAGATCTGGCTACGGTGACACATGCCTTGATTACATCCCATTTGGACTATTGTAATGTGCTCTGCATGGGGATACCCTTGGAAACTGCAGCGAGTGCAAAATGCTGCAGCCTGGCTGTAGACTATAGGGCCTAAGCAGACTGCCAGAAATAGTGCACATTAAATTGAGGCACTGCCCTGGCTCAGTGCTAGGGAATCATGGGAACTGTAATTTATTGTGGCACCAGAGCTCTCTCACAGAGAAGGCTCAATGTCCCAGAAAAAAATACAGTTCCCATGATTCCCTAGCACTGAGCCAGGGCAGTGCCTCAATTTAATGTGCACTATTTCTGGCAGTCTGCTTAGGCCTAAGGCTGGCTACAGGGATTGTGTCACTTGCTGAAACAACTGCACTGGCTACCAGTCCATTTCTGGGCAGAATTCAAGGGTGTTGGTTTTGACCTTTAAAGCCCTAAACAGCTTGGGTCCAGACTATCTGAAGGACCATATCTCCCTATACAAGCCAGCCCAAGTGCTAAAATCAACAGGAGAGGGATTTCTGTTTTAACTGGAGGAAGAACTTGAGATTTTTTGCCTGCAAAGCGAACACTCTACAACTAAATACCTTATGACCCTATGTGACTGTGGTTGAGGCACGCAGTCATGAGCATTACAACAGTCTTTAATATAATCAGGTCACCTATTTTACTCCTCCACTATCCTGAGATCCCATTAAATAGAATGGGATATAAGCATTTTAATAAATAAAAAATTAAAAATATTGAGAATTCTGCATACAAAATGACCCTTCAATTACAGGCTATCTTTTCTTTTACAAAAAAGAAAAAAAGAACTGATCACAGAAATCAACTACCAGTACTGCTCAGTCTGTTTTGTGGTACAACTGTGAGTCATAAGATGCATTATGCATTTGACATCTAGCATTTCTGTGGTAGCAGGCAGCTAATATAAACAAATTAGATGGAAGATGCAGTCTCCAGTGTGTCAACATATTTCTCTTGCAGCAAGCTAATAAAGCACTCCTGCTTTCAACATCAGCCTAATCACACAAAAGCAGGAAGACCTGTGGAAGAGGGAAGCCAGAGCTGAAGCCCATCTAGAATGAACTGAAAACCACAAATCCCATTTTGGCTTAGGTTAAATTTACTGACTGAGGCAACGCTCCTTAACACTAAAAGGGACGATTCACACAACCACTTCAAGTGTACATGTTGTAAACCTTTTGCCATAGACACAAACAGGAATGAATACAAGACAAGAGATAATGGTTTCTCTTATTGCTTGACTGAAATAAGCATTTGATCTTTATCTCCCTATTTGCCCTACAAATTCTGGAATCCTCAAGCCAGCAGGGGCACTGCCTAAAAGGGCTGTTTAATGAATGAAACACATATCCTAACTTTAAAAAAATAAAGATAAAACTTTGAAGAGAAATCAAGTTACTGCTCATCCTGTTTCATAATACACCTGTGAATCATAAGGCACATAATGCATCTGACAGCTAGCATTTCTGTAGAAAAGGACATGGTAGCTGTAGAAGAGAGAGTGGAAGACATGCAGCTGGGGGATTCTGGGAAGTGTAGCCAAAATCTGATTGAGCTCTGAAAGTTTGGCATAGAGTAAGAAAAATGAACCCCAATGTTGTATGGTGCTGGGTTTTGATGTTTTAAGGTAATGTATATAGAGTTTTTTGGGGGTATTTTAGTATTTTTAACTTTCAATACCGTATGTACTGTTTTAAGCACTTTTATCTTTTTGAGTGCATTTTATTCTTTTAATGAGTGATATTTTAATATTGTACTAGTTGAATTCTATTTTAATGTTCACTTTTTATGTTTTTAATTATCTTGGGTTTTTTTTAATTTGTAAGCCACTTTGTGTCCCAATGTTGGGGGGAAAGCAGGATATAAACAAAAACTAATAATAATGATATAAAAGAGTAGGAAATAATTTGAATAGACTAAAAGCATAATAAACAGTTTGAAAAATTGAACAAGACAATTAACATCAATTAAAACAACTTAAAAAAATTAAAACCACAATGTGTATGCAGATTTGGATAAAATCAATTTCTTCTACCACTGATCTTAAAGCACTGGTAGGCAACCAGCAGCTGTTCAGATGTTTTTGAATTCTAAGTGCCTCCAGTCCCAGCCAGCAAAACAATGTTCAAGGCTAATGGAAATTATAAACCAGACACATCTAAAGCCCCACAGGCTCCTCACTGCCAGCTTAGAGGTAAAGTTTGCCACTAGTAATTAAGTCAGGGAAAATGTCAAATTAAAAAAACAACAACCTATGGTATATTTATTCATTTATTTGTACATTACTACGAATCCCAAAACATTCTGAAACAGAGAACTTCCAGCTTTTTGTGTTTCAATCACCGGCTAAATTTGATTATAAAATTGGATTACATGCCATTTACAATAATCTAGTTTACATTCTTATTATAAATTACTCTATCCTAACAACATTTTGAAGATGGGAGATTACAAGAAGATCAGCTGAAGCACAAAACACTTCACCATGGTGGCTTCCTTATCAGTGGGTCAGTAAGTCCATTGTCTGCTTTAGCCTTAGCTTCAAAAGAGTTACCCATGGTGATGAACCTATTTTGAAACTACGGTTCAGGATCTTTGATTGTTGTTAACTACCCTTGAGTCAACTTATGGCAACTCTGTGAATAAGTCTTCTGATGCTTCATTTTTCCTCACAATGTGGCCATAGTACAACAGCCTCAGTTTAGTCTTGGCTTCCCAAGAGAATTCAGGCCTGATCTGTTCTAGAACACATTTGCTTGTCTCTTTGGTCATCCACGGTATTGTCAGTACTTTTCTCCAGGACCACAACTCAAATGAGTTGATTTTCTTCCCCTATCTCCTTCTTCACTTTCCAGCTCTCACATTCATACATGGTAATGGGGAATACAATGGTTTAGACCAGGGGTAGGCAACCTTTCCCTTTAACGGCCGAGGGACTTCAGCTCCCAGAAGCCTCAGCCATGTTGGCCAATAGTCCCATGTTGGCCAATAGCTCCTGGGATTCTGGGAGCTGAAGTCCCTCGGCCCTTAAAGGGGAAAGGTTGCCTACCCCTGGTTTGGATAATCCTCACTTTAGCATTCAGATCTTTGATAGCTCCCTTAAAACCTGGATCCACCACCAACAACAACAACATGGAAGCCACTAACATTCACTGCCTCACTATATAAGTAAATACTTTTTCTCTTGGTCATATCAATCCTCTGCTAGAAAATAAAATAACTCTATAGGTTTTTTTTATGTATGGGGAAAATAAAATAATTCTATAGTTTTTTTTATGTATGCTACATATGTCCAGAGACCAATGGCACTGAATGGCCACACTGGGACCCCAAATGAGTATTACTGCATTTAACAGCACACAGAATAGCTCTTCCTAATATATACTAATTCAAATTACAAGTAAGGATTTGAATATTTCCCCAATAAAACAGAAAGGTATTAGCTAGGGCTGACCCTAACATTAGTTAGACTGAAGTGTCTGTCTCAGTCATTAGTTTTAGGACAGAGCTGCAGGAAAAAGAGGACAAAACATACATATCCATAATAGTTGTGTGGAAGAGGGAATTTCAATATATGCTGAAATTACTCTTTTTTTAACAGAACTATTAAATTAGATTTTGAGGTTCCGTAAAAGAGCAGTGATTTGTTATTTACTTTGTTTTTAATGTATTTTTACTGCCAGGGATAAAGAGAGGTGTTTGTTGGATTTTCTGTTTTATGTCCCAAAATAATTTGGCTGGCTTTCAATATATGCACCTCAACTTGGGTGGGATGTGGGTGCCATTTGCTGTTCTGCCTCTCATGGTAAAATGTCTTGAACTGGCCCTGGTTTAAGAATAACACAAGTCTCTAATGTACTTGCTCCACAAGCTGAAAACTCTTTTGGAGGGAAGCATTCCACCAAGATGCACATCCATAACCAGAGCACACCCTTCCAAAAAATGGACTGAGGTTTTCACATCAGGTAGCAGAGGCTGGAAGGTGGCATCAAAGTATTGGATAGAGCTATGTGTCTGGTGCCCTGCCCTTTGCTCCTCTATCTAGCCTGTTGCCATTGGGGATGCTGGACAATGCTGTCCCAGTGCTAGTGTTGAAGAAGTTATTCCACAGCCAGTTATAGTTGCCGTGGAATGGAAAGATACACTATTATTTTTTTGCCTCAGATTAAAAAAAAAAATGTTTTCAGCCAACCCTGGTGAGTACAGCAAGTGAGATACATAAACAGGGGAAATTCTGCCCAAAGCCCCTGTTGTGCTGTGGCTATGTAAGAAATGTGTTAAAAACTGGTTGTCATATAATGAGTGGATAATCAGAATATAGATCTGGACCTATTTTTGGGTGACCTGAAGTAGATTAGCAAAGTCATCTGACTCTCAGCAGTTTAGTAGTGGGAACAATAAAATGACTGTAAAATGACACATTGAAACATTTGCTGGAAAACAGTTAGCTCAGTTCACTTCTAGAAGTCAAAACAAATTGCTAGGAATTCTTTAACTGTAAGTATGGGGGAATACAGACCGGCCAAAAGGGCCAGCGTAGGGGTAGAGTCGGGGTGTGGTGGCTGCACGCGGGCTGCCCCGACTCTGCCCCAATGCCACCATTACGCTGTGCGCCCCACCACACATTGGGTAGTGTCAGGGCGCTCCCTTGGTGCAGCGTTCATACATGTTGTGTCAAAGGAGCACAGAAAAGCCATTGCAGCAGCAGCAAGGGCAGCTTTTTGATGCTCTAAAAAGGAGTGGCATTTGCCAGCTCTTTTCTGAGTGGCAAAGTGCCAGATAGGGGCCGTGGCGTGTGGTCGGCATGGCCCCAATCTGGCAAGGAAAGGGACAATGGGATGCCACCCCTTCGGGGCTGTCTGTACAGCCCCTATGTCTCTCTTTTCATCTGGTGGGTTGTGAGGGTGCATTTGAAAATAATGCAGATGGCTTTAATTGTAACTGGTCTGACCAGAAACTATATGGTATAACATCAGAAATAATGGAATTATTAAGGGAGGAAAATTACCATTTGATTTCTAGAATATACAAAGTGTTACTAAACTGGAATACTGAAAGTGAGAAAGTGAAAGAAATAATGGTTAGGTGGTCTCAGGATTTGGGTAGCCTTATCCAGCTTGAAGACTGGGAAAAGATGTGGTCAAAAAACCTAAAATATTCTTTAAGTTACAACTTGAGATAATTTTTTTTATAAATTCCAATATTGTTGGTATTTAACACCTGCCAGCTTATCTAAAATCAATAAGGCTTTGAGTAATAAATGTTGGAAGTGTACGGAGTAGCGGGGGATGTTCTTCCACATGTGGTGGGTGTGTAGAAAAACCCAAAATTATTGGTCACAGATACACCAGGAGGTTAAAAAATTATTAAAAATTAATATAAAAAAGATCCAAAGATGTATCTTTTGAGCATGGTGGACAAAACATGGGAAAATAAATATGGAAGAATATTGTATCTCATGATATATTAGCCATCGTATGTTTGCAGTGTGGTCCC
>CM034706.1:194457272-194469856 GCA_020142125.1 Phrynosoma platyrhinos | reverse complement strand
AATATTATACCTGCTTAGCTTCCAAGATCAGATGGGATCAATAACTATAGACAATATCATATATTATAATATATTATACCTGCTTAGCTTCCAAGATCAGACCACCTTCAAGGTATATAGTATTTGGAATTGGATGGGAGACCACCAAGGAATACCAGTTGCTGTAGGTTGTATTTCAGAGGAAGGAAACAGCAAAACCACCTCAGAGTATGCCTTGCCTAAGGAAAACCCTATGAAACTTGTGGGGTCGCCATACAACATACACACCCGAAGATTGTCTTGTTCCACCAGGCTGCTAATGCTAATGCTTAAAGTTCTTCCACCAATGCTGCCCATAAATTTTGTTTAATATTTTTGTTTCTTGTGCATTTTGTGAAGTGTTACTGTTTCCAACTTATGGCCAGCCTTAGGTGAACCAAACATGGGGGATTCTTGGCATTATTTGATCAGACAAAGTTTGCTCTTGCCTTGCCATGAAACTGAGACAGTGTGACTTGCACCAAGGTCACCCAGTGGGTTTCATGGCTAAGTGAGGAATTGAACCCAGGTCTCCAGAGTCGTGAGAGACAGTATAGTGTAGTGGTTTGAATGTTGGACTATGACTGGAGAACAGGGCTTGAATCCCAGCTTGGCCGAGGAAACCCAATGGGTGACCTTGGGCAAGTCACACACTCTCAGCCTCAGGGGAAGGCAATGGCAAGCCTTCTCTGAACAAACCTTGCCAAGAAAACCCCATGATAGGTTTGCCTTAGGGTCACCATAAATCAGAAACAACTTGAAGGCACACAACAACAATTTCAGAGTTGTGGTCCAACACTCAGATCACTACACCAAACTGGCTCTCTGATCCCACCATATTTCCTTTCATTCTACATTCACATACATTGAATCAGAATTGGCCCAAGGTATTTTGTTGCCTGAGGCAGACAGAGTATCACATGGTGCTCATCCCCTTCCCTGACACAACTCAAGGTGTATTGCCAGCCAGGTTATTAAGGTACATGATGCAGAAACTCTCACAACAAGCATCTTTCTCCAAATTTAGCAGTAAAAATATAGTAGTAGATGAAATAGCCAGCAATTTGCTGTCTTTAAATGACACTCAAAATTTGCTGCCAGAAACAACCATCTCACATCTAATCTGCCCTGCAGAAATAATGCAGCTTGACACTGCTTTTAACTGCCATGACTCAATGCTATGGAATCCTGGGATTTGTAGTTTTGTGAAATATTTAGCCTTCTCTGTCAGCAAGCTCTGGTGTCACAACAAACAACAAATCCCAGGAATCCATAGGATAGAGCCATGACAGTTACAGCGGTGTCAAACTGCATTAATTCTGCAGTGTGCAGATCAGACCTTACTGTCTGTTGCAGATACTTAGACTTCAACCAGTGGCAGCTGATGGCTGTAATATCTGCAAGGAAGAGTATTCACACTGGGGATTAATCTGAAAATTTAAGGCGCTATCCAAAGTGCTGAACACTGTTCCTAAAATATTGTCCAGAACCTACGATTCTTTAAAATCTCAATTAAAATTTTGAGAAGGTTCACTGCTGCAGTACATTGAGCCATCAGCTGCCAACGTTGCTACCAGCGCAACTGCAATTCTGACTTAAGAATTGGTTTTGATCTTTGTTTTGAGACCAAGATATCTGAAAGACGGCCTCCTTACTTATGAATCTGCATGTAACTTACAGCCACTGCTGAAAGCCCTGTAACATATCCTACCACCTAGAGCAGGGGTCCCCAGACTTTTTGATCCAAGGGCCGGTTTGCTGTCTCCCAGATGTTCCGGGAGGCTGGAGGCGCACTACTCCGGATGCCATTTTGTCTTTCAAAATGATGTCCAGAGTAATGCACATGCACGCGCAACGCCGGGCACATGCGCACGACTCTGGACGCCATTTTGGAAGACAAAATGGTGTCCGGGAGCAGCGGCAGTGCGAGTGGCTCGGGCGGTGGCGGCGGGCCAGTAGGAAGGCCTCGGCAGGCCGAGTCTGTCCCGCAGGCCGTAGTTTGGGGACCCCTGACCTAGAGGTACTAGACTGATGGAATCTCAAAACAAGACCTTATAAATAGCAGGGACCTGATTGAGGAACTCCCAAGACTGTGAGACTGATTTCTTCCTTGCTATAATAAATAATTATTTGTGTCCCACCTCTCTATATAATACAACTGGGGTGGCTCCCACTAATGCCTTGATTTAAATGGCCAGTAAAGGCTGCCTAAATACCTTAAAGGCAGCAGATCCTATCTGATCTTGGAAGCTAAGCAGGGTCACCCCTGCTTAGTACTTGGATGGGACACCACCAATGAATACCAGGTGCTGTAGGATATGTTTCAGAGGAAAGAACTGGCAAAACAACCTCTGAGTATCCCTCGCCTAAGAAAACCTTATGAAATTAATGTGGTCTCCATAAACCAACCTGAAGGCGCATATACAGCCAAATACTGTCTTGTTCCATCAGGTTACTAATGCTTAAAGTTCCCCCACTAATGCTCCCCATAAATGTTATTTAATGTTTTTGTTTCTTCTGTATTTTGTGATTTTTTACTGCTTGCATTGTACATTGCGCTGAGTGCCTGCTTGACAGAAGGTGTGCTTTTTCATCAGTGCAATAAAAAAAATATCCCAATAGCCTTAGGAATATTACATTGGCAATATGAAGTTCATTATATGGAACTCAACAACAGAGTGGGTAAATAAATGGATACAGCTTATTCTTTACTGGAATCAGTCTTGTGAATAAATTAAGATTAGAGAGGAGCTTGCTTGTTGTAATTTCCTGTTGTATTTGTCATAAACTTTGGGGGGAGAGGAGTAATTCAATGTTGTTTAAACATATCCTGATGTCTACAATGTTCTACTCAACTACCTGCGCTCTCTCTAGTAATTAGAAGATGGTGGAAGGATTAGAAAAATATTACAGTACAGTAGTTACTAGGCTGAGACTGAGAAGGAGGAACATAAAACATTTTTATCTTATGTTAGTTGACCTGACGTGAAAAAGCCTGGGGTGCTATTGGGATCCATGCTTTTTGCTTTGAGGAATCTATAATTTTGCCATCTGCTCCTAGAATCTAATTAATGAACTAGATATGTTCCTGGGCATTACTTCCTTAACAATTTGGGAGTTGGGGCAGAAATAACTTGGAAAGAATAAGAATAGGTTCCTACAACACAAAAAAGAGCAGCAGCTCAATGTTTCAGAAAACCTTTTGTTTAAAACTCACAATATGTACATCTGAAATGAAACAACTAGGAAAAGAAAGACTTTTTCTTTCACTAGCCTCAATTTTATGATTTTCATTTCAGTGGTCAAACTTCAAGTTCTTTGATTTCTTTATTACCTGTTTTCTTTATGTAGTTATTGAAATGAAGAGATGGAGAATTATAAATACTTTGAAGACAAAATAATGAGAAAAGAGTGCTGACAATTAAATTTAACCATAGGCAATAAGTTTTTTTAAAGACTTCTGAAAAATAAGAGACATGTAGCAGATTCTAAATTTTGTAATATTGCACTTGATTTTTTAAAAATATGATACAAGTGCATGCATACCTAGGATATTTATTAGTTTTTTTTCTCATTCATGTTTCAAAAAAGAGGATTAACTTAACAATATTATATGAAGTTGAAGAAGAGACTGAAGGAAGAATATTATATAAAGATTAAAAGAACAAAGAACCAATTACAATATTAGTTTTGATTTGGTTCTTCCATCTTTTGTCATCTTGATTTTCCAGGAAAATTAATCACCTTTAAAAATGTTTACAGTGATATAAGAAACACTACATAGATTTGCTCCTTAAGATATAGCCTGCATATTCAATAAACAAGGCAAGCTACACCATCTGGTGGCAAGTGAAGAATATTTTTGAAACTACAAATATGTTTAAATCCACAGTAGGCAGGTGTTTATTACAACCATTACAAAACATTGGAGATATTTGGGTTGGTATTAATAAAGGTACTGCCCAATTGTAGAATATGCAAATTTTTCCTCCTTGTGGACTAACTTTGCTATTGATGTGCTTTAAGTAACATCAAAAACTTTTCATACTGAATTAGTGTGGTTATTGAAGCTTAATTATTGAATAGTAGTGAATGTGTAAAGATTGTTTCTTTTTCCTGTGACATAGTAGAGATTTTATCAACGATATTTGCTTCCAACATTGAAATTAATTAAATCACAACCATCTGTTCTGAAATAAATCCATAAATGTGAGCTAAAAAGTATATTATAAACTAGACGATAATCATTAACTAGAAGGCAGAAAATACAGAAATTAGAATCCATTATAGATATACTGGATTGATCACATTCTGAACAGACTCTTGCCATGCTTTGTATACAGGAACAGCAATCTGAAAACCTAAGCAGGAGAAGCATTTAACTACTAGAATACTTGTAAATGATGGGTAGTTTTACAATCTCCTATCAGTTTCATATCAGTTACATCTAGATAATTTAATAGTTCTGGCAATAACTTTTAACATCTTGAATGGCCTTGCCTAAGAAAATCCTATAAAATTAATGGAGTTGCCATAAGGTTACAGGCAATTTGACAAAACAGACACAGAACTAAAGATGGTAGTGTACAAGGGGTATCGTAAAGTAATAATTATCACCCAGAAGTTATGATGAATTTTTGTCAGTGTCATCATCACCAAGTGACTTTTTCTTTTCCCAAAAATGAAAAATCCATTGCGGGGTCAGCAATTTAACAACACAGATGACAACATTCATGAAGTAGAAGGCACAATCTGCAGACTTCTACAATAGTATTCAGAGGGTCAAGAAATGCTGGGAAAATGTTTAAATCTGGATGGCGACTACATAGAACAACTACAAATCAAAACAAACTTTGTCAAAAATTTTAAAGGTGATAATTAAAACTTTACGATACCCACTTGTACGTGCTGGTAACCTCAAGGTTGGACTTCTGCAATGCGCTCTACATTGGGCTACCTTTGTACCAAGTCCAGAAACTCCAACTGGTTCAGAATATGGCAGCCAGACTAATTATGAGTACATATTCAGGAGTAGTCACATCACTCTGATCTTAAAATCTCTCCACTGGCTGCCAATTAGTTTCCAGGCAAAGTACAAAGTGTTGGTTATTACCTTTAAAGCTCTACATGGTTTGGGTCTTGGCTACCTACAGGATTGCACCTCCCATACAATCCGCTCTGTACACTCAGTTCCTCTGGGAAATGTCTGCTCCAACTGGCCAGAATAAGACTGGCAATAATTTTCCAGAGGACCTTCTCATCTGCTGCCCCCAGACTGTTTGTTGAAATGACCTGCCAGAAGAGCTATGCTGACTGCATTTAAAATAGCATTAAGGGCATATCTCTTCTGGCAGGCCTACCCAGTCGATTTTAAATTATGACTTTTTAAGTTGTATATTCTAAGCGTGTGCTCTTACGACTGTATTTTAACAGCTTTATAGCTGGCTTTATATTTTACTTGCTGGTTTTGTGTGTTTTGTATTTTAATTGCTGTACCCTACCTCAAGCCTTGCTGGAAAGAAATAAAGGCCTCCTTCCTTTCATACTCATTTCATGACTGGTCCATGCATGGATTTTGTTGTTTGTGCCATGACATGACAACACCTGGCCATGGATGAGACCTTTTCAAATAAGAGGTCAGACAGGAAGAGAAGGGAGTCATGCTGCCCTCTGCCATTTCTTCCCATTTTGTGTAGATGAAACTGCTTTGACTTTTCAATTGTGCCAATTTTTTTCTGTTAAATGCGTGACTGTGTTTTGCCTTTTGTGTGGTAGTCATCTTGCGTCCTCCAGCATACATCTGCCATTGCCCTGGCATGCATGCTTGGGGGAAAAACCAAACTCACAGTAGTCATGCATTGTCTTGGTGGAAAGTTCCATAAAACTGTTAGATTGTGATGCTACAATGTTAAGGTGCTATAATATTATGTTACAGCGACACAACAGAAATGAGGTTTTAAAATTAAATTTAAAACATGCCACAAAAGTTGTCTTTGCCACCCAAGTACCAGAAGTGGTGTGTAGATTCCCTGCACAGATCTCCTTGGAAATCTTTGAGAGAGTTCCCTCTCACCCACAAGCTGACCATATCCTACCCACAATCAACTCACTAATGGTGTTTTCATGGAAAGAAGCATAATGGGTGTTCTGCAGTACAAAAGGTTATTGTTTGGTAGCGAGAAAGAGATTAACAGATTATTTCCAGCATGAAAAAATCCACATTTGTGACAGGACGATACCAGGGCACCAACATTATGTGATAAGGCATAATCACTGGCGGCACCGATGCATGGCTATGACACCATAGCAAAATGGTGCAATAAGACCTCAAACTAATTCTGTAGGGAGACAGGAGAAGAAAGGGGAAAGCTTCCCTGTGGGCTTAGGCAAAAGCATACTGCTGCAACCTCTCCTAGTTTGTGTTTTCCTCATTAAATCTACATCTGATGTTACTTGGCCACAGGTGTCCTGAGGGAATGTGAATGTAAATGTAGATATGCAGGTCTCAGGTTGTTCCACCTTCTCTTCCAGCAGGACAATCAACTCACACTTACTGCAGTTATAGATCCACACATCTTCAGCCAAGGAAACAACCATTACATAGGTACGGCAGGTCATTACAGCCACACCCAAACCACCCATGTTTTCTTATCCTATTTAGGCAATGTCACAGCACTCTGGAGCACCCCCCCTCGCAACCACTGCTTTCCTCTTTCTGTTCTACCAGCTATTCCCAGTTTCAGAGACTGAAAGAGTAGTTATACAAGGTTGCTGGTGGCTACTAGTTCCATAATCAGTGGAAGCGCAACCCCCTGCCCCCCTTAGACTGTGTGGTCAGGCAGAACACATGGCACAAAAATATACAAGGTTACAAACAACTACGGTAGCTTTAACCCAAGATACAGGTTCACATTATTCATCAGTCCCACACATAATGCCTGTCTTTGACTTTGTTCTCCCAGCGCTTGTTTGCTATGCTACAGAGACTGAGGGAGTAGCTGTAAAGGATAAATGGCTCCTAGCCCCACCCCAGTCTTCATAAAGCAATATACCTCACTGCAGAATCTTGAATATAAATGCTAGAGATTTGCAAAATTTACAACTCTCAAATTAGTTTGAAAGAGAGAAGAAACACCAAATTTAATTAGAGAACGTTATTTTTCTGAATAAAGGAAGTATGACAACTGGTGGTGGATGAGGGAGGTTGATTTCAAAGAAGGTCTTTAAGCTGCAATCACTTCATGGAATTTACAGGGATTCAGAAATCATTGTCTGCTGTTAGTAACCTTCCCATGTTTTCATCGGACGTGTGTAATTTTTTTACCCTGGGAAAGACAAAATAGCTGTATAATGCCTTTTGACTGATAATGCTAGGAGCAGTCTCTCTAGAAGCACTATGGCTAATAAATACTGTACCTCTTCTCCCCTTGCATGTAAGAAGTCTGGTGCTTTTACAAAAGACTAATTACACAATTGTTATTAAGTGTAAATCATGAATGCTATTACTTCTTTAGAACCAGTAGGAGTCATTTTATTTTTCTAACTGCTACATTGCTAAACCTATTCTCAATTTAAAAAAATTACTGAAGGGATTAAATGTTGAAAAAATTAGCATGATTGACACCCATGGAATGTAATGGCATTAAAAATTCTGTATATATCAAGATGTATAAACATTCATACAGGGTTGGGGAAGACATTTGAGCAATAATGCAGAACTTCAGCATTAAGACACCAGATCCTAAAAAGAGGAAGAGGTGTGTTCATCTTCTCTCAAACTGGATTGAAAAACCAAAAATCAATTTTATTGTTACCTTGGTACAAAAATACAGTACAATGTGATGAAACAAGGCATCCGCCAATAACATTCAGCAAATTAGATTTTCCACAAAATACTTCAGAATGTTTGCTCTTTCATCAATAAAAGGCTTGAAGAAGAGGAAATGCACAAATGGAAAAAGCTGTATTTCTGTCTAATTGCAACCGAAAAAGAAGAATATTGTTCTGTATTCAACATTTTTCATGCTGTTCCTTGAACAAATATGAAAGTAAGACTACTTAGTATTTATGGTAGTTATCAGTTCAGTATAATTGTCTTGCTGAGGCCTAAGCACATGGTGCTAATCTAGAGTTAGAATACCTGATAGCTTCCATATGTTTCAAACTACAACTTTCATCAAGCATGCCCAACAGGATCTACTGTTAGGGATGATAGGGTTGCAATGGAAGACAGTGTGCAGGGTTGCCTATCTCTGATGCAGTTCATATTGAAATGTAAAAACAAGATCATTGATCGCAATCCTATATATCATCATTGTGGATAATAGAAGAAATGATTGTATAAGACTAACATTATAAAGTAGATACCAGCCTTTTCTTAACATATTAAAAGGCCTAGGAAGAGTTAGGCCTTAACTACCACTGCAATGTTGATTTGCAGTATGGATAATGTTCAAGCAGTAGTTAGTTAATTTGTTTTTTAAAGCATTATTTTTCTTATAAATATGCATTTTAATGTAAACAAGAGTACATAATTGTTCATTTGACTCCACCGTGTGAAAATCAGACAGTATTTGATCTAATAAATTGTCAGTAGGAAAAAGTGGTTTTTTTTCAGTGCAGCTACAATTCCTTATCTGGAAAAAATAGGAAAGAACAGAGCTACGAAAAGTTACTTTTAATACCACAAATCTCAGAAAGTGCCAACAAGAATGGGCAGTATTTGTGGTAGCTAAGGAACTCTGAGAATTATAATTTTACAAAGTAACTTTTCTGAATACTGGGGAGGATAACATTTTTATCTTATTTTGGATATTGAGCCTATATAAAACAGATCTTGGATGCATTACAATTCATCTCCAAGATGTTTTTTCTTGAAAGCATCACCTGTCAGCTTTTCTTGGGCTTCTTTCATACCCTGGATCACTGCAAAAAGAATAATAAGAGATATTTGAATCAGTTCAGAAAACATGATTGGCAGAACAGCAGCAGCATGGCTAGCTTTCATGAATTACTGAGGAAAATCCATATACATGATAATTTGTTGTATCTACAAACACTGGTTTTCCCCCCATTGTTTTTACCCTTTTTTCTTCCTATTTCTTAAATTAATCTCTTCCTGATTTCCATTCCTGCCCTTCATGGCCATCAAACAAAAAGCATTAATAAATATATGAGATTTTTGTGGAACAGAACTAGCAAATGAGTTTTATGAGGAGATGGCAGGAAAGGCAACATGTTTGTGGGTTTTCAGATTGAGGGTGCTGGGCTTAGAACTGTTTTCAGTTCTGTTTCGCAATTTCATTCTCTCCTTAGCTGCTATTATGTGCTCAGAAGCCTGTAGATGGACTTCTAATGCTTGAATGAATCCCTGAACTCACTACTGATCAGATCAACTACTAATGGTTTGGAAAGTAGACTGCTAGCCTCACAGAACATATTAACTAAGAAAGCCTTTCTCAACTTTTTGTTTGTTTAACCTGGAGGAATTCTTAAAATAACTTTCAGGTCTCATAGAACCCCTATACAAAATTATTCTATCTAGAACTAAAAAAAGATTTTCACCCCATTCACAATCTCTCACAGAACTTCTAGTGATATGTTACAAAATTCTGTGGCTGCAGGTTACTTTGCCTGAGAAACCCTGGGATGGGTCAGCATGGTCCTCCAGATGATTCTGGCTTATAAGCACCACCACTGGCTTATAAGCACCAGCCAACAATGAGTGATGATGGAAGTTGCAATCCACCAACATCTGAAGAAGCACAGCTGCCCTACCCGATCTAGATTTAGCAAACAGGGAGTTTTCTGTAGGGAGTTTTCTGTGAGAGGTCAGTGGGGGATCCCAGGACATAAGGGCAAGTTTATGAGGAATCTCTGATTTTGGGGACCTTTACAACTGTTAATTCAAAACTAGTTACATAAACATCAACATTATTAGAAGTAGCCTGTAGAGAGATCTTGTAGCACCTTTGAGAGTAACTAAAGAAAGAAGTTGGCAGCATGAGTTTTCGTAGACTTACGCTTACTTCCTCAGATGCATTCAGTCTCATTAGAAGTAGTAGAGCTGCAAAGTTGTCATCTATAAATACAACTTTATCTGGCTGCTCCAGAAATTCTTTGCACAAGATCTTTGCACAGGATTAATGAAATGAAATACTTGTGTATGGTATTGATAAAGTTAAGTTGACATAAGCAATAGTAATATACTTTTTCAAGGCTTTACCTGGAATTAGCTCAGTGGTGCAAGATGTGGTCAGAATCCTGTTGGTGCACTATGCTACCTGCTGCACGTTTGAGAGTTCTGCAGTAGTAACAAGGGAAGACAGACAAAATCTGCTGGCTCTGAATATCCTATTTCTTCCAGTTCCTTACTTCCTTCACAATCATTGTGACACCAGCTTTTCTCCTTCACTTTCACTGGTGTAGTTACACTTGGCATAGTGCACCAACAGGATTCTGGTCATAGGTATACTTCCCAGGTATTTTATGTGCCCTGAAGGGCTCCTCTCAGTCAGGGACCAGGAAAAAAATCAACCAAAATAAAGAAATAAATAGAACTGTCACTCCTGGAAGATTTCTGAAAAAGTGATTTTCCTTTAAAACAAAGTGCATTGACTTCCCATACCTTGTTCCTCTATCTTCTGAAAAAGGGTTTGGGATGACTTGAAATAGCCCTCCAGCCACTTCTGGTTTTGTTATGAGGGCTAGTGCCCTCAATTTTCAGCCTCAGATTGCCCACCCTGCATTAGGTCTCTTAAAATTAGTGGAGCATGAAGAATATACATGAAGTCACTTTTGTCTCATGTTTGGAAGATTAAAAAAGATGTCTGAATCTGATCAAACAACTGTTCTTCTTTATGTGCCAATCTAGTATTGCACTAACAAATTTGACACCTGTAGTGAAAAACAAATTGCTACAAAACTGTCATGGCCAATGCTATCTGAGCAAAAGCTTATTAAATGTAATTTACACATACCTTGTTCAGCATTGGTATAAAAATACTTGTAGCTAGGATTTCCTCTTTCATTTATGATCTCTGGATGGACTTTCCCACTAGGATCTAGTAAACAGAGAACAGTTAAAATGTTTATGGAGCCAGTTGCATCATCCTGCTAATTCATGGCTTCTGTCAGCAAAACCAGGAGGAAAGCAATTCAACCTTCCAGAGCAGGTTTTCAGTGGCATGAAGTGACAGAAAGGAGGAGAGTGGTAGAAAAGTCCTATTTTCCTAGTGTGACTTTGGTTAAATACAATGTGGTTAAGAGTTACAAACAATTATATGTATGCCTCACACACCCATGAAAAGGATTCTGGGAATATAACCACCATCAGGGCGAAAAGCTTCATCCTTGGGTTCCTCTTCATCCTGCAAGAGAAAGAAAGTAAAGCAACACTAGTAATACAGTACCTCCAAAATAAGAATATGGCTGCATCTCCACTGCAGAGATAATACAGTGTGACACCACTTCAACTGTCATGACTTAATGCTATGGAATCCTGGAATTTGTAGTTTGTTGTGGCACTAGAACTCTGACAGAGAAGGCTAAATCCCAGAATTTCATAGCACTGAGCCATGATAGTTAAAGCGGTGTCAAACTGAATTATTTCTGCCATGCAGATGCAGCCTATTTCAATTTACTTTCAAAAGGGAAACACAAATACCCCATGTAGGAGGTCCAAGGTTCAATCCCTAGCATATCAAGGTGGGGCTAAGAGAAACTTCTAAATGAAACTCTAGAAATTTATTCCATTGAGCATAAACAATACTAAGCTGGACAGAAAGTAAAAGTAACTTCCTCTATTTCTAAAATGATATTGAGTTGATCATGGTCGTAGTGACAGCAATTACAAAACAAATTGAAAAATTGCAACACTGCTTGTATTTTTCAAAAATATTTAATTTTAGGACTCTAATAGTCCATTCCATTTTTTAGTAGCTTGCAGTGCAAAAGAACCAATGAAAGGTTCTCCTCCCCCATCCCCAAGAAGCATTCTGTTTTACAGCTATATTTTCCATACCTACAAATGATATTTATGCTTGCTGAGGGGATGTTAAATTGCAACTTAATTGAGTTAAAGAGCTTTCAGAAAAGCTTACAAGATAACTGGGGTAGGAATAATCAAATTCTGAATCACAGTGGCTAACTAAAACTCACCTCAAGATTCACCATCACAAAGTTATGGGCAAGTTCTGAGATTTCCTTTGATTCTGCAAACTTTGGTTTTAAAGCTAAGGAAGTATAAAAATGAAAATTAGATCAGGCAACAGAATAAACAAGTGCCAAGCACACTTAATAAAAACTTAGATACAGGCTAAATTAGATTTCACAGAAATTAACGTGAGAAGTTAGTCATGATTAAGTAATGTTAGTAATTATTTCAACAGCAACTTCATCTACAGTCACATGAACATTTTCCTAGAAATAATCACACCAACAGCAGCAGTAGGGGTTACTTGTAGTTAGGAGTACATTGTAAATGCAGTGAGTTTTGTCAGGATCAACTTCATATTTTTTATATACAGTGGTACCTCGACATACGAGTTTAATTTGTTCCGTAACCT
>CM034706.1:194424838-194441530 GCA_020142125.1 Phrynosoma platyrhinos | reverse complement strand
GGGCCGGATCCGGCCCGCGGGCCGTAGGTTGCCGACCCCTGCTCTAGGAGTTGGGAACACAGAGTCTTTTCACCTTCTGTGTGTGTGTACCATAAAGTCTCCTTATATACTTATGTTATTAGCATAAATTTTTGAAGAGTTTGTTTTTTCTCCTCTTCCCCCAGCATGCATAGGTTCCATTGTATTAGTATAAGCATATTGTAAAATAATTGTTGTTGTTGTTTGCCTTCAAATCATTTCTAGCTTATGGTGACCCTAAGACAAACCTATTCTGGTGTTTTCTTGGCAAGTTTCTTGAGGGGGTGGTTTCCATTGGCATCCTCTGAAGCTGAGAATGTGTGACTTGTCCAAAGTCACTCAGTGCATTTACATATCCGACCTGAGTTTCAAACCCTGCTCTCAACAGTCCTAGTCCAACACTGAAACCACTACTCTGGCTCTCATTGTAAGATAGGCACCTATGTTGCGTAGATTTTTACTTCTCCAGTGCCATACCTATCTGTTTTATGCAGTTAGGGTACTGAAGTTGTAGTAAATCTTCCTTCAGTGTCCTTAGTATCAGCAGCCAGACTTCTCAAGACATTTGAAACAAGGATGTGGGAAGGAGTCCCCCTCATAGAACTTGGTTCCCCTGTGTCCCAGTTCTCACTATAAACTTACTTCTAGGAATGACCTTTTTTATTTGTTCCATGCCCTTCCGTAGATGTGCCAAGGATTCTATTTGTCAAGGTTGAAATAAATACCATTTTTATTATGTCTTTGTCTCCTTTCTAATCTGAACATTTTGGAATTGTATATTTGTCAAGTCATTGATAAAGAAATTGTGATTTCTTGTTCCTGAAAACATTCCCCCCCTTTCTCCCCCCCCCCCCCCAGAGCAGTTGCATTTTGGGTGCTTGTTTTGTTTATTGCCAAGTGTGGAATCCGGTTTCACTGTTATTTTTAACTTTTTTTGTACATATTTTTTTTAAAAAATATTTAATTCAGATTCCAGTTCATAAAGATTAAGATGATTAATTAAGAATTCCAACACATCTTGACAGATGATTAATGTCATGTAAAGAATAAGATACCATACCCAATTTTTAACTTTGAAATGGGTATGGTAAGATATAAAATGGAATTCTGAAAAAATTAAAAGCAAATAGATCTCATCTTTACCCCTCAGTGTAAACAAACTGCAGATCAAAAACAGTGATACTTTAATAGTTATTTGACTGGTGTATCTCTGTTGGTCTTTACCCCAGTTTCTACATAAATTTGGATCTGTAGGATTTTGTGTTATGCAGTTAGAGGCAGACTTAATTCTTGCTAGATTCGTTTTTACTATGACAAAGTAAACAGGTTTACTTTTACAGGGGCAAATATGTTTTTGTTCCAGATACTAAGTTCACTATGAGTGGAGGGGAATCAGATTTAGTCTACACCTCCTAAATAATACATATGCCTATACTTTTTCCTGTCTTAGGGCCTTTGCAGACTGCCAGAAATAGTGCACATTAAATTGAGGCACTGCCCTGGCTCAGTGCTAGGGAATCATGGGAACTGTATTTTTTTCTGAGACATTGAGCCTTCTCTGTCAGAGAGCTCTGGTGCCACAATAAATTACAGTTCCCATGATTCCCTAGCACTGAGCCAGGGCAGTGCCTCAATTTAATGTGCACTATTTCTGGCAGTCTGCAAAGGCCCTTAGTGATGCTGCTCAGTCTTGGGAGAAAAGTATATGCTTTACTTAAAAGCAGTACTGTGGATGCAAAAGTAGTTAGCATTAGGGAGAGCAGCATAGCAGTGGTGGGACAGGAAAGGACTGCGCCTTTCCTGAAGACAGTCCAATCTTGGGGAGTCAGAAGAGGAATTGGGTCCATCAGCATTCTTCCTCTGAACTTCAAGAGAAGCTGCTTTCAAGAACGAAGACAGATATCATGGAGTTTGCTTATATTTAGGTTGCATTAGAATACTTACATTTGGTTTTAACAAACAGTGAATTGGCTTTAACAGATGGTGAGCTGTTTTAAAAATTAAATCTAGGCATGTTGTAAACCTAGCCAGTTTCCTTATTTTTCAGATAAAACAAGATGAATCAAGAAAAACTGGCGAAACTTCAGGCTCAGGTCCGAATAGGTGGAAAGGTATGAATAGTAAATACAGAAGTACTATATTTTTCAATATAATTATTGTATGTATGTATGAAAGATATAGACAATAAGCGTCTATGCATGTATAAATATTTTGTATACCTTAGTGCTGAGTGCTTTTTCAGGCTGCTTCCCATTCTAATACACACTTGTTATGTTAGCGAGGTAGTGGTGGCTGTGTTACTTCAAGAGAAGATAGATACATGTTTTGTTATGGAGCTGCCCTATGCCTGTGTCTGCTAAAAATCCCTTCCATTCCAAGTCAGAGGATTATATGTTAAAATAACTAGTATGTCTTGTGATGGCCAAGTATACTGAAAACTTGTTTTTAAGGGTGTTCAGTGATCCCTTTCCAGGCTTATCTCCTGCTAAGGAAAAGGCAACACAGATTGTGTGTACCCTTGAAACTGGAGGGCCATTAAAGACTGAGAAACAGCAGCAACGTTGTCACGTCATGTACCCTCATGTTGCCTCTTTTCTCTGCCATGGAAACTTGTCATGGTATGATGGTATCAAATAGGATGATATCACCATTTCTTCATCTGTGCTTTGATACATTAACAGCATCTGTTGAAATAGCTTCTTGCCTATAAATTCCCATGTTGAAGTATAATGTTTAAAGTGTCATAGGATTCCTTGATACCTCGATGTAATATGTTTTTCTTCATCTAAGAACAACATATGTTTTCTTTATCATGTCTCTTAGGGTACAGCTCGTAGAAAGAAGAAGGTAGTCCACAGAACAGCCACAGCTGATGATAAAAAACTTCAGAGTTCACTGAAAAAATTGGCAGTAAATAATATTGCTGGTATTGAAGAGGTACTTCACTATAAATATCTTTTGTTATAAATACTTGTTTTTTTTGTGTAACCCCAGAAACCACATGACATTCTTCATTTTGGGTTAACATAGAAGAGAGATGGTTAAGGGGCCTGTAGAACATGTGAATCAGGGAAGGCAATATGATGTCTTTAAGATGTCTTAAATTACAACTCCCATAACCTATAATCACTGAAAATGCTGGCTTGGATTTATGAGCCATGTTGAGGGAACCAGATTATTTATCCATACTGTAAACTGGTCCATGTCAACATTACCCATTTTTAAAAAGGTATAATTCAAGGATATAGCCATGTTAGTCTGTAGAATCAGTATGTGGCGAGATCTTGTTGCACCTTTGAGACTTAACTACAAAATCTCACTTTAAAAAGGTAGATTTAGGGGGATTGCAGACTGCCAGAAATAGTGCAAATTGAGTCCACTTTTAGGGTTAGGGTTAGTGCTAGAGAATCATGGGAATTTTTCTGAGACATTGAGCCTTCTCTGTCAGAGAGCTCTGGTGCCACAATAAAATACAGTTCCCATGATTCCCTAACCCTAACCCTAACCCTAAAAGTGGACTCAATTTGCACTATTTCTGGCAGTCTGCAACCCCCCTTACTTCTGATGGCTTCACTTGTGAAAAAGAACATTATTGTATGTAGTGCAGATTATTCTACAAAGTTAACCAAATTTAATTCAAGAGGTGAAGCAGATAGGCAGCTAGGAGCAGCCTTTAGCTGCAATCTGCCCAGGACCATGGCAACCATATGGCCCACTTACAAAGTGGGCTGCCGCAGCAGTCCAAAACAAACCACCAGCAGGAGCCCTTTTTTTTTTGCCGCTTGTTTTTCCAAAGGCTTTGGACAAAGCTTTGGGCCACTTGGGGGGGTGTCATCTTTACCATGTCCTCAAAGCAGCCGGAAGCCACACCTTTTGACCCGCCTATTTCTGTTTTGGTTTTATTTTCTAAGCTTCTTGAATGGTTAAGGATATGCTTTTCATAACCCATGTTGCTGAATGGGTCTGCAGTTACTATAGAGCTTAAACACCTGTTAAAACAGTTTGTGTGGCAAAACAAATATCCAGATCATGGAGGACATTACAGTGCTTTAAGAAGGATGAACAAACATAACAGCACCAGCTAATGAGGCATAAGACATGAGCTTGGCTCTCACAATAAACCATCAAAAGCTAAACACATATACAGATTGCATCCAAATGAAACTAAAAGACCTTGAAAACAAAAATAATCACATTTGGGTACTTCGGTCCTAGAAGGTGAAGTGTAGGGAGCATTTTAACACTCATAATAAATTGGTTATGTGAAATTTGTCCCAGACTCAAAATCAGAAGTACTGATACAGCCTGTGTTTACAATATGCAACGACCTCACATTTGGAATTTGCAATGAATATTGTACTTTGCTTCATTAGATACCCACATAAACTTAAGTTGTGAGAGCATTAAATGATGCCCCACCAAACCAAGTACAGCAGTTCATGTGTGTGTGTATACCAAGATGTTTGGTCCAGTATGCTCAAAAGGAGGAGAACTTTGTGCCCTAAACTCAGAGAAGGAATCAAATATAGGGGATCTCCATTAAGTTGGTGGTTCTCCAAAGTAAGAAAGCCTTATGGTCTACTAGTCCATCTCTAATGGCAGCTTTCTGTCAAGCACCGATACCAACAGTAGAAGAATTGTCAGTTCTACTGATGAAGCCAGATACAGTTGATAAGGAGAGAAGGATGGTTGGGAGACAGCAACTACAAAGAGTGTTCAGATATAATATCAAATCATGATGCTTTGTTTACAACAGTGAATCAGCTTTACTGCTGTTCCCATGTTCCAGCCTTTTTTTTTCTCCATCCTTTTATGTGTAATGGGAATTGGTTAGAAGCTTCCTGCTTTAGTTTAAGAAAGCTCGCTGCATTGTTGGTGATTTGTCCTCATGGTGTCCTATACAGTAGTTTGTCCTCAAGACAAACATCTGCTCCAACCATGCATTTCTGTCAAACCAGGATCAAACTATTTTGGCATCTTGTCTTGATAGCAAACTCTGATTTGTTAGAAACTAGAAGTGGGAGCTTCGAATTTTCTCCCTGTGTGACAGTAGGGAGTTTCAAGTGTAAAGTTTGAAGTTCACTGCTAATCATTACTGGACTCTGAGCTTAGGCCTTGTTAGAAACTGTTTCCTTTGAAATTAAGGGCTTATTCTAAGTAGTTTTACATCCTCTTTTTAAAAAGCATTTATGGGAAAGTAACTGATGTCTGGATGAATAATTAGAAGCTTTTTGCCCAAAATGCAATGCATATAGCATTTTGTTGAGTGCTTTGAGAAATTTCCAAAGCAGTGCTATGAGATTACTATGATGCTCTGTAGAGGACATCATGTGCCATAAAGTGTGCTGGGGTAGCATCATGCATGATGTACTTGGATAGTATGGTCTTCCGTATTTGGATAGCATGGTCTTCCGTATTTGGATAAGGTAATATGGGTTGAGTATCCCTTATCTGGAGAGCCAATGTGGTATAGTGGTTTGAGTGTTGGACTGTGATTCTGGAAACCAGGGTTGATTGCCCACTCAGCCATGAAATCCACTGGGTGACCATAGAGATTTAAGGGAAGGCAGTGGCAAATCTCTGAACAGATCTTGGCAAAAAAAAAAACCATGACAGGTTTGCTTTTGGCTTGCCTTAAGTCGGAAACAACTTAAAGGCACACAACAACAGCAATCCCTTATCTGCTGGGACCAGAAGTATTTTGGATTTCATATTTTGTGCATGAAACAAAGTGTGTAGATTGAACCATCAGAAAGCAAAGGTGTCATTATCTCAGCCACCCATGTGGACAGTTTAGGATTTTGGATTTTGGAATTCTGGATAAGGAATACTCAATGTGCAATAGTGCTTAAAGAACAACATAGATTGGTACTTAACAGGTACACCAAAAGCATAGCATTTAAACAAATTTAAAATCAGTTTTAAGAGTTATACTTTTAAGAGCATACTTTCAGAATTGTAGTAAAGTAAATACTGAGAAATTATCTGCTAAATTCCCTACCCCTATTACAAAACTATCAATTTCTAGGGTTTTTTTGGTCCATTTTGCCACAATAAGATGGAAGTATAAAGATCCCTGTACCCATTTCTCTCATTATATAATGAGAGAGTAGTGTACTTTTTTCTTGCAGTGTAGCTAATTAATGATAACTGATATAAAATCATCTGAAGCGGATGCATCAGTTATGTCTTATTTTTAATTCTCAGTGTTATAGAAAGTCTAATGCGCCCAATTTATGAGTTTCTGTATTTTATGCATTTTAAAATATGGTACATAAATGTCTTCATTTCCATTTTCTTCCTTGGTGGTACTTATTTTTGTACTTATTCACATGCATTGATATTAATAGATCTGTTTTTGAAACAGGTGAATATGATAAAAGATGATGGAACAGTTATCCATTTCAACAATCCCAAGGTCCAGGCTTCTCTGTCTGCAAACACGTTTGCAATTACTGGTCATGCTGAAGCCAAACCTATCACAGAAATGCTCCCTGGCATCTTAAGCCAGCTGGGTGCTGACAGCTTAACAAGTCTCAGAAAATTAGCTGAACAGTTCCCAAGGCAAGGTAGGTATCTTGTCTTGAACCATCTTCTTGAATATTTTGATATATGGGGTTTTTAATTTTCCGTAACACAAAGTGTCTTAGTAGGAAAAAGGCTTCCTACTAAACCCATGTCCTTATGCTTTACAACTTTTTCTTGTAGGATCTCTAATTTCTCTAAAGTGCTCTGCAGTTTCTGTAGTACAACTAACTGTGATCCAGTGCATGTATACTCAGAAGTAACTACCATTGTGTATCATGAACTTCACTTCTATGTAACTGTGCATATGATTGTAGCATTTAATTCAAACCTTTAATATAGTTAATTTGTTCTGAAATTTTACAAAAGCTATATTAATAGATAAAGTATAATTTCAGAGTGCCATTAATATAATATTTCACTGGAAATAGAAGATGAATCCTCAACTGTTTAAATGTGTGAAGAGTTGTATAGTTACCTGATTGGAATTTTGCAGTGCAATTCTGTGCATGCCTACTTGAATTCTGTGATTGGAGAAAGGTGGGATATTAAATAAATAAATAAATAAATATAAATGAAATACCTAGAAGTCAGTCCTAACTGAGTTCAATATGACTTCCTCTCAGGTGACATTTCCTTATGCATGGTGTAATTATTACATTTTATTTTCTAGTGTTGGATAGCAAAGTACCAAAATCAGAAGATATTGATGAAGAAGATGATGATGTTCCTGGTAGGATTTGTTGGCTTAATCTAAAATTAATTTAATTTAAAAGTAATACAGTTTTTAATTAATGTTCACCTTACTAAATTTCATGACAATGATGTCTTTAATTAGAGAGGCTACTCACAGAAAGGCAGAAACTTCATAAAAAATCTCAGTGTGCATCTCTGCCTTGTGTCCATAAGGGAACTACATGTTGTGATGAATGCTTATTTCCATGCAAATTACAGCAGTCCCATTCTACAGTTGTTTGATCGAAAACCATGCCAGTGGTAAAATAGAATTTTCCTCTGAATGCTTTGTTCTCAGGTCATATTAAGCGTATATTTTTTATTTTAAAAAGTAGATCCTGAGTCAAATTTACAAAGTAGACTAATCTTGTAAGAACAAGCAAAACCAGAGAACTGGACAATTAAATTAATCTGTAGTTGGAGAACTACTCAGCTTTGCATCTGCATTGCATAATCTTTTTTTTTTTTTTTTAACAATCCTCTAGAAATTGTATATTAACCCTACTCCTTGAATGTGACCATGCACCCAACAGTCTTGGACATCTTTGCATCTTTAGTGTGAAAATGTGAAGAAAGCTTTATAACTGTGTTCACCCAGACACGGTTAAAAAGCCTTCATAGTCCATATGCCTTCATAGTCCATATGCAGTAAAGACTCTGATGCTGCCAAACACATGGGAACATTCAGACATGCATTCATACATTCAAGCAATCATCTGAACAGGACTTAATGTTTTATTAGATACATAATTAATTATTGATCAACTTTGAACCATTTAGTAACTGCCGTGCCATCTGAATATTCTGGGTTTTGGAAGCTGAGCAGGGTCAGGCCTGGCTAGTACTTGGATGGGAGTTCACTAGGGAATACCAGAGATCTTCAGGTAGAAAGAATGCTGCCTTCAAATGTGAAGACATACTGGCAGTCAAGAATTGACAGTACTTGGTTAGATGGTCCAATAGTCTGGCTTGATATAAGGCAAATTCCCTTTGTACAAGAAACGTACAAACGGAACTCAATTATTTTGTAAAATAATGTAGCTGATAACTGGTAGATAATTGAAAAATTAATCTTGGCAAGTTACAAATTGTACTTGTTGGTTGTTAGGCTGAGGTCTATTTTCTGTAAGCTGTACTTATGTTTATGCTGATGTGATCCAAGGCTCCAGTGCCTGGTATGCTTACATTGGTGTAAACCCCACTGACCAGAGAGGAATTTATTTCCTAGTAAACAAGGATAGGAAGGCATTTGTAGATCAAAAGTCAAGGGGCTCCTATAATGCTTAATAGAAGGAACAGAGACTAACAAGTAGTTGTTCCAGAACTAAACTGGTGTAGTTGTGAATTAGCTCAGTTAAAATACTAGGCAGTCATGGACAAAAGAGGTTTTTTTGTAATTGCTTAAAAGATTACAGATTTCTTTTCAGCAGCAGAATTGAGCAGACTGTGTAGGGGAAACTCTTCCCCTTACAACCACCTGTGCACCAGCTTGTTCTGGAGGACTAGGAAACCTAATGAAGCCAGTTCTTGAGTGGTACAGAGCACAGCAAGGGGCAGAAAAGAAAAAGAAAATCCTATCAAACTGATGGTTGAATGCCACCATGTTGGTATTTTTAGGCTTGTATTGAAATTATATTCAAGGTAAAATATATGTCCAGTGAAAGCATTTTTCTTTGACACTGTTGTTTACTGTTCCTCTATGTATTTTTGTTTTTGTTTTTACAGATCTTGTAGAAAACTTCGACGAAGCATCAAAAAATGAAGCTAATTAATTCACTAATCGTTCTGGAAGTTGACATGGACTAGATTTAAGAAATCAGCTGTGTGGTTCCAAAGTTTTACAGAAACAATGAACATTACCCGTTCACTAGTTCAGTAATATAAAATATTTTGTATTTTAATTATGCTGCTCGTTCAGCATTTCCTTTCAGTTGATTTTTGCATTTTGCACTTGCTCCCAGGATCTACCTTTTTAGTTAAAAAGAAGAAATAAGACATTTTCAGTGCAGATTAAGGAGTGTGTGCCTGTGTGTGGATGTATGTATGTCGTTTTATGTGACAGTTGAGAGGAAAATGGAGAACAGATATGTTTGACTCCCTTCTCCTTATAAAGTAGAGATAAAACAAGTCTTTAATTTGGTTACAGTAGCTTTTCTTATTGCAACCAAGCAGCTCTCATTAAACAGTGAAAAATGAGTCTTGCCTGTCCACATTTCATGTATTCCCAGTGCAGCTCACTAAGTAGCATATGGGTTTAAAATAGTGAAAAGTCTTTATTGTCCATTTTTCATGAAGTCCAGATATTATTCACTAATTAGGATTTTGTTTTAATTTTCTGTGTTAACTATTGTGTTTGCAAATGTATTTCTCTTCCATATTGATGGTGTATCTGTGTAGTTTCCCATCAGCTAGCTTTTGATTTTAAATTGTACCAAAGACAGGACATTAACATGCATGTTTATTGCAACATCTTTTTAAAAAAACATCGCTTAAGAGCTCTTTTTTTCTCTATAAAGCTCTTTTTCCTTCACTTTAATACTTAAGTTGCATTCACATGTTATGAGATAATCTACTTGCCTTGGATAAAAGCAGTTTTCTTTAAAGTGCTACCTGTCTCATATGAGCAGGTGCCAACCCTGCATCTCTGGCCTGCACTCTGTAAAGATGCCAAATGGTATGCTTGTTCAGGGTAGCTGGGAGAAGCCCACAGTATGTGTGATTGTGATAAAGATTAGAGGTTATATTCTCCTCAATGATTAATCCAGTGCTTTGTGGTTTCTCTTTGGTACAATTATCTGTATTTCAGTTAGACTCCTCTTTCAAAGTGCTGAGTGCTGCTCAATCCTTTTCATCTTTGCTAAGCAGTGCTCAGCTTGACTTGTGAGTATATTTTTCAGTGGTATTACTCAACTTTTGATAGGAGGCTATCCTCTCTCCTCAGATTTTCAGTAGGAAATGGTGCATTGTTGTGCACAGCTAGATCATTTGTTATAAGATGTAAAACAGTTCTAGTGTTATAATTTAGCTCCTAAGGGTATGTGAGCCACTGACTTATTTCCAGACTAATCTGGAAGTATAGTTTTGATGATACAGAATAAACAAGGAGAGGGCCATTGGTTATGTAGCATTTGTACAAACTTTCCAACAAAAGGCTTAAACCATTCACTTTGAGGGTAACATTTCCTAAATCTTTGATCTGCAACCTACACTAGGTGGTTATAATAGTTACTGTCACATTTAAAAACAAAAACCTTCCTCTGGTACAGAGAGGCTAGCGGCAGTATCACAGGTACAGCACAGTATTTTATAAACCCTTCCTCCAAACTGCTGAATGTGAAGCTCTTCCTAGCAGTTCTTCAAAGGTGCTTGATGTAATCTTTGCAGCTGATCATCACTGTAACCTTTGTCAAGGGCAACTGGCTTGGGAAAGCCATCTTATCAGCTTACTTTGGTGTACTTTTGAAACATATCTGCTTTCTGTGTATATACATCCAGCAACTATAGTTTGAGGCTCTCAGCATTCTAGTGACATCAAGCTGAACCACGAAAGCAGAGCTTGTGGTGGTTGTCATCTGAACCGCTCACTTGATTTTATAGACTTGTTCAGTTTTCTTGTTCTATTTTATATAATACATGGATCTTAATAAAATAATTCAAAGGAGGCAATGTTCCCTTTGGTCTGTTATCTCCTTCTCTCATCAATACTAATAGAAAAACATAATATGGATGTAGGTATAGCTTTTATCAACACTGCACTTGTTATACTACAGGGTTTTTAAATACAGGTTGAGGATCCTTTATCCAAAAATCCAAAGTGCACCAGAATCCAAAACTTTTTAAATGAACTCACTGAGATAGTTATACCTTATGATTTAGTGTACACAAATTTGTGCCATGCATAAAATTATTAAAAATAGGTATAAAATTGCCTTCAGACTATGTGTACATGAAACATAAATGAATTTCATGTTGGGTCTCATCTCCAAGATAGCTCATTGCAAATATTCAAAAATCCGAAACCCTTCTGGTCTCAAGCATTTCAGATAAGGGATACTCAACCTGTAGTTACTTTTTTCTGCACACAAGCAAATGGCAAACATCTTTACAATGTCTTTGCTTCCCTTGAAACAGCAAATGAATAGAGAATTTTTTATGGAGAGTTTGTACAGATTAACATGAATGGAGTTCACTTAAAATTTCGCTGCTGTGCTGCTCTAATAATTTTTAAAAAATTCACCCCTTAGTAATTAGTAGCGGTCTACAACAGATAAACTTAAATTTCTTGTCTTATAAGTATAAAATCAGTAAAGTCTTCAATGGAATGAAAGGTTAACACTTGGGAAAAGGTTAAATTGCTTGCTTAACAAAACAAAATTCCAGCTGTATTTTAGTTGCCAATTTATTTGTAACCTTTATTGTTGGTTTTTTTTGGAAAGGAGCAACCTAACTTACATAGTGGTTATTACTTTTACTGTATACAAAGAACTGTTCATTTTTTTATTTTATTTTATTTTTTGTTGACATACTAAAGCTTATAGAAAACTATTAAACTGGTAATTGAAGGTGTGAACAATAAGGCTCTTGTCATATTGCCCAGTTCTCCCTTGGTAATTTTCTGGAACCAACATTTCTCCTAGATCAAGCCATCGTAATATTCTGCATCTGATGCATTGGGGTACAACAATCAGATAGCAATTCACAAGTAATTTTCCTAATGTCAAATATTTTAGTAAATATTAAAATTCAAAACCCCTATCAAGTTATTATTTTAATCAGTACCTTCTTGATCCATCTCTGATACAATGACGTATATTAAGTTTAAACAATCATTAATTGAATTAAACATTCATTATGGACCTGTAAGACCTTGATCTTGGACTTTTGGTGCTGAGTTAGTTCTGTTGATGTAGATGAGACATCTCCAAGACCCCCATCCTCCATTGCTCTGCTTATGTCCTGTACATTTAGGCCCGTGACCTTTCTGATTGAGTCTATCCACCTGGCATGTGCTTCTTCCTCTCCTGTTTCCCTCTACCTTTCCTAACATTATTGACTTTTCTAATGAGTTGTGCCATCTTGTGATGTGGCCAAATTATGATAGCCCCAATTTGATCATTTTGGCTTCCAGAGAGATTTCAGGCTTTATACAACAACAAAAGATTTAACTTATTTCTGTATGTGCTTCCTTTGGATCATAGCTTAATATTTTCAATAAATGTATAAGAGGTTACCATGGTTTTTCATCTGTATAGTATAACCTTATTGGAGGTAGGCTATCACAGAGAGTGATAAGATAATTCAAATACTTTGCAGAGGCATACTTGTAGTCCCAGTTAAAGTTAAGCCACAATATTAAATAATTATGCTCTTAAATTCTAGCTTTTCCACAGCATGTTGTCTAGGTACGTATTTTCCGGCGTATAAGACGACCCCCCATTTTCCAGTCAAAATATAGAGTTTTGGCACCTCTATCCTCCTTATCCTTATACCCGGCGTATAAGACAACCCCCCCACTTTAACCACAGATTTTGCAGGTTAAAAAGTAGTCTTATACGCAGGAAAATATGGTATCTTTGTGATGTGGCTTAACCTCAGTTTTATAGGCCAGGTACATTATATTTATGAAAGAATGTAGTATGCTGCTTTGATCTCTGAAGGTTCATAGAACATGAGACACTACCTGATTATTCACTGTTACCATTGCTAAAATCTGTTTGCTTATCTACATTTTTTTGTCAAACATGCTTCAAGGAGATGTGGTTTAAAGGATTCCAATTGTTCACAATGGATGCTCGTTGTTAATAGCTGTACAGCAGTTGCAGAGGAGCACTGCATGAATATTCAAAGACTATCATGAACAGGAACTTTATGCCCATGCAATTGTATTTTACCTTAGCTTTACATGATCTGCTCTACTGCTGTAGTTTAAGAAGGTGAATTTGAGAGAAAGTATTCTTTTGGAAAGGGAAATATGAAGAGGTAATTTTCTGTGGCTTTTCTGGGCTATGTGGCCATGTTTACCTTAACTTCCATGTTCTGGAAGAATTTATTCCTGATGTTTTGCCTGTATCTGAGGCTGGCTTCTTCAGAGGGTGGTGGCATAGAAGTGTGTGAGGTATATATATACTTGAGTGACCCTTGGTTAGGAGGAAGTGATTATGCCACCACCCTCTAAAGATGCCAGCCACAGATGCAGGCGAAATCTCAGGAATAAATTTCTTCCAGAATGCAGCCACATAGCCCAGAAAACTATGGATTCTGGCTGTCAAACCCTTTCATTTAACAAATATGAGGAAATGTTGGTAAGTTCTTGGCCCAACCCACTTCCCAAAATCAGCATAATTTTGTCACTGTAGCTTGAAAGAGTATTTTGTACAGTGCCCCAGCACCAACCGTAGACTTGCCATCTGCGGGTGGCAAGCCCTAACTTTTTAAAGGGGCACACATACTCCTTGAAAACTATGGGATTTGAGTATCCACATCTTTTGCTATCCATGAGGGGAACCAGAATGGATCCATTCTGAATCCCCCACAGATAAATGGATCCGCCACAGTTAAAGAAACGTGAGAAACAGTGGGCCAAGTGTGTCAAACATCAGGATGAATATGTGGATTAGTATGACTATTGGGGCTTATTGGGCTGAGAATGTTTCAGCACCTCCCACCTTGTACTATTGTGACTGCATATAAGGAAGCTGGAGGAAATAATGTAACTAGTCTATGGAGAACAGGGTTCAAATCCAGCTGGAGTACCATTGGCAAGTCACAGAAGATGGCAATGGCAAAACTCTGAGGAAACTTGCCAAGAAAACCTATGATAGCATCACCATAAGTTGGGAAGGCACACAACAATAAGACACCACACAGTAAATCCAATGCAATATAATGGTCTTGGGTAGATGCATAATCAGATTTGCAAATACTGTAATGTAAGGTGTTGTGCATGATTACTGTAGTTAATTACTTTGCTTTTTCAGCATGAGTACTTGCCTTCAGGAAGTTAAGGTAAACATCCATTCTAGTACTACTGCTGTATCTTGTTAGCAATTAATAATTGCATCCATACCTTTGATGACTTCACAAAGGGCATTGAATATTTCATTCATTCCAGAGATTAGAATGATTGTAATCTGGCAGGTTGGCCTCTGGTCCTACAACAGATAATGAGTAGCATACTAAAGATATATCCTACAGCAATGGTTGTGGAAGCACAAAGATTAATGTAGAAAAGGCACATAAGTGGACCCTGGGGTTGGCTCTCCCCCACCATGGATACCAAAATCCATGGATGCTCAAGTTCCATTGTAAAATGGTATCCCTCACGTCAAAATGGCAATTATTTTAGGCATATTTTCATGAAGGCATGAATGGTTGAATCTCTTGATACTGAATCTGTAAATATGAAGGGCTGACTCAATTTTCAAGGTATTGTGTTAAGAGAAAAAGAGGCAGCAATACCATGCTGATGCTAAATTGTCATGTTCTGCAGTGGTAGACATCAGTAAGTCATCTGAAAAAATTAACATTCAACCAATGTATCCATCAACCTCCTTCCCCCCAAATCTCACTGATGTTTAAATTGCACTCACCTACATTTGAATTGGCGCTTATATTTTGGAAGAGTTATTCTGTACTGTTCTATTTGTCAAATATGGTAAAATCTGAAGCAAGTTTGAACTTGGAGAAAATGGCTATAGCAGCTCAACATTAATGTTCACAGTATACTTTGTTTAGTGAATTCCCTCTGGGATTTCATTAATGTAATATTGCCAACCCAATGGCCAGTGATTTTTACACGAATATAAAGGAAAACCTACACAAAGTTAGGACTGAATCTGTAAATATGAATCTCTGCTGCCTATAAATATATAGAAAGAGCTACGCCAGGCTGATAAGGATTTAAGTACAGCTCTGTATGTGGAGTGTCACTATTCTTAGAACTATCCTCTTTGGATGGAGTGGTTCATTAGCAGAAAGATGGCCATCAGGTGACAAATTAGCCCCCTCAGCTACACATGGAAGGGTTGTAATAGATTAAAGATTCTCAAAATGTGATAAACTTCCAGCAGTTGCAGACTATTCACCTGTTTCCCTTTCTAATCCATGAAATACAGTATCATTGAATGGTAACTGGGAATTCTGTGGCAATTTCATGCTTTCCCCATGCTTAAAACACAATTGTGAGCCCATATGAAGATGTTCGTTGTTAACTGCCCTCGAGTTGATCTCGACTCATGGCGATCCTATGGATGAAACATCTCCAAGACCCTCTGTCCTCCAGTGCTCTGCTTAAATGCTGCAACCTCATACCCATGACCTCCTTAGTAGAGTCCATCCATCTGGCATGTGGCCTTCCTCTCTTCCTACTTCCCTCCACCTTTCCCAGCATTATTGTCTTTTCTTATGAGTCTTCGCTTCTTGTGTCTGAAGTACAACAGTCTCAGTTTGGTCATCTTGGTTTCCAGGGAGGTTTCCGTTTTAATCTACTCTAGGCCTCACTTGTTTATCTTTTTGGCTGTCCATGGGATCCTTAGCACTTCTCCAGTACCACATCTCAGGACTTTCTTCCTGTCATCTTTCTTAACTGTCCAGCTCTCACATCCATACATTGTAATAGGGAATACAATGGCTTGTATGATTCTAACTTTTGTTCTGAATTGTATATCTTTGCATTTTAGAATCTTTTCTAGTTCTTTCATAGCTACCCTCCCCATTCTTAATCTCTGGTTTCCTTACTACAGTCCCCATTTCTATCAATGTTTGATCCCAAGTATGGAAATTTTTACTATTTCTATTTCTTCATTGTCTAAGTTGAACTTGTGAAGGTCCTCGGTGGTCATTATTTTTATTTTCTTTATGTTCAACATTAAGCCTGCCTTTGCACTTTCTTCTTTGATCTTCCTTAGTAGGTGCCCCAGATCTGTGAGGTTTTCTGCTAGTACTATGGTGTCATCTGCGTATCTTAAATTGTTGATATTTCTTCCTCCTATTTTCACTCCTCCTCCTTCTGTGTCCAAGCCTGCTTTTCTTATAATATGTTCTGCATACAAGTTGAACAGATAGGGTGAAAGGATGCAGCCTTGTCTGACCCCTTTGCCAATCGGGAACCATTCTGTTTCTCCATGTTCTGTTCTGACAGTAACCTCTTGTTCTGAGTACAGATTCCTCATTAGGACTATCAGATATGTTGGCACTGCCATGTCTTTAAGGGCATTCCATAGCCTTATGGGCCACTTTGAATCAAATACCCACACAGCGTTCTACTCATGCAGTGAAAAGAAAAGAAGAAACAGGGTAGTTTTCATACTAAGAAAAGATGTGGCAAAAGCAGTCAGGATACAATGCAAAATCAGAACAAATCATCTTAATAAGGCTCCATGGGAAACCTATTAATATCACCATAATTCAAGTATA
>CM034706.1:194400268-194412161 GCA_020142125.1 Phrynosoma platyrhinos | reverse complement strand
CATGTGTGAAGAGGAAAACCAAGAGAAAAGGGGAATGCAGATTAGTGTGCCCCACCAGCTGCCCTGGCATGTTGAGAAAGCATAGCGATATAATGAAGAAACTTGCCAAGAAAACCCTGTGGTAGGTTCACCTTAAAGGTATTCCCTATTAACAAGGTTGTCAAGTTGTGTCCCACCATAGGGGGTCATCTTAGGGTAGCCACAAATCAGAAACGACTTGAAGGCTCACAACAACAAAAGTTTTGCCACTAAAATGGAAGTCATAGATGGAAGCTATTGAAAGAGAGAGAAAAATCATACCAGGATGCATTTTGGAAGAAGCATTCAAGTGATCTCCAGAAGATTTAAAATGTTTTTGTTTACTTATGCAAGGCTTACTTGACCTGTTTCACTTCATGTGTGCCTAGTATTAGTTTTGCATAACATGTTTGCTGAAATATATTGAACTTTTATGGTGTAAGAACCTATATGTATTCTTTCCATGTTATTTCTATCTGTGGTACCAGTTAAATACGCAAAGCCCAGGGACACATCTACTTGGTTAACTGAGGTGTATCTGTAACCTATTTTGCAATGTGTGGCTTGGGGACAAGCTATGGAAAGCAATAAAAAACATCCTTTGATGTTTTAAAAGCTCTTACCTTGGAGAAGAATGATACCATTGCCTTATGAGGAGATACGTAGGGAGCTGGGTATGTTTAGCCTGGAGAAGCCATGGTTAAGAGGTGATATGATAGCCCTGTTTAAATATTTGAAGGGATGTCATATTGAGGATGGGGCAAGCTTTTTTTCTGCTGTTCCAGAGAATAGGACCCAGAAGAATGGATGCAAGCTACAGGAAAAGGGATTCAACTAACAGACCAGTTCAACAGTGGAACACACTCCCTCAGAGTGTGATGGGGTCTCCTTCTTTGGAGGTTTTTAAATAGAGGCTGGATCGCCATCTGTTGGGGGGTGCTTTGATTGTGAGTTCCTGCATGGCAGGGAGGTTGGATTTAATGGCTCTTGGGATCTCTTCCAACTCTATGATTCTGTGACCATGCCAAGCCCTGCTGAGCCACTATGACTTCTCTCAGATCATGAGTTTAGTATTTGGAGAGGAGGTAGAAGAAGCATGTCAGGAATGTGGAAGTAGGCAGGAAGGAAGAGGACAGGTAACTGCTGGATTTTGCCACCATCTGTGGCCCCATCAGCATAAGAGTGGGATGTAGATTAGTCTTGAGGCCACTCTAAATGAATCCCCCCCACCAGTTACAATGGGAGGGAATTTTGTTTCAACATGAGAGATAATCCTGCACAGGGGAGGGCACTGACAAAAAAATTATTTTACTTTTCTGCCTTGCTGGCAAGAGTCCAACATAGCTTCAAGACATATTTGTGCCTCCAGAATTTGAATACTTTCTTGTTGGGGCTTACAGCAATCCCAAACACATGTATTAGGAAGTAAGCCTAATTGAATACACTGGGATTTAATGAGGTAGATATTCATAGGATTGCTGTTAGTCTGGTAAACTGGATATGTTGCTTTATTTTTCTGTGTTACATTATGCATGTGACTGTCAAGGTCTGAGAGTTGTCTGAAGGAATATCTAACAGTTCCACATTTACTTCCCAGTTATAGATATATGGAATTAATGGAATTTAGTATGTTGTTCTCTTTATAAAACTTATACAGAGTCAGTCATGCAAGTTGGTAAATCATCTGCCCAATTTAAATTTGTGTATTAAACAAAAACTACTAATTTATCTAAGTACTTTGATTATTTGCCTAAATGTAGTTCTTACTACATGTGACTAGTCAGGTGTCTATTGCTAGTCTGCCACAGGTGCTGAAAATCAGTATCAGACAGTTGTGGCTGTTACTAAAGGGAAGGAATTAGGAGCTGGTGTAAAGACTGTTGGAGCATTGTTGTTAATGTTGATATGAGGAAAGAGGAGATGGAACTAAGAACAAGTAACTTCTTGCCATCTTGCAGCTGGGTGAAATTATTCCTTGACTCAGTGGATCCCAAACTTTGGCCCTCCAGGTGTTTTGCCTTCAGTTCCCAGAATTCCTGATTATTGACCAAAATGTCTGGGACATCTGGGAGTTGAAGTCTAAAACACCTGGAGGACCAAAGTTTGGGAACCACTGCTTTAGAGAAGACTTATTTCATAGTATGTTTTCATACTTTCACAAGCTGAAAATATTTCGCTTAACCTATGTGCTTTGTTATAATGCAATAAGATGGCTAACTATTTTTCTAAAAATTGAAAGTGTTCTAAACTTTTCCCATAGGTAATGGATTCACAGTGTGTGTGTCTTCTGTGCATTAGATCTTGATTCTACATTGTAAATTTTCAGTTGCTGTTCTTGTGTTTTAATTTCTCAAAAATTTCATGGTCTTCATTTTTTATTAGCACATGGAAAAGAGGTACATACTATAGAAAAGGGAAGCAACTGTAAAATAATTGAGGGGTATAGGTTGACAGGTGACTTGAAGGAACATTCATAAACACATTTTTTCCAATCTCTACCATAATTCTACTATAATAATCGAAATATGCTGAAGAAGGCCTTGTAATGAGGTTTTTGTTGTTGTTTTACTTTTCTTTTAACATAATGTATATTCTTATCATTTCAAGACTGTACCAGATAAATTTAGGGGTAGGCAACCTTTCCCCTTTAAGGGCCGAGGGACTTCAGCTCCCAGAAGCCTCAGCCATGTTGGCCAATAGCTCCTGGGATTCTGGGAGCTGAAGTCCCTCGGCCCTTAAAGGGGAAAGGTTGCCTACCCCTGAGATATGTGATATTTGAAGAGTTACAAGCTAAATAAAGTAAAATAAACTTTAGGAGCATATGAGGCTCATCCTATGAGCAGTTGTGTTGGCAGAATATCTCATAGGGTCAATAAGTAAGAGTCACAGTGAGGTCTTAAGAAACAGCTGTTTCTGCCAGTCCTCAGACCTACTGTTCATTTACTGTTGTGTTTATGTTTGACGTAGCTAGTGTAAACAATTCACAGTTACTTGTATGGATCTACTAGACCTGCAGTATAAGGCCTAGTAACAACCATGTGGATTAAGAGGCAGTTTTAGCTGCTGCTTAAAGAATGCAAGGTGGTTGCCCATCTTGAAGAAAGACTTCCTGTGAATTAAAGCAGAATTACGGTATATGGAGACATAAGTAATTATCATAACCACATGCAGAAATTCTTGAGTCATTAGCTATGACCTGTTTGTTCAAGATTATTTCTTGTCTCATTTGGTAAAACAGAACTTGAGATCACAATATAATCAAAACAAAAGTTGAAAATACTTCATCATTTAAAAAATAGGATTGGGGACATTGTGGCAGATAAAAAGGGGCCAGTATAATATATGCATCAGTTTAGCAGGGCTTTCCTGTTAGAACAAAAACATCTTAATAATGTGTTGGAAGGCATGAGAAATAATAGGCCAGATGAATTACCTAGGTGTGGCAACAGAGAAGGCTGTTTCCCATGTTCCTGCCGTGACATCGAAGGTGCTGGCAGTAGGCAGTAAAGAACCTACCCTGTAGATCAGGGGTAGGCAACCTTTCCCCTTTAAGGGCTGAGGGACTTCAGCTCCCAGAAGCCTCAGCCATGTTGGCCAATAGTCCCATGTTGGCCAATAGCTCCTGGGATTCTGGGAGCTGAAGTCCCTCGGCCCTTAAAGGGGAAAGGTTGCTTACCCCTGCTGTAGATCTTTGAGAAGGCAGATCTTTGAGAAGATACGGGAAGAAGTGTTCCTTACATTTCCTGGCTCAATTCATTGTAGAGCTTTAAAGGTGTTAATTGGCACTGTAAATTATACCTAGAAATCAACTGGAAACCAGTGCACCAGATGTAGTCTGCTTGTCATACTATGTCAGTGTGCCCAGCCTGTTCTTTTGGCTTTCATATGTATTGGACTATCCAGTCGAGCCTGACTCATGGCAACTGTGTGGATAAGACATCTCCAAGATCCCCTATCCTCCACTGCTCTGTTCAGGTCTTGTAAACCTAGTCCCGTGTCCTCCCTGATTGAGTCCATCTATCTGATGTGTGGCTTTCCTTACTTGCTACTATACTGTAGTTCCTATCAATCCCAGCCTGATGGTTATGCAAGTGCTCTAATGAACAGAACATACCAAAATGTTGATTCAACACAAATTGGTTCTACAGGGTTAAGACTCCAATTATAAACAAGCTTAACTAGTTCCTACCAATAGGGTTCATTCACTCACTCGCATGTAGGATTGCAGTCCAACTGAATGTCAAGGAGTAAGTGTTTGCACCAAACTTATTCTGAACCATGTGGGAAACTGCTTTTTGAGCACTTCTGTAGAAAAAATGTATTGCTGTCAAGCCCTTTAAATACAACCCTAGCTAATACCCTAGAGACTTTCCACAGTGGAAATAGGTTTTCATCACATTCTACAGTAATTGTTGAGCCTTGCCTTTCCTCACATTTAATTTACACCTCCTTCCAATCAGAGCTGTCTTACTCCTTTATATTAATTGACTCACAAGTAGAGTACAGGTTTTGTTGTAGATTGAACTGACTGGAGAAACTGTACCCTGTATGTATGTGCCTGTCTGCCTACCTCAGGTGGCCAGTTGACTTGTGGCGACCTCATGAATTTTATAGTATTTGCTTAGGCAAGGAAAATTCTCAGGTGGTTTTTCCCAGATCCTTCCTCTGAAACATAGGGCCTTTGCAGACTGCTAGAAATAGTGCAAATTGAGTCAACTTTAAGGGTTAGGGTTAGGGAATCATGGGAACTGCATTTTATTGTGGCACCAGAGCTCTCTGACAGAGAAGGCTCAATGTCTCAGAAAAAAACAACAATTCCCATGATTCCCTAGCACTAACCCTAACCCTTAAAGTGGACTCAGTTTGCACTATTTCTGGCAGTCTGCAAAGGCCCATAGTCTACAGCAGGGGTAGGCAACCTTTCCCCTTTAAGGGCTGAGGTACTTCAGCTCCCAGAATCCCAGGAGCTATTGGCCAACATGGGACTATTGGCCAACATGGCTGAGGCTTCTGGGAGCTGAAGTCCCTCGGCCCTTAAAGGGGAAAGGTTGCCTACTCCTGGTCTACAGCATCTGATATTTGCTGCCATTCTCCCATCCAAGTACTAACCAGGGCTAACCCTGCTTAGCTTCATGATCAGATGAGATCTGGTGCTTTTAGGGTATTTGGGCCCTTGTTCTTGTGTGCTTTCCTGTTGTTTCTGACTTATGATGACCCTAAGGTGAACCTATCATGGGGTTTTCTTGACAAGATTTGTTCAGAGGAGGGTTTGCCATGGCTTTCCCTGCCCAAGGTCACCAATTGGGTATCATGGCCAAGCTGGGAATTGAATCCTGGTTGCCAGAGTAGTAGTCCAGCACTCACTATGCCAAACTAGCTTCTACACTTCTATAGACCCTAGAGCCAGCATGGTATAGTTGTTTAATTGTTGGACTACAACTCTGGAGGCTAGCCATGAAACCTACTGGGTGACCTTGGGCAGGTCATATGCTCTCAAACCTCCTCTGAACAACTCTTGCCAAGAAAAGCCCGTGATAGGTTCGCCTTAGTGTTGTCATAAGTCTCTTCCGGCAGGCCTTCCTGGAATAACTTCTGCTCTAAGGAGATGAGTTTTTATTTTGTCCCTATTGCTGCTCATTCTCTTTTTATTGTTTTATTGCTTTTATTGCATTGTCGTATTTTAATCTTTCTTAAGGTTAATTCTGTTTTAAGGGGATGGGAGGGTTGGATTGCGGGCTGAGGGAATGTTTTAACTTTGTCTGTTTTAAATGCTGTAACCCGCCCCGATTGCCATGCAGAGGGGCGGGCTATAAATGAAAAATTGTTGTTATTATTATTATTATTATTATTATTATTAGTCAGAATTGAAGGCACACAGTAAGAACAATAAACTTCACAAATTACATAAACACAAATTTGTCAGTGTGCAGAGAGAAAAAGCATGCATACAATGAAAAGTGTCTTGGGTGCAAACATTAAGAAGCTGACACACATCTCTTCTTCCCAGTCAATGCACCTGGGCAAAGCAGATGCTCCTAGTGTAAATTTTACATAATGGGGGGGGGCAGTGCAAAGTGGGTCATACACTTATCAGACAGTGTTATTTCATCTGGGAAGAACAATTGGCCCAGAGGTGCTGTTTTTTATTCAAGTTGGTGCTTATGTACTCAAACAGAGATTCCTGTGGGGAAAAGGTTTAAAAGATTTTACATGTTTTCCTATTCAATTCATGCAATTTAATATTCCTAGTTATAGACATTTTAAAAAGATTTTGTTTCTGTTTGGAGACTGATGTGACTTCTTGGTTAAATCTTGTTTACTTTTGCATGATATATTACCTTCTATATTATTAGCATGAATCTGGGTCAGCACAAAAGGACAAGAATTAAATGTATGTGTCAAGCAGAAGAGCTGTTGTTTTGTTACTCAAATGGCAAATGGAAAACCAGAGCCTCTTTTATTCCCACATGCATTGATTATAGAGTCATTTACCATCAGTTGATGACCTTAAAATTATACTTCATTCTTGTTAGTAAGTCTTGAGTGATCTCTAATACAAAAAGAAGTTTAATATGTCAATGAAGCTTTGTAATTCCTTTTATTGATGTTGTGTAGACCTTAAAGTTTTAAAGCTTTGTGCAGTTTTGTGCAAATGTAATATACTGTAGAATCATTTTAGTCCAAAATACAGTACTATCAGTTGTGTGCTGTGCATCATTTTTCTATACATTTTGCAAGTCTCTTCTGGAAAATAAATGAACTGCTTTAAAAGGCCTGTAGCTGTCTGTTAGATGCTTCTGTGCTGACATTTGCTTTCTTTCTGGCAAATAACAGTAAATGTAAGAATCAGTAACGTTCCATGTGAGAGACAGACAGATCAAAGTTATTTCTAAAACTGTTAATAGCTGCTCTAGCTATGAATGTCACGTCTACTATTATAAACATTTCTTTGTTTTCTGATTTCACTTTGCTGTGTCAAAATCTTGCTTTGAATCAAATCCTGGCTGTTCACCTAGCTGTTTGTACACCATTTGATATGAAATGATCCCATGTAGGATCAAAGCACATGTAGATGTTACATTGCCTAATGTTTGCCATACTCTTCTCACCAGCTTCCTAAAATTCATAAAACTAAAGTGAATTATTTTACACATTACTATCCTGATATCATGCAGTTCTGTCTATTCTGTCATTATGCCAAAAGTAAAGATGTAGAAACAGAATAATGCTCTAGGTAGGCCTTTGGTCTGATCCATAGATTTTATCTTATGAAGAGGCAAATCTGATTGCGTAGTAATGTATGGCTGTACATTGCCTAATTATAGTTTTGCTGCTAAAGCCCTTTACTTGATATTTCACCGTCCTAATGCATCCAAATCTATGGGATGGTTGTGTTATACGTTGTTGTTGTTAGAATAAATGTTTTGTGGTGTTTCCTTACCAGATTCCATGAACCATCTACAACTAATTCTGTATAAAATTACGCAGCTCATCCTGTTCACAATTCTAGCTCCCTGCCCCCGCATATTGTTGACCGACATAAGTATTGATCAGGGAAAGAACAGGGAGTAAAATCTATAGCAGGGAGCGAACCAGCATGAAATTATGTTGGCTAGGGGCTCCATCTATAGCAAAGACGCACAGGCAAGGCTTTAGTGATATTATGGAACAATAGAATTGTTGTAGGAGGGATTTTACTGTGGCTCACTTTTATCCGATACACTTTTGAGAGTTACTATAATTGGTTAATGAATATTGTAGTTCTTTGGCTTTAGAAAATTGTGATATGAGGTGGTGGGCATGGCAGGGACTTTTAGTTATTTCCCATGGAGACAGGTGCCCTGGTCTGCTTCTTCTGCTTGGCAACTATGTTGGAGTCTTTTCCAAGCCTTCCTCTTTCTCCTTCCCGGTCATTTATAAAAGCAGGAAGAAGGAAAGCAGCAGATGAGAGGACTGAAGATAGTGGAAGATAATCCTTGGTCCATATCTTTCTGGCATATGGAAAATTCTCAGAAAACGTATGTTTTCTGAAAAACCCCTAAAAAGGGACATTTGATTCTGATATATCTTGTAGCAGATGTAATTTTTTTCTGATTTTCAGTGTTATTACTTTGTACATTTATATTCTGTATATTTACTTGCAGTGGAATATGACCATGCAAAGAAAGAGATTTGAGTAATCTGATTCTAAATTGCTTGCTTTATTCACTCTTGCTCCCAGTCTGTTGAAAAATGATCACATTATGAATAGCTGATAGCTACCTAGGTGGAATAGTGTCTCATCTGAAAAAACAAAAACAAAAAACAGTGACACTGGTGGTAATTTCTGTCTTGAATCAACTAATAGCTGTACCTGGCTTAGGGAATGGGTACAGCTATGAAAAGTACAGAAGTACCTTAAAGGACAATTAATTATATTATGAGCAACCTAGTTAATTGTCTTTATTGTTTAATGTTTTATAAAATAACTATTTTGCTTGCTTTAAATGAATTAGAATAGTTACCCTTTATTACTTAAAAAAAGGTTTGGATGCTACAAGAGTGATGTGTGGTTCTCTTGTCACCTGACAAAACTATAAGGCAGCAATTTAAGGTACATGATCAGGCAACATTTGAACCATCTGATACTCCTTCATAAATTAGTCAGACCACATCCTCATGTGAAAGTAATTTTAAATGTCACCATTGAACAGCGAAGAGAGTGAAGTTATGTCTCATTAAGTTAAAATTGTAATGTTGTTTTCCTTATTTAGTTTCTTCATTGCAGAGTTAATTAATTAAAAGTCCAGTGCGCCCTTGGTATATGTTGAGTTTTGATTCCAGGACTCCCTGTGGATACCAAAATCCATGGATGCTCAAGTCCCATTATATATAATAGCATAGTAAAATGGGGGCCCTTCTATAAAACAGCAAAGTCAATGTTTTGTTTTTGAAATATTTTTGTGTGTGAATATTTTCAAACGGTTGTTTTGTGAGGCACCTTTGGCAGAAAAGGCTAAAGACCTTGTAAAATTACAAATCCCAGGATTCCATAGGATGGAGCTACAGCATTTAAAGTAGTGTCAAAGTGCATTATTTCTACAGTGTAGATGTACCCTCCATTTCTCTTTGTCTGCAGACAGAATGAGTTCTTTCTGAGTGTTCTCCTGTATGATTGAGTAGCTTCCTCCCTTCCCACTTTCTCTTTCTTTCCTTTTTCTTTCTTACTCTTACTCTTCTCTTATTCTGCCATTACAAAACCTCTCTCTTTACTCTTTTTATGGCCTCAGTGTCTCTTTAAACTTTATTCCACCTGTTTCTTTGCCTTATGGGCATTCTGAGTGTCTTTACTTCCTTGGTGAAGGACACTTGGTTCAACAATGCTTTATTCATAGAAGCTTCAGTTCTAAGTTTTAAAGAACTGAGATTTGTGGCTTAAACTTTACTGTTGGGAGCAGTCACTTCAAGTTGCACAACAGACTACTACCAACAAGCCTCTTTTCTCTGCTTCTACTACTGTATCCCAACCTCACAAATCTCATGTGGAGCCCTGGCCATCCGAAATGTACAATGACATCTATACTAAAAATGTTTCAATTCTGGGACCAATCTGAATACTGACTAAGATTTGTATTAGAATGACAGCACCCTTGGTATTGATTGCGCTCTTAGCATTGACTATTTCCTCAACACATCAACGCCTCAACATTGGGGGAATGCAGATGGGTGGCCATAGGCCACCCTGGGAAGCAGAGGTTTGGGGCTGCAGCTGCCCCACGCCTCAAACCAATCCTCCCTTTTGGCGCCTGGGAAAGGAGCGCCAAAATAGCGCTCCTTTCCTAGGCCGTGAAAAGGGTGCCCGAAGACGCTGCACCAGGAGGACGTCATCAGAGCGCTCGCCATGTGCAACGGAGCGCGCTTTGGTGATGTCCTTGAGAAGGGGTTGGGGCGTCTGGCATCCGGCTACTCCTCCCTTTCCCTGGCTCCAAGACGGCACTTTGCGCTGCCTGCAGAGCCGCATTTCCTGGTGTCAGCCCCATTGACTACTCTTGTATCATGTCTCTGATTTCTCCAGCACACAAATCAAAGACCTGTTGTTCTGTCTACTTTAAATCTTCTGAACCAAAAAACAAGAAGGATTCCAAACCTGAAGAGAAGAAGAAACTTAAACATTTAAAGCAACTTTGTATGTCAGCATTAGTGACCTCACTAGATTTTATACCAACCACACAAGGGGGGTTGACACCAATCTCCAGCCTCTTTCGGTACAAGATGTTGGAAGACCTTCTTGAACAGAATTTACCTGCTCCACAGCCTTGCAGTCCTGCTCATACTGGTTCTGAAACTTGCACCGTTACTTCATCTCTGCATCGTGGCTATCCTAGGTACAGAGCACTTCCACCATCTGCCAAGATGGGACCGATTTCTTTCTGCAGGGAACATTCATATGTATCTTCTTGCTCTTCTTATCAAGGTTATCAGTACCAAGAAGACTCACCTTATACATCAGTCTCTTACAATGACTGTTATCATCAAGAACATCTATGGTGGGAACCTCATATCATTTTTATTCCCCATTGTATTGAGATTGCTATAATGATAATGATAATGATAATAATAATAAATTTTTATTTGTAACCCACCCCTCTGCTCAGCAATCAGGGCCGCGTACAGCAAGTTTAAAAAGACAACAATTAAAACATTCCTTCATCCCACACCCTAGTCCTCCCACCCCTTAAAACTAAATTAAACTGCAATGGAATTAAAATCAGATTAACACATATAAAATACAATAAAATCAATTTTTGGCTGACATGCCGTGGCGGGAAGAGGGGGGTAAATAGCAGATCACCTCCAGTTTGCTATCACTGCAATGAGTTCCTCTCCTATCACTCTCCATGCCTTTCTGTGTATCCTCAATATCATAGTCATTCTAGATCACTCACACTCACCTACCATCTTGTTCTCCTCAGTATCAGTGATTGTCATGCCCGTCTTCCCACAGAGGCACTTATCACCAATGCCTCATCGCTGCCATCCATCACCAATACCTAGGGTGACAGTGAGTTTATTTTGACCTCCTTTCCCTGCTATGATTATGGTGCCCCCAGCTGTTTCTCTAGTAACTTTTACAATCTACTCTGCTCCTATTTCAAGTATCATTCTTTATTCATCTCTACTGCAACCACAGTAATTCCTCTGTCTACTCTTCCAACTGCAGTACCAGTTACCGCTATAGCCCCTTCATCTGCACCTATATCATAGGAAAATGTTTCAGCTGCTTCCTGTCATGATGATGATGATTCTTCCTCTTCCTCCCCAACATGTCTTTCTCCCCAACTTCATCTCATAATGCTGCTGTACAAGCTACCACCCCACCACCGTCACCAGAAGACATAAAGTTGATGTGGACATACTACTGCATATGGGTCTAAATTTCACAGTTCCACCAACTCTAGTTTCTGACTCAGACTTTCAGATGGTGGATTCACAAGACCCTATGTTTGAACAGGTTGTGTATTTGTTATGAAGGGCCCCAAAAAGGACAGCAGGTGTCCTCTTAGTGGCTGTCAAAGTGAGTGGTAGAAACTATATGGCTCTCCTGTGGAATCTCTAATCAGCCTGTTCCTATTTGTCTTAAGGTGCACTGTATTACAGCTGTGGCTTCTTCTGCAGCTCTATTCCATAGTGTACTTTTACCTTCACTTTGTAATGCTGCAGCATGGCCTCAGACATCTATGTTTATTCAGCACTATAGATTAGATTGCAGAGCTAGGGCAGATGCCCAATTTGGTTGTTCTGTTTTCTCTGCTATTCTTCAGTGATCTGGCCCACTTCTTCTAGTAAGCTTCATAGGGCCTTTGCAGACTGCCAGAAATAGTGCACATTAAATTGA
>CM034706.1:194387028-194400168 GCA_020142125.1 Phrynosoma platyrhinos | reverse complement strand
GATTTTCCAGGTTAAAAAGTCGTCTAATACGCCGGAAAATACGGTATACACATTTTTAAAACATATGTTAGTTGAACCAAAGTGAATGAAGTTACATTTATATGAAAAAGAACGGGGGAATCGTCTGTATCTCAGCTATATTGTTTCCTAATTTCCTACAGTTCTCTACTTTGGAAGTGAACAAACATACAGCAGCCCTATGATTTGGAAGTAAGATGTATTTTGAACTAAGCAGGACTTGTTTAAGATGGGATGAGGCTATCAAACACAAAAGCTTTCCTGACAACTATAATGTAGTGGTTGGATTTCAAAGGGCACAAATGAAATTAAAAATTCTTGCCCTATTCTTCTAAAACAAGTCTGGGTGATTACTTCCAGATATTGCTGAACAAATACTCCCATCACTCGTCAACATTAGCCAGATAGGCTGGAGCTGAAGCTGATGTAAACTGGAATACAGCAGCAAATAAAGGTTACTTAGCCCAGTTTTAATTTGTTAATCTCTTATTCTTCACTTTTTTGGGGGATTTATTTATGTTTTTCATTTTTTCATAATTGTGACTAGCAATTCTGATAATTAGAACTGAAATATTTACTGAGGCTTCTAAGGTGTTTTTGTATGTGTGCATGTTTTTAAAGGAAATTAGGCTTGGCCAGTTCCCTCCCCTTTATTTTTGTTTTTGAATCCTTTCTGGCTCCAGTTATGGAAGATAAAATGATTACCGTAGTTCCATTCTCCTTCTTTTGGTGTGACTTTACAGCTTCCTGTATCTTCACACTTGAAAATATGTGGCAACTACCCAAATTTTAAAGCCTGACTGAAGGCCAAACTTCACACATTTAAACATGTGTACTTCACCTTGCTATTTTGCTTTTGAAAAAGCAACTGTAGGCTCCCAACCTGGAATATGCCACAAACAATTCTGCTGAAGTTTTTTTGTGGTTTTTTCAGGCTGTGTGGGCATGTTCTAGAAGAGTTTCTTTCTGACGTTTCACCATCTGTGGCTGGCCTGCTGAAATTTGCACCCTTCTGGCTGTTTTTTATCCCTAGACGTGGTGGTTATTGAAAGTATCATGGGGGGTGGGGGGTGGGATAGTCACCACGCAGAAGTTGATTTTCTCCAGAAAAAGGGTATGGGCTGCACTTGGACTGGCTGGCTGCATGTTTTGGATTACAATGCTGCAGCTCCATTTCCCGCCCTCTAGTTTTTGCCCACAGTGAAAAGTGGCCTGCATAAATGTTGCTGCAGTGTGCTTTCAAGTAATTTCCCACTTATTGTGACCCTATTATGGGGTTTTCTTGGCAAGAATTATTCATAGGTTTGCCATTGCCTTCCCCTGAGGCTCAGAGAGTGTAACTTGCCCAAAGTCACCCAATGGGTTTCATGGCCGAGTGGGGAATTGAACCCTGGTCTCCAGAATTGTAGAGACTGCATAGTGTGGTATGAAGCAGTATATAAATGAAGCTGCTAGCTGCTATTGCTATATTGCTACAGAAGGTAGCCAAGTTCTGGGACAGGGGTAGGCAACTTTTCCCCTTTAAGGACTGAGGGACGTCAGCTCCCAGAAGCCTCAGCCATGTTGGCCAATAGACCCATGTTGGTCAATAGCTCCTGGGATTCTGGGAGCTGAAGTCCCTCGGCCCTTAAAGGGAAAAGGTTGCCTACCCCTGTTATGGGACAACAAAGATGTCACAAGCTGCCATAAGAAGCAATTAGTCATCTTCTTTCTATTTGTCACCTTTTTTGTACTTGTAAGAAAGATTAAGGGGACATGGTGGCTCAGCAGTTAAGACACTGACTAACTATTGCAAGATCAGCAGGTTGGCAGTTTGAGATCCGAGCGCCACCTGATAGGGTGAACTCCTGTCACTAATCACTTCTGCCAATCTAGCAGTTTGAAAGCATGTAAAAGTGCAAGTAGATAAATAGATACCACTTCAGTGGGAGGGTAGCAGCATTCTGTGCAGTCATGCTGGCCATATGATCACAGAATTGTCTTTAACAATGCTGGCTCCCTTGGCTTAGTAACGGAGATGAGCAACACCCCTACAGTCAGACTTGAAAACCTTGTTAAAGAAGAAACCTTTACCTTTACATTTAAGAAAGCTAACTTGCTACTATTCCTATTCTTATTAGTTGTTTCTGTTAAGAGATTAGGCTGGATCTTATGCTAGCCCTTTCCTTTCTTTGTTTTTATTAACCTTAAACCAACTGTGGAAAAGTGAATCTTTTACAGAAGACTTGGTTCAGTATATACATGAAATCATGTTCCCTGGATGATGTGGGAGCTTGTATCTTGCATCCTAGAGGAATTAGATGAATTAAGACAATTTTTTTAGTGTAGCTACTCTCTATTATTCGACTATAACTACTGCTTTTGTAGCTAGGAGCAGATGTCACTCCCAAGTGTAATAAAAAGCAAACCCTGTGTTATCTCAGAATTTGAATATGTTCTGTCTCGTATTGCTTTTCACTATGTATATTGGAGCATATTATATGAGGACCCCAAAAAATTGCTCGATACAGTTTAAGATTGTGGTATTAAAAATGCCCATCTTGCCTCATTTTCCACTGTACTCCTTTTTTTTTTTAATTTGTTTTATCTAGTTTCTATAAGATCAAAGTAATGCCCTTTAGATCACATGAATATACCTAGAGGTGGCTTGTGGTCTAGTGGGGGGGCACTTACCTCACTGTTTTGGGGCAAAGTGCCTCTTTCTGCTTGATTCACAAACTCAGAGAATTCTTGGTGGTTCCTCCTTATAACTGCTGTGGACATCTACCTGTGTGTGAGATACTCAGTGATCTTAGCTACACTTGGCTGAAGCTACAAGTCTTATGGTAGAGTTAGGAAATCTAATGTGTGCTATTTGTTATTTCTAGGATCAAGGAGGGCATACAGAGGCAACTCAGCTAGCTGATTGTGGATTATACATCATGGATAGACATTGGTTCAACTGTTTTATAATGCATGTATAAGAGAAAAAGGTAAGATGATTGTAAATACCACTATACATCTGTTTCAAGTCAGGAAGAATTGAATTAAGGGAGTAATTTTAGCTTTATTTAAATTTGCATCTTTGGAGTATTTCTTACAGTACAGTCCTATGCAGATCTAAAGAGAGTCTTCTTGAGTTCACTGAATGTTACTTTGAATAAGTACATTGGATTACAGCTTTAGTAAGGTTGGAACTTTTAAGAAATTATTTCTAGCTGTTCTGAGGAGAGATTAAATCATGGCTGCTATTGTATACAGAACAGTCTGAAAGAACTGCTAAATCTATAGAAGAGTTTGGTTTTTCTTCTTCAAAAAGGTTAGCTTGTGTTTGGAAAGAAAATAAGGAATTAATGTTTCCTTGATGCAGCAAACAAAAAGTCATCAGGAGTATTGTATCTCACAGATTATACTGTTGTTTTCTGTAATTCTGTAATCATTTAAAGTAGTTGGAAGTTGGAATAGCAAGGTGCATTTTTGTTTTTGTAAATTCTGTTTTTCATTTTAGAGCAGGGGTAGGCAACCTTTCCCCTTTAAGGGCCGAGGGACTTCAGCTCTCAGAATCCCAGGAGCTATTGGCCAACATGGGACTATTGGCCAACATGGCTGAGGGTTCTGGGAGCTGAAGTCCCTCGGCCCTTAAAGGGGAAAAGTTGCCTACCCCTGTTTTAGAGTCTTCCACAAAAGATTATAAAGTACAGTGACCTAGCCATCTGTAGATTGGACTCCCATAGATTGCCCTTCCCCATATTAGCTAATGGTGGTGTGCACCCATGGGTGCACTGATGTAGGTGTACATGCATGCATGTCACTGCCCATTGACTAATATGAACTTGAACCCTTGTGTTTTTCCCCATCTGTGGAGTGGGTACAAAACTGAACCCCTGTGGATGGGAAGGGCCTACTGGGATTGAAATTCTAGTAACAAATGTTATTATGTTTATATAAGGTTTATTTTTAAGGTTGCTGCCTGAATATATTGTTGACAAGAATGTGAATTAAATCTCTGAGCCCTTACATTTTAAATCCTCTGTGAAACCTCCAACATTATTTTACATTCTGCTTTGCTAAGCCATCCAAAATTCTTTCCCAAAATGTCTCTATATTGTATGTATACATACATTTATTTTAATATGCACAATCTGTTCTAGCATCTGAAAATGGTAAGGATGAGGTAATGAAAATAAACAAAATGAGGTCACTGGAATAAATACTAAAGAAACGTTAATAGTTCATTCAAGGACTTACTTTTTGACATTAGCACAGATTTGAAGCATCTGATATTCCTGAAAATTTGGGTTGCTAACCTAACCTATTTTAACAGAAAATGATGATCCAGCTTCCAACTCCATCATAATTTCTTCCTTCCATGTATGTTTCTCTGTGTGTGCTTATCCCATGCTCCTAACCTTCTTTTCCATTCACAATTTAGTGGTGTACATAGGGACAAGTGAGGTGCTGGATCAGGCAAATGGATATTGTTATTTATAATAGAGACAAAAAAACAAACAAAAAATAACTTGTGAAGCTTCTTAATACTCCTGTTGCAGGGACCACTCCTGCCTCTTTTTTATGAAGCAGTTGTAGTATAAGGGGCTCAGCAGCACTTTTTTTTGCACTTGGTTCATCAAAGGATGCTTAATATAGGGCCTATACAGACTGCCAGAAATAATCCATCTTGAGACCACTTTAATTGTCCTGGCTCAATGCTAGGGAATCATGGGAATTGTAGTTTTTTCTAAGACATTGAGCCTTCTCTGTCAGAGAGCTCTGGTGCCACAATAATTCCCTAGCACTCAGCCAGGGCAGTTAAAGTGGTCTCAAACTGGATTATTTCTGGCAGTCTGTATAGGCCCATAGTTGAAGTTTCCCTGCTGTCCATTCTGTCATTTTTTAGTACAGTGGGTGCTCTGTTCCACTAGAAAGCATTACTTAGAAATAAAGCAATCAGTAGGCATGGGATTCCCTTTAAAAACTGTAGTAAAAGGGAAGTTAGGAGGTAACCCCAATGTCAGTGGAGTGATTATTATTTTAGTTATTGTGGCATGAAGCAGAAAGTTCTGTTATGTTGTTTACATCTGTAGTGCATTAATTTAAAGGTATTTTTAAAATAAACTATTGTGTAAATCATATATAGTTGTGCTCTAACATAGAATCATGTATGCTTTTTGTAAGAGAGATGGCACTAATGAGAAAAGTTTAGTTGGCTCCTTGGTGTCATGAGAGGTGCCTGGACCTGCTGATAAAGCATCAGCAGTTATTTCCAATGTGGAAATCAGGTTCCATTTGTACACCAAGGTACATTAAGAGGATTGCCTTCAGGGAATTTGTATTGAAAGGAAAAGTGGTAGGAGATACACATGTCTGAACAAAGATGAATAGTTCAAGTCTTTGTCTTAAATACACTTATTATGAATGAGTCCCAGCTGAACACAAATGAGATTTCCTTCTGAATAAAAATGCAGATTTGCACTATAAGTATTAACAAATGAGATTTGCAAGAAATTGGTGCTATGAACAAACAACAGTATGCAACCTTTAAAATATGCTGGGGGGGAAAATCAGTATCTGGGATGACTACTGAAATACAGTCGGCGTTCCACATTCACGGCTTTGACACTTAACGGTTTTGATTATTCACGAGGTCATGGTCGTATGCATATGCACTCCTCTTCCTTGTCCCTCCCGGGCTTTTCCCCTCAGGAAAAAAGCCCAAGAAGGAGGGAGCAACCGGGAAGAATTGTGTGCCAACCCCACCCCTTTCCCAATGGGATAACTGTATTCCCCAGGCAGCTATCCTACTGGGAAAAGAGGGAGAAGGACTGATCCCTCTGCATCTTTCCCGGTGGCATAACTGTCTGGGAAAGGGGTGGGGAGCCAGTTCAAGGGATGGGAGGGTGGGGGAAGAAGAGGAGCGTGCGTGCCTGCCCCTCTTCCCCCGCCCACCTGTCCCCTTAACTGGCTTCTGTATGGGACGTTATTCATGTTTTTTCCACATTTGCGGGGGTCTTGTTCCCCTAATCCCCATGAATGTGGAGGGCTGACTGTAATCTTTAAAAGCCACATTTGGCTGCTTATTGCGTTTCAATTTTGTTTTGCTTCACTTTCTTGCATTTTGAGCTGTGACATCAGGCAGTTTCACTGCATTCTAGATTATTTGATTATTTGTTTTCTCAAAGTGGAAATGTTTACGGGAAACTTCTACATTAGACTACTTTGTGAAAAAGTTTTGGATAGTTTGAAATGTGTCATTACTTGTAGTTCTTTTTGTCCCACTCATGGCAGCTGCATATATTGAATGAATGCGTTGTCTGAATCATTAATTAGAAACAAGGCCAGCAATTTTGAAGAAATCACCAACTGTTTCAGTATTCACATATTGCTTTTAGACTTAGTGAAAGAGCTGGCTGATTCATTCACTGTGTGCAGAGATAGGCAACTTGTATGTAGCGGCCTTACTGTTTTAGTGTCCATTTTAAAATTCTGTGTTAAATTTTTGGTGATACTGTATGTAGAAAAGGCATTATACAGTAATGTAATGTATTCAGATTTCTCATAATTTTATAAAACATTTAAGAATGTCTCGGCAATCAATTCCATGCAAATTTAGTGTGAATTATTAACATTACCTTCCCCATTATTTAATTTATGTTCATACTGGTACTTGTTTTTGTTTGCTGTTTTAGTCATGTGATAGGCAAAAGTTAAGTAGTGCTGATATTATTTCCTGTGATGCTTTAAACTGGGTTAAATGCTGTAGATTTTGTACCTTCCAGAATAAAACAAAAATACTGTTTTTGAATTAATCATGGTAATTGTAAATGCCCATTAAATAATTTATGGGATTGAAGTGGTTCAAATGATTTTGTAATTCAGAAAATATATATTAAAAAGTAAAAACTACTAAATTGTCATACCTTCCTCTATTCCCAATTACTGCTTCACTTTAGCCATGGAAAAACTTTATGGAAAGAAAAATTTGTAAGCTTCTTGAAAGAAACTTGAGGGTCAGGCAATTTTCTGTGAGAAGATACAAACTTAGCACAGGATTTCTGAAATCAGATTTGATGCATGAATGATACATTGCAGATCTCATTCTTAGTTGGATTTGGGGGAGTATCTGGATTGAGCTATTGATTAATTTGCCTTGATCAGATAAAAGCTATATGTTAAAACTACAAATGCCAATTGCACTTGAAACATTAAATAGAACTATACCAGGTGTAATATACTAAAGTAATATGCCTTACATTGGACTCTTGCAATTTTTGTTTTACTCTACCTTTATATTAGTGTTTATATACATTTTTATTCCTTTACTCGGTAGATAACATTAATACTTTTTATAATCAAGCATTGCTGTATACTTCACACCATAACATTACCAAGTATCATTTGTATTCCTATTACAGTTGCCCCTCTGCGGTCACTATCATTGTTGGTTATGACAGGACTTTGAGATATCTTGTTTCCAGTGTTGCAACCTTATTCCCACTCACATTACCAGCTTTTTTTTTTTTTTAATGAAATGAAGTGGATGGGTTCATTTTACTTTCAGATTCTACTTATGAGTGTCTTAGTGTATATAATGGGCAGAATCCAGCTGAAACTGTTTGAGAACAAATCTCATTGAAAGCAATGATATGGAATTCAATTGTGATACATTGAAGGCTTGTAGATTAAAATAGGAGTGTTTTTGTAACAATTATACTTGGAATGAAGTGTACATTGAGTGGTCACTGTTATGCATTGTCTGGCATTATTTCAAATTAATAAGTATATTTTCTTTTTAATCAAGATAAGGATCTTGCATGGCTGCAGATCAAAAGATAGAATTTAATAATCTATAGGATACTGCAAAACAACTAGGAACCTTAATTAATCAATAACATGTTCCAGTTGCTAATTGATAGTGTGCATCATATCACAGTTATTAATGGTTGCCATTGAAAATCCACACAAATTTAGCCTTATTTGCTATAGAAATTTTGTTTTCAGTGGAATTTGAAAGAATATATTTTCAATTGCTGTGCCTTTCAGCCTATAATTTATTTCTAGATACTGACAACATTAGTTAACTCATGTTTAATTTACTACCTTTAAGAAACTTTTTTGTTTTATTAGAATTTCTGCAAAAATTAATACATTGAAAAATCACCACTTCACAGTTTTCCACCCTCAACATCTTTCTATGTGTACTTCCTGCTTTAACTACTAGTGACATGTAGTTAAATTTAACCAGTTACTTATTCATCTTGAAGTATTTCTCATTTTAAAAAACATCTAATTGGCTGATCTTGATGGGGAATTAAGATAGCTTTATCATATGACAATACTGAAATACTGGGGGGAAATCTTAAGTTTTTTTATAGGAAATAAAATGCTACTGGCATAAATTTTAAGCTTTGTGACTTTCTCTAAATTTTGTGTTGGACATTAGACTATTGCTAGAAGTTCATAACTGGCTGTCTGCTTGACAGGTTCAGACGAGCTGGGTGGCCTTTCCTGACAAATGGAGAACTATTTCCAGGCAGAAGCCTATAACCTTGATAAGGTTTTAGATGACTTTGAACAAAATGAAGGTGAGTAACTTTTGTTAGGACTGGAAAGCCAAATTGATCTCTGGATCAATGACTCTGCTTCTGTTTGTCTGTCTTTCCTGTTCTGTTGTAGCTGCTATCTGTGCACATGCTGGCTTTTTCCTTTTGAGAAGAAACACATACCTGTATAAACTTTTTACTAGATAGAAAAGTTATTTTTTAAATGTCCTTGAAATTGTCTTTGTGTAATAATTGCAAATATTATTAGAAATATATTGATACATAATTTCCAGGTGAAAATTTCCTACACGCAACATGGGTTGCATCCACACTTCAGAAATAATCTAGTTTGACACCATTCTAACCGCCCTGGCTCCATGGTATGGAATTCTGGGAATTGTTGTTTGTGTTCTGATGCCACCACAAACTGCAGTTCCCAGAATTCCATCACATGGAGCTGGGGCAGTTAAAGTGATTTCAAACCATTTTCTGCATTATGGATGCAGCCATAGATATATGATGGGATCAGTTTGCATGGTCCTTCCTGCAGCTAGAAAGCACATGTCCTAGTCTCCTGCATTTGTCCAGCTTCAGTGTTCTTTCCTAACATTAACTCTAATTAATAAAAATTCTGAAGTGCTCTGTACTTACTTTTTAGAGTCCTGAATTGGCCACTTTCAGATCCTTTAACCCTAAGTGATGGCCAGTTAACTTTGGGTTAGATCCAGAGTTAGGCACATGTAATGAGGCTGGCGTGGTGTAGTGGTTTGCACGTTGCAGTATGACTCTGCAGACCAGGGTTTGAAACCCGGGTCAGCCATGTAAACCCATTGGGTGACCCTTGGCAAGTCAAACATTCTTCACCTCAGAGGATGGCAATGGTAAGCTTTCTATGAAGAAACTTGCCAAAAAAAAAAAAAAACCCATAGTAGATTTCCCTTAGGGTCACCGTAATTTGGAAACTACTTGAAGGTAAACAACGAGAGGTAGAGGTAGAGTGCCTGCCATTGCACCTCCTCCAGCCTCTCAGAAATGCTACATAAAAGGTGAGAGGCCCTGAGTGGGGTTGGCTGTAGTTCCAAGTGCTGAGGACATAAAGATGGCACCTCCAGTTTCAGGCTTCCCCCTTCCCCCTCAGTACCCTGCACTGCAGCTATCACAGTTAGTAGGGTCACTGAAACCTAGTGACACATAGGAAGGCAATTTATGTCCCCCAGATGTTTTGAATTATCAGTTCTATTCTTGGCTATTCAGTATATTGCCTGGGACTGACAGGAATTATAGTCCAAAATATCTGGAGGATCCCAGATTTGCAAATCCCATTATAGCATTTTCAGAGGCTAAATGGATTGCCATGGGGAGGCTGGATTAAAAAGTCTCCTTCTACCACACCATTGGGTCTAAACTGGCCTTCAGTATAAATGCCAGAATGGAATGTGTGACTTTATTCCATAGTTTTTGAAACTGAGAGATAAAGGAATATGTGATTACTCTAACTCAGGGGTAGGCAACCTTTCCCCTTTAAGGGCCGAGGGACTTCAGCTCCCAGAATCCCAAGAGCTATTGGCCAACATGGGACTGTGAGGCTTCTGGGAGCTGAAGTCCCTCGGCCCTTAAAGGGGAAAGATTGCCTACCCCTGCTCTAACTGAAGATTTAGGGCAGGGGTCGGCAAGTTTTTCTTACCTGGGGCAAGTCCGCTGGCCTCCAGGTCTTCCACGGGCCAAGGTAGGGGGGAAATGTCACATGCGCGTGCATGTGGCCCTTGCTGCCGCCCCCGCCGGTGCCGCGTGTGGCATGGCCACCATTTTGTTTTCCAAAATGACGGCCACGGTTCGTTCGCACATGCGCAGGAGTACTGCGCATGCACAAACGAGTCATGGCCGCCATTTTGGAAAACAAAATGGTGGCCGCGACACGCATGGAGGCGGCAGCGGCAGGGGGGCGGCAGCAGGGCTGATCCAAAGGCCTCGGGGGGCCGGACCCAGGCCATAGGTTCCTGACCCCTGATTTAGGATATGTTGCAATTAACTATCTAAAGGTGTGTAATATTACTGTATATACTCATGTATAAGTCTGAAAATTTTAGTCAAAGAATTGACCCCAAAAAACTGAGTCAGCTTTTCCATGGGTCAATGAAAGTACTGTACTTTAACTCTTATCAAAAAAGGAACCATCCCCAGGTGAAAGGCAAGAACATAATCTGTCCTGGAATCACTCACCCCCTCTATTCTCTCATCCATCCAGCCTTTAGTGGGAGCCTAAACAGTTAAGCCTGTTGGAATTTTGTAAATTCTTTGGTATTGTTTTCCTTTGCTTCATCCTTTAGATCAGGGGTAGGCAACCTTTCCCTTTTAAGGGCGGAGGAACTTCAGCTCCCAGAAGCCTCAGCCATGTTGGCTAATAGTCCCATGTTGGCCAGTAGCTCCTGGGATTCTGGGAGCTGAAGTCCCTCGGCCCTTAAAGGGGAAAGGTTGCCTACCCCTGCTTTAGAGCCTTTGTTACATGCCCCTAGTTTTACCCTCAACCTATCCACCTAATTTTGGCCCCCAATACCTGCTCTCGATTTATACATGAGGTTGATTTATAGTCAAGTATATATGATAATTCTGTTTTAGATATGACACTAATAAAAAGTTAAGGCGGCAAACATGTTTTATAAATTTAAATTCCCAAGAGGCTTTTCTCTTGGTTGTTTATTCCTCTAACTGATCTAGTCTTTATTATTTGTCTTGCAAGTAGTGAGTTACAGTTATTCCTAACATTTATTTCAGTCCTCACTGAATTGTGCCTGGCCTGTTACACGGAAGCTTTTAAGCAGATTTCAAAAACTCATTTGTTCTGGATTGGTTTTTCTTAAAGGGTATTCACTTTTTTTTTTTTTTTGGAAACTACTGTTCTGTTTAATGCTTCTTTTGTTAACTTATTTAAGGGCTCCTGGTTTTGTTTTTTAAGCTGCTATGTTTTATAACTATTTAAAGAGGGACCCCTATGAGCTTAAAAATCTATTTTATACTGTGTTATGTAAATTAAGAGGGCTAGGCTTTAAATGTGGTCTTTAATCAAAATGCTGTTATGAGTCTCTTAGTTAATAAAAATCTTAATATGAATCAGATTTAGAACTTTAGAAGTAGATGAGGATATAATTTCCATGTTAACATTTGTGTAACTGGGCCATTCTAAACTGTAAGAAGAGAAACATAAGAATTGGAGACCAGTCTGGCTTTATTAGACCAAATATTTAGCATGCATTGAAGAGTTGGGTATAAAGGCATTAGAAAACTGCCATTGCTTTTAAATAGTTGATGTCTCTGAACCTGGAACTTTTATATAGTTAGTACAGTCATTAACTATTGACAGACCTATCTTCCATGAATTTGTCTAATTCCCATTTATTTATATATTCACTTAATACCCTATTGGCAGATTGGCTTGGGCAGTTTACTTTTAAAAGCCATCCAGACTAGTAAGAATTGCCACATCAAGTCATCCAATTCCATAAATTAATAAGTAGCTCTGAAGTGGAAGAATATAGTCTTTGCCACTTAATGTGACTGTGGTTAAGAGTACTATTTGAAATTAATGTGGTTTGGTTGCTTTTTGAAAGATTTTTGTTTTTTGGTAGTTTGACAAATGGAAATTGCTTTCTTAGGGTTGCTCTGCACAATGTTCTTCTTTTGAGTAATGAACACATTGCCAGTATGTGGTTATAACGTGTACTCAAATTGCTTTCTTCATTGGTTTTCTTACTCATATTTTGCTAAAGGATGTATATGCAAAAAGTTTTATTCCTAATGGTAGCTTGAGGAAAAGAAGCAGAAGTAACATATGGAGCAAAGTGAAAAGTGGATTGTTGAGGAAGAATTGTTGAAGAGACAGAAATCAGCATATTTGGAGTAGATGGAAAGTGTGAGGATTGTGACAGTGCCTCTTTTTAAAATCACTACCATTTGCTGTCAATGACTTCTGTGTGCCACAGACATCAGCTGGAAAGGGCAGAAGAGATTTCCAGTTCTTTCTGTCATTTCCTTCACTTAACATATATTCTCACTACATTTTTCAGGCATACAGAACTGAGTAGTAACATTCAGCTAAATGGGTGTGAACCCAGCACTTTTGGTCTGCTAATCTATACATATGTTCAAGGGAGGTGGTAGTTTGACTGGTGTAATTACCAGCTGATCCTCCTGGAAAAGGGTCTCAGCTTTTGCTCCATCATAGCCCAAGCTGAAGTGTCCGTTAAACACTCTCTTGAAGATAGGCAAATTTACAAGCAGGATCATACCATTTGCTCAAGTGTGTGTGTATGTATGTGCACATCTTCATGCGTATGAGACAGAAAAAGCCCTTTGGTGCACTTTGGCAGCGTTTAAGTGATGGTAGACCAAGCCAGACAAGATGGGCCAAAGCAGACAGTCTGGAAGGAGCGGCCTCAGCACTGATTGTGCTGAGACTGTGGCAACTGGATGGCCCACTCCCAAAGTGGGGCACCACTGTGGTCCCAAATGGGCCGCCAGCAGGAGTGGATTTAATCTTTTCCTGAAAATCTGGCTCCTGCTGCTTCAAGCATGGCTTCGGAGCAGCTTCCAGCTGCTTTGGGGGGGG
>CM034706.1:194369382-194380744 GCA_020142125.1 Phrynosoma platyrhinos | reverse complement strand
TTCCATTTTCCATTGGTTTTCTCTTATATCTTGAGAACAAGTAAATTTACTTGTCATTTTCCTTGCTTTCTCCCAATGATCTACCATTTATTTATTTATTTATTTATTTATTTATTGTTGTATGTTGTAATTTTTTAGAGTATTAGTAATTTTGGTTCAAAGTTGAATGAGAATTGATTTTTCATTTTCATTTAATGCATTTTGTCAAATAATCTTTTTCTCATATAAAACCTGGTAAGCTTAATAACCTGTAAAAGGAAGAAGAAAAAAAGGAACTTGTTAGAAATAGAAACCTCAGTTTATTCAGCACATAGTATGAGCTAATTCTTTGCTTTATAAAACCATCCATAAGTGGCTAACTATCCCAGTTTCCCAGTTTCCCTTTAGTATACATGACTAGCACAACTTTGGGGTTTGGTTGCTGTGAGACTTGTAAATATTTTTTGGCAAAGCATGTACTGTATCCATGGATAAGTTGACTCAGTTTTTTTGGGTCAATTTTGTGACTAAAATTTCTAGACTTATATATAAGTATATACAGTAATTCTGTTCTGTACAATCAGTATACATCTCTAGAATGGCAACTCTTTAATTCATTATATAGCTATTCAGTTTGAAATCCATATAATCAGTTTTTACATTTTTAGTAAATATTTAATTTTACTTAGCATTCTGGAGCATTTCTCCATTTAGCTACCGTGAATCCCATCTCAGGAGAAAGACAGAGTATAAATTCAATAAATAAATAAATAAGAATAAGGAATGTTTTGTCTTGGTTATATCAATATGGAATTCAGTCTGTCTGAATGATTTTATTCTGTAAGAGTTTGCTAAGTGACTGAATATATATTTTCTTATTTACTCAAGGTCTTCTGTGCAGCCTGCTGCAGTCTGAAATGCAAACTACTATATATGGACAGAAAGGAAGCCAGAGTATGTGTAATTTGCCATTCAGTACTATTGAATGGTAAGTAACTGGTTTTGGAACTAGATACCGATGTCCATTGCCTTGTGCTGGACAGACTCATCCATGTGAATCTTATTGTTCAGACTATCTTGTTTGCCTGCTGAAAATTATTATTTTTTCAGTAAAATTGTTTACTGAAAATTATGAAAAATTATATGCAGCATGACACCTGTCACAATCCAGTGACTATGACACTTATGGGACATCCTGGAAATTTCTTTTTTCTTTCATTTCTGATGCATAAAATAAAGTTAGACCTAGTGTGTGCAGTTGAAGTTTTGTATATGTACTGAGTTCCAGTACAGTTTTAGACAGAGATCAATGATTTTAATAAAATTGATCTGAATTCATTTTCTCTGATTGAAAGCTATGCAACATTGGCCCTAATGATTGGTTACTAAAGCAGGTAAGTGTTTGCTTTTTTGCAGTTTAATGTTGTTTTCTGAAATGGTTTTTCAGGAAAGAAGAGCAACACTGCAAAATGTGCTTTCATGACATAGATCAAAGGAAATAAATGTTTGCAAGTGATATGTATAACACAGTTATCTTGACAATAGTACTGAATGTGTCTGCCTCATTCCTTAGTCTTGATGCATCAAAAAGGATACCTGATTTAAAATACTGAATACGCAGCTCAGTTGGTTTCTATCTGAAAAGATTTCTAAGAATTACGTTGCAAAATGTTGTTCTACTTTTGAAAAAGAATTTCTGCAATATAAGTGTTATTTAGAGTATTAAATATTAACAGCTTTCCCCGTAGGCTGATACATATGTAACAGGAAACAATAGGTTTATTACAGCTATGAATTAGACAGTAGTGACTTAGATGACATTGCTTTTTTTCTGAGAAGATTTATTACTCTTTGAAAAGGAGCAAGGGAAGCTAAATCTCTTCAAGATGTTTCTAATGAATATTGCAGAAAAACAAACACCAACACACAGAAACCCAATAACCTTGCTTTAGTGGCAAAGATAGCTAAGTTATTCAGTCAGTGAATAGTACTTCTGGTGGTTTGTGAAGGATGGGACCTAAAATATATTCATTTAAATCATTTCAATCTACAAGTATTTTAAAGACATGGAATAAAATTGGTATTATAGTAATTTCCATGGGATGAAAAATATTTTGTTCCATTACTCATTAGTGATAGTGAGTAGAACTATTTATACATTAGCAATACATACCTGTAGATGAGTGTCCTGTGTCAGGAGCCAACTCTGCACCTATGTCCCATAAAGCTTCACTGCCTAGTTGGTAGTCTATGTGATAATGCTTTCTTGTTTCATGTCAGACCATCTGTATTGTCTGATGATTATTTACATTATCCTGCTAATGCTGTACAGTAAACTCTTCCTCATTCTGTGGAGGCTCATACCTTAGATGCATCAATCACTCTGTTGATTACCGGTACTTATTTGTAACGTTTTGAGTGGGTGGGAACAAAGCAGTGTTGTGTTTCTGTGTAGTTTTGGTACTTATCCACAAATGTGAATGCATATTTGTGTTCTAGACACCTTTCTCTTCTGTTTAATCCCTTTCCAAACAATAGCTCTTATCGTTGGTAAAGATTGTAAAGGGGGGAGAGAGAGAGAGAGGGAAATCTTTATCAAAGAAGTTATACGTTCAGAACACATGTATGTTAATGTACCTTTTTATATTTGTTGTCTTCTGAAGCCTGGGGTTGAAACAGCATTTGGCAATACAAATATTTTTCAATAGTAATAAAAATCAGATCATACTTGATTCTCAATATGCCAGCTGTTTTCACTGAATTTGATTTAATGTTTTATCACTTACTATTAATTTTGCATTTTAACGGTGTTCATGAACTTGAGCCCAGGCTTGTTCTTTCCAGAATAAGGGGTTCTTGACATATGTCCACATCTTATTTTCTAATTTGTTATGGTGCTGGGAACGAGTTTGACTATTCCAAGTGGGTTATGAAAAGCTATAGGAGCAGCTTTGTTCCTGAACTGAAAACAGAACAACTGTAGTGAGCATATAAGGGTTTAATGTGCATATGGAGTTCGGCTATTCATCTTGCCTTTTGCAGGTTGCTGCTATAGCTTGTGCAGCAGAGGCAAATATTTGAGAACATAACAGTTTGATAGGTAGGTATGGAATGCCCAGTTGCAATATGAAGAACCACACATAACAAACAGGTTCAGTTGCCAGGTGTATAAGGCAAAGAATTGCAAATATAAAGGCTTACATAGTAGTCAAAGAAAACACCCCCCCCCCCCATTACCTTCTGGGTTTTTAATCTTGGAAAAAAAGTTCTGTAGTGGTTTTGAAGATCTACAGAAGGTGAGAACAATATTACAAAGTGACTGATTTATAAAACAACCATGTTTACCATACTAATGTTAGTTTGATACAGTCTGAAACAGCTAGCATGCCCAACTTTCATAAACTTCCCTACTTTAATGCTCTTATCTGTTGCCACAGGCTTGAAAATTTATTTTCTCTTGAACAATAATTACTTCTGTGTTTCTATTAAAAGGTAGAAGACAACCAGCCTAGAATTACAGTACTTAGAATTTATTTTCTAGCCATGTTTGTGTAACTTTGCTTTTTGAATGTTTTTTGTGTGTTTGTTTCTTTAGCACAAGCCTGGGAGAACATGATGAGTGCCTCAAGCCAGAGCCCTAATCCTAACAATCCTGCTGAGTACTGTTCTACCATTCCTCCTTTGCAGCAAGCTCAGGCTTCTGGCGCCCTGAACTCTCCACCACCTACTGTTATGGTTCCTGTGGGAGTCTTAAAGCATCCAGGTGCAGAAGGTAAAATTTTTTTTATAGTTATCTCTCTGTTTAATTCTATTATTCTTAGTTGCTCTGGATAAAGTTTTGGACTTGGAGCTAAAATATCTGATATCTTCTGTTTATTCAGCCACGTGTTTTCTTCGCAAGTCAATGTACCTGAGTCTTTTAATCTGCAAAATCTACATAGTAACTAATGTCATGAAGTGTGCATGTTTCTGTATGTGTGTGAATGAGTGTGTTTTTGTTGCTGTGTTGTGTGCCTCTAAGTCATTTCTGGGTTTTGCATTTGCCTTTCTCTGAGACTGAGAAAATGTTACTTGCTTAAGGTCACATAGTGGGTCCCTATGGCTAAGTGGGGATTCAAACCCTGATTTCCACAGTTGCAGTCCAACACTCAAACAACTAAACCATACTGTCTGTCTGTTACCTTTAAAAAACCTGTAGAATTGTAAGTTATATAAATTTCTGTCAAAATACTTCTAAAAATACCTTAAAATTCCCTAAAATGTCACCAGTTGAATAACTTCATCTGTATTCATTACATTACTGTTGAAATGGGGATTTACCATTGCTATTCTCTGAGACTGAGAGAGTGTGACTTGCCCAAGTGGGTTTTTATGCTCGAATGGGGAATTGAACCCTGATTGCCAGAGCTGTAGTCCAACACTCAAACCACTATACCACATTGGCTCTTGAGTGAGTCTGTACTTCAGCATTTTAAAAGTGTTATAAAAATGCAAATTAGCACTGTTTACTTGAGTTGAGAGTAGGTGATATGCATACATGGGGAAGAACTGTTTGTGGAGCCTCTACTTTGCTCTTTCTGCTGCAGCAGTTCTTATTAGGAGCCCTGGTTGCACGGTGGTTAAATGCCTGTACCGTCACTCACAAACCACAAGGTTGTGAGTTCAATAACAGCCAGGGGCTCAGGATTGACTCAGCCTGGCATCCTTCCATAGGTTGCTAAAATGAGTACCTAGCTTGTTAGGGGCAATTAGCTTACACATTGTAAACCACTTAGGAAGTGCTTAAGTGCACTGATAAGCGGTATAGAAATGTACTTGCTATTGCTGTTGCTATTGCTATTATTGCTGAAGAGTTAAGTTGCTTTTAAAAAAATTCAACCCTTACTATGATTTTGCTGCAGTAAAAACTGCAAATGATGCTACTTTAGATTATGGTCTTGGAAGTATTCATCATTAATGCGATTGGTGTTTCTAGTTTGAGTTTCAACATATTTCTGTTTGAAATATTGAAGTTGGCTAGTTTTACTTCACCTCATACATGTATTTCTTTTGTAAAGTTGTTTCCATCTGTCTTCCTAGTGGCTCAGCCTAGAGAGCAAAGACGTGTTTGGTTTGCTGATGGGATCTTACCCAATGGAGAAGTTGCTGATGCAGCCAAATTGACAGTGTCTGGGACAACCTCTGCTGGAGCACTGGCAGTCTCACATGATCCAAGCAAGCCCATGAGCAACAATACTTCACCAGTAGAGGTGAGAAAATGCCTCGATTTATTTATGTTGAACAATTTAAATTGCACTAGCATGCAAACATAGATGCATTAAGTACTTTAGTGATATTGTTTAATGACACTGTAATATATGTTGGATCCAGAAGAAAGTTGCATCCAGCCCTTCCACTAGCATTCCTCTTTTTGTGCAAGAGACATAGATTGAGTGGAAGTGGGGGAAATGTGCCCTTTCCACTGAAAAACTGCTCTAAAAAGTCAGGGGAGAGGGACTGGAACAACATGAGAAGTGGCACTAGGGGCTGCAGAAGTTTTTTTTTTTTTTTAACAACAATGGCTTACCTTCCTTTAGAGAACCTTCCTATGAGTGGGACTCCATGGATGTTAATTGCAGGAAAGCTGGTGCTCATATCTATGTATGAAGTAGCAGTAGGCTCTTTTCATCAGATTATACAAAGGTTTAGGTGTAACTGTATTTTTACTTAGGAGCCTATGGAACAAATTGTTCTGGTATCCTGTGTTAGGATTTATTGAATTGTTGTATGTTTTTTAAAATATTGTTTGTTGCCTCTTGTAGGCTGAAAACACATTGGCATTTTCAAGAAGTAAAACTCAGGTCGGAAGTCCAGTCGGCAGTGCAATGAATCTTATTCCAGAAGATGGGCTTCCTCCAATTCTCATTTCTACTGGAGTGAAAGGAGGTGAGATCATAACTATCTGTAAATGGAATTAGCAAATTGTCCATCATAGGACAGCCTATATTGATACCCATATCTTTTTGTGTCAAGACTGAATAGGGATTTCAGTGGGAAATGCCAATTTTAATGAGGTGTAACTTCTTGCATAAGCAGGAATTCTGTGGTAAAAATAATATATCATTAGTTGTTTTTTTCAAGACTTTCATTAATAGAAATTCCCCATTTTTTAAAAAAATGCTTAATATAAAAGAAAAATGTGTTCAGAAATTTTTACTGAAGGAAATTCTTTAAAAACCTCTTCCACGTTTGTTACTGTATTAAAATGTTTAGTGGCACCATAAACATATAAATAGAAATGCCTGTATGTTTTGCATAAAATGTCAATTTATAAAAAAAAGTATTCTTTCATAAAATACATTGATACTAACTTAATGAATAGATGAGTGGATGTCAGTACATAAGTGGTTTTCACAGTGGAGAGACTGGGAGCAGTTCCTTTAAACTTGGTCATAAATGACCTGGAGTTTGGAATGAATTGTCAAAAAGGAATACCTTTACCTTTATTTAGGATTTTGCAATATTTTCAAGAAAACTCACTTTGCTCTCTAATATGACCATCAAACAAAATAAAACACAGAGATAGAAGAAGATAAATGAAGGAGCCTTGGTTGATAAGGATATCAGCCATAGAAAGTGTGTTTCAAATCTGTTTGTATCTATGTGCCTTCAAGTGCCTTGTCGATTTATGGCAACCCTCTGAATTTCATAGGTGATTCTGTTGGAAAACTTAAGTATTGCATTCTCCTTTCCCTCCTTAGAGATTTCCTTCTATCTATCTCATTCTATCTAAACATGTGAGTCCTGTCACACTCTTGGAGACTGTTTAACATACTGTCTCTAACGATTCCAAACAGTCTCTCAGTGCAGTAACATTCTGTTGGAGTAACAGCCTCCTTTGAGTGAGGTTAATAGTCTCTTCCTGCTATATATTAATGATGGTGAGATTTCATCTCTATATCTAAATCATCATCAGTTAGGATAGGATTTAATTTGTTATGTATTTGTTTATTAAAGTCATTATTATTTGTTTTTTAAACTACAAACTGCATGTTCGTTATTTTTCGGAGTAAGTCTTTATTCTTTAGGAAGGCAGATTTAGAATCAGTAGTCTGACCCACACTTTTGCTGCTCTGCTGATGAAAGCTGAACTCTTAACAAGTTTAACTTTCAGACTTGCATATTTTTGTTTCCCTTAAAAAGGGTTAACACCCTGGGAAAACTCAAATTGCACCCCACGGTTTCTTAGGCAAGGAATCTTCAGAGTTGATTTTGCCCGTTCCCTCCTCTGAAATATATAGCAGCTGGTATTCCTTGGCAGTCTCCCATCCAAGTACAAACCAGAGCTGACGCTGCTTAGATTGCAAGATCAGAAGGAATCTGGTGCCTTGTAATGAAGTTCCAAATGTATTATTCTCCCTATTTTTAAGGAAGAAATTTGAGTTGGGTGTGGGCTGCAAAAATTAGTGGGCTGACATGTATTGCTCTGGAGGGATGTTTTTATTTCCCCCTCCCTCCCTCCCCCATTGAGTTCTCTGCCCTTCAGTATCATAAACTGCTTTTGAAAATCCCCTTGGTTTCAAAAGTATTTTGCCATATGGTTGTGGGATGGCAAGAAAAATAAGTCTGAGGCAGTTATTGAAGCTCAGTGATTATGGTGATGATTCAAATTGCCTTTGTCCTAGAAAGAGAAATTAGTAGTTTAACTTAAAAAGCACCATATATAACTTTCTAAGAGCCCTGGCATATAGAGTCTCCTGTTCCATATAACACTTCCTCCATTTAAAATAAGTTAATTACTTGCTTGTTAAATTACTCTTCTAGATTATTTGGCCATATTTCATTTTTTTGAGACTAGGGAATAAAATTTAGAAAAGCTGACCATTTTGAAAACTTCACTTGCTGTGGTTAGGACTGATAACATGTATTTTTTTAAATAAAAAAAAAGTTAGTTCAAAACACTGTTTATCTTTTGAATATTATAATAATAATCTATACAGTGATTAAATATCAGAAGTATACTATTGTAGACTATGTGGAACACTTTACAATAATCATTGAATGCTATTCTTTTTTTCCCCTTCCCTTTTTAGATTATGCTGTAGAAGAAAAACCATCTCATATATCAGTGATGCAGCAGCTAGAAGATGGTGGTCCTGACCCTCTTGTGTTTGTTTTAAATGCAAATTTGCTGTCCATGGTTAAAATTGTAAATTGTAAGTCCAGTTTATTTGGGGCAGATGGCAATAACATGGTGTATTTAACATATTTTCCTTTGATTTTATTGATATTCTGTGTGTGCAAAATGTCACACAGCAGAAAATTCTTTTCCTACAGTCTTTGTTCTGTGTTTAGAAAGTGATTGTGTGCCAAAGACACACAATAGTTTTGCAGTGATTTGAATCCCAAAATATTAATTAAAATTTTAGGAAAGTATATAGGTCTTGCTACTTTACAAAAGTGTTGCAAAAGGGTATTAGAGTGGAATGTTCATTCTTCTTTGTGGTCTCTGTGACTCACAACTGGGTTATCCTGTGCCTGCGCAGTGCCTCTTTCGGAGCGTTCTATAAATTCAAAAGAGTTTTGGTGGTAGTCTTGTCCACCTGTGCCAGCCCTATCTAACCCTTAAGTTAATTAAATCTGTAGTGTCACTTAAGGGTGCAATGATGCAGAAGACCCAGGATTGCAGATTCCAAATGGGTTTCAAACAATAGTAGCTGGAGAGGGTTTAAGATTGGAAAGTGTAACTGTCATGTTTGGGAAGTTTTTCCTAGCTCTGTGGAGAATATATCTGGAGGGGAGGTTAATTAGAGAAATTACCTGGGAAGAAAACATATCAGCCACTCACTTTGGTGGTCCTGATTCATACACATGCTATCATTCATACACTGTTACTATTTTAAAAATATTGAATTTCCTACCCAAATATTTCTTATGTCATTTCATGTTTGGCTTGGCCAAATGAATAATTTCAATAATATCTGGATTCACTTTCCTTCCCTGCCCCACTACATTCAATAATTTTTCTATTCTACAGATGTGAATAGAAAGTGCTGGTGTTTTACTACAAAGGGAATGCATGCAGTAGGCCAATCAGAAATAGTAATTCTTCTACAGTGTTTACCTGATGAAAAGTGTTTGCCCAAGGATATCTTCAATCACTTTGTGCAGCTTTATCGAGATGCCTTGGCAGGTGAGAGAATAGCTCGTTTAACAATTATGATTGTTCATGGCAGCTAGAATTATTCAGTCATCAGTAAATGCTAGATTATTCCATCCTTTTCTTTGTTGAGTTCATGTAAGGATTTAGGCTGCATTTCAAAGTTGTCCTTAAGATTGTGGCTTGTCCCAGATGAAATGGAGTAGCAGATATTCCACATGTATTTCATATTTGTGTTTCTACTTCAAAGGGTAGGCAGTACAGTCTTGCTATTGAGGCAGTATCCAATACCCTAATAGGTTTAGGGGGTCAGGATTCTGATCTTTCAAGTTCTAACCTGAGGTGCTTCTCCAGTTGGGTTGACTCCTCCAGAGTAGAGATGGGATATGACTGCTGCTAGTGGATGGTCTCAATGCTGTGTCTCAGTTATTTTGCTCCCCTGTAATCTTCCCTGTGTAGGGAAGATTAAGTTGAGGGGGGATCAGGATCTCTAACTGAAGAAATGCCAGCCATTGTTTTGGATAGGGACCTGCTGACATTGGGGGCATGGACATGCTCCCTGACATAAGCCAACCTGTGGAGTGGTGGCAATGGGAAATCTGGCCACTTAACTCCAGACAGTTCCCCATCTTGTAAATAGGTACACAGTAAAATAGCTAAAATATATTTAGAAAAGTACGTATATTTAGAAAAATAACATTTAGGTTGCAATCGAAGATACTTCCTGAAGTTAGCTGAGGGGCTACAGGTGGAAAGGGAGAACTACCTGTGGGTTGACACCAGAATCTAGCAGTGCTGTTCCTGCTAACAGCATGGTCCAAAACAGCGTGTTCCATGGGCCTTCTGGGGAGGTGTTTGAGATAGGCTTGGATATGGGGAAGGCTCTCCTCCACATACAGTGGATAATAGCCCTGAAGCTCATCATTAACTTCTCTTCTAGGATAGCCAGTGAGAGAGAAGGCTTTAAACAACAACAACAACAACACTGTGAAGCTAACAGGGTAGTGAGTGTGGCAGATACCCTGCTATGGCTGTCCACCCCAGCCTACATTCCACAGGTTTGCCCTGCACACTAAGCAAAGCGCTTTCCACGTTGTCTCCAGATTACTTTCTGAACTTAGTCTACCACAGTTATATGCCATTTCATTACATTGCTTATTAATGATCAACATATTAGACATACAGATAAACTTCAGACATACAGATAAAATAAATAAAATTAACATCATATTATAGAAGTGAATAATATTATTTGGAAATCAAAATACAAAGTTTGCTCCTCAAAAATTTAAAGTTAAACTTTAAAATTAATCATTATAAAATTTTAAAATACCATTTTACGCCAACAGACTATTGCTGTTGCACAAAAGCTGGCCATTTTCATTGTTACCGATGGACACTGGTCTGTCAGCAGATGGGATACATAAAACTCATCAGTTCTTCCAGGAATACTTCTAAGAATTTGATAAATAAAAATGTGACAATAACCATTATAGAAAGGGCAGTATAACAATACACGTCCTACTGTCTCCATTGTGTCTGCTCCACAGGGGCATAAACATGCATTATATAGTTGCATACTTTATGGCTTCTGCATAATTTCTTTTGAACTCTTTTTGCTATAATGTCCCACAGTGTCTGTGAGTGAGTGAAAGTGAGACTTGGGAGCTTTACAGTTTTTAATCAAAAGCCAATACTGAACACTGGAAGTCGTAATTTTTATGATGGTGGTATATATTATTTCTTACATTCAGAAAAGTAAGGCAAACAAATTAGATCATGAATTACTGTACCAGAAACAAAGATTATTCTTGCTCTGTGAGCAGATGATCTTCATGAGTCATAGCAGTCTCAGTCAATTCCTGCAGTGGTCCACAATGTATTCTTAGTATGTGGCTTCTGCTCTGATGTTGTAAGCACTTGAGAGAGGGAAAGAGAATACACTGTATTAAATTAACACAGCAAGAGGTTATCACAAGCAGCTTGTTATGAAGTCATTTACCATAAATATAGTAGTTCAGGCCACAGTGCCTTAACTGTTTCTTTAAAATATTCCTGTAATAAGAGAGGTGCACATTGTATAGTGCCGGAGCAGAATGATTGGTAAAGGTTTTCCACTATTGTGGTTGTGCAGTCGTCCTCTCTTTCTGCTACATTTTACACATTTCACTTCAACATTAGGAAGACACCACCTTGGAGTGTGCTGGAGTCTCCTCCTTAGGAAGTTTTTAAACAGAGGCTGGA
>CM034706.1:194358433-194369282 GCA_020142125.1 Phrynosoma platyrhinos | reverse complement strand
CATAAAATCAGAAACAACTTGAAGGCGCACAAGAGCAACAAAGTCCATAAAGCACATGCTGATTTTTCTCTCCTGGAATTCCTTGGTATATGCCATTCACTGTTTGCAATGTGGTTCCTAGTGCCTCTTTCTTTCCTGAACCCTGCTTTCACCTCTATGATTTATGTCTTCATATATGACAAGTCTATGTTGCAGCATTTTGAGCAGATTTTTGCTTGCATGGGAAATTAATGTTATGGTCCTATAGTTGCTGCAGTCTTTAGTGTTTCGTTTTTTTGAGAGGATGAGAGGTATATTGGTCATTTCTAGTCTGTTGGCAGCCGTTTTGTTTTCCATATTTGGTGACATATATTAGTTAACACTAAAGTTGATTTGTTGTGTGGTTTTTTTAGTTCAGTTGAAATATCATCTATTTCTGGTGATTTATTTTTCCCAATTTCTCTTTTTGCAGCTTCCACCTTGCTTTTTAGAGTTTGGGGTTTGTCTTTGTTTGGTTCTTCATTTCATGTGTCACTCATTTTTTCATCTTTTATTTAACTCTTTTGTGTATTGAATCCAACACCTTTTTGTTTCTTCTTTATATTGTAGTATGTTCTTTTTCTTGTCATAGACCATCCCAGCCCCTTGGTTTGAACTTCCCTTTCAGTTCCTGGATCTTGTAGAAGAGGTTTCTTATTCTTCCTTTTTTGTTGTTGTCTTTATTTCTTTGCATTGATTGTTAATTTAGTTTTCTTTATTCTTGCACACTAATCATTGTACAGTTGCATTCATAGTTCTGGTTTGTTCCTATTCCCCCCTTCCCCTCCCTTCTTCCCCCCTTCTCTTCTTTCCATAACTTCCACTATAGCAATGGGTAAATTTTCATTAGGGCTTAGTATACACTTAAGTAACTACAGTTAAAGCATTGAGCACATATGTGTTTGAGCTTGACTTCTCTCAAGACTTGGATGTCCTCAGGTTGCATATCCAGAATCAGCTGTTCACCATCTGGTAGGATATCAGGCCTTATTAGTCAGTGATCTGTCTCTTTGTAGTAGAGAATGACATAAGAGTTCGGATTCATTGTTTATTTCTTATCCATGGACATAAGGCTCTCTTACATCATCTCACACATTCTCTTTCCAAATGAACTTTGTGTGTGTGTATGTGTGTGTGTGAGAGAGAGAGAGAGAGAGCATGCACAGGGGGAGGGAGTTTGCTCTTGTGCCACCCAATAGTAGCATGAGTCTCAGAATACCACCATCAGGGGAATATGACCCTTAGTGCCAGTGGGGAAGGTTCTTTGCTCCTGTTTCACAGGAAGTATGGAACACTGTAACCCAGTCTAGTAATTAGAATTGGAAAGCTTAATGAACTTTAACATACTATTAATTGATTTTAAAAGTGTCCCTGAAAAATGTAGTTACAGAATAAATCTAAATAGTATTTTGAAATGTAACAATGTTTTCAGACTTTCTCCCTTTTAACTCCCAAACATGAGGGAAAAGCTTTTCTGTAATGAGGACTGCTGTGATATATGAGTGCATCACCAAAATACCAGGAAAATGTGTTGCTTCAGAAGCATTTTGTTTTAATCTGAATGATAAATGTAGTTCCTTAATTAATCAACTAAAACTCATGCTATTAATTGATACACATTTCATGAACTGGGTGACAGACTTAACAAGTAATACTGTTTTATCACTTTTGTGGAATACCTTTTCATCTGAGAAGAGATGTATTATTAAATCTCCTACAGGCAAAAATGTGAATGTCTGGTTTTTAGAACTATGAAAGTTTCAATACTAGTTAAGTTTTTTTTTTCAGTTTGAAAAAGTTTCTTTTGCTTCATTGTTTAACTAAGCTCTAATGAAACATTATTTTATCATCAATTGCTTTCTATTGCTATAATATATTGTTCATTTTTAATTGCATTTTATATATGGATAGAGTATATAGGGAAAAGGGTCTAAATACCATAAAAGCTCCAGATCCCTTCAGATCTTGAAATCTAAGCAGGGAAAGTTAAGCAGGGTAAGCTTAAAATGGGAGATCATGAATGAAAACCAGGTGCTGTAGGTTATATTTCAGAGGAAGGAACTAACAAAACTACCTCTGCAGCTTCCTTGCCTAAAAAAATCTCTATGAAATTCATGGAGTCATCATAAGTCAGCAGGTGACATGAAGGTAGATATACACACATAGGGAAAAAAGGCAACTAATAAAATAATAAATAAAAATGCTCCTGCATCACTGTGGAAAGTATTGCAGGAATTGTTTGCAATTCCATTTTTCCATTAAAGTGAATTCCTAATCACGCGTTTAGTTGGGAAATATGAAGAAGGCCAAATTATGTGTTTCTGTCATGTCTAGTACATCATATCTTGCAGGAGATAAGCAAATTACAAATGAAAATAATGAATTTGCCAGTGCTGCTTCATCGGTTTGTGACTATATTGAGGGAGAAAGAACAAAGCCTTTATTCCAAGCAGCTCAAAATTTCCCAAAAGCATGAGGCACTGAAACTGAGCTAGCTATGTCCCTTAGAGCTGGTATCTCAATTTATCAGTCACACGACTTCTCATGTGATAAATTGGACTAGCTCTAAAAAAGATTCCTTCTAATGGAGCGAGGGGAAGTTTCCTGTCTGTTAAGAAAGAAAAAAATCTGTCTCAACTGCAGCCCATGAGTTGACTTATGCATATGCGCACATGTGCAAGAAATAAAGATAACAGAGTGAAGATATTATCAGGTTTGTTTTTCTGTCCAACATTATATGTACATTAAAATGTTATCCAGACTTAAGAACCTTGTGCTTTTGTACTATTATACCAATTTGTAAATAATCTGTTTCTATAATTTTACCATTATTATCCCAGGTTCCTCAGTTCCTGGGGAGTCTCAGTTAGGCCTTATCACAAGCAGAAATGGCTATGGGAAGATGAAGTATCAGCCAAGAAGAGGTCTGGCTGGCTGCTTTGCAGCTCCAGCTCTACACTGGAAGCCTATCAGCTGTGCTTGTTCCCCTCCTGGAAATTAGGCCCAGGAGTGAGCTTTAGGGAGGACTCGTGGGCTGCTCCTGATCTTGTTCTAGTATTATTGCATCTTTTCAGCATGTGCTAGAATTATTGGTTATAATGTAGTGGTGGCCTTGAGCTGGCAGAATTGTGAAATCCAAGTTTGATGAGTAGATTGCAGCACTCCATGCATCCCAAAAGTCAGGTGAAAGGTCTGGGAAATCCCCTGGAACTGATTTTAGGTTATGTAAAGGGCTGTGAGGAAGAGGAAGAAGGCTCTGATATATTGATTCTTACACTGCAGTGCAATGTTGGGTACAGCTAATAGGAAAGGTCCATAGCTGGAGTAAACAAGCCTGCATTCACCAACTCCTCTGAGGAAGCTACTTGGGAGTCTTGGGAGGATTATTCTGAAGCTTTTCTGACATCATAGTCCTTCTCGCATGCTGTACCAGACTATATAAACAGGAACTAATAAAGTTGTGGCCAACTTTATTTTGACCACATTTTCTTAACATGATTCTGCCATGGCTCTGCCATTTCATCTCTACTTCATATATAATCCTAATACTGTTAAACAATTTCATGGTGTTGGAACAAACCTATGATATAATGTGGTATCTCAACATTTCTATTTTTTTAGTACAGATTTTCTCTGAATTGAATTAAAAAATAGAGTCTGAAAGCAGCAAAGTTTTATCAAAGAGCAGAATGTGATTTAAGGGTGCTATACTTAGGGTATGTGTAGGTATCTTACTGTTGTCTCTGTTAAAATGTTTTTGTAGAGGTTTTTTTTAATCATTCTGAAAATCTGCAAAACCTGTTTGGCTAGAAGTGACATTTAAGCAAAAAGAATGTTTCAGTATCTTGAGAAGTGAAACATCTCAAATATTTTTTTACTCTTAACAAAATGTATTGTCCATCTCTAGCCTAAACCCAACTCTTTACACGTGACTGAGATTTCAAAGTACTTCTTTGTCCACTTACTAGGCCTTCTACTGACCTTGTATCTGAATGTGTGCTGTTGGAAATTATAAATTATAATTTATAATTTCTATTGAAACAGCATGGTTCCTTCAGTTTTAAAATTCTCAAAACCACATTTAAGCAGGGGAGCCTGGCAAGAAATACAATATACAACGCCCTACTAAATTGCTTCCCCCCCCGGTTTCATTTTCTATATTTTATGTAATTCTAGGCCTTTTCTCCTGTTTCAGCTCTTATTCTGACCTCATTCACACATTTCAAAAATGTATTCACTACATAATTCCCGGGACAGTATTGGGAATTTACATTTTAGAATACTCTTGAATGTCAAAAATATCCTACATATGGAAAGTTATTATCTCTCTCTAAAATGCTGATCTTTGAGATGGGGAGAGCCCTTCTGACTTGGCAGAAAATCCAAATGTATGAAACACCCTGAATTCTGAAGCAGCAGCACTGTACCTTGTTCTTGTATAAAAGCTTAAATTAGTACTGTAAGAGAAAAATTAGTCAAGCTTTTGAGAAAAGAAAAACATCCATTCATTGTTGTTGTTGTTGTTGTTGTGTCCCTTCACACAATAATAACTGTTTTACAGTTATTCTAAGGTGATCCTATCATGGAGTTTTCTTGGCAAGATTTGTTCATTGGGAATTTGCCTTTGCCTCCTCTGAGGCTGAGGGAGTGTGACTTGCCCAAGCTTTCCCATTGGGTTTCCATGGCTGAGCAGGGATTCATTTATCAGAGTGAAATAATTCCTTTCAGAACTCTGGATTAAAATTGATTAAAATTAAGAGTTTTAAGGGTATTTTATGTAAAGGTATTTTTGAACTACTTAGTACCTAAAGTTCTGTCACTTTGAAATAGCTGAAAGAATGTCAGTGGATACGTATGCATATTCTTGTGCACACTGCCTATAACAATTTACATTTTTACTGAGTTACAAAGTTGCAGAGGGTGAGAAAGGATAAATGTTTTAGCTTTAGAACTAAAACTATTTTAGTACTTTTGTTCCAATACTGCTGTAGTTTTGTTGTTAGACCTTGCCATGCGTAAGTCAAATTAGTGTAGTAAATGGGACCATAATGTTTTTTTTTTAGTGTTGCATGATCAGTGATGTTTTTCTGAATGTACTTCACCAGGGGACTCAGTAGAGATTTCAGTGACACTTAGTATATCTGTTGGAAATTTTTAAATGAATTTGGAATCTTGCATTATTTGTCTACGGCTGTGAGCACGTACCTTTATGTTACTATGCTTTATCATAAAAAAGAGTTATCTTCTTAACTAGTAGTGGCCTGTAATTCTCACTTTAATTTTTGATGATATATGCCTATTAACTATATATTTTTTGTTTTTGTAGGAAATGTTGTGAGCAATTTAGGACACTCATTTTTCAACCAGAGTTTTCTCAGTAGTAAGGAACATGGTGGCTTTTTGTATGTTACTCCTGCGTATCAGTCACTACAGGATTTGGTGCTCCCTACTCCACCATACCTATTTGGGATTCTTATACAAAAATGGGAGACTCCTTGGGCCAAAGTATTTCCCATCCGACTGATGCTGAGACTTGGAGCTGAATACAGGTGTAAGTCCTATTTTTCTTAAATATATAGATCTGCCTTAGTAATACTGAACCTTGGCATTATTGTTTTAGAACAGGGGTAGGCAACCTTTCCCCTTTAAGGGCCAAGGGACTTCAGCTCCCAGAAGCCTCAGCCATGTTTGCCAATAGTCCCATGTTGGCCAATAGCTCCTGGGATTCTGGGAGCTGAAGTCCCTCAGCCCTTAAAGGGGAAAGGTTGCCTACCCCTGTTTTTAGAATAACACTTACAGAAAGGCTAAAAATCAAGAGTTCTTTTAGTAGAATTCTCAATTTTGTTAACAGTAACATTTGATTTGGATCCTAACTTTTTGTTTCATAAAAAGAAAGGAACTTCTGTTCACAAAGGGATCTTTGCTTAAAGATAGCTTTTTCAGTGAAACTTTCTTCTGTTCATAGAGCAAAAGGTTAGCAACCAAGACAAGACAAGACTGTATTTGTTTATGTTTGTTCTTTGTATATGTATAGAAATAAGCAATTGCCAAATTCACTTTTAAGTGCAGTGTAATTTGAAAAAACTTTTTGTAAGATAAATTTTAAGCTGATTTCTTGTATCCATTTTTATTTTCTTAGTGTATCCGTGCCCACTTTTCAGTGTCAGATTCCGTAAGCCATTGTTTGGAGAGACTGGACACACAATTATGAATCTCCTTGCAGTAAGTCATGACTACAAGGTTCATTTTCTTCTGTAGTAATGAAATAAAAGATGTGTTCCCCATTTAAGTGTATGGTCAATGTGAAAATATTAGGCCACCTAGAATTCTTCATCTTATCCAACATGCTAGAATTGATTAAACAAATATCATCTTTAAATCCAGAGCAAACATTAGGAAGTCACCTTGGCAGTCTTTGACATCTCTGAAGGCATGAATTGGATTTTCAAATAGTTGTGGAATACTTGCCTACTCAAACCTTTTAAACAGTTAAAGGCACTTTCTGCCTTGTCTCTGTTAGGATCCTGGTTTACAGTGGCACAAAAAACTTTGTGAACCCCAACAACAACTGCAGAAATTCTATAGATTTACTTTGTGAATTTATTTTCTAAATATTCACTAGGTTTTATATTAACTTATTCCATGTCTTGTGAAATAAAATTATGCATAAGTCAGGCCAGTAATGAGTACAGAGCCAGGATAATTGCAAAAGGAAGTGAGCCCTTTGTTGCATCTGCTCAGTTAAAGACAATAATTAGAATCAGATACTTATGTAATTAAGTAGATCTGCAGTGGTGGGTTTGGTATGCTGCACTCTATAAAAAGATTTAAAAGCTTCATAAGTTTAGTCTTCAGCATATGGTTGTGTGGAAACATGTCATGCCATATGGCAGTTGCCTCTGTTCAGTCCAGAAAGTGTTATAAAGCAAGTTCTAAGGATTTAGGACTTCACCAATGAGGCACATAATCTACAAATGCAGACTATTCAAGACCACAGTTATTCTATCTAGGAGAGGTTATCTTAAATTCTGTCTAAGTGTATTACCCAGAAAGTCATTAAAACATTCAAGGCTCTGCAGGCCATTCTTATTGTGGCAAATATGAGCTTTCATGATTCAACAAAGAGAAAGTGACTAAACAAGAATGGTGATGATGGGAGGAGAGCCAGGAGTAAATCACTACTCTCTGAGAAGAACTACTCCTCTCTAGAAAGCCTGTCTGAAGTTAGCTAAATATTACATGGATGATCTCCAGGTCTTCTGGCACAGTGTTCTCTAGAGAGACTAGCCAGAGGGAGAAATCTTGTGTTTGACCAAAAAACACTGAGCTCATATAGAAGAATCTCATCCCATCTATCAAGCATGGCAATGAGAAGATCATAATTTGGACCTGCTTGATGCCTCAGTACCTGAGTTGTTTGCTGTTATTGACACAAAGTACAACTTTTACAGTGTAAGAGACTGTTCTAGAGGAGAATGCCATCCAGCCATCTGAGAACTAAAGCTGGAGTTTTTCATGCAACACAATAGTGGACCTAAACATACAAATAGAACTGCCAAAGAATGGCTGCAGAAGAAACTTGATATTTTAGAATGGCTTTGTCACAGTTCTGACCTTAATCCTATCAAATGTTGAGGAAGGATTTGAAGTGAGCTGTTCAATCAAGGAAGCCCTCAAATGCCACTGAGTTGAAGCTGCTCTGTATAAATGGCCCCAAATTCCTTGAAACAAATGTGAGAGAATAATTACAGGAGACATTTACTTGAGGTCATTGCTGCTCAAGAGAGTACCATCAGCTACTGAATCCAAAATGTCACTTTTTCACATGGATATTGACTGTTGATTCAGTTGTGGTTAAATAAATGTTGAAAATGTATGTTTGTGTGTCATTTGTTTAATCACGTTGTATGTTATTTCTTATCTAGGATTATCAGGTTAGATTAAGATCCAACAACACTTTAGGTTGGAAATAGGTGACAATCCTAAGGGGTTCATGAATTGTTTTCTTGCCACTGAGGTGCCCTAAGGTCTTTTTTGTACCTTTCAGAAAGGTCATTGTTGCCCTCCAGAGCACAAAAAATATCTTGTGAGTTATACCTCTCAATATGTGAAGAGTTAATACAGCTGGGCTAAATGTGCAGTGTGTTCTCCATCTCCAGAGAAGATACAGTACAGTCAACCCTCCTTTCTCATGGACTTCACAACCTCTGTGAAAATCAATGGGGCGCGCCCCATTCAAGCCTATGAGGCTTGAATATTCCTGAATCTGTGTTTTCATTGGGGAGGGTCTGGAACAGATCCCCCATGAAAACGAAGGGCCGATTGTATTTTCAGTAGCAAAGGTGGGGATGTTGGAATGGGCCAGAGATACATGACTGTCAGGTGGATGCTTTCCTGCTCACTCATAAGTAACTTCTCTTTAGTCATCAGCCAAGGTATATTTGATTTTGTCCATTGCAAATGTGGACAAAACGTGGGCCCTGGAACCATTGGCACTGCTCAGTGTTTTTGCAGTCTTTGACTCTTCCAGATTCCCATTTTTACCCCAGCCCCTCACCCCCGGGAGGTGGCTTGTTTGTCTCATAAGCCTCTAGGAGCAACAATTCACCTTTTAAACAGTTTCAAGGTCTAACTACACTGTATAATATTAAAAATAAACAAAACATTTTTTTTAATTTGTTCTTGTTTTTAAACTTTTGGCAGTCTGTGTGAACTGTCAACTTCTACTAAATAGTTGTGTACCCTTTAGTAGTCTTAGGAAAATAATAATAATAATAATAATAATAATAATAATAATAATAATAATAATAATAATAATAATAATAATGCCTAAGCAATCAAGGCGGCTTACAAATATAAGATACAGATTAAAAACATACATTACAACAATAACAGTAATACAATATCCACCCGATGGAGGGAGGGCCTTCTTTTCTAGGCCCGATGGGGCCAGCCTGCCTTCTCCCTCCTGATGATGTAAATTATGTAAATATGTAAAAATATGTAAACTACATATACTAACCAGTATTTTTTTTCCAACTTAACTAAATATAGTGTTTGTAATATCATTTTTCTTTACTAACACATTTGTTGCTCTGGTAAAATTCAAACTTTTATCAGTATTGTGATTTTAGTTGGTCTGTGCATTGGCAGGACTTCAGAAATTACCAGTATACATTACCAGTCGTCCAAGGCTTAGTGGTTGATATGGAAGTGAGGAAAACCAGCATCAAAATTCCCAGCAACAGATATAATGAGGTATGTAATATGAATCAATACATGACACTCAAGTTGCAGAAGCAAGCCGGTGATTATTTTATTAAAAGAAATTTTGAGTAAGCTAGAATTCATGCAGGGTGAATGAAGTTGCACCTGAGATACTATGTATCAAATTTGTGTTCAGTAAGGGAATAACAGCTGGATACCTTTGCTTTGGCTTGCATCTAAAATTTGAGTAATGAAAACACGTTTCTATAAATGTGACTGATCAGTTTTATATTATTTTTTTCTGCTTAATCTGCTATACAGTTATTTATTTTGGAGAAGTACGGTGAAAGGGGAGAGGATTTTTACCATTAACTTAGATATAAATTATCTGTAAACATTTGCAGGTAGCTTAGATACACAAGTAACTTAAATATATGATAGTTTCACATCAGCCTAAAGCTGGGATGAGCAAATGGTAATCTTTGGTCCATGTGTGCCTGTCTGGGCCATATTTGCAGCCTGCAAAGATCCTCACACCTTGCCCTACAAAAATGGGTGCTGTAGTTTTGGGTGTTTTGGTATCTTCCTTGCCCATTTTTTAAGCTTGTAGAGTCCTTTCTTTAGCCTACACAGGCTATTTTTTCAAAGCGGAATATAACCAGAACAGAACATCTGATTTCTTCCTGGCTGAGAAGTAGGTCTCTACAGGCCTGAAAAAAGTGAGGGATGACAAACATTCTTGAAAATGTGGCAAAATGGCCAGTAGCCATTTTATGCAAAAATAAAATAATAAATAAAATATCAGGTTCATAATTAGGGAAGGGTACAAGAGGATTAGAGAGATGCAACATTCTTGGCTCCTGTGGGGAGCCTACCCCTGGCAGTTGCCCACATGTGTCCTAAAGAGACTACTATTTTCCTCCAGGGATTAATTTTCTACATACCAGGAACATTTTGATATTAGGTTTCAGTTTAATGCTAAGTGATAATGGTGTATATTCTGTTTTTGGTTTGGTTGTAGATGATGAAAGCCATGAACAAGTCCAATGAACATGTTCTAGCAGGTGGGGCATGTTTCAATGAGAGGGCAGATTCTCATCTTGTGTGTGTGCAGAATGATGATGGGAATTACCAGACACAGGCAATCAGTATTCACAATCAACCAAGGAAAGGTAAGAGTTTCTGCCAGTGGTTAAATCCTATATTCTCTCAATGCAGCATAAATATCCACAGGTAGAGTTACACTATGTTAGCACTGTGCACTCCCTATATTGAATCCCACCATTGAGCAACTTATGAGAAATGGTGGATGTGCATTGCTGTCACCTGATTGCACAGTGCAGTTTCCAATGTAGACAGGCTGCACACGTTGCATATTGGTACACTCTTCTAGATATATTGTTGTACATTTGCAACAGTTCCATGTGTGGATCTCCCACTATCACTATCAGCTGCATATATTTGTTCCACATTTTTTTAAAAAAAAGTAACTCCCCATGTAGCACCTCCATATGTCATCAGCAGGATTGTGGGCAATGTGTTTTTTTTCTCTGTACATTGTACATTTTTTGCATAATTTCAAAAAAGCTGTCAAGACGGATCTCTTCCGGCAGGCCTTTCCAGA
>CM034706.1:194329926-194358333 GCA_020142125.1 Phrynosoma platyrhinos | reverse complement strand
TTATTATTATTATTATTATTATTATTATTAATTTCCTTATTGGTTTTTCCCCATTTGCTAATATTAATCTCTCATTTTCTAAGTGCATTATAAATAAGTCTCAATTTTCTGATGAGTGTCATACAGTGATGAAAATAGAGACTTGAACACACTTTTCTGAATTTGTCATAACTGGAAGATTTTGTGTAAGCATGCTTACCTTTGTGCTCCTGTTTATCTGTATTTTAATGACCATTGTTCATGTTTGCTGCAACACAATATCCCTGTTCAAGTGCAATGCTCAATTAGCCTTCCTAACCAGAATGTTCAGAATGATGGATCATGTGGAGGTAGAGGTAGGGATGATAGCAAATCATGATTCCTGATCTTAGCTTAGTTGACCAACCACATTTTCTGAAATCTAGGTGCTAGTGGAAAGTTGCATAAGTATATCTTCTTTCAGAAAAGAGGGGAGAGGTGGAGCAGTATGTGAAGTACATAATTTGATGTTTGTCATGGTTTAATTTTACTTTTGAACTGAAACATTTGATTTGCCCTCCATTTTCAGCTGATGGTTAGTAGATCACCACATCTTTCTTGACCAGTGATATCAGTATTTACTTAGCTGAACTTTGTAGAGGCATGTAGAAATTCGGCACTTCACAAATGTGATCTCTGTGACGTAAGAGATGCCCTTTGCAGAGACAATTGCTTTTAGTATGTCTTCTCAATATTGGCTTGATGTAGTGCTAGTCTAAAAATATTATGCATCCTATGAACTCCTCTGTTAACAGATTGGAAGAAGAAATCTGCACCAACTGAACTAACCAGTTTTTAAAGGCATCTCCATGTAAACTACACTGCTGTAATCCAACCTGAAAATTTCCAGAAAATGTACTCGCTGGCTTTGATTATCAGCATATGGGACTATTGTAGATACTTAGACATTTATTTATTTTTTTGCTCTAGAACTCCTAAAAAAAAAATCATAGGCAAAGAACCTGATCTTGGGTGATCAGTCACATAAGATTTCTAGAATTTCCTTCCAAAAAGTAAGCCAGGTGTGGTATTTGATGTTTTAAGTAGGTTGTGGGGGTCCCCTAAGTGTTTAATACCAAAATATTTTTTCCAAAACCAGAAGTGGATATTTCAGCACTTCGGGTTTTGCTTAATCTTTTCTGGCAGTTTTTGTGATCCCAGGAGTGTTCCAGAGGAAGATACTTAGCCCCCATCCTCCTGCAGTTGTCTATCCCTGGCCTAAAGTAAGCTTTCCTCAAGCATTGGGTATTAGTGGATGCATATATTTCATCTGCTGTCATTTACAGATTGAGTATCCCTTATCCAAAGTGCTTGGGACCAGAAAGAAGTGTTTTGGATTTTGGTTTTTGGGGGGATTTTGGAATATTTGCATATACATAATGAGGTGAGGGGATGAGGATAAACCTGAAATTCATTTATGTTTCATATACACTTAGCCTGAAGATAATTTTATATACGGTATTTTAAATAATGTGCATGAAACATTTGTGTACATTGAATCATCAGAAAGGAAAGGTGTCACTATCTCAGCCACCCATGAGAAAAGTGTTGGATTTTAGAGCATTTCAATAAGGGATACTCAACCTGCATGTCTTGCTCATGTAATTCTGGAACCTGTATCATGCATATAGTATAAATTCATGCTTTTTTCATTGTTGCAGTGACTGGGGCCAGCTTCTTTGTATTTAGTGGAGCTTTAAAATCTTCCTCAGGCTATCTTGCAAAATCCAGTATTGTAGAAGGTAAGATTTGAGTCAACGTTCATCAAGGACATGTATTTTTCTGTGGTAGAACACAGCTTGGGTGGTAGTTGGGACTTACATTGTTTTCAAAACATTGTGTTTCTATCTTTAAACTAAATACTTGTTCAACTAGATTTTTGTGTGTGTCACAGACCCCAAGTGACAACTTCAAAGAATCAGAAAAGGAAGGTGTGCAAGTATGTACCAGAACTGACTCTGGTGCTGAGAGTTCCTGTCAGTGGTGGAAAATTGCAACACTGCTGCTGTTTTCTGCTGTTACTTTTCTTTCCTGGATGTTTTAGTTGGTCTTGTATTTCACTTTGTTCTTTTGTGTTACTGAGTATTAAGATTTTAACTTTTGTTTTGTGAACCACTTGGAGTGCATCCACTATTGAACAGAATTGAAATACAATAAATAATGTCCAAGTGGAAATGTGTGCTTTCTTTTTAAAGGAGTCAGGTACTTCTTACATGTATGACTGTTATGTAAATTTGCCTTTAGCACTTTATTTGTGAAGTCTGAAGAAAGAAGTCACAAATTAGGGGTACTTGCAAAAAAGTGGGGGCTTAAAATTAAGTTGTAACACTTTTGCAGGCAACATGTCTCAGTTTAGTTTTATTCTCTGTAACTGCACACTTTTAGTGGAAAGCATACATAGGGGCTACAAGAACCCAAGAGAATGAAGCTACATTGAACACTTGGAAAATATATGGCTAGTGGGGAGTGGAGGTGAGATTAACAGATTGGATTAACCGTGAAGATTCATTCAGAAATGGCTAGAGGACCAATTCACTACTAATGGTTTTCTTTGTACCAACCGGGTGTGCAGGAGTCAACATTCTTTTTCAGTTGCCATCCATTGAACTCCTGCCCTCCTGTCAATTTATTTATAAAGCCTTACCGACCCTAATTTCCTATCTGTCTGTTTTTTTAAAGGGTGGGTGTGGATTGCTCCTCCAGCCATCTCTGAATGAATCTTCACGGTAAGTCCAATCTGTCATTCACGAGATGGCTGGAGGAACAATCCACTACTAATGGGATATACCCAAGCTCTTTTTTCATGGGTGAAATTAATCTTCTGACAAGACAGGCTGTAGATCGGTTCTGCCAAATGCTGCTTTTGCAGAATATTTATCAACTTTGTAATGCTGAATGAATGTTGATGGCTCTTTCCACCCCACAGAGTCATATATTGCAGTATTCCAGTTGGTCAAGTCCACTTTTACATATCTCTTGCACTTTGTGAAAGACAATATTGATATTCTTCTTAAGCGGCTTTTCACTTTCAGAAATCCTGATGCAGCTTTGATTGTCTTGTATCAAAATGGTTGGTTGGGTTCTGCTATCCCATAGTCCCAATAGTAAGTTGTGCAGCCATTTGATTTCATCACATGCTGCTTTCACTGAAATACACTCAGCCCCAGTAGAAGAATCTGTAATTGTAGATTGCTTCTTACTTGTCCAATTTAACAGTTCCTTCACCATTAGTGGTTGATTTTCTGTGTGCCAGATCTGTAGCCCAGTCTGCATCTGTGTAGGCAATCAGCTGTGGTTGGTGACAGGCTGGCAGCATCAGTTTGTAATCTGCTGTTCCTTTTAAGTATCTGGCAACTCTCTTAACTGCAATAAAATCTCTTTCTGTAGGAGAGTTTACCATTCTGCATAGGATGCTAACAGCTAACAGCATTTGCTGTGTCAGGTCTAGTGAAGTTGGCAATGTATAGGAGTTTTCTGCAGTCCTATACTTGTTCCCATCTTGTAAAGGTTTGGATTTCTTAATATCCTTTAAGAATTCTACTTCCATTGGAGTTGGTATAGCATTTGCTTTTCAGACAAAGTTAGTCCAGAAGATCCAGTATCTTCTGTTTTTGATTCAGGAAGAAACTTCCATCACTACGTCTTTGTATTTGCACTCCAAGATAGTGTGAGATATCTCCTTAATTCTTGATACCATCTCTTTCTTGATATTCCGGATTATCTTTTCACTATATGCTTTGTCTTCACAGCATAAGATCAGATCATCAACATAACTAGTGATGTAAGTCCATTTATTATTTGTAAATCTCTTGTACACAGATCTGTCAAAAGTGCTTGGAGTTAACCCCTGTTTGATAAGAAGCTGGTTCAGTTTCTCACTCCATGCTGTGGCAGATCACCATACAGAAAAGCTGTGCTAACGTCCAGATGTTGAACATTTATTTTCTTGTAGGCTGCAACAGCAAAGAGTTCTGATGGTTGTATGAGTAACTACTCCAGCCAACGTTTTGTTGTAGTCTTCACCATATTTTTGAATACAGCGTGCCTGCGCCATATGCAGACTCAAGGTCACATGGACTTCAGGTCCCATGGTATTTCCCTTATGTGTGTGTGTGGGTCCGGAACGGATGCCCCATGTAAAACAAGGGCCCATAGTATAACCTTTAGCAACAAGTCTTGCTTTGTATTTTTGAATCTCCCCTTCTGCATCTAGTTTTGTTATAAAGACCCATCTACAGCCAATTGCCCTTTTTCCTTTTGGCAATTCTGACAAAGTCCAAGTCTTACTCTTATACTAAGATTGCATCTCCTCACTAGCAGCTTCCACTCATTTCCCAGAATCTATCTGGCATTCCCTTGATCATTTTCTAATCAGAGGATTTTGGTATTCTTTCCTCTGTGACTTGATAAAAGAATATATCAGATGGTATACCTTTATTGGAACGTTCTGACTTTCTCACCTGGATTTGGATACCTGGCTCTGCTTCTTGTATGCCACCCAGTTCTTCATCGTGGTGGTCCACTGCAGGTGTAGCCCCTTCTGGATGCAAGACCTTTGAAGGACGAAAGAATTCCATGTGCTCTGGTTGCTAGTGGGAGTCGTCTTCTTCTGCAAATAAATCTTGATAAACGTCTTGGTTTTGATTAGATTCAGGCTGTGGTCTTTCATTAGTATAAATAGCACTTGTTAATTTTATTATTTTATCCATCTGGATTTAGAATTCTGTAACTATTTCTAGCATAACCAACAAAAATTCCCTTCTGACTTCTGAAGTAAGTTTACCTCTTTTCTGTTTGGGAATATAGGTAAATGCTTTGCTTCCAAAACTTTCAAATGATTTAATTTTGGCTTGACTCCATGCCATAATTGGAATGGGGTTACATCATCGGATTTTGTTGGCAATCGGTTACACAAATATGTAGCAGTCATGATGGCTTCAGACCAATCACGTTTAGGCATATTGGCTTCCGAAAGCATGGTGACTGCCATCTCCTTAAGAGTTCTGTTCATTCTCTCTGCCACACTGTTTTGTTCTGGAAAATAAGCCTGTGTAGTCTGATGCTCGATGACATGTTCCTTTAAGAATTCATCAAATTCATCATTAACAAATTCAGTGCCATTGTCTGTGCACAGACTCTTTGGTTTATAGCCAAATCTGTTAGAGATTATTAAAGTACTCTTTTGAATTTCTGAAATGCTTGACTCTTCTCTCTGAGAAGATAAGTATATGTGTACCTGCTGAAATCGTCAACAATAGTCATAAAGTAAGAGTTATCTCCCATTGACTTTTGATTCATTGGTCCAGAAAGATCAGCATGTAAGAGATCCAGTGCTTTTTTCATTATTAGAGCATGGTTTGAATTTAAAGTCTCCTGCAAGTACTTGATTTGCCAGTCTCTTAATATGTTCAACACTTCAATGAGCAAATCTGTGATGTCAAAAAGTGGAACAGTCTTTGTGATTACATTTGGTCACACTGTTCGCAGATGAATGCAAAATCTGCATCTGATAACATCCAAAAGATCCTAAGTCTGCTCTAAAAATCAAATTTTTATCATGAAAACCAAAACAGGTTTGATTTCTAAAACTGACACGGTTGTCTCTTGATGTTATAGTTTGCACACTATAAACCAGGGGTAGGCAACCTTTTTGAGTCAGGGGCCAGGTTGCTATCCCTCAGACAATTGGGGGGGGGGGCAAAGCACCATAAATAAATAAATAGATAGATAGATAGATAGATAATTTTTAAAAAATTAAAAAAATATTTAAAAATATGTATGCACACTCTCAGCCCCAGAAAAGCCATGGCAAAACCCTTGTGGAGATTTTGCCAAGAAAACCCTAAGAACAAGTAATAACAACAATAATCAATATCATTATGGCGGGCGGGGGCGGCAGGACCGGCCTGGGGCCAGTCCAAAGGCTTTGGGGGGCCACATGCAGCCCCCGGACCTTAGGTTGCCTACCCCTGCTATAAACGGAGGCTTGCAAATCCGGTACATAATAAGCATCTGGGATTTTTAAAGTTCCTATTCTGTCAGGACCAAGTTTTGTTTGCAAAATAATAGTCCCCTTTACTTGTGCAAAAACTTCTTTACCATTAGCAAGGTAGACAGGAATAGTTATCTTTTATAACTTTTATAACAAAATCAAGAAACCATTCTTTGTGGTTGAAATAATGCGCACTTGCTCCACTATCAATCATAACTTGGTTTTTATATTTTTCTCCAGCAATTTGAAATAACTGTTGTTGAATCAAACCAATAGCAACGTGACTGGAAGATGTCTGTTTTGGATTAAAAGCTTCTTTCTTAAAGTTGCTTTTGCTTTTAGTATTCAGTCCCTGACTTTGCAGCTTTTGCAGATCAGGTCTTGGCTTTGAGTTATCAACAATGTTTCTATTTGTTTTAGGAGAAAAGGAAGTTTTTTTCAAATCCTGTGCAGCTAATTGAGCTAATTTTCTGCCCATTGTTTTTGCATTATAGTTGTCTTCCATCAAGTTTTGCCTATTTTGAAATTCAGCAATTTGAGCAATAGCATCTTGTAAAGAAACATCTCATTTAACTTGTAAAGCATTGATTATTGGAAAGTAATATTTTTGAAGACTTGCTAAAAACAGTCCAAGTTTTGCATGTTCTGGAAAAATTCTCCAATTGCTGTAATTCCAGAAAAAGTTGTCATAAAGCCATTAATATGCTGATTTAAAATTGAGGATGATGCAACTTTGTGTTAACAAGTTTGATCATTAGAGCTGTTTCCTTCTTTAAATAATTTTGGCAATATCATATCTGTACTTTGCAGTTGTTTCTTCCTGATTACTGAAGCTAATTTTTCGGAACTGTCATCCTCTTTATCCTGTGAATCCAACCCTAATCCTAGAGTCCTCATAACTCTCTTAAGTAAACATTTAAATTTTGTATTGTAATAATGTCTGTCTGAATCAGGTTCCTTGTCATCATCCTGATCTGAGGATTCAGTCATATCATCATCTATGTTACTTACTATGTCCTCCTGATCTGAACCTGATCTAATCCAATATCTGCTTTATGTAAAAGTTTAATTTTTTTAATACATTTACATGGTATTTCATCATGAAATTCCATTGATTTTCTCTTTCTATTTATCTTAAGTTCCCTTACATGTTGCTTTCCTTGAGCCTGTATAAATTTATTAAAATTATACAATAACTCTTCCATCATATTATCTTGAGACTTAATTAATTTCTGTCTTTTATGTATAGTTTTTTTTTAACCTTTGATTGAGGAAAATACTCCGCTATCTTGAACTAGTCTTCTTCTCTGTCATATGGTTCATCTTGCGCTGATGGAGAAGTAGAACCTGTGCACAGGGAGGCTTGTCCTCCCCTATGGGGTTGTGCGAGGTCATTACTGGTAAGGCGGCCATTTCTCCTGCACCTGCATACTTGGAAACAGTTGTTTCTGTTGTAATTTCTATTGCGCATGTGCGGGTGGAGATGCTCCGGTGAGAGGCAGCCCCTCCCTTCTGAAAAGAACTGCGATCAGCAAGATGGTGGCCACAATCGGCTGTTAGTATCTTCGGGTCTAATTCACTTTTACTGGGAATAGAGGACGATTTCTGCAGCCCTTTAGAGATTTTGTCTTTTCTTTTTAACCTCTGTACCTCTTCCTGACGATTTTGCAATTATTTTGTTACGCTTTTCCGCAGCAGCTCTCTGGCTTGCTAGTGGCTGTAGTTCTTCAGACTCACTATCACTGGTTTCAACAAAACCTTTTTCCCCCAAATTGTCTTCTTCAACTTCTATCAAGGCTTGCGTTTTGGTGACCATCCAAAAATCTATTTTAGTTGTTCCTTGACTTTTGGACGATTCCTTACTTTTCTTAGGTAAAGTGTTGATTTTATTTCCATTTTCTTTTTTCTTTCCTTTTGTTCTCTATTGCTATTCATTGTTTTTATCCTGTCTGGCTATCTAAATGTTAAAGGCTTTTGTTGAGGAGGCAAAATGTAACCACTCGATTATGCAAAATTAAATAAACTGACTGAGGAGGGCAGGAGTTCAATGTATGGCAAATGAAAAAGAATGCTGACTCCTGCAGACCCGGTTGGCATGAGGAAACCCATTAGTGGCCATTTTATGAATGTGCTATTCCACCTATGCTTGATGTTGCTGGTTTTGGTTTCATGTTTGTTTAGAGGCCTATATATGTGGAGCCTGTATCATAGTGGCCTAAATTACAGATGCATGATTTGCTAATATGCAGCTAGTGTACATTGGGGTTGGCAAGGTCTGGCCTATGGGCTGCATGTGACACCCAGGGCTTTTTTTTTGTGGGCCCCATAGGTTCCAGGGGCATAAAACATTCAAAAACATTTTCCCCCTCAAATAGTCTCTTAGGAGGATGTGGACATTTTTGTCACATTTTTGTCTACCTTTGGAACAGATCATGCCCCAAAGATGCCTCGTTTTGAAACAGGTGTTGAACAGAAACATGTCTATTCACTCGATTGTGAAAAGAGGCCTTTCCTGTGCCTAAAATGGCCCAGCCATGGGGGGCGGAGGCGGGCTAAGACAAGGCAAAAATGCCTCCAGGCCATCTAGAAGGTAACTAGGGACAAAACGTTTGATTGTTTTTGGGTTTTTTTGGAGGAAGTGCAGTACGGGGTCTGCCTTCCAAAGCCTTCTGGGGTGCTATTACTGCCCCCTAGCCTTCCACGATTGCCTACATCAGTATACATGTAAGCCCCTAGGGGAATGAGAAACCCAGAACAAAATCCTAGCCCCCTACCAAAATTTTGTCTTAGATCCTAGATCAGGGGTAGGCAACCTTTCCCCTTTAAGGGCCGAGGGACTTCAGCTCCCAGAATCCCAGGAGCTATTGGCCAACATGGGACTATTGGCCAACATGGCTGAGGCTTCTGGGAGCTGAAGTCCCTTGGCCCTTAAAGGGGAAAAGTTGCCTACCCCTGTCCTAGATGGTTACAGCATTAATATGACCGGATACATGTTAATCATCATATGTTTGATCTCTGATTTAAAAACATAGCTTTGGGTTGTTTCTAGCAATTGTGTTTTGTCTTACCTAGATGGTGTTATGGTCCAAATAACAGCTGAAAACATGGACTCCCTAAGGCAGGCTTTGAGGGAGATGAAAAACTTCACTATTGCTTGTGGTAAAATAGATGCTGAAGAGCCTCAAGAGCATGTGTACATTCAGTGGGTGGATGATGACAAAAACTTCAACAAGGGGTAATATGGCAGTATCCACTTAGCATCTTTTACATGAGTTTATTTGTTCTTTGTGGCCTCTGTGACTCAAAGCAAAAGCAAAGCAGCTTCATTTATACACCGCTTCATACCACACTATGGGGTGTCTAAGCGGTTTACAACTGTGAGCTGATTGCCCCCCAACAGCGGGGTACTCATTTTAGTGACCTCGGAAGGATGCAGGCCTGAGTCGAGCCTCAGCCCTGGCTGGTATTGAACTCGCAACCTTGTGGTTTATGAGTGAGTGGCTGCAGTACAGGCATTTAACCACTGCGCCACTACTGGGTTATCCTGCACCTGCACAGTGCCTCTTTGGGAGCATACGATAGTATTTAAAAGTATATAAGGGGCACCCGCTGAAGCCCCCCAGACGCAGAATAACCGTTGTGTAAGTTCACAGATGACCACTCGAAGAACAACAGTTATAGGTATGCAATCTGTCCTTTTACTTTCTCAGCTCATAGTGCATTCTGTTTGGAAGGGAGAAAGAGCAGTTTTTTCTGCCCATGTTCTGATTGCATCTTATTCACAAGCCCTGATGTGCAGTGTGTTTCTGGACTAGCATTTTTAACCAAAGTGAGAAAACATTCTGGCTGACATGATGCTCCAAATGCACGTTTATCCTTCAGACTGGATGCTTTACATTTTTCATGAGTATCCTCTATTACATTCACCCTAGAAAAGACCAATGTAACAGTATAGGAGCCAGCCTATTCCTGATAACTTAATTGCATGGGGATTTACATTACTTTTTACAGCAAACTTTTACTGTATGAAATCATATGTGCACCAACCTTGTGAACTGAATATAAGTGTAGTGTACAAATGCTGTGAGAAACTACCAAGAATTGGTGTTCCCTGCCATCTGTAATAGACTTCATGTGTGAGGCAGGGAAGTGTTGTGGTCCCCAAACTCTAATGGAAATAATGGCATCCCGTTTTGTCTGTATCTTTATACACTCTATGGGACTACTAATATTGGAAGAGAATGAGAATGGTTTCCTGACATGACCATTTAATGTATATATATATATATATGTGGAGCTTTCAGATAAAGTGTAATCTCTATGTAGTCTCTACAACATTACTCTAAAATTTATTGCAACAGTATTGTAATGGTTCTGGGGGTTGACTTTGGCTTTGCATAGTACCACTTGAATGCTAGCCTTGTCAGGAATTCCTGTTCTAGGTACACTAAACATGATGATGGAGTGTGCTAGGGCTACTCCTTTCCATCATCTTAGGGCATGAAGGATAATTTCCCAAAGAAAGTCACTTTTCCACCCGATCTGGATTGTAGAAAAATCAGGGTTCAAGATTATGTGAAGAACCTCCATGGATAGCTGTGTCCTCCAGAATGTTGCCCTCTGCATGGAGAAGTGCTAGCATATTCGTCCATCCCTTGTCTTTACAGTATCTAGATTAGAAACATCTGAATAGAGCCATCATAACACCTGTAAATTTTTATATGATCCAGAATGTGTATTTACTGAAAATTCTCTATTTCTCTGAAAAAAAGCTTCCTTTCATACATAACCCATTTAATAGTTCAGACTACTGTATGTCAGTTTCTTCTATAATGCTTGAATTTGTTTAGTTGAGTGAGCTTTTTTTTTTTACCTTGTCTTCAGACCTAGATCTCTAGTCCTAATTATCTAGGCATTAGTTAAGGAAATATTCTGCTAACAAAGTTGTTTATTCCCTCTTTTTTCTAGTGTTGTGAGTCCCATTGATGGCAAGTCTATGGAGTCTATTACAAGTGTGAAGATATTTCATGGCTCAGAATATAAAGCAAATGGGAAGGTTATTAGGTGGACAGAGGTGAGGAAATCAAATGGTTTCCTATGTTACAAAAAGACTAGCATGAATACAACTTAGCATGATGTTATTCATGTAGCTGCGCTTATCAAAACTTCATGAACAAACTTCATCCTTAGCTACAAAATCTACTTGTGAGAATCCAGAAAAGGACACATTTACACCCACCAAATGTCCCAATGTTAAACGGGAAAATATTCCTGGAGAGTCTCATGTGGTTTCTACCTTTCCTGGAATGGCCTTAAGACTTGGCCAACATGTTAACTTGTAAAGATAAAACAATACAAGTTTACCTGTCATTCAAAGATGCTTTATTGTCTCAGGTGCTACCAGGATTTATTGGTCAGTTTTCAAAATTATCTCCACATCTACCTTGATATTATTGGTCAACTTGCACTAATTATTCTGTATGATTTTTTTTCTCAGCCTTTCTTGATGCTGCCAGCATGGTTAGAAACTTTACAGAGTTTTTTACTTTTAAATATAACCAATTTTTTGTTTTAGTTGTGAAAAAAATGTTGAACTGGAATACAATCTGTTAAATATTCAAAATGAATTAATTGGAAAAATTGTTTGCTATCTCCTTGTGTTCTCAAGTTGTAAGACTAATGTTATAATGCAGAAACAGACTGTATATATGAGTAATATATGAGTAATTTTTTCTCTTCAGGTTTTCTTTTTGGAAAATGATGAACAACATAATGGCCTAAGTGATCCAGCAGATCACAGCCGGCTGACTGAGAATGTGGCTAAGGCTTTCTGTTTGGCTTTGTGTCCCCACTTGAAGCTGCTGAAAGAAGATGGGATGACCAAGTTGGGTCTCCGTGTTACACTTGATGCTGATCAAGTAAGTAAAAAAACAAAACAAACAAACAAAAAACCCAACTCTGGTAACAAAATACCACTTTTGTAAGGATAGTTGGGTAAAATGAAAGAAGCATTAATCGCTTCTCCACCACCTATGATCTCCAGCATGGGCTTGGATCCAGATTAGTAACTGAATGCCTCCACACAATGGATGGTGATCTGCTGTAAGCTCCCCCTTGGAGAATAGCATTACTTGTGTATTGCCTCTTTTGTTTCTCCAGAGTCTCACCCACCACTCCAGAGCAGCCTTTTAAGGGGAGAACATCTTTTATCTATGTTAAATTACACTCAACTCATTATACATTTCAGCTTTTAATACAAAACATTTTTCCAGCTGTACCTTAGAATCTGTTCCATTAGGTAGAATGTCATATCTAAAGTAGTGCTGGGCAACTGCGGAACCACTTTAGCCTTTCCTCTGAAACCTTGGCATCTGCACCTCCACCATGAAAAAAATTAACCCTACAAAACTTTGGGAGGCTGCATGCAGTTCATGGGCCACACTCTGCCCACCCTGATATAAAACATACTTTCTATAATTTCTATGATTGTGTGTACATTTTACAGTGCTCTATAACCCACAACTAGATATTTTAAAACTTGGTTTTTCATGAACAGTAGTGGATTTGGCAGTGCCTAAATTTGGGTTTTGGATATCTTGTAATAAACACAGTGAACCTACCGTATTTTCCGGCGTATAAGACGACCCGCGTATAAGACGACCCCCCCCATTTTTCCAGTCAAAATATAGAGTTTCAGCACCTCCATCCTCCTTATCCTTATACCCAGCGTATAAGATGACCCCCCCCACTTTAACCACAGATTTTGCAGGTTAAAAAGTAGTCTTATACGCAGGAAAATAAGGTGGTAGTAATTTCTGCAACCTTTATATCTATTTCTAATCTAGTCCTTCTAGTCTGGAAATAATATTGGTCTTTCCTTGTGAAGGTCAGGAAGTTCAAAGTCAAGTATGGAAATGATACAAGACTACAGTTTTTGGCTGAGTGTTTCATGGTGAAATATTGAGCAAATTTCTTTATATTTCAGCAAGTGGTTGTGTAATTTGCTTTATTTGATATATCTAAGTATTGCTTGGATTGGCAAGTTAGGCATCTAATACACATGTTCTAAACAGAGATTTGTTTGGATCTAAATGTTAAACCTGGGATGAAGGAACATACCAGCATACTCCTTTTCTGCCAGCTGTTGAAGCTGAGAGATATTGGCTGGTACTGTAACTGAGCAGAATTTCCTCTGCAGAAGATCATTAAGTTCAAAATTACCCTTAATTCCATGAGATTTATATCATTGAGCCCTTTTTTATTTCCTTAATGTGAAAACAACTGAGGTTGTTTTATTATTCCTTCCTTATAAAACTTCCTTTCAGTGACCATAACAGTATCTATATTTGTCGGAGACTGTGGTAGAGCTCCTCCCAGCCTCCATTTTCAATACTGACTTATTTTCATGCTTGTTTCATCCTTTGAATTTTCAAAAGAAACTTAAAAGTTAAACGCTGGGGTTTTATTACTGAATACATAGTAAAACACTGTTTCCATTTTATTGTGCTTTTTTGTAGGTTGGCTATCAGGCTGGGAGCAATGGTCAGCCCCTGCCTGCTCAATACATGAATGACCTGGACAGTGCCTTAGTTCCAGTAATTCATGGAGGGGCATGCCAGCTGAGTGAGGGCCCAGTGATAATGGAGCTTATATTTTATATTTTGGAAAACATCTCATAAGAGGACTTCATTTTCTGTTCCAGCAGCAGTTTTGTCTGAATCATTTGCACTTTAAAACTGGAGAATTAAGCTTTTTGTTGACACTATTATATGGGGTGTGGGTGTGGGCATGAAAACAGTTGCTCCATAATTCTGAATCGTCTATGCATTTGTCAACAATCAGGGCAGCTTCTTCTATACTTCAAAATGGCTATGCTATCTTTGCAGTTAATACACTTCAGTTACAGATTAGAAACAAATAATGGTCATGTTTTGAGACAAGTGTGGTCATGTATTCAGTGCTGAAACAGGTGCAGAGATCACTGGGGAGTAAATAAAAGGAAACAAAATGTCAACATTTAGTGTGTTTAGGTGAACTTATTATGAAGAAACAATCAAGACCTCCATTCTGACCTCATTATACTGCCGTTTATGGTTATTTTCTCTACACATTAAAAATGAATCGTTTACATTATTTTGACCAGGTTATTGGTCAAATTACCTCCAAGGTAGGTTGGGATAGTCTATGTAGGTGTACAGAAAGAAAGCAGCATGACTGAGGGAGGATACCTTTTAACGTCTGCCCCAAACAAAGCAGTAATCTCTCTAAAAGCTATATGTAAATTTAAGCTTGCAGTTTTGTGTGTATAAATAGGATAGTTTTACTTTATTTTTCTTTGACTGTGAAACTGTCCCCACTTTAGACTGATAACTTGGTAAAGATCTGCCATTGTGGATTTTGGGGAAAAAACAAAAACAAACCTTTTACAGGCATGAGAATTGTTAGCCTTAAAGAGCAATTACATGGAATTGCTGTTCTCTTTCCAGCTAGTCCTCCTTTTTTAAAAATGAGAACATCCCTTCCTGGTTTTCCTGATTGGTGTGCACTGTACTTACATTAGCCCTCCCATTACGCCTGCACTTACGTAACACTTTATAATAGCAGCACCACATTAAGCTAGCCTGTGAGAACTATAACAATTTGGTGGCTGTTGCATGTTTTGCTTTCACTTCAGGCTGGAAAGATTGTGCTCTGCCTCCCCAAGAACTGACCTTCATCAGGAGGCCAATTTGATCCATCTTGCTGCAGAACATGAAGCTGGCAAGGACAGTAAGCAAAAATAATGTGAACACATTCCTATTAAATCTAGTTTCTACCCGTGAGAATCCCATAACTAGTGGGAAGAGCTATTCAAAGGGAAGGCAAATGTAGGCTTCAAGCACACAACTACTGCCATTAAGATTGGTTGTCCTAATAGACTAAGTGTTTAAATAAAAGCCTAAAAAGTAGAGCAGCAGAGGCAAGCTTGTAATCTTTTAGTGGAAAAGATAAAATAGCAGTTGTTACAGCCCTGTTGCATTTTAAAGCAAGCAAATGTATATAACAACCCATTTGTGTGAGGCACAGAGATCACAAAGAAAAATTATCTTTTCTCTGTAGGTAGAGAAGTATAGTGAAGATACACAAAGCTCATTTTTGAGCCAGATGCTACTGCTTGCCTGTGCTTAGTAAAACCCTTGCAACACAGCCTATTGTAAACTGCAACTAAACCTTGAAGGACACAAAGGTGTTAGATCAGGGACCCAAATTGAAGGCTAGACAAAATTAATTTCTGAGTAGAAAAATGAAGTTCTACTGAGTTAATTGCTGGCCACATGGTCTGAAAACAGCTCTTAGGCCGTGTGGAACCTGCAAAAGGTGCTGAATATTCTGTCATAGTTATGGGTCAGGCATAAATAGACACCAGTGAAATCCTTTGCAACACAAGGGATTCTCAGCAGTTTAAAGAGACTTATGTTTCCTGTGTTTCTTTTCCTTGCATATAAACTCAAATTGCTTTTAGGATTTCCCTCCTTTTGTGACAGCACTGAATTTTCTGGTAGATTCTCCAACATTAAAATTTGCGACTTAGCTACAGTAGTTTCCAACTTTAACAGATAGCATCCCAATTTCACCGTAGTACCAGCTTTTTCAGTAACTTAGGGGGGGTTGCAGACTGGCAGAAATAGTGCAAATTGTGTCCACTTTTAGGGTTAGGGAATCATGGGAACTATATTTTATTGTGGCACTAGAGCTCTCTGACAGAGGGCTATATGTCTCAGAAAAAAACAATTCCCATGATTCCCTAGCACTAACCCTAACCCTAGAAGTGGACTGAATCTGCACTATTTCTGGCAGTCTGCAACCCCCCTTAGTTTTGCTTTAAAATTACTGATTTAGGGAGACCCCCCCTGAATTTTTTTGTTCTTTTCCCCCTGCAGAAAATCATTTGTTTGGGTTATGTTTGTACAAAATGCTATTGACTGACTGGTTTGCTTCAACCATAGCCTTTAAAATGACCTTAAGATTACCGTATTGTTAAGAAATGAGTACTTGTTTAAAGAAAAATGTACTTTTAAAATTCAGTTAACACTGCAAAAGACTGCATATTATATTTTTATTTTCAACATGTAGTTTTGTATATTAAATTTATTAAAATTAAAAACTGAATACTGTATTGTCTCTATCCACTTAAGACAGAAACATATGTTGTCTGCTATGGCAGACTTAGGTTTATGAAGTCACACATTTACTGTGAAAATGTGCAACTTCCCTGCTGTAGCCCATGAAATTGGAGTTAAGGCAGGCAATTTTGGACCCCTAGCTTTGTGTATTTCACATGCTATAAAACAGGTAAGAATCTCTTCATTACCTTTCATTTAAACCAGAGGTAGGCAACCTAAGGCCCGGGGGCCGGATGCGGCCCCCCAAGGCCTTTGGACTGACCACTGCCACCGCCCCCCACTGCCCGGCATGATGGTACTGATTGTTGTTATTACTTGTTCTTGGGGTTTTCTTGGCAAAATCTCCACAGGGGTTTTGCCATGGCTTTTCTGGTGCTGAGAGAGTGTGCATCCATATTTTTTTTTAATTTTTAATTTTTTTTAAAAAAAATTATTTGCATTTATTTATTTATTTACTTACTTATTTTTGGTGCTTCGGCCCCCCAATGGTCTGAGAGACAGCAACCCGGCCCCCAGCTCAAAAAGGTTGCCTACCCCTGATTTAAACTATTAAGAATCGCAACTTCCTGAAACAAAATCAAAACACTGTAATTCTCAAACTCTTTAAGCAGTAGAAAGCTTTAGTTCTGTTTTAGCTGAAAAAAATAAACAAGGAAAATGTGTGCTTAAAAAGTTAGTGATTCTCTTATTCTAATCTACAGTAATTAGAATAACAAGGTAGATGGAAAGAGATGTAAGCTTAACAAATCCTTTGTTGTAGGCAGACATACAGGCTGTGAACAGTAATAGCTGTTTGACTTAACTCCTCTGTATTCAAGAATAGAATTTATTCCAGAGCTAGGAAATGCACATTCTTACTTGAAAGTTACATGATAAACTTCTACTTCTGCAGCACATTTTTATATACCACCACTCATTAAAACAACACTTTTTGTCAACTTCTGCAAACATGCTCATTTTGCATGTCTGCAGTGTTAGCAAGTAACATTCATGTAGTACTGGTATTAGTCTGAAGAAGGCTCAAGATAGATCAGTCCATCTTTGTGCATCAGTACCTTAATTCCTAATAGTAGACTTACAAAGCTTACCAACTCATACTATATGATAGTTATGAAAATAAAGATGTTATTTTCAGTAGTGCATTCATTGAACATCTTTGGTGCTTGCAGAACCTCTCATGTCTATAAAGTCCATTCTGCAGCTTTTTGCATTCCTGGATCTGTAAAGATGGAATATAAATTAAAGATGGTTTTAGTAGTATTGTAGGAAAGTGCAGCAGTAAATATTATAAGAGTCAGTGGTGTAGTGGTTTGAGCACTGGACTACGTCTCTGGAGAACAGAGTTCAAATCCCCACTTGGGCACAGAAGCCCACTGGGTGACTTTGGGCAAGTCTCACACACAGCCTCAGCAGAAAATGTAATAATTAATGGAAACCTAGAATCTATTGTCACTATCTAGTACACTTTCAAACATAAATTTTAGAGGCTGTGCATGAAAAGCTATTTAGTATGACATTTTAAAGGTGAATTGATTCCAGTCATTGGTAAAAGTATAAAAATGAGGGCCACAGCGCTGAAATGAATTCTTCCTGTGCCTGTATATAATAATTTTGTTTTTGATTGATTTGTAGTAATTTGTAAGACAAACACACTGGCTTTTAGTTTTCTTTACGCTTAAGCTAAGACCTTGTCTTTGTTAAATGAATGGCTTTATACTTTTCTTTTTATCAGAAATGTATTGTTTGATTATCCAATTGAGACAGTTCATGGCAAGCAGAGGTGTATATGGAAAACACAGATGCTCTTACCTTAGATGGAATTAATGTTCAAGGACCAGCCAGTTCTCTGTAATTGTTTGAAGATCTTGCCCACTAAGTGGCTCCCTGAGTCTCACTTTTACTTCTAGTTTCCCGCCAGTAGGCTTCCTACTATCTAAAACCTAAACAGAAATACATAAGATGTATGGAAAGTAAGATGGCTTCAATCCAGAGAACTGTGCAGCAACTGGCACTTTGTATTGTCCCCAGCTGCAAGCTTTCTAAAGCTATAAATATTACAAGTGCAACTTGCAACAAAATGTTGTAGTGTAAAGTTTTCCTGTTTAGTATCAGAGGCTGCATCCACACTGCAGAAATAATCCAGTTTGATATCACTTTAATTGCCATGGCTCAGTGCTATGGAATTCTGGAATTTGTAGTTTTGTGAGCCATTTAGCCTTCTCTGTCAGAGAGCTCTGGTGCTACAACAAACTACCAATCCCAGAATTCCACAGCATTGGGCCATGGAAGTTAAAGCAATGTCAAATAGATTATTTCTACAGTGCGGATGCACCCCTAGTCACTCATACCATCCTTGGGGATACTCCATTTCATTTTATCTCCCACACGGTTTCCTTCTAACCTACTCAGTCAAATCAGCATTTCCTGGCCACTGAACATAATGAGTCCTCTCTAATTTTTTAAAAAACTGTCACCAGATTTTTTTGGGTGCTTTCTTGTGCTTGGTGGATGCTCAGACACATAAACAAAAGCATTCATGCCAGAACACTGGAAACAAAGGAAAGGACAGCACTGAACAAAGTGCAGCACAATTTTGAAGGTGCTTTAGGGCTCATGTGTATACAAGTACCAACCTGTTCCAGAAAGCTTTAAATGTATGTGTAGGTTGTGTATTGGCCTTCTAGTGCCAATGTGGCAACTAGCCACAGCTGCCTGGAAGTAGTTTAGGCCCAATGCCCCTTCCTCCTTTATGAGAAAGTTCCTAAATGTTGTGAGGGAGAGAGAAGACCCATGTTGGCCTGCACACAATTCTTGTGTTTTAAAAACTGCTTTACAAACATATGTTTAGGAAGCACCAACACTGTTACACAGAAAAAAATCAGACCAGTGTACCCTGTTTTAAACAAAAATGGCATAGCAGGCCATTGTGCCAAAACTGCAGTCCTTGTATGCCATCACTTCATTAAAGCTCAGTTCAGGAACAAAACAAGCATTTTACCTCAATGATTTCTCTAATTTCACATTCAGATTCCAGTTTGTCCAGTTTCAAATGTGCTGTCCCCACTTGCTTGTCACTTCGGAAAAAGGACCTGGAGATGGAGAAATATCAGGGCAAGAATTAGGTTCTTTTCTTAATGGTGGAAAACTATAATAGAGACCCAGAGGTATTCAGGATATGACACTGTGACAAAGTTTCTTCCCCAAACATTTTCTAACTCCTGGTGAATTTGGCAATGGATGATAAAGTCCTTCACCCAACAGAATTCAGTGTAACAAGAACATGTAGGGAGGAAAAATAAAATGTACTCTCACCGAAGATCCAGGAAGAAAAATAATTACACACTGCATAAGGACAGGTTGCTTACCTGTAACCATATTTCTTTGAGTGGTCATCTGCAAATTCATGCAAATGGGTTATGCTGTTCTCAGCCTGTTTTCTTCGGTGAAGCAAACAGGCCCTTTTTGAGGCTGAATGATCAGCCAAACCCACTCCCTTGGCCTCTAGGTGCTTACGTTTGGTGGTCTTTTTGCCAGCACCATTGCCGCAGCCTTTTTCAGACTTCAAGGTTTTCTTATCCTTGGAGGACCTCTCTCTGGACGTCCCTCTCTCCCTTTCCTTCTCCTTACTGGAGATGAATGGGGTTTCAGTTGAGGTCCCTTGAGTGGACTCCAAAGCCGGTCTTAAGGCTTGTTCCCAGAGTGCGGCCTTCAACTTGAGGCCCTGATTTTTCAAGGCCTGCATTGCCATCCCCTTGGAAAGAGGACAGGCCTTAGCGTTGTGGGCTTCGCCCAAGCAGAGCACACACTGATTATGGTGATCAGTGTTGGGGATCTTCGTGCCACATTTCTCACAACACTGTAATGATGCCATCTTGTTGAAGATAAAGGCAGAATCGGTGATCAAAAATGAAGTCAAAACAGTCAAAAATCGATCAATTTGCAACAATCACAAGTCCAGAATCCAAAAGAGTAGTCAAAAAGCCAGGAATATGGTCAAAATAGCCATTAGGTCAATATTGAAAGCAGGAGAAGCGACTAAATGAGTAAAGTTCCTTGCTAGCTCCTAACATGGTGGATGAAAGGAACTGAGGAAAGAGCAAGAACGCCAGGGGCTAGAGGAATGGGCAGAGCTACTGCCAAAAAGTTGGAATCAAAGATTTGCCCAATGATACTAGAAGTTTCCGAGCTAGCTGTGCAGGTGCAGACATAACCCATTTGTGTGATTTGCAGAGACCACAAAGAAGCAATATAAGATACATGTACATCTTTCTTGCTGTTAATAATAACAATACTTGGATGAGTTTAGCGGGCAAGAATGAGCTAAGAGCCTAGCATGCTAGCTGAAGGGATCATGATATTACACTACTGGAAAAGAACAGCTAAAGACAATGGTTCAGTTCAGAAATAATAATACAGTATATAGTTTGATAATCTTTTCAGGAGCACTGAAACAGAACTGTAGACAAAACACCACTACTGTGTTTTGTGCAAACTTGATTTTCAAGTGAAGATTCAATTTAAATTGAGCATACATAAAGCACAGCGGTGTCTCCTCGCTAATAAACCATTTTGCTGTTTGCCTGCGGTGTTCCCTACATTTCAAAAGTCCTTCCACTCTTTCTCTCCTCCCCTCCTGGCCTGCCAAAAGCACTAAAAGTGAAAGAACATGGAAAATGAGGAGGATGCAAAGCCTGGCAAAATAGGGAAGGTACAGTGTTGCTTTTGACTGGCTGGGAGGGAGGCTGAGGAGGGGGGAGGGTTGGCTGTTGACAGATTGAAAGTGACTTTCAAAGTGAGAAAGATAGTGTTCCTTTTGACTGGTCAGTAGGGTAAGTGACGAGGAGGTGGGGGCAAAACAGCCAGCAGCTGCAAAGCTGCAGTTCAAACCCATAAATGTGGAGGGTTGACTGTAAAAACAGAGATAATAATAAAAAAGATAAAAAATAGAACCCCACCACAAACCCTTTCCGTTACATAGATTTTAAACCAAAGTTCTGCCTGGATAAGCTCTTAGCCTGCGGGCAAAAAGAATGGTAAGAGTGGACCAGCTGAACCTCCTGGGAGAGGGAATTCCACAATCTGGCAGCAGCCCCTAGGTCCTTACCAAATGTACCTGTGAAGGTGGCGGGACTCAGAGAAAGCCTCTCAAAACTTGGGCAGACCTATACAGGGAGATTACAGTCTTTGAGACAGCATGAACCCAAGCCATATAAGGCTTTAAAAGTCATAATCAGCACTTTGAATTCTGCTCCCCAAATGGACTTTATGCCCACATATGTCTTTTTTGGTCATTCTAGAGCAGGGGTAGGCAACCTCTCCCCTTTAAGGGCCGAGGGACCTCAGCTCCCAGAATCCCAGGAGCTATTGGTCAACATGGGACTATTGGCCAACATGGCTGAGGCTTCTGGGAGCTGAAGTCCCTCGGCCCTTAAAGGGGAAAGGTTGCCTACCCTTGTTCTAGAGGTTGGCATTCCCTTCCTACATACATAACCAGTGACTCCCTCTGACAGCTGCACAGAGTCACCAAAGGCCTGGGTGGTGGAGGGCAGTGAAGTGTCTGGTTATACCGCCACATAATTCATCATGTTTGGAGGTCCCAGGCAGACCTCATTTTGCATCTAGCTACAGGGACATAGCCAGATATTTCTTTCACAGTCCTAAGCTCTCCACTGGACATGGAATGGCTGTAGGACAGGGAGCTGAAGTGGCTCTACAGTAAGTTTCAGGGATGGTGAATGGGCACAGCCATACAGGATTCTGGCTGTAATGCACATCTTCATTCTCAGTGAAGCAGGACTGTAGGGACCTAAAACTGCCATTATGCCTTTCCCAGTGCTAAGCAGGAACACTACTCCATATTTAATAATCTCCATATTGAAATTTTGATCAAAAAGGGATCCTTTTAATGTGCTGTTTTAATGCTTATTCATTATCACTAAGAATCATACTGCAAATAAAGACTGTCCCCCTGAATTGTGATTTGTACAACTGAGTGTAAATGTTTACTGTGAGTTTTGGATAAAATACTGATGGTGTGCTACTGAGGCTGTGTTCAGTATTATGCTTGTGGCTGGGTTAGGTATATAGAAGTCAACCAGCAGAGAGAGAAAGGCATCACAAGGAAGGCATTAGGGACTTACAAGCATATGCTGCATAGATTTGCCTAACTTGCAAGGAGGAGTCTGTGTTTTACATACAACTGCAAAGCACAGACAGAAGAGAAAATCCTACAGTCCAAGGAATTAAAGGATGGCAGTCATTAATCTTACAGAAATACCATCACAGTAAACACACTTGGCAATATGGATTCATGCACTTTGACAACTATATGAATGTTTCTGCAGAAGCAGCTTTCTTGTCCAATCATCTGGAAGAGTAGTGGAAATTTTCCACAATACCAAAACTGTACAACCATCTCAAATATCTCTAGGAAGTGTCCGCCATGGCATATTTATGTAAATATTTATCCCAGACTGGCCATTATAACTAAATGAAATGCTTACAATTTTTAGCTTGCACAAAGCATCTTCAAATACAGAACTTTCTAGCCAGAAAATTAGCCAGAAGTAACAAGACCCTAGTGAACCAGTGTGATGGAGTGGTTTGAGTGTTGTACTATGACTCCAGAGACCAGGGTTCAAATCCCCAGTCGGCCATGGAAAGCCACTGGTTGACTTTCAGCAAGTCACATTCTCTCAGCTTCAGAAGAAGGTAAAAGTAAACCCCCTTTGAACAAATCTTGTCAAGCAAACCCCGTGACAGATTTGTGTTAAGGTCGCCATATGTCAGAAATTACTTGAAGGCGCACAACAAGCAGCCCTAATTTCACTTTGTGGAAGCTATTGAGCTGCAGTTCACTGACATGCTTACCCTTTGTGGAAAATTTCAAATTTAATTCCTTTGGCCTGAATTGCTCTTCGGAAACCTCTGTGATTTCTGTTAATGTTCAACTTAAACAACTGGTCATATTCTGGAAATTCAAAGAAAGATATAAGAGAGAGACAAAGTTGCTGAGACTGCTAATTCAAGATCAAGCAGTGCAAGTGGTCTATCAAAGAATTTGGCATAACAGAACTTTCAAGAAAGGAGTCTCCCACAGACGCACATTTAAGGAACTGCAGATCATACCATCTGTTCTTACCATTATGTATGTACATAGTCATCTAATGCCTTAGATCCCTTTTCCCCCCTCCAGAAGCAAAGAACCCTTTCTAGTTATGAAGCAAAAACTCAGAATGCAAGCTGAAGTTGGGTATTTGCAAACCTGTATGTTTATTATTCTGCTTAGGAAGTACTTTGTAAAAAACATGATTGACACTAAATATGCATGGAAAATTGGTGTGTCATATATCCCAGAAAAGAGCACTGTTGCACATGGCAAAGTTCCTGAGAGAGATTCAAACTTGCAGGCTAAAGTTCTACTACAGCAGCTACATTTAAGTGCAAGAATACCTACTTTGCCATGTGTCAGGCCCCAAGCTTAGCCCTTGGTTAGTTCCACGTTCAAAAAAGGTTTCCCTAATAGTAAGGCTAGCAAAGGCCTCTGTGATTTTAAAGAGCTACCATCAGGCAGGACAGATGGCATTCGGTTTACAATCCTACTGTCTAACACTGGGACAAAGCAGGTTCATATGTAAAAAGCCAGAGCCATTATTTTTATGGACAATTCAAAATCCCACAGCATTCTGGAAGTTGTAGTTTTAAAAGGAGTAGTTCTGGGAGCTGTAGTCTAAAAATGCTTTTCTAGGCACTGCAGAAATGGATAATGCAAGAATCATTCCTTTCAACCCAATTCTGAAATGAGAATTCAACAGACCATCTCTCCTTCTCCCAAAAATGTAAGAGGGAACACATCTGCACCTACCTGGACAGTTGGTATTTTTAATTACTGATGTTTTACTTTTTTGCGCTTGCTCCTGTTTTAAGAAAAAGAAACATACAAGGATTTACCTAAACAGTGCCAAATCATGCAGCAGAACACACAATTAATGTTCAACAGAAACTGTTTTTGTTATATGTAAAATGATTTGCTCAAATGAAGATGCAACAAAATGCAAATAAACAGAAATGTATGCTGCCTGAGGATGATAAAATGTTAGGCCAGAGCCAATGAAACATGGACACTACTTTTCTGCAAAAGACAAGCCTGATGCATGCAGTTCTCAGTAACTTGTATTTGACTTTCTCAAGAAGGCAAGGGTACTCAACTTTGGAGCACTTCTGGTGTAGCCTCCAAAGAAATTATTTAGGTGCTATGCCATTGCTAGTCTTTTAAACAATCCTGTCATTACAACCAAATAAATTAACTTCCAGCAAGAAAGCACAGTAGAAAATGTCCCTAGAGTGTGAATAATGACAATGTGACCCAATTCGCGTAGATACTTTGGGAATTTATCCTAGTTAACAAGCAACACAGGCTTTCTAATCTTCCTGAAACAACTCTTTTGCCCCATTATCCCTCAAGCCTTACATAGCCAAGTCACTAAATAAGTGCCATGGGTGTTACCTATTCAAACCCATTCTATTGTGGCACAGGACTCATTATGATCACAGGTGCCTCCTACCAACAGTGGCATTACATGCCTAAATTTCCTTAGGAAAAAACATGTGGAATTCTCAGTCCTCTTCCTTGCTATGGAAGCCACACACCCTCTCTTCCGGGGGCTTATTTATATAAAACTAAGGGCCGATGCAGACCAGCACAAAGGGCCACCCTGGGTGTGGAGTTGGGACGAGGCGGCCGTGTGCCAGCCGCTTCAACTCCATCCTGACGCCAGCTGCACGGCACACACCCATCTGCATGGCACGTAGTGTCAGGATGCCCTCCTGGCACAGCATACTCACGCTGTGCCAAAAGGGCACAAAAAAGGCCGTGGCTCTGGCTAAAAGGGCAGCCTTTTGCTGCTCCTTTTTGGGTGGCAAAAAGAAGGATTGGGGCTGAAGCGTGTGGTTGCCATGGCCCCAATCCGCCACTCCCAGGGACGGCCAAGATCCGCCCCAAACGGGCTGTCTGTATCAGTCCTAGGTGTGCAGATGTCAAATCACTGAGGACCACTTTTACATTATAATTCAGGGGTAAGCAACCTTTCCCCTTTAAGGGCCGAGGGACTTCAACTCCCAGAATCCCAGGAGCTATTGGCCAACATGGGACTATTGGCCAACATGGCCGAGGCTTCTGGGAGCTGAAGTCCCTCGGCCCTTAAAGGGGAAAGGTTGCCTACCCCTGTAATATAATTCATTCAAGCAAGCTGAATGATCTTACAAATATAGAAGAATATTTGTGTCACATTAACTCTTGTTGTCTCAGGAATCCGTACCACAGTTTCCTTCTGTCAGCTGAAAAAGTGTCTCTGCACTCCAGATCCATTAGCTAATTTTTCCTTTCTATATCTCATAATACCCTTTCTCGTTGCACCTCCACCACACCATTAACCTATCTCACTAAGGGCCTATACAGACTGCCAGAAATAGTGCAACTTGAGGCCACCTTAACTGTCCTGGCTCAGTGCTAGGGAACCATGGGAATTGTATTTTTTTCTGGGACACTTAGCCTTCTCTGTCAGAGAGCTCTGGTGCCACAATAAACTACAGTTCCCATGATTCCTTAGCCCTGAGCCAGGACAGTTAAGGTGGCCTCAAGTTGCACTATTTCTGGCAGTCTGTAAAGGCCCTAAGTTACTCCTCCCCGTTTTTTCTCACCATGATGGGGGTGCAAAGAGCCCTCTCTCTACTGTTTTTTTCCCTCTGGACTCTAGATGAAGTGCCAATTGTACGCTGCCTTGACTTTTACTCTTATACTTAAATCACCAACAATATATTTCCCATATTATATGGCAGAAAGTTCAAATTTGCATCAGAGTAGACCCATCAATGGCTACCGTCAAAGTAGGATTTCTAATGGATACACTGGCATAATACATGCATCTACAATGGGCCCTCCATATTTGCTGGGATTAGGGTCACAGGGACACTGTAAAAATGTAAAAAGCCACATTTTTTTTACCTGCGAGAACACTTCTAGGAATCTCTAGGTCCTCCAGTGCAACTCTATGGTCAGTATCTGCCAGAAGCTGACCACAGAATTGTGCTGGAGGACCTACAAATGCCTAGAGAAAAATTTTATCTAGGAATTTCTAGGTCCTGTAAAGTGACTCTATGGTCAATTTCTGGCAAAGTTTCACTAGAGGACTTAGAACATAGTAATCAAATCCGTGAATAACCAAATTTGCAAAAGTCAAACCCACAAATGTGAAAGACCCAACCTTATCTCCTTCACACATCAGAGTAAGATATACACTTTAGCTTTAGAGTTGTACTTATAAATTGTTATGCATACACTGGCACTGGGGGAGGTTATACATAAACTGGTCAACGGATAATCATCATTTATAAGCAATTTGTATAGGGATGCAATAGTTTGAAAGAAACTACTACTAGTTCCAATACATATTTCTGAATCGGGGGGAAGAAGCAACACAAATATGACTCAAGTGTTCTCCCATCTCCTCAGTTTATCAGCCTAAGCATGCAATGTTCTACAAAGCAAAGAGAACAGGATATCACACTGAAATCATTGGACTCTTTCAGGGAGATCCCAGTGATTGGAAAGGGGGCTACAATCAGCTAGGTTTTGTTGTCTTTTATGGACTTCATTCATTCTCAAGTAATATTTCAAGTAACCAGGAAGGGATGGTGTAAGCTATTACAGCCAACAGGTTCAGAATGTATAGAGGAAAATTAATAAACTTAACTGGGTGGCCCTTTCATCCCAGTATGTTTATTATTATTCATCAACTTTGAAAGACTGTTAGAAGGATTACAGAGATCACATGAAATGCTTCTGTCACCCAGAAAAAGAATTCTGTAAACAGGTGATGGGGAGCCTTGGACCATCCAAATGTTTTTGCTTACAGCTCACATCAGCCCCACATGGCATGCCCAAACATAAGAGACAGTGGGAACTTTACTCCAAAATAATCTAGAGACAAAAGAGGGCAAGAGATCTGGATAAAATCTTGGAGGCACAGTCAACGGAGTGGCAGGCGAAATGATCTGCTTCTGCCAACTGAGTGGCCTCGGACTGGAGTGCCAAACCTAGAGGCTTTTTGTCGTCTGGTAAATCATCGAGGAGAGGGAGCATCCTTTCTATGATGTGTTGTTGGTATGCCCCCATGCACCCTGAGTAGTTGCCGACCTTTAAGTCCAAAACGGCAGAAGCATATTCTTCGCCAGACCATCCACTTCTTGCTCTCTTTATCCACTGGGGTGGTTGACATCTTCGGGGTGGATTGGAGCTGAGCACCTTCAATAATTGCCAAATTTGGTCTCAGGTGCTTAAAGAGCCATGAGGAGGAAGAAGGGGCGATCCTGTAAAGGTTCTCAGTTTTGCGTGACATGGAGGTGATGGTGGCTGCCATGCTCAAGGAACGCTTGGCTATCTTCTCGAGGGATGGAAGGGCTGCTCGACATCAGAGGCTGGAGAAGCAGAACGCAATGATCTGAACTGCTGAGAATGGGGGGGGACTGCGATCTAGGGGATGGAGACCGAGATCTCCTGGTGAACCTTCTGGGGTCCTGGGCAGAGGTCCTTGAAGAGAGCATCAAGGAGGAGGAGGAGGAGGAAGAGGAGGCGGCAGTGGCATAGGCATGGAGGTCCTATGAACCTGAGCCTGGACAAGTTACCTGGTGAGAAGAGGAAGTCCTCATTATCATCTGATGGCAGAGCAAATTAGGGTCTACCGGCATCAAGTAACGGTCTGAATCTTCATTGTAGACCAGATTAGGATAGTACTGGTGGAGATCCTCTTGTTCTTCCTGTGCAGCATCAGCTTCGATCTCGAGGGTCCCTTGATCCCAGTGTTTGAGGTATTCGAGGGCCCGGTCCCGAGCATTCTCGGTCTCGACAATTGATGCCTGATGAGAAGTAAGGATTGGGATTTCTGTGTCAATTTCTCTTATCTCCCCTTTGGATTCTGAGTCCACGATCACCTGGGACTTTTCCGCTGAGCCAGCCGGGGAGATAAGATATTACCTCAGTCTCTATAACGATACTGGGATGAAGACCAGGATCCAATGCCAAAATGGTGGCAGGGGTTTTAGACGAAGAGATGATTTTTCTGCTCTCCCTAAAATCAAATTTCTCCTGCGAGGGGGAGTGGGCCTTCTTGGGACCGATCCATCGGCTGACTTTTCCTGCTCAGCAGAGTGCTTTCTTTTGGAAGTTCTCTTGGCCCT
>CM034706.1:194303557-194317612 GCA_020142125.1 Phrynosoma platyrhinos | reverse complement strand
TCTTTAAGCAGAGGCTGGAGGGCCATCTGTCGAGGATGCTTTGATTGGGAGTTCCTACCTTGCAGATTGGACTGGATGGCCCTTGTGGTCTCTTCCAATTCTATGATTCTATGATTCTATTTGTGAGTCAATGGGGAGTGGAGCTAGCCAGTTAGCTCTATACAACTCCTCCCAGAGGCTTTCCAGGTCAGTTTCTGCCAGGCAGGAGAAGGAAAGCAGTTTCTGAGCAGCCATATTGAGTGGGTGAGTGTTTAAATTTTTTAAAAAAAAACAACTTGGGGAGAGTGTGACTGTTGCTGGGCAGGTGAGGCTTTGGTGAGTCACATTTGTGAGTCAATAGGGGGGTAGAGCTAGAAGTCACACAACTTCTCCCAGAGTTGTGTGCCTAGCGACACACTAATTTTTCATAAAACAAGGGAAAGCACAGTACAGATAAAAGGGGGGCTTTGACCTTTCTTTTTAGAGGTTCTAATAATAATAATAATAATAATAATAATGGGCTTTGAGGTTGTTGTTTTTTGCTCAGCAGAAGAGAGACAGAGGCTTGCTTCTAGAATCCACGAGCTCTCTGTAGAGTTAGAAACCCAGTTGATTGAGCTCGGTGACAAAGCGTGGTGAAAAGACCAAGAGATCAGGGGCCCTTTATGTGGGTCTTTACCACAGGACATTTTGAGGGAGAAGTTCACAGTCCTGTTTCAGTGCTTACTTAAGATTCTCAATAGGGATACTGAAGGAGTTGCTGCAATCACCTGCAACATTTGTGGGATGTTTGTCTTCTTGCCAAGAGATATGGGGAACTTCACCTGCACCAAGTGCAAGTTCGTAGCCCTCCTGGAAGAGAAAATCAAGCAGCTGGAGGCCTGGGTATCTACACTTCAGCATATTAGGGAGCAAGAGGTTTTCCTGGACAGAGCAGAATGAACGGTCTTGGACGGGGACCACACAGAGGAAGTTTTTGAGGAGGAGGTAATTTCATGCACACAGGAGGTGGACACCTGGAAGAACGTCACACACAGAAGTAGGGAAACCAGGGATTGTTCTAGGAGCTTGCAGCTACAGAATCGATTTGAAGCTCTCTCCCTTATCAAGGATGAAGAGGAAGGGCAGCAGGGACAGTCCTCGGGAACAGTGCAGGGGACCTGAAGAGTACCACCACGGAACATCCACAGCTAAGTCTCAGAGGAGGCGTGTGGTGGTGGTTGGGGACTCCTTGTTGAGGGATACAGAAGCAGTGGTTTGTGGGCCTGACAAGAGGTCCCGGGAGGTGTGTTGTCTCCCTGGGGCAAAAATCCATGATGTGACAGTGAAGCTGACAAGACTTGTCAAGCCTACTGATCCTTATCCCTTCCTCTTGGTCCATGTGGGAACCAATAATACAGCAAGGCACAGTCTTCAAAATATCAGAAGGGATTATAAGGCTTTGGGTAGGAAGCTGAAAGAGCTGGACACACAAGTTGTTATCTCAGCTCTTCTCCTAGTTGAAGGGCATGGTCCAGGAAGGGAGAGGAAGATAGCAGATGTGAATAACTGGCTCTGTAGATGGTGCTGCCAAGAACGATTTGGATTCTTAGATCATGGGCTGTGGTTCCATGAGGGTGGACTTCTAGCAAGAGATGGGATGTTTTTATGTTGCTTGTCCGCAGCTGCTCTCTGGCAAGCTAGTGGAACTATGTCCTCGGATTCACTTTCACTAGTCATCACAAAAATTATTTTTAAATGTCAGACTTTAGTTCCTCAGAGGCTCACTGAGTGGCAGCCATCTGGGAAAGTTTCAGTCCCTCAGAGGCTCACTGAGTGGCAGCCATCTGGGAAAGTTTTAGGTCCTCAGAGCCTCGCTGTGTGGTGGTCATCTGGGAAAGTTTCTTAATGGCTCCTTGTTCCTTTTCACCTTTGCTTGTTAAAGCATTGTTCTTATTTCTAACTTCTCTCTTTCCTTCCTTCATCATCTCTATTTTTATCCATTGCCTCTGGTTTTCCCGTCTATCTAATTTTAAAGGCATTTTGCTGAGGTGGCAAAAATGCGACCAATCAGTATGCAGAATTAATAAAACTGGCTGAGGAGAGCAGGGGATCAACGGAAGGTAACTGAAAAAGAATGTAGAACTCCTGCAGACATGGTTGGCATGAGGAAAACCCAGCAGTAGTGGTAGTGGATTGCTCCTCCAGCCATCTCGTGAATGAGGCTTATGCACTTTTTAGACAGAGGACAAAGGGCTATTCCGTAGACCAGGGGTAGGCAACCTTTCCCCTTTAAGGGCCGAGGGACTTCAGCTCCCATAATCTCAGGAGCTATTGGCCAACATGGGACTATTGGCCAACATGGCTGAGGCTTCTGGGAGCTGAAGTCCCTTGGCCCTTAAAGGGGAAAGGTTGCCTACCCCTGCTGTAGCCCTTTGCACAATTTCTAAACTCCACCTGTCCTCTACAGGAGTCAAGTCTAAAGAAAGGCTGCTGTTGTTTACTGATGTCACTTTATGGGGAAGGGATATGAAGGTGCACTCTATTAGTGAGCATACAGGCATTTCTTTCTCTCAGTGGACTGAGATAGACTGGTTCACCAGTACCGTAATTGCTACTGCATCCTCCCTACTCCCCACAAGTAAGCGGCAGAAGCAGCGGCCCTTCCCAGGGATTGTCTGCTAGAGGGTGGGGAGGTTTTAGACAGGACACAAAGAGCTAGAACAATAATTCTCAAACTCTTCTCCTCCAGATATCTGGGACTTCAGTTGATATAATCCCACAGGACTGGCCATACTGGCTAGGAACTCTGGGAATTAAAATCCAAAAAATATGGTGGACTAGAGTTTGAGGACCACTGAGCTAGAAGACAGTCCCTTGCACTCCATTAAAAAAGGCATAGGCATGGAGAGGACATGGAGGAAGAGCATTACACCCCATCTGCTTGATGTAGAATCTTGGCCTCTGAGTCCAAGAGCCAAGTTCAAAGATAAACCAATGGGTCTCCTGCAAAAAGGCCTGAGGAAAAGCTGGATAAAGACATTTATTTTGACAACACACCTCATTATCATCCTCATCTTTGTCTTGTTCCTCTTCCTCCAATTTAACCAACCTGCTTGCATTTTCCAGGACAGCAGCAAATGTACTGCCATCCTCTGTGGGAACCATTCCAGGAATTGGAGGGAAACCTGAAAAGAAAATGTATACTTTGAAATAGGTGAAGAGAAAGTACATATTTTTGAGGATTCCAAATATTTTTAAAAAGATAGAAATTATTATACTCAAAAATTCCAAGATGTAAGCACCCTGGCCACAAACTGAAATTGTCAGGTCCAATGGCAGCTTTTATAACTAGGAAAATGCACTGTTCTTTTGATCAGAACTCACAATGGGACCTGCAATTATTTGTTCTCCCTTAGCTGAATAAGCTGAAGTTTAGAATAAACTAAACAGGAAAATAACAGCAGTAAAAATCTAGATTTATATACAAATGTTGCCAACACTCTTCAAACTTAGCAATATGAATAAAATAAAATGTTTCTTTATTTTATTCATATCTTGCTGTTCTCCCAGTATGGGACCAAAGCGGTAAGAATATTTTGTACAAGCAAACACATTCATTTCAAAATCTAGTAACATCAAGAGTTTGGGCTGCATTTATAAAAATGTAAGCACAATTTCCAACATGCCTTGCTGTCCAATATAAAAAGATGGACACACACAGAGCCAATGGGGGCAGGACAAAAGCGTGTGGACTTCTACCCAGCTCTGGTCCTCACATGTGTGACAAGCATTTTTCCAAAGGTTATTCCAAAAGAGTTGGGTTTTGTTGGATTTTGTTTTTTTACTCTTAAGGTCAGAGAATTTGAAGGATTTTGCTATTTCGGATCTCCTTTTAAAAAGTCTAATTACTGAAAATGCGAAAAAGGAAGTGATAGCTAGATTTTCTCAAATTTCAAACTCCTGTCAACAAATTAAGGACAGTAGTTTCCAAGAAACCAAGAATTTCAAACATTTGCTTTTTGTTAGGTCACTTCATTTTAATCTGCCAGTCCAGATGCACTGCTTGTCTGAAAGAAAGAGCAACAGCCATTATTATAAAAGCTAAAGATAGCCAAATGCTATATAGCCATGGCTATAAGAAAAATCCAAAATCAGTATCACATAATACATTTATTAGTCTAAGCAAAAGGCCATAAAAATGTGTGTAAGCTTTTAAGATCTTAACATCTCCTCATCAGGTAAGCCATTACAAATTCAGAATCAGCCATCATGCAATTTCATGAACAGTGACCAATAACAATAGGCTTACAGCACATTTTGTAGCGTTGCCAATTCAGCCTTCTGACAGAAAGGAGTAGGAGGAACTCTGTTGAAGCATTCCTGGCAAGTGTACTAAGAAAACTGCGTATGCGAGGATATCTCATGTATCAACATGCAGCCCCAAATAGTCAAAACACTTACCAGGGGGAACTGGTAATTCAGCAAAATTCACTTTCTTTCCTGCTTTATGGGCTCTTATGGCATCCTGATATTGCTGTAATAAGAGATTTAGGTCAGAAGAGGACCTTTCTGCTCAGATTGGGAAATGGGGAGAGGCAAGGAATCCATCACTCTTTTGTTCCCAAAGTTCACAAACCTTCCTGAAATCACATTTGTGTTCCAAACAGCACATATCATTTTATGACTTCCCAAGCACAACATTTTGTAGCCAGGAAAATGCAAAGCTTCTATCACATTGATCATCCATTGTCACTGAGCTTGTTTTGGGAAAGAACAGCCTACATATTCTATATAAATTTAATTGCACAATTGTTAACAGTAGGCTGCATTCAGATTTTGTCAGACTTCAAGGAAGCAAATCCACTAAAATTTGTAAGATTTTACATAAATCATGGTGGATGTAATTCCTACTGATTCCAATGGTCCTCTTTATGTGTGTGAGAAAGTCTGGATCCAACTCATTAATCAGAGTACAGCCCTGTAAAGGTATACTGAGAAGTAAATCCCAGCAAGTTAAATGGGGCTTACTCCCAGAGGATGCAAGTACAAGTTCTCCAGCTTCAGTGTGTGAATACTTTCATACCTACAAGATCTTGGGTATGTATTAGAGAAATCCACACACACCTTCTATTATTTGGTGATTTTTACAATAACTAGTTCTCCCACCACTGTTCTCACATATCCTGAAAGCCTCCAAAGATAAAATATTAGAAAAGGAATGGGCAATTTCTGGAGATGGAGGGGGGCACTACTCTCCTGAATCCACTTGGAGTCCCTATCCTACCTGTGCCATTAATCGATCTGTTATTGTATTCTGCTGCCAAGAAAAAAAATGCTTTCATTTAAAACAAGACACACAATGAGAAATGTGCTTGTGTGAGATTTCCAAAGGTAGTAAAAAAGGGATGGGAGGGCAGAACAAGGGGCGTGTTGCCTATGCCTGCATCAGGGGCTCATACCAAAAGGACTATACTCAACCATTCGAAATTCAGCTTTCCTTCCTTTACTAACCTTTGCTATCCTCTCATGCATCCTGCTTTTCCGACTGTCTCCATTTGCTTTGGCTTGAGCTGCTGCTGCTTTGTATTTTTCCAGCCTCTGCTGTAAAGCTTCTAGCACTGTGTTTGGCTGCTGTAGGGAACCTTTGGAAACAAAGATTCAAAGAATGTACTATATGAGCTCAACCATATGAGCTACATAAATAAATGAACCCAAAATAACCCACAGAATATGTTTTATATTAGTTTCACTTCAAGCCATTCTTCTCCCCCAATATAAAAAGCTGTGAGAGCAATATAGCAGCTCTGTGTTTCTAATCTAAATAATACAACTCACAATAGAGAGATCTAGCTCTGAAAACATCTCACCTGAAGCATCATTACTTGGAGTATCTGATGAAATCACAGGTTGTGAAGTTTCCACAGGTACGGATGGAGTTTGCATTGAGGGAGGCTGCATATTTTCCAGACTTTCAGGTTCTGAAAAAGCAGATGAAAGGGAAAATTTCAGACTGTGTTTCACAAAAAGCAGGAAATTGCCAAAAGTATAAATCCTTCAAGAACTTTTTGAAGACAATTCAGAAAAATCCAAGGAAAGTTCTTCATTCTAAAGAGAGACTGTGGTTTTAGAAATACCACAGATAAAATTCCATGATACCACTCTGTCAGAGTAGGACATGAAGAACTACCTGAACACTTCAATATGCCCTCTCCCTCCTTCAGCAATTGGTTGGTTGCCCAAGTAGGTCTGATGCGTTAAGAATAACAACTCTAATTTAATATAATAATTTCACAGAAATGTAAGGATTTCCAACCAAAATCAATTCATACCATGGATGTGAAATACAGGTAGTGGTTGTCATCCAGTTATTTACAAGGAAAAATCAAACAGCTTCACACTTCTCGTGTAACTTTATTTATTCATTCTCCCACACATCAGAAAATGTCAAATTTATATATAATCCATAAAAAAACTTTAAAATAATCTGAAGACAACTTTAACCATTTAAAGCAGTTTAACATAATAAAAATAAAGCCCACAATCAAAGAGATCAAGACCAAGCTATCATCAGCAAACCCAAAAAGTCAGGTCGAACACTGAAGTTTTGACTTGGCGCTATAATTAGGCTAAAATTGGTTTCAAAGAGGACTCCAATAGGAAGGCATTCTACAATTGGGGCCCCACAGACAAAAAGGCCATCCTTCAGCAAAAAATCCCCAACAGGAACAAAATACAACATAACTTAATCGCAGGATACAAAACATGCAGAACAGGAACCATACTTTTATCCACATTCAAAAAACAAGCTAACAACTGTAAATCTATCCATGACACACTCCTCTGTATACATCCAATTTCTCTTTTTAAATTATCTGAAAACCAGTGTTGTAAAAAAGATAAAGGTATTCCTCGTTGTCTGACCATATGGGGCGGTGCTCATCTCTGTTACTGAGCCAAAGAGTCAGCTTGTCAGAGACTACTCTGTAATCATGTGGCCAGCATAACTTACTATAAATATCCAACCATGGAAATCTTATGATTTGATACCATTAGATATCTACTATGTGATTTTTTTAATGACAATATATCTGAAGTCAATGAAATCTATCTTCATCTTTTACATGTTACTCAGCATTCCCTTGTTATAGAATAGGATGGAAATTTTTCTAAACTGCTCTTACCCTGCAGTGCTGGAGGCATATCCTTCAAGTCTACTGGTTGCCCACTGTCAAGTGCTTCCAAAACCATACTGAATTTCTAAAACAGAAAGACAAAACAAGTACACAGTAATTAGTCAGAAGATGTTGAAATCTGTAGGTCCTTGATTTAAAGACAATTAACAAAGTGCTGCTTTCAAGATCACAGGCTGGAAGCAATCCTGAAACCTACAGTAAAATGGGCATGGACAACTGTGGTTGTCTAGGAACCGGTTTTCTGCTCCAGGACACTGCAAGGCCACAAGAAGTGCCAAAAACAATCAAATAAGCAAAGGGGGAAAAACTTGCAAGTGGCCAGAAATCCACTTCTGGTTTTGAAAATCTGCTATTAATCCAATCAAATGTACAATATTCAACATATCTCTTTGACCAGCAATATCCTTGTCTTTGGCAATAATTACACATTATATCAAATATAGAATGAACTATATCAGATACAGATAGAAGCAAGCAGTGAGGCCCATGGATTACATGTAGCCACTAAAGCTGTGTTTTCAGCCTCCAGATTCCCTCGTATCAACATCTGAGCCTCAGATTAGCCAACAGCCCCCTCAGAAACTTCCAGCTGGCTATTTCAACACCCTACACCTGTTTTAGGCTTAGGTGGGCTTTTATAAGACTAGAATTCACCGCCAATTTTAGACCAAAAATAAAATGGAGGCCTGGGAGGAATGAGTGTGGCATGTGAAAATGGTTTGTTGGCCACTGAAAATCTTGGTGTGCATAGAGTGCATGGAGAATTGCACAAATTATCTAAATAAATCATTCTGATGGCACAATTTGGTCTACCTCATTATTAGGTGGGCTAGAAATAAATCATATTGATACAATTAAGATGTCTTGCTCTAAAGAAAGAAGAGAGAACCAATCTATTCAAAACTTTCATCATGGTCACCATCACCATGAAGCAAAGCTTACTGTATGAGTCAGGATAATTATTTTAATTTTCACCATTCCTGACTCTGTTCACTGCTCGTCAGTGCAAGGCTCTATCAAATGGGGTAAATTCTATTGTAGCCTCACAGAAAATGTCCATGCTGAAGTGAGATTTGAACTCACAGAGAGAAGAATACCTATTCTAGCAAACCCAAGATATCTAACACAAATTCAAGCTTGCAAAAAAAATCCCCTTTCTTGTGAAGAATGATGCCTCACCTTCCCAGTCCTCATATATTCCTTTGCCTTCTCAAGATCACCTCTCTGTTTAGCTTTCAGTGCTGCCAACTTATACTCCTTCTCTCGAGTCACAAGCAGTGCTCGTGTGCCAAGGTTTGGGGAATCTGAACAAGACAATAAAGCCAGCCAATAAAACATCCTCTATAGACATCATGAAGAACAATAGTTCCTTCCTTCTGAGTCTGGCCCACCTCCCTGGAAGAGACAAGCAGCAAAATGATTTAAATTTTTTGGTCATATGCTGAACGGGGATGCTGCATGGAAAAGGACCACCTCAAAAACTACTTACTGTTTTCTGAAATGGTATCTATTTCCAGAACAGCCATATCTACATCCTGGCCTTGGAGACTAGGTGCGCTCTCAGAATTTTCCAGATTACTGGAGTCCTTTAATTCATGATCTGCTGCAGAGCCCTCTTTGTTTTCCTGTTCACATCCTGTAGCTTCATCTTCATTTCCAAAGCTTTTAGGCAAGTCATTATGATTAACAGTTTCTTGTAATGCCAATGAGCTCTTCCCAGATGCTACAGGTGGTGGCATTTCTTCTGTGTTCACTTTTTTACCTTTCTTCACTGCAGTTAGCATAGCGTGTAATGCCTAACAGGGAATGAATGACAAAGTTAACTGATTAATGGAACTCTCACCCCATATGACCAAACCTCTTCATTTACCTATTTACAATGGAAACACAGGTAACTCATCTCCCAGTATAAATAGAGAAACAACCAAATTGTACATTCTTAGAGCAAAGACAAAAAACTATTACAATAGTATTTCCTATTCCTTTGCAAGTAGATGTTCCCTTGCAGATACCTCTACCATCCTAATCCAAGATCATCAGCGAACTCAAGTTGTGAGCCATTTCTAAAACTTGTTTGGATTTGAATTATTTGTTATGCCTTTCCAGATCCTACATTAACAGCACAATCTTATATTCACAAATTCCACTGAATTTAAAAGAACTTGCTCCTAGATCAATGTATACAGTATAGTAGCATGAATTCTTCATTTGACCAAAATAAAATCTAAATAATGTGAATTCCAAGGAGCAGATGGGATCAAAATTAGGCATAAACCCAGAGCAGATTACCATCAATTTTTATACAGCAACTAAACAACTCTTTTATCTGCCAACTGTCTAGTTGAAACTGCAACAAAAATTGCATGCAGACACATATAGGAGTATTTTAACCAGCAGATTATTAACAGTTAATGCCTTGAATAATACTTGAACAGCAACTTGTAGAGCTATGCAAGATGCCTGAAAGCTCACACCTCACCATCTTCTTGGGAATAGCAGAGCTTTCAGTGTTCTGAAATCAGTGAAAACACTTCAAAGACACACACAATTTCAGTTTCTGGATTTCAAAGGCACTCCACTGGACAGCCCTAAACTGTAAGGAACCATGAGCAAATTTCAGAATACCCAAGCATTAAGAGAGGATGGGAGAATGTGGTCACCCTGCACAACAGATTTGCTTAAATTTTATCTCCTAATTAATAAGTAGAGTTGTTTGTGCTCTTATCAAAAGCATAGCCACATTGCTTGAATACAACTCTGTCCACAAAATATGGGCTATTCAGCCAAGTAACTGGAAAATGTCAACTACAATGCAAAAAATAATCATGTTCAATCCACAATTTAATTAGTGAAATCTAGCTGATATTATACATAGATCCTGTTGAATGGTCTCTCTTACAATTCATAGCTTTCTTAACCAATGTTTCCTTTTGGTCTATTGCATTTCTTAAATCCAGATTTCACATTTTCTAACCATATTCTCTAGCTTGTGTAGCAAATATGTCCCTCACCATATACAAATCAAAACTAATTTATCAGTTAACTGAATAATCACTGTTATTTTTCACGCCCAGTGTCGCCAGACAAGTATCTGTTTTCATGAATTACTGCCTGAGAATAAGTGTTACAACACAGAAGTGTAATGTTATACTACAGTGGTTCCCAACCTTTTATATGCCTCACAACCTTAGGAAATGTTTGATTAGTGTTCGCACCCCCTACAGAAGAATTATCCCATTTGAATGAAAAGGGATTTTGTAGCACCTTTGAGACTAACTGAAAGAAAGAAGGTAGTAGCATGAGCTTTCAAAGACTTGAGCCTAGGAAGTAGGCTCATGTCTATGAAAGCTCATGCTACTACCTTCTTTCTTTCAGTTAGTCTTAAAGGTGATACAAGATCCCTTTGCATACTGATTTTCCAAACTAACGCAGCTGTCTTTGAATCCCATTTGAAGTAGTAGTCTAATATTTCTAATATCTGAACCATAAATGGAACCACATACAACACCACAGATGAACAAATTGAACTTTTTAAAAAGAGCTTTTAACTCAGTGCATAAAATGCAAATGTCAACTGAAAGCAAAGGGATCCTGTAGCACCTTTGAGACTAATGGAAACAAAGAAGTTAGTAGCACGAGTCATTAAGATTCCAATTTGTTCAGAAAAAAATGACTGATAACTCATCACCCAAGGACACCAGCCACTCTTTGCTACTCCTCACCCTGAAATTACATGCAGGCACCCCAGGTTGAGAACCCCTGTTATACTAGATTTGGAAAAGTCTGGAAATAGTGAAATAATCTGAATAAAAGCTAACTGAAATGCAAACAAACAAACCAAAAACAAAACCACCTCCACTGGAGTTTCTAATTATATGATGACAAATACTAATGGAGATGTTTTGTTTATTCCAGGTAATGCTTCTATATAAAAAGATATGACAAAATATGATTAGCAGTCAGCTGAAATATACAAATGAAAATGGGTGCCACCCCCTGCTCTTTTCCACACATTTATTGCAATGAATTGCTGGGAAACAAGCACAGCTTGTTTTGAACAACTCTTCCACTGAAAGGATAGAGATCTGTGGGCAATAGATCCAACCTACCTTGAGGCCCCGCTCATACCGCCGCACTTTGGCACTCTCACCAGCTTCCTTCGCATTCAGTATTGCCACCTTATAGTTAGCTATCCTTTCTTCTATGGTTTGCTCCAGTTCACTGGAAACAGCAGGAGTCATCTCAAGGAAACATAAAAATAAAGGATAAAATAAGGGGGGAAATATGTTTTTGCTCTACAGAATTGCACTCCAAGAAGACATTCAAGTAGCATCACAAAAACACTCTCTGTGGCAAACACAGATAGGACTCTAGACACAGTCAGTTAAACCATCACTCCTGAACAGGACAGCCCTTGTTCTTCTGCAAAAATTCCACAGGTCACTTCTAGGCTGTCTGCCAAAGAAGGAGTGGTGGAATACTTCAGGAGACATTAGGGCCACAGAGTAACATTTGGTCAGTGAAAAGATGAGAGAATACAGTGAGAAACTCTTAGTCATTTCAGGCAAAGACTGGCTGCATAGTTATGTTGGAGCATAAAAAAACTTTTCACCCCCATTTATGAGTGTTCAAGTAGTTCTCTTCATCAAGGCTGCTTAAAAATTCTCTCTTTCCACTTGAAGATGGAAAAGACACAAGGCAAATGTTATATTCAAGCATATACGGAAAGGTGTTGGCACTTAACCGCAAGCAAAACACTCTGTTAAGTAGCTGCCAATGTAAGTAAATAATAGCATCACTGCTCATCAATCTTGATCCTTTTAGCTAACAGAAACAATACAGAAAACTGAAAAAATAAGCTCAAGTGGGGAAAAAATGACAACAAGCCCTAAATCAGAATGGTTAACTTTCTGGGATGAGTAACACTGGTACCTCCTGAACCCATTAAAAAGCTACTCTGTTCTACTACAGTCGGCCTTCAGTATCCGTGGGGGATCTGAACCAAAATCCGCAGATGTTCAAGTTCCGTTGTCCCCAATGGCAGCATGGGCACATGGCCAAGTTATCATTGAAGATAATGGGATTTCAATGGCAGCGTGCGCACATGGCCGTGCCGCCATTAGAATGGTGGTGTGTGAAGTCCCATTTTTTTATAATGGCAGTGTGACCGCGTGCACACACCACCACTGGGGACAACAGGGGCTGTCCCTAATGTTGCTGTGGCCACATGCATAAACTGCCATTGGGGACAATGCAGGCTTGCCGTCCATGGATACTCAAATCTTCAGATGACAAGTCCGTGGATACCGAGGGCTGACTGTACTGCTGAAAACATACTGCCCAGATTTCTAACACCGCCGTTGCAGATATCCAAGAGATATTTTCCTCCACTGTCTACATGCAGCAGTGATAGGCAACATGATGGTCTCCAGATGTTTTACACTACAACTCCTGTAAGCATTAATTGCCATGGCCAATGGTCAGGCATTCTTTTTGAGTTGTAGCCCTGTATATCTGGAGGTCACCAGCTCTGTAGCTTGCTTGGCTATGTTCTCAAAATTAGCTCTGTCAGAAGATCCAGTTTATAGCTCAGTTAACTTTATAACATGAAAAAAGATATACCAAACATTTCAGCAAAAAATTCTGAACATGTATTTCCCCCATCCCACTTTTGAAAATGTCAGTGACCTTTCTGGGAACCTCCAAACTTCACTACAATAAAAATAAAACACAGCACCATGTGACATTCCCAGTAGAGAAGTCTTTTAAACAGAATCAAATGTAGGGTTAGGAAATCAAGTGCCCTCAACAGTCAAAAGATTCTTAGCAATCCTGGCCAGGATGGTTAATGGTACAGGATCATATGGGGCTGTAATCCAAAACATTTAGAGAGCCCCAGATTGGCAGGCTGGTGGAATTAATGCACTGGAGGACCAGAGGGTGGATGTGATAGCCTGTATGTTCCTTTCCACCTCCGTAACATTTTCATGCTTTAAGTAAGAACTTTCACCTACCTGTGTCTGGAGATCAGCATCCTCATCTTTAGCTGCAGGTGACACTTCCATTGTTTCTGTTTCATGCTCACTGCTGACTCCTCCATCTTCCTCTCCTAGAACTTCCTGCAACTCTGCCTAGAGTAAAAACCAGTACAATTGTTCCTGCAGAATAGTTATGTCTACTTTAAGTTCTATGTTAAAATGAACCACAGGATACCTACCTAAAGGTGGGCAGCTGGGAAAGAACAGGGGTCCTATTGGTGTGCTGCCCACCTCACTGCTCAACTGTCTCCCTTCCTGTCTCAGAATTGAAGTCTCTGTGGCTAATAGTGCTGGGGAACATCCATGCTGACACTGTTCTGTCAGGAGTGGGTCAGGACTTCATGGCATCCATGGGTCCATTTGTGATAGATATCTGGCCCTATTCATGTTGTTGGGCACACTTGCTTTCTGTGCTGGATGGGGTAATGGTGATCTTAGTGTAGAGAAACTTTCTGTAGATATGTCATTACCTAGTCAGGTTTAGATTCACAGGGACTCAGAAGCTCTGTAGGTATTCAAGATTGGTCAAGATGGTCTGCCACAGAAGGCCAATGGATCCTGATGGCTCTTGGGGATTTTCCTGTCACCTTGGCAGGCAATTCTGTCAAAGCTCTGGCTGACTACTGGAATGGAAAAATGGCCAGTATGGTAGACACAATTGCTCCTGAGCATCCCCTCTTACAGAATGGAATCAAATCAGCCCCATGGCTTTCCAGAGAGTTGTCAACAATGAAGCAAATGAAACGGAGAGTAGAGTGACACTGGCAGAAGACTCACAAGCCTGACTTAAAACGGGCTACAGCCTATCTGAAGGCCTACTCCAGGGGTAGGCAACCTGTCCCCTTTAAGGGCTGAGGGACTTC
>CM034706.1:194280993-194295867 GCA_020142125.1 Phrynosoma platyrhinos | reverse complement strand
TGTATGGGTGTGCCCTCATGTTTACATTGTGACTCTCTAACAGGAAACTAGCCCTCAATATCTAGTAAGGAATATTCTTTACCCATCCCAAGACTGAGCAATGGCATCCAAAAGCACTTCCAAAACTCATCCTGCTTAATTAAGTTTGGCACCTGCAACTCCAGCATATAAAAGAACCACTGCCATTGAGTTTCATCCCCTTGGGCTCTACTATTTATTGTTTATTTATTTATTTCATTTTTCTGCAGCCTTTCTCCCAGAAAGGGTTCCAAGGTGGCTCAAGTTTTAAAACTTTACAACAAGAATTCAAAAATGATTAAAGTCATTTAGTTAAAACAGCGAGAGCCAGTGCGGTGTAGTGGTTTGAGCATTGGACTAAGGTCCAAAGCACACTGCAGAACTAATCCAGTTTGAGACTGGTTTAATTGTCCCAGCTCAATGCTGGGGAAATCTGGGAATTGCAGTTCTCGGAGACATTTAGCCTTCTCTGTCAGAGAGCTCTGGTGCCACAACAAACTACAGTTCCTAGGATTCCCTAGAACTGAGCCAGGGCAGTTAAAGCCGTCTCAAGCTGGATTATTTCTGCAATGTGTTTTGGACCTATGATATGTGGATTTATATTTACATGAGTGGTTTTGAGCTAAGACTCCGTAGGACCAGGCCAGGGTTCGAATGCCGGCTCAGCCATGGAAACCCACTGGGGTGACGCTGGGCAAGTCACAATCTCTCAGCCTCAGAGGATGGCCATGGCAAACCTCCTCTGAACAAACCTTGCCAAGAAAACCCCTTGATAGGGTTGCCTTAGGATTGGAATCGACTTGAAGGCACAGAACAAGAAAGTTAAAACAATGAAGGCACAGAACAAGAAAGTTAAAACAATGTAAAATTAACGAAAGTTAAGAAAAACACAACAACACAGACCTCATATAAAAGCCGCCCTGTCATGATTATATGTCTAAATAAAAAGGTCGAGGGCTCTTTCGGTTGACAAACCCCCTCCACCGCCTTCAAAACACCAAGATCACGTCTTGAGAGAACCCAAGATGACTTGCACGTCTGAAACAGCCCCCACAGGCGTTTCCAAAGGACGGGGCGGCGACACGAAACACAGGACGCGCCCTCCAGGGCAACTGACACGCGTCTGACGGGGAGGCACGTGTGAATGAACCCAACCCGGGTTAAAAAAGGAGACCAGGTGTGTTTACCTCAGTGGATCCTCAATGTCGCCGGTCTCCTGGGGTTCAGTGCTGCCAGAGGCGGCTCGACACAGGTTCAGGTAACAATAAAGCTTCCCACAGAGGAGGAGGAGGAGGAGGAGGAAAAACCGCCGTCCCCACCTCAGGCTCCGCAGGGACGAGGCCTCTCCTACTCCTCGGAGAGACCCGGATGACGAAGGTTCGCCCTGAGGGACCCGCTCTCCTCCTCCTGCCGCATCCGAAGGGGCTCCTCTGTTGGTGCAGACAGGAAGCCTCGGCCCACCACAGCCGCGCGCCGTCCCCGCCCCCTACGGGTCGGTTAAGGGCTGCACCAAGAGGCCTGGCAACGCGCAGGCGCAAGGGCTTATTTATCTCGAAGACGAGGAGACGTTGGAGGGGGCGGGGCCGCAAAGCGCGAGGGCCGGCCAACGGACAATGAGGAGGCGGGGCATGGCTAACTGCTCAGCCGGGCAATAAAAGGGAGAGAGGGAGGGGGGAAAGGGAGACCTTACTCTGATCACTGAGGGAAGTGGGGTGACTTGTGGTGTCTTCGCTAGTGGAGGAGGCCAAGGTGCCCCAGAGTATAGGACCTCCGAAACAAAATGGAGGACGTGACCCAATAAAAGGCTTCAGAGCCACTCATATAAATTCGTGCATCTTTTAGTCATGCTCAAAAGGGAGGACATTGTCAAATAAAAACTCCAGAACCATTCATATAAATTCATGCACCCCAGTCATGCTCAAAAGGGAGGACGTGTCCAAGTAAAAAGCTCAAAACCACACATATAAACACAAATTCATGCACCTTACAAAAGAGAGGACATTATCAAATAAAAAGCCCCCGCACCACTTGTATAAAATCATGAAACTTAGGGCCTTTGCAGACTGCCAGAAATAATGCACATTAAATTGAGGCACTGCCCTGGCTCAGTGCTAGGGAACCATGGGAACTGTATTTTTTTCTGGGACATTGAGCCTTCTCTGTGAGAGAGCTCTGGTGCCACAATAAATTACAGTTCCCATGATTCCCTAGCACTGAATAGTCATACTCAAAAGAGTATCAAATAAACCCCAAACCGCTCATATAAATTCATGCACCTGTCATGCTCAAAAGAGAAGACATTAAAATAAAAAAAAACCCAAAGCCACTTGTAAATTAATGCATCTTAGTCATGCTCAAAATGGAGGATGTTACTAAGTAAAAGCTCAAAACCACTCAGATATACATTCACACACCTTAGTCATGCTCAAAAGGGAGGACGTTATCAAATAAAAAGCTCCCAAACCACTCATGTAAATATAAATTCGCACATCTTAGGTCTAAAACAACACAGCAGAACTAATCCAGTTTGAGACTATTTTAACTGCCCTGGCTGTGCTAGGGAATCCTGGGAATTGTAGTTTGTTGTGGCATCAGAGCTCCCTGATAGTGTCTTGCAAACACTACACTTTCCAGAATTCCGTACCATTGAGCTGGAGTCACAAGCAGTCCCAAACTGGATTGTTTCTGCAGTGTGCTTTGGACCTTAGCCATGGCCCAAATTAAGGATTCTTTGGAATTCCTCTTGGACAGGAGGTGGGAATGTAGGACATGTCCTGCAAAAGGACTATCATAGATGCAAAGGAAGACAAGGCACCACAAAACACAAAATAAAAGCAAAAAACACTAATATAAATCCATTTCTTATGGTTTATTTACAGCTATATTACATATACTGTATTTTATTATGGTTGTTGTTGTGTGCATTCAAGTAATTTCTGACTTTTGGCAAGATTTATTCAGAAGTGGCTTGCCGTTGTCTTCCCCTGAGGATGAGAGAGTGTGACTTGCCCAAGGTCACTCAGTGGGTTTCATGGCCAAGCTAGGAATCAAATGGCCCAATACTCAAACCACCATGCCATGCTGGCTCTATTTTTTATTTTATTTTATTTTTCGTTACTCAAATTTTATTACGTACTCACCTGTATTTTTCTGATTATTTTTTCTTCATTAAAATAACTTGTTGGCTTGCAGTATACAAGACAAATGCTTAAAATTTTACTTGCAAGAAACTCTTGACTGAATCTACCTATAAATTATTCAATTCAATTGACCATTGTGTCAAAATTAAGGGGGAAACCCCTTTCAATATTTGCATTGTGTCCTCAGGCAGCCCATTGCTGGACATGTTTGCTGCCCTTCTCTCCCCCCCCCCCCAAAAAAAACAAATGTCCTCTGAGCTCTGGGTGCGAGTCTTATCTGCTGATGCCCTCAGGAAAAAAGAACTTTAGAAAGATCCATCCTATGCCTTTATTTGCAATAAGGACAGGGTGTCAAGTAGACACATTTCTTGACGGGGAAGAGCAAATGTGGTACTACTCAATGGGCTCCTTAGTCATGCTCAAAATGCAGGACACTTTGGAATTCTTCCTGGAGAAAAGGTTGAAATGTAAGACATGTCCTGGAAAAGGAGGACCTCTGGTCACCCTGAGTGAGTGTAGCTGCCTGCCTAGCCACAAGATTTTTTCAACCTAGATATTGGTTTACATTTTATTTCCTGGACTTTACAACTCCAAGAACCCACTTGGCCAAAAGGGAGGAATGGCCTTTGCATACGTGGATATGCTATCTTAAGTGACAACATAACATCTCAACAAGAAAAATGTACCTAGGCTGTGGCACCAACATCATTTTTACTTTTTTTCCCCTGTATGATTTTTAACACTTTTGCCTGATGAAGAAGCCAGTGGACTTCCAAAACTTGTGTCATGTATTTACTGCAATTTCAGTGGCCAAATAAAGGTATCATTGTTTTGTGGATTTTGAATGTTTTTATACTATACTGGACCTTTGAAATTCTTTATAGGTTTTCCTCATACAAATCTTCAGTGTTTGCAAAACAGTGTAAATAAGGTATTTTCCCCCTTGAATGGACAGGTGAAGGGCTCCCAAGTCTGTCACCCCAGAGCCACATTGGTTCAAAATAGCACGCTAAATTTAGATTAAATGGTGTTACACCAGTTCTTTACCATCAGACCTGTTCAGAGTCCTGGTAATAACCTTTAAAAACTGTAAACAGCTCGGGGCCAAGTTACGGTACCTGAGAAATCACCTTCTGCATAAACTAAACATTATTTTTGAACTGTGTACTATACAAGAACATACAGTACAGCAAAATGCTAGCAAGTAATGCACAACTTGTAAAGTTGGTATTACCAAAATGTCACCCATCCATAAACAAATGTTACTGGAGCAGTGCGATGGCACTGACAATAGAAGCAAAATATAAAACTTACTCATCCAAAAATATCATCCAGTTTCTTCTACTACTGTGAAATCTTGGTAGTGGTGTATCTGTAAATATACTCTGGCCTTGGCTTATCACACAGGTATTCTCTTGTCATTCTTAGTGCCAGAATTTAACATAAATTTATCAGAAATGCACAACCCTATCATATCTCAAAAATCTTATGCTAATCTTTCTAAACCTTAATATGCTCAGGAAAATTAAAAAGAAACTCTTGGAATCTTATCCAACTATTGGAGTAGACTGGACCCTTCCCATTATTTCATTTAAGCCTAGTGCTTGCTTACACATTTCATTTTTTTCTTTCATGTACTCACAAATTTACCTCTTTTTCTCATTAAGCTATATTTCTGGGTATTTAATACGTGATTTAGGTTAACATGTCTAATGGACTCCTGTAGCGTTTGAAATGTGATACAAATCATCTAGATCTTTTATTAAAATGTAATAAAGAAGTCAATCATTTTACCTTATTTCCAGTTTTTGAGCCCCATTAGCAGAAAGATAATGTCAGAAAAAGAGGAATGTGATGGATGAGTATAATAATTTTGAAAAACTATCACTACCCTCTGAAAACAGCAACTGAATTAGCATAATTCTAAGCTCCCGGAGCAAGAGCAAGGCATTGCCACCTAGTGAGCATAAATGGAACATTAAAATTAAAATTTAAATTCAATTCAAAAATAGGCAGCCAAAGCATGATTTAAAAAATGGAACCACCTCAGATTTCTGACTTTGCTATTCAGTCTGTAATGTTTTAATTGGAAATGTTAGCAGTTTGCTTCCAAACACAATCAAAAGGTTTGCAAAATATAGTATGAAGATTAGTCCTGTTTTTTTCCAGTTTATATGCACAGCATGGAAGTTACTTTTGTGGTCATGTTGGGTCAGGATCTGGGGAATTGTAGTCCAGCAAGTAACGTTTCTGAACTCAGGTTTCATTATCATAGGAATTTAAGAAGCTGTATTATGTAAGGAATTGTGTGGGTCTGTGTGGGAGCCACACCTCAGCAAAATCATGTCCCAATTGAGTTTAGAAAGCTGGGACATGGAAATACATTGAACAGCTGAAGAAAAAGATTTTAGTACAATGTCTTCATACATGTTGTAAATCAGAAGTAAATTTTAAAAACGTTGACATTGGCTTCAAAATACCTACATTCCAGTTTAATCAGCACCATTATTTAAAATAAACATCTGTAAAATTTAACTTAAACTTAGTATACAGAAATGTGTTGACAGAAATGCGAAGTTGACATTATTCTTCCTTAAGTGCATACATAACATCATCCTGGCTAACGTTAAGTCGAACTCGCATGTGAAGATATTTATGACTAGATTCTGCTAGCAAAAGTCTACAAGCACTAAGCCGTGAGGCAATTGCTATTGTGTCTGATATGGTAGGAGTTTGTAGGCCTTCAATTCTACACAGTGCAACATGGTGATGATATACCTAAAGAAACAAAAAAGCATAGAGTTTGACTGGTTAGTAAGAACAGAACAAACACTAAAGAGAATGATCTTCCTGCTTCCCCAACTAACTGTGGAATGAGGGTAGTTTAGTATACGCTAAACCACAGCATTTTAAAAGGAGAGATTTTCAAATAGGTTCTGCATGTAGAATGCATAAGCGGAAAGTCCATTTGTTGGCTTTTTATTTTATTTGTCATAACTCTGCTTTCAAGTCATGCTTTCAGTATATAAAAATTCTTTATGGAAGAACTATTGAAGAGGTTGGAGGGGGGAAAATCCTGGAAACACATGGAATATTCGTTCCATGAATATTTATGAATTGTAACGTCACATATGGCAGATTACATTGTACATTCCCTATATGCATAGGCCAGGATTTCATGGTGTACTTCAACAGGATCCTGCTGCTTTGTCCACTGCCCCACCTAATATACTAGCACACCCTGTGGAGTAGCCTTAAAGACCACAGAGGGCTGAAATGGGAGGGGGCAAAAGTCCCAGTTGTGTTGATATTGGGTACTAAAGGCTAACATCCTGTTAGCGACCTTAAATCATATTTTTTTGGTTGCTACAGAAGTTGGAATCCTTAAACATCTGCATAATGACCGAACTCTCCCAGACCTACCATTTAGGCACTTACAGATGCCTCTCCCCCAACATGGCCGTTTATTGGTTAGTGGACAGCAAGGATCTGTAGGTTCCTATAGCTGGTTACACAGCAATTACATCATCCTCTGAGACTTTCAAAGGACCTCTGGCAGATCCCAGAGGATGCTTTCCACTGCATGTCCAACTATAGGAACACAGATGGACACATCTCTCCCCATCCTGCTCTCCACTGGGCCTGTATGTTTAGTGTGTGGATTGCAGCAGTTTAAAATGTAGTTTCAGGGGGTGATGGGAAACATGTTGCAATTCTGCCTATTTGGAACTTTACAATACATTTCCTGACCAGCATCTTAGCCCAAGTAATACTACTGGATCTTGGGCATACACAGCAGTTAGAAATCTTCTAGTTAGAAGATTTTTGTGGAATATTCCTAAAGACTTTTGGATGAGATAAAAGATGAAACAAATTAGCCCTAATTTTAAAAGTACTGTACCTGTTGAACTGTAGCCTCCTCCAGTCCTGACCTACGAAATTCTGCAATTGTTGCTTTTAGGAAGGTTTGCTCCTGTAATGATGCATTCCTGAAAGTGAACAAAAGAACACCAGAAAGTTAATTATGCGAATATAAGATTTTGACCAACAAAGGATGGGCTTTGGCTTGAAAAGCAGTATCTAAAATGGTAAAGAAACAGTAATTGTTTCTAAATATGAGAAAAAGAATACTAATTACAGGCTAACTGAAAGAACTGCCAACACTGAGTATAAAAACACTGTGCATATTACAGAAAGGGTGCCTTCTGTAACTTTCAGGATTTCAATTTATAACTACATCTCGGACCGTCTACAGTAATATAATTTGCCCAGATCAGCAATCCACAATTCTACTCGCTATCTTCTTCTCCAGCTTAGGCTGTGCATAGAGTCTGAGAGAATGCAAACAGCACAATGATGGAGATGATTCCCACTCAGTCTCCAGCTCTAAGCTGGTGAAGAAGACTTTAGAGCATGGGCCAGTTCCAGCCCAGGGCCCCGCGCTTACCGGCCCAGGTGGACCCCTGCCACTGTCACCATGCGCACCGCGACTGCCATTTTGATTTCCAAAATGGCGGCCATGACATGCGTGGAGGCGGCAGTGACAGCGCACGCGGGGGGTTGCACGCAGTGGTGGGGATTGCGCATGCGTGAGCGCGCACGCTGCCATTTCCCCCCCCCTCGGCACGCCAGAAGGGACGACTTCGGGGGGACTGGCTCCCGGCTCAAAAAGGTTGCCTACCCCTGCTTTAGAGTATCTCTGCTATTCAAGGCCAAAGGAAACTCAGGTCTTTTCTCTTTGGATTCAATATCCTCCTTGCATTTGCATTCAACTTCCATGGTTTTCTGAAACCAACACAGTAATGGAGGCTCCTGCTGTTACCTCTCCATCTCTGAACATGGAACTAGGAAGGGAAACAGAGGTGACCCTGACCTCATGTGGAACTGTAATAGAAAGTCAAGGGACAACAGACCACTGCCATGTCTTTCTAGTGTGAACTAAGTTCCAGTTAATTCACTGGAGCTTGCCTATTGGTAGCCTATGTAAAAAGTAGTCAACTTGATTTAAATCACATCTTTTCCAGTTAGATGTAACCTCTATATAACAAATTCATATTTTGGGATTTACTTTAACTATGCTGTCATCAGAATTTGCTGTATGAACCTAATAACCCATATGGTTAAACTATTGTATTACCGAATTGTGCTTATATAAGAGGATGAGAACATTTCATCCATGGCTTCCATGACGTGTGCCATGCCAACTAGTCCTGAATCACTTTTCTGATCAGAAAGTTCACAAATCTCTGTGGCTCTTCTGCAGATATCAAGGCAACGTCTTGCATCCCCAGATAAAGCTGCAACCTAAAAGAAAGTAATTTAAGAAAATAATGTTCCCTAATATTCTCTATTATTCTAATATTCTTTTCTAATTATTCTAACTCTAATATTCAGGAAAACACTAACAAGGTACATCATATTTATAAATATATATACGGCACAACATTGGCCCTCAATGTTCTTTCTTATTGTCTGCCTTGTGACAAACATTCTAAGCTCTCTTGGGGCAAGGATCTGCTTTTTTGCTTTCAAAGCACCATGAATAATGTTGTTGTTAACTGCCTTCGCGTCGATCTCAACCCATGGCGATTCTATGGATGAGACATCTCTGGGGGTCCACCTTTCCTAACATTAACACCTTTCCTAACACCTCTCCTAATATTTCCTAACAAGTCATTTCAAACAGAGACTTTCAAGACACAGTCACACATTAACTTCAGTGCACTAAAGCAAAAAACAATCAGAAACAAACCATTGATTTTCTTCAAAACCCCATGGAGGCAAGTGACTGATATTTTTAAAAAGGACAGATATCAAACCAGAGAGGCCATAATACTTGACTAAAATAGTTGCTTTAATTCTAGACATGAGCTTAGATGAACTAAACCTGTCCAATGTGCATTGGGAACTGCAGTCACAGTTTAAAATACCCTGTCATATGCCAGTTTAAACCAATGCTAACTATATCAAAAATTTTCTAGAACAAATATAGCAGACATATCTTACCTCAGGACAACATGTGACTGCATACACCCTGGCCATTTTTGCACTTCTATGATCCCTGTTGCTGCCAATTAATGCAAATTTACTTCAAAACAAGGGTTGCTCTTCCCATGCTTTGTTTACAAGTGGAATAATAGTTCCAGAAACTCCTTGTTTTAAAACAAGGAGAGAAAAAAACCTACTGCTTTATTTTCACTACCACAACAGCAAATGTGGAGTTGGCAACAAGGAGAATTCCCTTCGCAAGTTCATGTGGAAGTAGCAGCGCATCTTTCAAAACCTGGCCTTCTAAAGCACATCTTGTATTAGGTTTACCTTTCTGGAAACAAGCTGAACTGCATCCTCCTCAAATGCTTTCAACTTGCCCATTCTGGTTGAGATAATCTTCTGTAACTGTCTGAAGGTATATGGCTGGAAAGACATTCTGGTTAGACCCTGGAGTGAAAAAAAAATACTGGACTTTTAGTGTGTATTACAACCAAAGGAGTTACCATATTTAATCCCAAGAAACTTGCAACTTTATTTCAAGTAGAGATTCTTCTTCTGGCTTATAATACTTTTGCTTTTTTTTTCTTTCTTTTTCACAAGCTAAGGGTAGCTGTCATCTTTTCCTTTAACCACATTCCCTTCTGTAGACATAGTTTAGAAACTATACTGCAGCCTGTTCAGACAGAAGAAAACTGATGCATCCAGGACCAAGGAAATTCTACCTTCATGGAAATTGCTGGAGTTTAGTAAATGAATTGTATATTTTGGATTAAGCCAGGTAAACAGACAGAGTTAATGCATTATCTGGTTCCTGCAATGTTTGAAGATTTTATGTTGCAAACTTAGAAGTCATAAGCAGCTTGACAGAGTAAAAGAATGTGCATACATGACAATCAGAGTAGCTTTAAAAAGCATTTTCTCTCTATCTAGAATGTCTTTTAGTTATTATACAAGATCCAGAAACTGGAAAATTCAACTCTGATGCAAGACATATATTTATTTATGTTTTTAAAAACAACTATTTAATGGTAAATTAATATATTTTCATAAGTAAATAACTAAAATAATCCAGTCACATAACATTGTGTTTTGAACTGACAAGAAATAGTGATCTGTATTTGTTGTTGTTGCTGTTGTGTGCCTTCAGGTCGTTTTTGATTTATGGGGACCCTAAGGTGACCCTACCATGGGGTTTTCTTGGAATGTTTTTCGGAGTGGGTTTGCTATTACCATCCTCTAAGGCTGAGAGAGTGTGAATTGCCCAAGGTCACCCAGTGGGTTATCTGTATAGGATTAATCATCATTTAGACTTCACTTTTTGGAATTAGGATTTAATTTCATTGAGAATTATTTCAAGGGATTGACACATTTATTATTTTATCACATCGTTGGCAGCCTATGTACATTAACAGGTGTTAATGTTTAGTTCTGTTAGATATTAAACCACCACAGCTGCAAGTGCATACATCCTAACTAAGTTTGAATTATGGGTAGACAAAATAGAGGATATCACTGAACAGCCAAGCACACTGACCAGTGCTTACCTTTCAACACAAATACCACATAAGCACCATAACAAAGGTGAAAGGACTTACCAGTCTGCTGGCTACTCTGTTCATCATAATTCTCTCTGGCAAATCCATAGTGTTAGCAATGGCTAATACGATTAACTTGGCATTTTTTTGGGTTGGCCAGTCAAAGAGATTGTACATCACATTTTGTTTTCTGGTCCACAAGAGGTCAAGCTGGTCAAGGAAAAATGTGATACAAAATTAAAAATAGGAGAAAATAGTATTCAAAGATTTGAGCAAGCTAGTTTCAGCTGCAGTTTCCCCAAAACATATGAAAACTTGAAGAAGTCCTTGCTCAGTTGTGTCTTCAGTCTGTTAGGATGGCCATAAGGATATACAAAAGCATACACCAGTTGACAGTTCCACCTAGAGCAGATCCATGGACTAAATTAGTGAATGTTATTAGTCACTAAGTCCCATTACTAAACTGATGTATTAATATGTCATATTTCTTTAAAGCATTTTATTCCTCTGTATCTTCCAGAGTGACTTACAAAGATTAATAAGACAATCTAATCTAAAATGCACAATGCAAGGATTTTGGCCAAAATAAACCCAGACATGCCCAGAACCTAAGTATGCTTTATTTTTAAAATTTCAATTTCTTTATATACAGTACATGTAATCAGTGTACAATGTAGGGAGACTCCTTTATTGCATCAAAATATTTCTCCTTTCAGAACAGGGATACAATCAGTTCTCTGTATCCACAGATGCATGCAGAGATCCAACTATCCACAGCAGGGGTTGGCAACTTTTTTTGCTGACGGGCCGGGAGGGGAGGAGGGGGAAATGGCATTGGGGGCCAGCATGTGCTGTCATTTTGAAAAACAAAATGGCGCCCCCCATGCTGCGCACGCATGCTTGCGATGGCAGGTGCCCCCCAGGAGGCCTCCCTTGGCAGCAGCGCCCCTCCAGGAGGCTTCCCTTGGCAGCGCTGGGCCTCTGAGAGGTCCGACGCTGCCGTGGGGGCCCCCCAGGAGGACTCCCTCGACCGCGCCGGGCCTCCAAGAGGCCTAGCGCCACCACAGGGGTCCTCCAGGGCGCCATTTTGGAATCCAAAATGGTGCCCCGGAGGACCCCCATGGCCGCGAAAGGCAGCAGCGGTGGCAGCGGCAGGACTGGGCAGGGGCGGTCCGAAGGCCTCCACCAGCCGCACCCGGCCTGCGGGCTGTAGGTTGCCAACCCCGATCCACAGTTTGAAAATATTTTTTAAAATATTTTTAATAAATTCCAAAAACATTGTCTGTGCCATTTTATCTAAGGGACATAATGTTATTACCCCACTGTATATAACAGAACTTGATCATCCATGGATTTAGGTCAGGGGTAGGCAACCTAAGGCCTGGGGGCCGGATGCAGTCCCCCGAGGCCTTTGGACCGGCCCCAGGCTGGTCCTGCCACCACCGCCACCGCCTACCATGATGATATTGATTATTGTTGTTATTACTGGTTCTTGGCGTTTTGTTGGCAAAATCTCCACAGGGGTTTTGCCATGGCTTTTCTGGGCTCAAAAAGGTTGCCTACCCCCGATTTAGGTGCTAGCATCCATGGGGTTCCTGGAACCAACTCTAGTGAGTACCAAGGACCCATTGTATAAGACAACATTTCCCTTTCCTTTTAATCTTCCCCTTAACCTTTGTAGAGGTAGAGTAAAATGCTTTAAACAAATATATAAATACATCAGATTCACAGTACAGTACAGTCACAATACAGGTATGAAAGTTATTCAGATAATTAACTCTCCTAGTTTTCTGCTTTGGGAAAACATGTAAAATAAAAATAATAGGCTTAAGTAATATCCTATTAACAGTGTAATCACCTCTATATTACCTCATCTACTACAAGTACTATAGTTTTTCTTTTAGATCCAGACTTGCAGAACATCTTCTCCAGCAGCACAGCAGCATGGTTCGCAGTTGCCTTTTGGCCTGTCAGTAACTACATGGAACATGGGATTAAGCAAAAGCTCAAGTTAAGATCTGTTAAAGATAATAATAGATTCTTCTCCACCAGCAGTGCAGTTCTGTAGCAGTTTACTCAGAAGTAAGCCCCACTGTATTTAACTGGGCTTCTCAGTTAGCCACTTTAGGATTGGAGAGTTAAGTATCAGCTTCCTCTCAACATATAAATCATGAATTATCAGAAACAGTAAAAAAATGGAGCATATACCATTAAATCTCATTTGCAAAGCTGTAACAACTCTAGGACACCACTACCAGTTTATTCACCACATTTAACAACATCAGAGCAACACAAGCTCTTCAAACATTCAGTGAACAACATTACAGCTGTAATGTGCTGTAAACAAGAAATGAACATATTGCAACTGCTAAAAAATCGACAGATGGGGATCACATTTCACACACAAACAACATGTAATGAAAGCTTGCTACAGCCCTAGATAGTTAGTAGTGATCCTAGTGGTTTCTTGGTGGGGTTGCTTTTTCCATATCTTCCCATCTACAAAGGTAGGCAAGCTTACAATCCATTTTTAGAGCACTTTTAGTTTAATGTTTATTCAAAGACATTCACTACCTTCTCAGTATCAAAGATATGTAATCCATTTGCTCACCTTTAAGATTTGCACATAGGCTTGGTGGGGATCTGTCAACTTCATGCCATTAATTTCTATAAACTGAAAGGATGGTAGCTCATCATTTTCTGCTGCCTGCTGGAGATAACAAATGGCCTCATGAACAGTAGCTGTTTTGCCTGTTCCAGGAACTCCAGAAATGTACATACACCTGAAAAAGTGAGAAAAACAGTATTGTATATATGGAAGGTATAAAGAAAGATTGTTGTTGCTAAGATTAAACTACAATGAGCCCTTGGTATCCACTGGAATTTGGTTCCAGGACCCCCATGGATACCAAAATCTGTGGATGCTCAAGTCCTATTAAATACAGTGGCAGAGTAAAATGGTGTCCCTGATATAAAATGGCAAAACCTACATTTTGCTTTATGAAATTGATATATTTTAAAATGGTTTAAAGCTGTGGATGCTTGGATAAAGAATCCATGAATAAGGAGGACCAACTGCTTTGACAATAATAAAATGATTTACAACTACACTTATGATTTAATGATTTAAGGATGAAAGAAGAAAACACTGAAGAAGTGTTACTTATTGAAGAATACTTAAAAGTGTTGAATTCTATTTGCTGCCCACTAAAAAAAACTCCCATTGATCTGTTTTATTAGAAGACATTGCCTTATTTTTCAGATGAATTGTCTATCCAGCTCAGCATCATCTACTCTGACTGGCAGCAGCCCTTGAGGATTCCAAGCTAAGTGTCATTAAAAAACCAGAAAACAATTAACTGGAGGTGCCAAGGATTGAAAAAGAGAGCTTTTGTATCTCAAGCACATGCAGTGGCATTTATTTACACTACATCCTTTCTCACTGAGCTCCTGAGGTCAGTGTTGCTGAAAAACTTGACGTGATCTTTAAAACCTGCTGAAAATGTATTCATGAAGACAGACCTACATACTTGGCTGAAGATAACACTCACCCGCCTGTCCCATCAATGAGTTTGCTTTCTATAAAGTTACAGATATCCTGGAATTCTTTTTCACGGCAAGGCAAGGAGTCTGGGACCGCAGATACGTGTAGCCTTTGATTAAAGAAAAACACAAGGAAACTGAGGTCACTAAAGTACTCAAGACCCAAGAACCATGTTATAACAGTTCTAATCAAGCCATTAAACACAGAAGAAATAGCACTAGGAAAGATTTTGATATAGATATCCAGATGCTAACAATAATACTTTTTAAAACATTGGTGTTCTGAATCTGCAACCAGGAATTGACACAAAACATTAGCAATGAAGCAAAATGTTTAGAGCACAAATACAAAACCAGGAAGAATGTCTTAATTTAGAAGAGCTATAGCTTGTTTTGATTAAGAAAACTAAATACACTTCATATCATCCATAGACAGTAATTCCCATGTCTTCTTACTGTAAATGTAACTTGTTTCTCCTCTTTTATCAAATATCAGAAATAGTTTACCTCACTCTAGCCTCTTCGAGTGCATTGGCTGGCTTTGGTGTGATTTGATTTCGCATCCGAATCCTGGGGGTAGCATTGCGTGGTGTCTTAGGAGTTCTTTGCTCAGGCTGTAGAGAAAAATCACATCCACAGAAATTAGC
>CM034706.1:194247052-194259562 GCA_020142125.1 Phrynosoma platyrhinos | reverse complement strand
CCACTAATATGACTCTACATGAGTCAAGTTGAAATTCCAATACTGAGACGTAGTGGAAACAGTTACCAGTGCAGGTGAGAACATGCAGAAAAAACAAGCTTGCCAGCTAACCTGTATGTTGCACAGACTGTAGATAGACTTTGATGGTCTGTGATAACAAGATTCCCATGGGGTGAAGAAGACGATTTCAGTCTTGCTGGTACCGAGCGCATAATGGTAGTGTCTCTAGGTATAGAGGGAGCAAACCAATAGTTGAATTTGATCTTCCAGTCCTGTGATGAGTGGAGGACTGTTCATATCAAAAGTGCTCTGGTGAACAGAGCCAAAAGCACGTCCTCATAAGAATATAACATGCAAATGGTGGTTTCCTCCTTCAGTATGGAGGGAGCACCATATGTTCCGAATCAGCTATATAAGGATAGCCAAGATATCAGGTCTTAACATGGAGGCAAATTTGACACTGCATATCTGACTAATTCTGTCATCCCTTGGTATTGAGGGAGCAACCTTAAACCTGGCTCGAATTCGGATGAAATTGGAAGCGGAATGAGGTGTGCAATTGTAGACTTCGGTATAGAGGCAATAATCACAGCCTCGAATCCAACTGAGTGTGTGCCAGGATGACTATAGCTCGGGGCTGAACAAGTGATTACTGGCAGCATCCTGAGGGATGAATTGTAGGAGCTGCAGTGGGCCTCGAATTTGGCAGAGTAGTGGCCCTCGGTACAGAGGGAAACGCTATGGTCCTGAATCGGGGAGAGCCTGAGCCAGTATTGCACCTCGATATAGAGGGGATAATCATGGTTCTAATTGATAGCTTGGTGGTAGCTGACCTTGGTATGGAGGGAGCTACCACAGCCTCGAATCTGAGATTGTGGCAACAATGTGATACTGACCCGGCTACCACCCGATGGTTGGGAAAGGCACCATATAAAACCATTTTTGGGCCAATCAGTCTGATCTCGGAGAATCAGGGACCGATGAGAATTGAAGTCAGGTATGACCCCGGAGAGTAAGGAACCGACAAGGGTTGATATAAGACTGCCAACAATTTGGTTTGATTCCGGAGAGTCAGGGACCAATGAGGATAGAAATCTGGCTCCAAGCCAATCGCTTTGACCACCAGGAGTCAGGGACTGACAAGGATCGAAGTCGGGCTGAAAGCCAACTGGATAGACCCCGGAGAGACAGGGACCAACGAGGACTGATGCAGGGCTCCAAGCCAATCGGTTTGACCCAGAAAATCAGGGACCGATGAGAATCGATGCAGGGCTGCAAGCCAACTGGTTTGACTCTAAAGAGTCAGGGACCGAAGAGGATTGACATTGGGCTGCAAGCCAATTGGTTTGACCCTGGAGAGTCAGGGACCGAGGAGGATCGATGTCGGGCTGCAAGCCAGTCGGTTTGAGCCTAGAGAGTCAGGGACCGAAGAGAATCCATGTAGGGCTCCAAGTGACCCCGGGGGTTCAAGGACCGAGGAGGATCGAAGTTGGGCTGGGAATGAGAAGCCGTTGATCACTCTAAGTAAATCCTTCTCCAATTGCCCACAAGTCTTCATTAGACTGAGCTCATACAATACAGCTGTTAATCTTGAGTCAGAAGGATGAGCCTTTGACAAGTGCTGCAGCAAGGCGAACAGCCATTCAATAAATTCGACCTGGGAGTGCAATGGACTTTAGTCATGAGACATAGAGGTCAGCCAAGCATGAAGCAGGGCAAGTGGCCATAAAAGTCGCGCGCATACACACACACACATACATATATGTATATACATGTATATATATTTAGTAGTAAAAATAGCCTTAGAGCCATTGTTAAGCACACCAGTGAGGCGGGTGACATTTTAAGTTTTCATCTGGGAGTAGTCTCCAAAATAAATATTCACCCCATTTTGGGTATGAAGGAGCTTTGCCAAGCACACCAGAAAGGCGAGCAGGCATTTTAGAAAAATTTTACCTCAGAAATTAAATCCACATGTAAGAGTGCGATTCTCACAGAAATCGCAGAGTTCCTTTTAAATATGACGATGATGTTAAAGAATACCACCAAAACACAGATTGATCCTGTCAAAAGGTAAATTTTAAAGTGTGACAGGAAAATGAATCTCTGAAGAGTTCCTCTAGATCAGGGACAGGCAACCTTTTTGAGACCTGGGCCGGTCTCAAAAAGGTTGCCTCTCGGCTGGGTCAAGGGGGGGGGGAATGGCGGAGTGTGCGTACGCCCTCCTTCTCCGCGCGCGATCCCCCCCACGCACGCTGCCGCCGTGGCCGCTACCGCAGCCGTCGAAGCGCGCACGGCCGCGGCCGCCATTTTGGAAGTCAAAATGGCAGCCGCAACGCATTTGCACATGTTCAAGAGTATTGCTCATGCGCAAATGCATCGCAGCCGCCATTTTGACTTCCAAAATGGCGGCTGCGACAAGCGCGGCCAAAAACACATCCCGGCAGCGGCACGTGGCGGCAACCTTCGCCCGGGGCCGGTAAGTCCGGGGCCTGGGGCCTTAACTGGCCCCCGGGCCGTAGGTTGCTGGTCCCTGCTCTCGATGCTGCTGCTACGGCGGATAAAAGGCACTGAGGGTTTAGGCGGGAAACCAGCCAATAAGGCAGTTGGAGAGTGGGCAGGGCTACCATCAAAACACTTCTAACAGCTCTAAGAAAGTTCCAAAGTTTGCAGCGCAGGCGCAGAATAACCCATTTGTGCGATTCTCAGAGACCACAAAGAAGAAATAACCTCACATTAAAGTTAAACTAAAGATCATTTTTTTTTAAAACAATAGTATAGATCAGGGGTAGGCAACCTTTTTGAGCTGGGGGCCGGGCTGCTGTCCCTCAGACAGTTGGGGGGGCCGAAGCACCAAAAATAAATAAATAAACAATTTTTAAAATAAATATGCATGCACACTCTCTCAGCCCCAGAAAAGCCATGGCAAAACCCCTGTGGAGATTTTGCCAAGAAAACCCCAAGAACAAGTAATAACAACAATAATCAATATCATGGCGGGCGGCAGCGGCAGGACTGGCCTGGGGCTGGTCCAAAGGCCTTGGGGGGGCTGCATCCGACCCCCGGGCCTTAGGTTGCCTACCCCTGGTATAGATCCAACAAATGAAGAACACAAGTAGCCACTACTGCCAATCTACAAGGCCTTACAAAGGTGCTGTAACAATTCTGTGGCAGATTTTATGTTTCTACCTGTATTTGGTCACACTGTTCTCATACATCATTCTAAGTTCAAGATGTAAACCAGTTCTTCCACAAACAGAAAATTCTTTCTGCATGTAGAGTAGCACTTTTGGATCAAAACCATCTTAGTGTCCCTAAACTGAGGAATAAAGCAGGGGAAGGCAAGTGGAGAAGGACAAGGGGCTATGCCACATACATCCACAAAAAAAAAAGCAAACATTCCCCTTGCCCTCAAATACTCCTCCTACAGGACATGGGGAGCATCTTCATGATGGTTGGGTTTTTCCCCTGGGCCATTTTAGATACAGGAAAGGCATTTTTAAATAATAGGAAATGAGGGGAAGGCTATCTCCAAAGAAGGCTTCTCTATGGGCTACCCTTGGAGGCATTTTGGGGCACAAACTTTTTTGAAAATTTTACAATTTTTTTTTTTATCCCAAGGGACCCACAGAGCATCTAAAGATAATAGAAATGTCCTCCACACATTCCTATACAGCATTTTGGAGGGGAAAATATGGGGGGGGGGAATTAACTATGGGTGTGCACCTTTGCATTAAAGTAATGTAAAACTCTTGAGACAATTTGACAATAAGAGCTGTTCCTACAGCAGAGTCTCCTTCTTTGGAGGTTTTTAAACAGCTCTGCTGGTCTCTTCCAACTCTTACTATCCTGATTCTATATTGCATGAATCACTAAAAGTTGACGTAAGTACAGAATCAGCCAAAGTGGTTCTTTTTAAGAAAGGTAGTAAGACTCATGCTTGTTCAGAACCTAATTTATTTGGCCTGAAACTACTCCTATTCCCAACATTCAGTCAGCCCTTGGTATTCACAGATGCTCAAGTTCCATTGTCCCTAATGATGGTGTGTACATGCAGCCATGCCGCCATTAGGGACAAAGGGACTTCACCTGAAGGACACCAGCCCTGGGAGGACCACCAGGAGGGCCACGACTGTGGCTACCCATCAGGAGGGGATCCAGGTGCAGGACGGGGCGAGAGGAGGAGAAAGAGCCCAGCGGTGGCACCTCCATGCAGAGCAAGGATGCAGTTGGAGATCAGGGCAAGCAAGCAAGAAAGCAAGCAACCAGGCCATTGACTACTCCTCTGGAGGATATTGCCAACCTCTCCCTGCCCCAGAAGGGCCCTTAAGGGGAGGAGGCCACTCAGGCAGATATGTCCTGACCACTTCCCCTTCTGAAGTCCTGTTGAGGAGGAGCTACAGGACTGGTTGCTTCTTTGCTTGCTTGCTTTCTTGCTTGGGGCTCAGCCATTCCTTTTTGGTGGGTCTGTCTGTCTTCCCCCCTCCCTGATGCCTCTTGCCTGGGGTCCTCCCTCTTCCTCCCTTTAGACCCCTGATCCCTTGCCATGCACTCTGTATGGAGGTGCTACTGCCGGGCTCTCCTTCTCCTCTTCTCGTCCCATCCTGCACCTGGATCCCCCCTCGTGGGTGGCCACAGTCCTGGCCCTCCTAGTGGCTATAATAGTAATATAATAAATTTTTTATTTATACTTCCTGCCTTTCCCTACGGATCGAGGTGGGATTACACCAATAAAATGAACAACAGCATAGAAAATTATAATCAAGTTAAATAAATACAATAAATACAATAAAAACATTATAAAAATCAATAAGCAACAAATTATAAGGTCAATAAAACAAGCTAATCAACATCCAGTACCAAGCCATATAGTCATACCAATTTAACTTAAGTGAACTTAAGGCCCGTTAAGGAGGTCAGGTGGATAGGCCTGCCGGAAGAGCTCCATCTTGAGTGCCTTCTTGAAGGCCTCTAGGGTGGTGATAAGATGGATCTCCTCCGGCAGGCTGTTCCACAACTTGGAAGCTGCCACCGTAAACAATTTTTGGGAAGTAGTAGTAAGTCTAGTTTTTTTGTATTCTAATAGATTCTTCCCTGATGTTCTGAGAGTGCGGGGCAGATTGTGTGGGGAGAGGCCCCAAGCCATATAGGGCTTTAAAGCTAATAACCAACACTGTGTACTGCACCCGGAAGCTAATCGGCAGCCAATGTAGAGCTTTTAACACAGGAGTTATATGGTCAGATCTAGGTGTTCCGGTGACCAATCTGGCTGCCGCATTTTGAACAAGTTGAAGCTTCCGAGCTTGGTACAGAGATAGCCCCATGTAGAGCGCATTACAGAAATCCAAATGAGAGATTACAAGGGCAAGCACTACAGCTTCAAGGTCCTTCCGGCCCAGGTAGGGACGCAGTTGGCGAATCAACTGATTCTCCTCTTCCCAGGGCTGGTGGCCCTCAGGTGACATCACGGACACTTGGGACAATGCGGGCTTACCATACGCAGATACTCAGATCTGTGGATGGCAAGTCTGGATACTGAGGGCCAACTGTATATACCTGCAACTGTATATGCCATGATACCTATGCCTACATGTGAATAAAAGGTACTTTGCATATATGTTCAGAGATACTTTTTAGGTGTTTTTTTTTTTATATTTACCCTCATTTCAAGACTATACCACATTTAAAAAGGAAGGTGTTGCAAGCTTTTCATGGAACTTGGATAAAGTCTAATAGGCTGTATATCATGTTCTGGGGAAACAAGAAGGAATGCACTGAAAAAGGAAAATGGGTACAGCTTTCTGGGAAGGCATATAGTCAGCCTTCTGTATCCACAGATTTAAGTATCCATGGCTGGAAAATATTTTTAAAATATATACATTTGAAAAAGCAAACCTTTATATAAGGGATTCTGTTTTACTACACCACTGTATATCACAGGACTTGAGCATCCATGGATTTTGGTATTCACAGAAGGTTCTGGAACCAGACCCCAGTGGATACTGAGAACCCACCCTGTATACCGTCTGCCCTCCAGATCCACAGATTCTTTATCCACAAATTCAAGCATCCATGGCTTGAAAATATTCAAAAATATATACATTCTAAAAAGCAATTTTGTTATTTCATATAAGGGACACCATTTACTACACCACTGTATTTAATGGGACTTGGTCATCCACAGGGAGTCCTGAAACCAAACCCCAGTAGATACCAAGGTCCCACTGTGGCTGTCTAGATATTAAACTTAAATAAGTTATTCAGGACTCAAGATTTGGGATCCATGTTTTTCTGCCAAAAGCCCAACTCTCTTCTCTTTAAAAATGTTTTGAGATCTACAGAGTACCCTTCCAAAGGCAACCCACATTTATGAATTATTCTACATACCATCTTGCACTAAGAAATAAAAAAAAATCCTAAGACATTAATTCTTATGTGCACCCTCAAAAACCACTACAGTAAGAATGAATCTATGTAGAATTAGAATGAGTCAACTTAGAATGTTGAGGAAAGATGCTAGCAGTATTGGTACAAAACAGGAAACAACAGAGGAGAGTTACCTGAATTCCCCACCGTGCCATTGTTCACCAGTGAGTTTAGAGTCATAGAGTTGTGCCAGTGTCCCTCATGAGAATTGCTGGGGATTCCTACCGGCCTAGCAGCAGGCTGTGCAAAGATGATACTGGGATCATTCAAGCTTACGCTGCTCTGATTATTGGGTGGGTTGCTGCTGCCAGCTCTCACAGAAAATGGAACATTTGTAGTGTGAGAAGGATTACCCGGTGCAGAGTGAATAACAGGCCACGAGGTGTTAGGAAGTTGAATTTGGTGGTGATGCATCTGAAATAGTCCCAGGTTAGGTAAGGTGGAGTACTGACCTGGGGGAGATTGGGCAAAATTAAACAAAGGCAGCTGGACCTGGTGGGGTGGCTGTGTCCCCTGCTGGGGCTGCAGAACATGCTTAGATTGGGATATTGGTTGTGGTTGAGTCTGGTTAATGGAGGCTGGTGGAGAAGAATTTTGGGTAAATTGCTGAGGCTGTGGAGAGTAAGATGACTGTCGCGAATCAGACTAGAAAGGGGGGAAAAGGATATAGTTTGGATTAGTTCATCAGTTATTAAATTTTATTTTGTGCACCTGATGCACAAAAACATGTCACAAAAAGACTTTTCTTTCTCGGTTTGCTACAATTCAGCTTAAGAACAGTAAAAATAAAATCAATTACAAAGATTTCATTGATGGTGGATTCATTAATAAGAACCATCACTCAAAAACAGCCGTCTGCAATACTACTAAAACAAAACATACACACAAAAATTTCACTCACTAGCTGTATCTTAATTCATTTAGTCTTCACCTCCTCAAAACTGGTGCCTCAACTTGCAGTTTCTTCAGTGCAATCAGTAATTATCACAGCTTAAATTACAACATTTTGAAATCTCTTGGAATAGATAAAATACTGCTGAAGTCTACAAATGCTTACTTATAACAATAATGTTACATTTTTCATATACTTATCTTGTATACTATTATATGAAATATATTTTTCATGTAGTATTAGTCAAATAAATACACATATTAAATGCAACTTACACATTCTGATGGCTGTCTAGTGCGCAAAGGTCTTTCCACTTGCTGTGGAATTGATCCAGTTACTGGCTGTGAGTTTACAAGGCTTCGGACTAACGGAGCAGCTAAATAAATGTACAGAACATGTGTTTTTTAATATAAATGAAGAAGCCAAGTATGTTGTGCTCCAAAGCAATGATTTGTGCACAGCTAGAATTTTATTTACTCAGTATGTTGCAACAATGCCCTCTGTGAGAGACAATCCATGGTTTTTATAACTCAGTATTTTTCTCTACAGTGGTAACTGTTGTACCAAAACCAGGTAAGGTCCCACTTATATTCATAGTTCTCAAGTAATATCTGTTCTTCTCTTTAGATCCTAGCTAGAGATCACAGTTAAATCAGCAAAGAAATGAATTCCTTGTATTATTAGTTTGGCTATAATGGGAGGTTTTCTTACAATAAAGTGCTATTCAAGTAGATACATTTTTATTTTTTTATTTTATTTTATTTTATTTATTTTATTTTATTTTTTTTATTTTATTATTTTATTTTATTTTATTTTATTTTATTTTATTTTATTTTATTTTATTTTATTTTATTTTATTATTGAAGAAAGAAAGCCACTGAGAATACCAGCTGTATCATGAGTCACTTGAGTCAGTATTTTTTTTTGGGGGGGGGGAGTATAAGTACTGAATGTGGCTATGAATTTGTGCCAGAAAACATGCAAGAATGGTAAGGGGAAAGGACCTAAAAATGTAAGGAAAATGTCAGACGCCACTTGACAACATTATCAACAGGGAATATCTTTACCTTTTTAAATTATATAATTAAAGTTCTAAAGACCATAGGATTAGGGCCCATGAAAAATAGGATTTGCTTCTGTATGTCTAGTAATAAAAGACTAATAGAAATAAAAGTAAACAAAACAATGCTTGGATCACTGGTAATAAAAATGAAAGGAAATACTAACAATTCAATTCTTTGCATTTTTACTCAGAAATAAGATCCATTATTTTCGTGGAGCGTAACCCACTGGGCATAAGACCACAGAATGCAATGAATAAACTGACAATTGTCTTCAAAAATTTTGTAAGACTGACACCAATACAATACAAAATAATTAACTTCCAATAGGGCTATCACTTGCAGTGAAGGCAAATACTCTTAAAACAAAGGAGGGGATACTCTCCTCCCAATGGTATAATCCAGACCACCATGGCCTGTAGGGGTTTGCTAACTAAGGAAGGAAAAGGGGATAGGCACAGAATATCAATGGGACCTAGTCACTCTTCCCACCTGCCTTCAGGGTACCCAGCTTCACTCCTCCTTCACCTTCTCCACAATTTAAAGGTGAGAGGAAAGTGCACTGGGCACATTCAACCTGCCTTCCAAAAGTCCCATCCTCATCAATCAGCCAGTTTACGGATGTGCCTGTCTTTACTTCTCCCTTACTTTCCCTACGTGGGTAAGGAAAGGAGAGAGCAAAGTGCAGTGAGCCAGCTCCCAACCTCAAGAGTCAAGCTGATGAGAATGCCCAACTTCTCTCCCTGCTCACTTTTTCCATGCAGAGAATATAAAAAGAGGTACCTACTCAAGTTAGGTGCCAAGGCCATACCTTGTAAAGTTACCTTGCCCACAGGAGATCAAACATGTGGGGATCTAAACAACCACTCCAAATTCCCTGCCCTTTGTCTAAAATGTTTTCACCTAATACTGTAATACAATCAAAATACATTCAAAGCGGTAATTATTTTTAAATACCAAAAAATCTTAGCTTTTTAAAAGATCTTACATTTAGAAATGCCTGGCTTAGATTTCTGCTAAACCTCAAGAAGACTGGATACTGAGAGTGGTCAATGAGAAAATCCCTCTTTGGGTACCCCTCACTCATGCTTCTAGATGAATAGGCAAGCACTAAAGTTGAAGATGTTCCAAACTCAAAAGATTAAGATCCAACAGTAGGGGATGAGGCAATTCTTCCAAATTGGGGGGGGGGGGGGGGGGGGGGAAGTTGCACCTTTTTTCTATTAAAGGCCACTGCTTCATTAAAGAAAATCAGGGTCAAATAAAATTAATGTATTACATTATATGTTTTTCAATATATTATAAGTACCACAAATAAATACAAATAATGCCTAGGAAGATGGTACCGTATACTGTCCAAATCCACTGAAAGATTGTAATTATCCCTTGAAAAGAACAGCAGATGATGTTGCATGCCTGTTCCTTCTGTCAGGGAAAACTGAAAGGATGTTGAAAGCACCCAATAGGCCACCCTCCCACCCATGCAACACCCTCTCACCCAACAGGCCACCCTCTCACTTCCAGAGCAAAGTGAAACTGTAAAAACACAAAGAGGCCTTATGAAATCAAATAGTAGCAGGCTGCATCTGACCTTTGGGCAGAAGATTTCCCCACTCTTGTTTTAAAGCAGGTAGGCAAGAAGAGTTTAGACCATCTTCCACCCCAAATTAATTCTCTAGTAAAAAAGATTCAGTTCTGAGCATCTTATTTAGATTTGGATGCCACCATATAACTGTCTAAAAACAATGAAGTGCCTTGGATACAAAAAAAGGGGGGGTGAGAGGTTTTTTGTTTTTTTTGGGGGGGGGGTTGGTATTTACCTTGAACACCATTACTTCTTTGTCTCGTCTGTTTAAATTCAGGACAATCTCTCCGAACATGTCCCACGTCACCACAGATAAAACATCTCTTTTCTCTAGTCTCCCTATCTTCCTCCTTTACTTCTTTTTCATCTTCCCTCTCATTCTCCTTTTTCTTCAATCTAAATGTGAGAAAGTATTAAAACTACCCTTTAAATATATTCTCAAAATTGTCTGATTACTACAGAAATGGCCAACAGAGAGGAAAAGAAAAAGCACTGAAGATTAATTTCGTTTCTACTCAGTGGACAAAAACAAAACAAAAAATCCCAGGGAAAGATTAAATGGGACAGATTTGAGGTGCAGCTGAATCTCATTTCAAAGAGACTGTAAAATAACCTAATCTCTGAACTATCATTAAGTGGTTTGCCCCCTTTCTCAGAGGCAAATAAAGTCAGAAATAATCAAAAGGAGCTCAATGTTATCATTAAGCAAATCTTTCAAAATGATTCCAAATGACTTTCTGATCCATTAACACATTTACCCTTCCAGGCAGAGGACAGATATAGTACTGTTCATGAAAACTTTAAAAGATACTAACAAAGCATTTAGGTAATTTATTACAATTTTGTCACTATTTTATATCAACTTTTATGCACAGCTAATGTTATTTCAGGGGAAAGATTGAATATAAGAGTAAAAAAACAACAGTTTTCAGAAGTACAACTGCAAGATTCAGGCTTGAGGTGTGGAACAAGAACATGAAAACAAGACGTGAAGACTTTCCCTACAAAATATTTTATTCTTTCATATTAAACATGAATTTGTTTTAAATGAGTGGGTGTATATATTTTCCTAACCTCCTCCTTTTTGGGCAGTCCTTCATGTAGTGACCAATTTTGCCACAGACACGGCAACATCTGTCATTAGGTGCCAGTTCTCCATCAGTCAGTACTTTAGAATTGAAAAAGTACTCCTGAAAAGAAAAAAAGCAACTACTTTTACCTACAAGTTCTCTGTGTTCATTTTCTACAATGAGAAAATAGGGACCAGGAAAAACAGAGAGAAACATATCCAGGGGTAGCCGTGTTGGTCATATAGGAAACCACAACAACATCCAAAATCCACAAAACAGTGGTACCTTTATTGGGCCAACCAAAGGCCCAAAATATATGTCACAAGGTTTCAAAGCTCCACTAGGTTCTTCATCAAGCAATGGTGTTAAAAATAATACAGGAGAAAAAAACTGCATTTTGTCAAATGTTGGTGGTGCTGTTTTGAGTATGGAGGGATATCTATGCAGGCAGGCCATTCCTCCTGACCATGTGGTACTGGGAGACAAAGCATTTTAAAAGTCCAGGAAATTTAAATCTCATTAGCAAAACAAAAAAAGTACTTCCTATGACATCAAGGATGTTTCAGTTATTTTTGAGGTCACACAGTTGAACAACATATTAAGTAAAACATTAATATGGGAAGAGGGAAGGGGAGTCCCATTGCTAGTACTTGAAAAGTAAAAAAGAAAGGCAATCAGAATCTGTGCAAACCTAGGCTTTTCTGCTCAGAGGTAAGCAACATATAGTTCAATGGGGCATACTCTTGGATAAGCTGTTTTAGGATTGAAGCTGGTATCTTTTACAGGGCATTAGGCAATCTCAAAGAGAAAGCTTTCAACAGGAGTTGGGAACTTTGGGCATGAACAGACTGCCAGTAATAATCCATCTTGAGACCACTTTAACTGTCCTGACTCAATGCTAGGGAATCATGGGAACTATAGTTTTTTTCTGAGACATTGAGCCTTCTCTGTCAGAGAGCTCTGGTGCCATAATAAACTACAGTTCTCATGATTCTACAGTACTGAGCCAGGGCAGTTAAAGTGGTCTCAAACTGAATTATTTCTGGCAGTCTGTTCAGGCCCTTTGACACCCGATGTTTTGGACTACCACTGGCTGTACTGGCTGGGACTAATGGGCGCTATAGACCAAACAAAAATAACTGGAGGCCCAAAAGTTTCCATCCTAAAGAAAGTAATAATTCTTGGGACTATGCGAAGGAGAAAAAGAATCGTGAAGAAGCAAGGTCACATATTTTGATGAAGAGAATGAGTGCCAAAAATGCTTAATTAAATTCTATCAACTTTATTCTCCGCATCTACCGTATTTTTCGGCATATAGGACGCACTTTTTCTTCCCCAAAATGGGGGTGGGGAAGCTGGTGAGTCTTATATGCAGAATGTACGCTCCCTCTGAGGCCGCAGCTAAAAGGACGCGGGTGGAAGGAGTGTCTTTCCCTGGGACCATGCTGGGGTTGGAGGACTCCTCCGACCCCAGCA
>CM034706.1:194225268-194239242 GCA_020142125.1 Phrynosoma platyrhinos | reverse complement strand
ACCAGTTAAAATAAAAAAAGACTGGCATTTGGTATTTGAGTATATAAATGAGCAAGGGTGGGAGATATAAATTTAATTTATTTTAGATAGGTACAAATACTTGTGAAATTAGGCAATTGCAAAGGGGGATAATATTGTATGTATAAATTCAAGCTGGAGGATTTAATTATAATGTATAGTTTGTAATAAATTGACAATATAATACAGGAAATTTAAAGGACTTAAATAAGGGACACAGGAAACGGCTAAATAACTTTGAGAGGAAGGAAGTCCTAAGTGTATATGTGGTTTTAAGTGTTGTTTAAGTGGTAGAAGGGTTTTTGCTGTATCAAATCTTACAGGATAAAATGTGAATGTATGTATGCAAGATTGTGGTAATAAAAATAAATAAAAATAAAAAAATAAAAATTTAAAATAAAAATTTGATACACTCACAGTAGAAGAGCTGCTAAGAAATCATATTCTAACACACTCTACAAAGAAACCATTATAATTCATATTTTTGCAGGCCCCATGCAATTTCTGATGGTTGTCTCACCACACTTATCAAGCACATGGTATCTATCCAGTGCCTAGAATTTCTTCAGTGTCCAAAAATATTTGTCAGTGAGCTGAAACACATACTATTTTAAAATAATTTTTCCTTTATAGTATTTTTTAAATCGATACAGTTCTATCCTAGTTTTTAATGATAGAATACATTCAAAGCAAGTTTTTTTTTTTTTTAAAAAGTGTCCTTTAGGAACACTTATTGTTTCAGTTTATTTTCTCCAAGCATACGTGTTAGGGTACACATCCAAGTTCCTACTTTCTCCTATTGAGTACACAATCCCACTTTCGGGAGGAAGTTTCAATATAAATCAAGTCAAATCAATCCCTCTCCTCAAAGTATAACACAAACCGGACTACAGTCTCCTTGGGAGAGCTATTATTTCATAAGATGTTTGACCGAGAAAGATGCAAATTTATTCCTGCCAATATGCACACAAGCACAATTTTAAAAAAGAATTCAGTTGCATACTTTGTATTCTATTAATTTGATGCTACTACAGATGTTTTTTGTGAACCAAGCTTTAAAGTTATATGATATTAAAACTAAGCTATTCTTAAATGTGACGTATTTTCCTGCTATTAGTACAAACTACTGATTTTGATATGAATGGATTGGAGATAGACATAATTACAGTAGGCCCTTTCAAGATAATAGAAATTATACTAGTCATAACTAATTCAAATCCAAATAATTTCAGTAATTTCAGTTGGAATACACAAAGTGTGATTAGGTTTGAATCAACACTATATTGTCAATATTTTGTTATAAACCAGTTTGCATTTTAGAAGAGGTAAGTATATACCGTGTTCCCCCGCATATAAGACACTGTCTTATATTTATTTGGCCTCAAGAAGATGCACTATGGCTTATTTTCAGGGGATGTCGTATTTGTCCCAACTCCGGCCTGACGCCACACAGTGTCAGGGCGCCTTCTTGGCACAGCGTGCATACAGGCTGCGCAAAAAGGGTGCAAAAGAGCCACCGCAGCGGCTCAAAGCCCGGCTCTTTGCCGCCCCTGAAAGAGCTGCTCAAAGGGCCACTCCTTTCAGGGGCGGCAAAGACAAGGATCATAGCCGCGACCCTTTGAGCCACAGCTGCAGCTCTTTTCTGGGCTGCCCCTGGGAGCAGTGGATCCACCACCCCAGGGGCAGCCCAGAAGAGAACCACGGCTGCAGCTCAAAGGTCGGCTCTTTGCCGCCCCCGAAAGAGCAGCTCAAAGAGCAGACTTTTGGGGCCGCAACCCTTTAAGCTGCAGCCATGGCTCTTTTCTGGGATGCCCCTGGGAGCTGTGGATCTGCTGCTCCCAGGCGCAGCCCAGAAAACTGCCTCAGCTGCGGCTCAAAGGTCAGCTCTTTGCCACTCCCGAAAGGAGTGGCCCTTTGAGCTGCTCTTTTGGGGGTGGCAAAGAGGAGGATTGGGGCCGCAGCCCTTTGAGCCCCGATCCACTGTTCCCAGGGGCAGCCCAGAAAAGCCGCCCCAACAACATTGGCCCTATATTTTATTTTCGGGATATGGCTTATATTGTATAAATGCTTAGAAATCCTGCTATGGCTTATTTTATTACATACCATTATATTCTTTTCGAATAAATCTTTCCAAACTTGCCAAAATCTGCTCTCTATTTTGTTGCTCTGAGAAAGGAGGCGATAATTCATCTAAAGAAATAAACATTAATTGAGGAATTTATCAATACCTAATAATCAAACTCTAGATGATATGGTTGCATTCTATAAATGAAAAATGCTGCCTGTAGATGGCCCCAGTGAATTATGGGGGTTAGTAAAGCATTCAGTGAGAGAAATATTAACAGATATTTGAGCATCAGAAAAATCCCTGAAAAAAATAAAGATCCTGTACTGTTCACAAAAGGTACCAGGATTGCTGAAGTTAATTCCCCTCTTCAATTTGGCTACCTGTTATTGCCACACCTATCAATATGTAAAGTCCAAAACATACCATTGGCTTTAAAACAGGAGTAACTCCTATGCCTATCCCATATTTTGCTTAGCCACAAGCCACAACAACCTTAGCCCCCACAGCTAATGGTACAGAAAAGTAGTAATTATAATTCTACATCTGAAGAGCCATATGATTCCCACCCAAGCCTTATAGTGAATTACAAAAGAAACTTGTTCTAGTATCCAAAATATCTTTTTTTCTACCGCCATAAGCAGAGTTAAGTTAGTGTGAGCAGAGTTAAGTTTCTGTTGTTATAGTTTTTAACAGAGAACTACCCACTGGGTCAAAACAGCAAAACTGTACTTACCAAAGCACCTTTTACACACTAGATCAAGTATTTCTCTAAATCTACTTGTCATTGGTGGTAGTGGTTTTAGATCAATTTTCTTAAAATCTTCCGGGCAGTCATTTTTGGAATGGCCATCTCTTTTGCAGATACTGCATACTATTGTTGGAGGCTACAGCAGAAAAAAACAATGTTTTATATTAAAGTTGTTTAAGTAAGCTGTCTCTTTTCCCTTAAAGAAACCAAGTATGTTCCAATAAAAAGTGTTGGATTCAAGTACTAGCTCAATTCACTGTACACAAAGGGATCTTGTAGCACCTTTAAGACAATCACAAGATCCCTTTGCATACTGATCCAGACTAACATGGTTATGTCTTTGAATTCACTTGGGGAATCTACTATCTTCTCATAGTTGCTTATTTGTTAGATACAGGTTGAGTCTTGGTGATTCAAAATGCTTTGAGACCACAAGTAGTTTGGAATTCAGATTTTTGGGGATTTTGGAGTATTTGCACATACATAACAAGGTATCTTGGGACCCAAGTCTAAACATGAAATCCATTTATGTTCTATATACACTTATTTATACACATAGACTCATGGTAATTTTATACATGATATTTTTAACAATTTTGTGCATGAAACAAATTTTGTGTATACTAAGTCATCAGAAAGCAAAGTCGTCACTATCTCAGCCATCTATGTGGACAATTATTTTGGAGTATTTCAGATTTTGGAATTTCGGATAAGGGATACTCAACCTGTAATAGCATAATCACATTTTTCAAAAGTGGTCCCCGTGCCATAAAACTATAAACAGGAAGCTGTAATTAGTCCTTAGTTCGCTGCCTAGTTTAAAGGCAACAACATAAATATTCCTAGTACTTCATACTTCCTACAGTCAACTGGTCTAACTCCAAAGCCAAAGAAAGAGTGGGAATAGGAGAGGTTGGGGAAAATCTACACTGAAGATTGACGGGGGAATGGAGAAATATGCACAGTACATTCAACTACTTTCAGAAAACCCTAACTTTCTCTCTGCACCATCTGAATAGTGGGAAACAGTGGTCTGTTGCTGGAAGGGAATATCTAAATCCTATACACAGCCATACAAGGGATTTAAATATTCCTTAACTAGCAACATGCTTGGAAAGAATAAGAAAAAAGAAAGGGCTCTACATTACAGAAACCTTTAGAATAGTGCAGTGCATTTTGTTGTACAACTAAACAAAGAAATCATGGTTGTGAAGGATATATCAAGAAACAAAATGCAAGGTGAAATATTAGGTGCTGAGAAAATAAGCACAGGTATCGGCAAGTTTGGTGCCTGGTATGCAGCCTGAGTAGTTCTGTTAGTAGAAGAAAAGAAACAATTTTAGAGTATGATATTGTTTCTTTGTTTCTGCACTGGCGCTTCAAACACTTAGATCTAGAATTCTTTCCCTGTCCAAAGTTCGAACAAGATAGAAGTAATACTGAACTAATTTCTAAGCAAATGTAAAAAGTACAAAAAACCCTATAAAGGCAATTGTAGAATCTCGATGACTAAAGTGCACATTCATTTGGATAAAATGAAAATGGAATCAGCTAAACAAATCTACCAGACATAGTTTATTTAGTGTGACATTCAAAAGCAGCAGGAGCTGGAACTCTGCCTTGTCCCTTCCATAACAAACCTGAGAAATATAAAAAAACAAGCAAACCATGGATTGTCTTGTTGGAAGAAAGACAAGCCAGTGTCCTGGCTTCTATCATATTCAGATATTATACTAAACAAAGCAGACAGTTTATGGTTTGTTCATATTTCACGGCAAGTGCAAGCAGCAAAAAAAATCACACTGCTTGGCAAAGCTAAACCAGGTTTCCATTGAAACCAGGCTTTATTATGACCGGACAATTGCACTTCTTACCTTGTTTTTGTTGTTTTGTGTATTCAAGTTGTTTCCAACTTATGGAAACCCTATCATAGGATTTTCTTGGCAAGATTTATTCCGTGGAGGTTTGCCATTGCCTTCCCATTGAGGCTGACAGAGTGTGACTTGCCCACAGTCACCCAATGGGTTTCCATGGCAGTGGGGACCTGAACTCTTGTCTTCTGATTCCTATCATGTTGAAATCTGCCTTGGATCTCATGTTGGGGACAATGGGCAATATAAATAAAGGATCAAGAAATAAGTATCTATGAAAATGCAGATGAACTCTATGAGCTTTCTGCCCTTTCTTTAGTTCAGGAATGGGTAATATGTGGCCCTCCAGATGTAGATGCAACCATCAATAGCTCTAGCCAGCACAGACAATGGTAAACGACACTAGGAGTTGCAGTTCAAATAACATATGGCCACCTAGATGTTCAGTATATTCTATTAACTCTGGCTATGATGCATTTTATTTCAGATATTGCCAAAGTTTACATAATAAAAATGCTGAGAATGCTTTTACGTGTATCATGAGGAATTTGATTACTAAAAATGCTATTAAAACTATGACAGTAGAGGATGTCAAAAGTAGATACTATGAAATCCACCAAACATCTTCAAGGAGTTAAAATAAAACAAACAAAATTTTAAATAATCTATTATCTACATTTACAATAGAAGGGTTTGAGTAATGGCCTAACAATCTGACTATGTTGGAATCAGATGCACTGGACCCAAAGAAGAGTGCCAAATCAATAACATGATATAGAGTCAAAGTCCGATATTTTCTGCTGTAATGCCCACATTTCTTCTTATGCCTATGTCATGCAGTTATTCACTTGGGAAATGATTAAATATATGAACTTTAGACTTTAGGTTTGCCAGATGCCACCTGAAATCTGTTCCAGAGGACAGATGGCTTCTTTAGTACCTTACTTAACCTTTATGGATAATTATACGGACCTAGAAAAACCCATAATGACTAAAGGCTTTCTCTATTCCATTTGTTCCTGGTTTAGAAATAAATACATGCCTTAAAATGAGAAGACGCTTGAAAGGCATATTGTACCAGCCTTGAATATAGGTATTTTTGAGGTAGGGGACAGTCCTTAGTCACAGCACTATGATTCCATCAGAAAAAAGGGGAGGACACTAGTAACAAACATCTGGGGAAAAACATTTAATGAAAATTAAAAATAATATTTTAAAGGATTTTTGAATTCATTTTACCTTTCCAGAAGTCAAAATAAATTTATCAAACACATAATGCATATCTTCTGTGGCGATTTCATCTTTAGTGTCTTGAAATTCTCCCACTGCTTTGCAGTTGTGCGAGGTAGCTGATGTGCTAGTGCCTGAGCACATATTCTTTTGTGGATATTCCATTACCAAATTTTGTCTACTTTCAGTGTCAGATAATTCACTAACAGAAACTAGGGACCTATCTTCACTAAAAACACAATTTTCTTCAGTTGTAGACTTTTGATCATCCTTTGCCTTAAGTGACTTGTGTTCTAATTCACAGCATTCGTTAGCAATATGGGAAACAGTTCCCTCTTTGCTGTCACAGTTTGTATTTAGAATTTCTGGTGTTTTTACCAGCGAGCTTTTTAAGTTCTCAGAAGTACATCTCCCAGATGTAGATTCCATTTCACTACATTCATTTAACTCATCCTCTTGTATATTACATGCATAGCCTGAGCTCTGCTTCTCTGTAATATTATCCTGCTGTGAAAGGCAACAATTGGCTGCAGGTTCTTCAGGTTTTTTGCTACCAGTTTTTCCTTTTTCTTTTTTCCTGGTGTCTGGTTTGGGCTTATTCCCATCTATTTTCTGTGGACATGCAAAATATTTATATGCTGTCCTGAATCTCTCAAGTATGTACTCAAACACCATCTGGCTGTTCAGGCTCCGTGCAACATTTCTTTTTAGTGCAAAAGGATCTAGAAGAAATAACACAGATCAGTTTTAAGTTTCCTTATTTTTGGTTAGGGCCTTCAAATATGGCCTCAAACTATTTCATTTTAATTGAGCAGGTTAGTATAACTAAAGAAAATATTTTAATCTAGTACACCTTTTTAGCAAAATAATAATAATAATGTAATTATTTCTAATACAAGTATTTTTTTAAACTGCAGCTAGCAATTGCCAGATGTATTCCTTTATACGTAAACAAGAACACTGGTTTTTTTTTCCTAAAACAATTACTATTGAGACACCAGGACTGCATTATCTATTGTTGTTTCCTTCAAGTCTATATGTGTCTCACATTCAAGCTTAAATTTAAAAAAAATCAAACTTTCAATTGCTTTAATCAGATAACAGTCATAATTCTAAATGATACAAATCCTATACTATTATCCACAGATTTTGTACACACACACACACACACACACACACACACACACACACATCTTTGTCATATCTACCATAAGTGTTTTTACTGGAAGGCTGAATGGCAGTTTAACAAAAAAATAACATGTCTGCTATTTCCATTCCTGTAACTATTCAGCAGCCAATTTCTCTTTACTAGTCAGCTGTCACAGATTTGTTTTATTTGTGAGGACAATGAAATAACAGTAAATTTAGCATAAGAGTAAAAAAATGTGGAACAGCATGTTTTTTGCCACATTAATGTATTATTATTTACAGTTCAAGACAAACAACTTAAGACCATTACTTCTCTAGAGAAACAATGTACTAAATTTTATTAATACCGTATTTTCCGGCGTATAAGACGACCCGGCGTATAAGACGACCCCCCCATTTTTCCAGTCAAAATACAGAGTTTTAGCATATCTATCCTCCTTATCCTTATACCCGGCGTATAAGACGACCCCCCCACTTCAACCGCAGATTTTGCAGGTTAAAAAGTAGTCTTATATGCAGGAAAATAAGGTACCTATTTTTCTCCCATATGGGACTCAAAGTGGGTTTATACTGTATGCTAAAACAAAACAGCTAGAACAAGCTGAAATACCAAAATTTAAAAATTATTAAACAACAATCCACGTAAAACATTTAGAATAGTTAAAAACACATTAAAACCTATTACATATTAAAAACCTAAATGGCTGTTACACCAACCAGTTAAAAGCTAAAGCCCTGTTTAAATAAGAAAAACGTTGCCTGCTGGCCAAACAAGAACAAGGCAGCTGAGCCTTCTTTGGGAAAGCATTCCCTTCGGAGCAGCCACTGAGAAGACTTTCTCCCAAGTCCTCAACAGACATACTTGTGATAGCAGTGGAAGTAAGAGAAAGCCCTCTCCTGAAAATCTTAAAACTTGGGCAAGCTCACATAGGGAGACACTGTCAGACTGCCTAGAATATAAGCAATATAAAGCTACTAAATTAGATATATCTGAATATAAATCCAAAGTATGCCTTTAAATTCATCTTCTCAAATTAATATCTGCATATAAGTGTTAGGCCAACAGGCCAAGTAAATGAGACATACAAGGAAAATCTATAGTTTCTACAAATTAGGGCAACGTAAGGTAAGACAGTATAAAATAAAACCACATATAAATGCAAAATTATACCAATTACAGATATACACAAAGCTATAAATAAGACAAAGGTAATGCATTTCCAAAGCATTATCACAAAACACAGTTTCCCTCACCTTCAATGGCTATTCGTCTTTTAGGCCAGATTTTGTTCTCTCTGGTTAAAAGTTCTTGTACCCGTACGCTGATAACATATTCTTCCAAAGCAAATTCCAGTGTATAAAACTTCAACAATTCTAGCCACAGCTTTCCCAATGATATCTGGTGTGGTGTTTCCAATGCTAACAGAGACTGAAAGATTAAAAAAAATGGAAACAGAATTTTTCATTTAATTGTGTCATTTGAAGAGGAAATTTAAGAAAGGTCAATTTTCATTTAAAGAGAATCACTTACACTGCCATTTTTCTCCTTTGCATTATGCTGAGTGTCTGTTTCTACAGCTGATGCACTCTTGTTACCTCTGTTCTGTTCACCTTTAGCTTTTCCTTCTGCAGCACTAGCATTTTTCCCTCCCCCACTGTTTGATGGTTTGTACTCCCACACTACAAACTTTTCATCTTTTATTCCTTTCAACTGGTAGTCATCAGCCTTCTTAGAATCAAAGCCTTCAATCTAAAGAAACATAACAAAAAATTTTTCAATTAACAAAATCATACAAGGGGTGAATCCAACATGACACTGGAACACATCATAAAACCTCTTTCCCTCTACCTCCCCCTCCTGTTCCAAGAAGCTGCCCAGAAAATAGTGCTGGGGGGTTTCCCAGGCCCGTCCCCCATAAGAGCAGGCTGTGGGGTATTGAGAGGTTTCAAGTAGGGAACTCTCACCCCTATTCTGCTGTTGTATGACAAGACATACAGAACTTGGCACTTGGCTAGAAATAAATTCCAAGTAGACATTTAAAGAAATTTTATGGCCAATTGAATTTATTTTCTCTTCTAGGTTCATGGAACTAATTGCCTGTTTCTTGTAATCCAGACCTTTCTATTTTAATGTTTAAAACTTACCCAATTGCCTAAATATGATGGTAATATGCGTGGTTCTCTTTGTTGAAGAAAAAATATCACCATTAAGGCAAAGGAATATGAAGGGATGCCACCTTCTGCTTGACAGTCAATATGACACAACTACAAAGTAGGAGACAAAAGGTCTTAGTTCTATGATATAATTTTTTCTTCTTTTTTTTAAAAGCAAAATTTAGTATACCTTGAATTAAGCCATCATTTTCTAGTAAATAAAGCCTACATAAACCAGAACAGAGTCTCAAAGCACATACTGTCAAAAAACTCTTGAAGCTAAGCAAGATTGACTCCACATGGGAGTGCCTAGATAGAAGGCCTGGCAAACCCCAAGTCATATATTAGTTCATGATGGAAGAAAGCCACAATATAATTTAATATACAGTCAGCCCTCTGTATCCATGGACTCAACCATCCACAACTTGAAAGCATTCAAAAGAAAATAAATTCAAAAAACCTTTAATTTTGCCATTTTATATAAGGGACACTATTCCACTATGCCACTGTATTTACTTGAAGGAACGCCTCCTCCCATATAATCCTTCCCACACACTCAGGTCCTCTGGGAAGAACTTACTACAGTCAATGAAAACTAGACTGGTGGTGACTTCCCAGAGGACCTTTTCAGCTGCCACTCATAAAATTTAGAATGACCTGCTGGAGGAGACTCGCCAGATTACATGCCTTCACGTTTTTAAAAAAGCGATAAAAACTATTCTCTTCCAGCGAGCCATCCCAGACTGACCTCCATCCTGATCTGAACTAACTGCCCATTTGATCTAGCTCCTAATGACATTGCCATTGTTATTAACTGTTTTAATTGTTTTTTAGTTAGAGGGATTTTATTGTTGTAATTTTATATCAAAGGGAGGGTGGGTCGAAAGGGTGGGGGTTCGGGGATTATTTTCTTGTTTTATTTCTGTAATTGTTTTAATCTTTGCTGTTACCTACCTCGATCCTCAAAAGGGAGAGGCGGGATACAAATAAATACATTATTGTTGTTGTTGTTGTATTATTTAATGGGACTTGAGCATCTACAAATTTTGCTATCCCTGAGGAGTCCTGGAAGCAAACTCCAGTAGATACTAAGGGACCACTGTACACTTGTTATCTTTAAACTAATCTGCCAAAGATACCCTGTGTTAGACTTTAATATGTTACTACTTTGTATTATTAATGGGTTTTTAAGTTGTCTCAACTGATTTTTAATTATATGATTAATCTGTATTTTCATATGCATAATTTATTGTATTTTTCATCATTCCTTTTTAGCTATGGAAACTACTTTGTATTAGGAAAAAGGTGGGATATAAATCAAATTGTTAAATAAATGGCTACAGTTAACCCCAACTAGAATAAAATCAATTTATACTTGCAAGTTCCAATGATCCAGTGGTCCTATACCAGCTGGAACTAACAAGTGGATTTAGCACAATATATAAATAATACTTATAGCACACATTCACATATTTAAATAGCCAGGGAGGCACTGAAGCACTTGGGTAGAGAAGAATTTGGATAAAATAACATGCTGTTTACATAAATAAGGGTTACAAAGAAGACATTCTCTAAATCCAGATATTCATGAGATTTTGTTAAGACATACATCAGAGCTAAGAAGCACACCTGTAAACACAATCATAAGCAGGCACTTACAAACTGTTGCATTGCCAGTTTGTAAGTGATATCAATTGGAATGCAGATATCTCTCCCAGACTAAACTAGAACCAAGGCCCCTCCCAGACGATAAACCAGAATCGGGGAAAAAATTTAATGAACATATCACTACGTTATTCTTTTATCATTTGTGATTTCCTATCAGTTTAATACTGAGACTTAGGAAACTAGCTTATCTTGTGTACCCTTAATATAAAAAAATTCCTCTCCTCTCTTTTGTACCTATATGAGTAAACTTGTAAGTAATTTACATAGAGAAAAGATGCAACAGAATGGACCAAGACTCTAAGATTCCTCTCTACTCATCCATCATAACAAACATAGCAGATCATTCCACTTCTAACTACATTTCCTTACACGGTGTTGAAGGCCACTCCAAATGCTCCTCTGAAAGTCTTCCAGGAGGTGCAAGGAGCTTCAGTGGAAGAGGCACAAGAAGCCTCAATGCACGTCCAAGAAGCCTCAGTGTGTGCATGGAAAGACTGTGTTCAGCCTTTTGGATTTCATCCAAATATTTTATACTTCCTATTTCAGAACACAAAAATATATATTGAAAAGGGATTTTGTTTATACTATTTCTTCTTTGTGGTCTCTGCGAGTCACTCAAATGGATTATTCTGTGCCTACGGCAAGGGTAGGCAACCTTTCCCCTTTAAGGGCCGAGGGACTTCAGCTCCCAGAAGCCTCAGCCATATTGGCCAATAGTCCCACATAGGCCAATAGCTCCTGGGATTCTGGAGCTGAAGTCCCTCGGCCCTTAAAGGGGAAAGGTTGCCTACCCCTGGCCTACAGAGAGCTGTTTGGAACCTTCTTAGAGCTATTAGAAGCATTTCGGCAGGAGCTCCGCCCACTCTCCAACTGTCTTATTGGCCAGTTTCCTGCCTAAACCCTCAGTTCCTTTTATCTGTCGCAGCAGCAGCAGCGGCATCTAGGAACTCTTCAGAGATTCATTTTCCTGTCACACTTTAAAATGTACCTTTTGACAGGATCAATCTGCGTTTTGGTGGTATTTTTTTAACATCGTTGTTCAAATTTTAAGAGGAGCGCTGCGATTTCTGTGAGAATCATATTCTTACATCAAATTTAATTCCTGAGGTAAAGTTATTTTAACGTTGCTGAGTTATTTTAACGTTGCTCCCTGACTCTCTGGAGTCAAACCGATTGGCTTGCAGCCCTGCATCGATCATCAGTCCCTGACTCTCTGGGGTCAAACCAATTGGCTTGCAGCCCTGCATCAGTCCTCATCGGTCCTTGACTCTCCGGGCTCAAACTGATTGGCTTAGAGCCTGATTTCGATACTCGTTGGTCCCTGACTCTCTGAGATCAAATTGGTTGGCCCACAAGCAGTTTTATATGCTGCCTTCCCCAACTATTGGGGGTTAGCCAGGTCGGCACCATGATGTTGCCACAATCGGACCCGGATTCAAGGCTGTGGTTGCTCCCTCCATACCGAGGTCAACTACCATCAAGCTGTCGATTACAACCATGATTACTCCCTCTATACCAGCGGTTCTCAAATAGTGGGGCGGGCCCCCCAGGGGGGGCGCGAGGCTCCGTAAAGGGGGGCCCATTACGGCTGGAGAGAGGGAGATTGTCCCAGCGCAGCCCCAGTAGCAGCCCGGTGTGCTCTATCCTGATTGGTCAAACCCACCCATGTGACTATTTACAGTCGCGCGGGGGGGGCGCGAAATGTTTTCTTCTTTCCTGGGGGGGGGCGTGGCAGAAAATAATGGAGAAGCACTGCTCTATACCGAGGTGCAGTGCTGGCTCACACTCTCCCTGATTCAGGACCATAGTGTTTCCCTCTGTACTGAAGGCCACTACTTGCAAGCGCTCTGCCAAATTCGGAGCCATGCTTGTCGCTCCTGTTCGAGGCCCATTGCAGCTTCTACAATTTGTCCCTTGGGAGGCTGCCAGTAATCACTCATTCAGATCCGAGCTATGGTCACTCTGCCACAAACATAGTTGGATTCAAGGCTGTGATTATTGCCTCTATACCATTGCCCCCTTGATACCAAGGGATGGCAGGATCATTAGCCAGATATGCAGTGTCAAATATGCGTCCTTGCCAAGGCCCAATATCACGGCTATCCTTATATAGCTGATTCGGAGGATGTGGTGCTCCCTCCATACTGAAGGAGGACACCACCATCTGTTTGTTACATTCTTATGAGGACGTGTTTTGTCTTTGTTCACCAGAGCACTTTCGATACAGACAATCCTCCACTCATCACAGGACTGGAGGATCAAATTCAACAATTGGTTTGCTCCCTCTATGCCATTTTGGGCTTGGTACCAGCCCGTTTGAGATAGTCTTGTTTCCCCCCATGGGGGGCTTTGGCACCATCGCTCATCTTCTAACGCCAAGCAATATTCTTGTATCACTCTCTTGACAGAGATATATTCTGGGATGTACTTGGTCCCCCTGTATTGGGACCAATACCATTATTTTCCTTAGACTGCCAAATCGAAGACATGATTATGCTTATGAGGGCAGTTACCATTCCAGGCTGTTACTGGGGTGATCATAATCCCCTTTTTTTCAGACTGGCATTAATACCTTTGTTTCTACCTATTGGTGGCTTTCAGGATGTACTTGTTCCCTCCGTGTTAGAGGAATGTTAGAGGAAGCTCCTTCAACCGATAAAAAACCAGATTGATGGCATTTTCTGCTACCGCTCCCAGACTCTGGAATGCCTTGCCGGAAGAGATCCGTCAGATAACCAACCTACATGGCTTTAAAAAAGCCATCAGGACAGATCTCTTTCAGCAGGCCTAACCAGAGTAAAACTCCTTTCAATTTGGTCTCTCCCCATCAGACATTCTCTTTTTTCTTTCCTTATTTTTGCTCTGCTCCAGAGTGCCTACTGTTTTAATTGTTGTAATTTGCTTACTGTTTTTAATTTTGCTTATTGTTTAAATTAGGTTTTAACTGAGACTTGTATCTAATGTATTTTTAATTATAATATAATAATAATAAATTTTATTTATAACCCACTCCTCTGCTTGGCAATCGGGGTGGCTTACAGCAAGTTAAAATATACAACAATTAAAAC
>CM034706.1:194201371-194217833 GCA_020142125.1 Phrynosoma platyrhinos | reverse complement strand
GGCTTTTGCATGGAACTGAGCAGAAGAGCTAGGACTAGCAAAAGTCTCACTTAATATGATGCCATTCCCTGCCTTGCCTGGACAGTGGAAGGAGTTAACCCATTCTTAGATGTCCCCTTCTCCTTGGCAAGAATGGATCTTCACAGTAAGTTCCCAATGTACCACTTTTTAATTGAGATTATTTGGTGAGGTCTTACTATATGTACAGATAAATCTCAATTTACATTGCCTCATTTTACAAAATTTCAAATTTACAATTCTTCTTAATCAATCAATGTCTGTTCTACAATGCATGGGGGGAAAGCAACTGCAATCTTGACATTGTTGTATGGAAGGCGTTCCCTTTGCCTGCTTAAAAGAAGTAAGCTCTGATGTTTTGTTTTAATCTCTTTAAAAATTGGTGACAGGATGAATAACATTGCTAACTTTGTGGATACTTCAGCTCTATCAAAACACATAATTTGGTTTTCAGTGATTTTCTATGCGGCTACCTCCTCCCATTTACATCAGTCTCAATTTACATCACAAGCCCAAGAAAGCAACCCTGACATACAAACAGACTCATTTATTTCCTAAATTCGGGCAAAATATATTGCTGATATTTCTGTTGACTGCTCTAGGGATGCTCTTATTTAATTATAGTATTGTTGTTTATACTTTATGTGTTTTAACTGAATTGAATTTAGTTTTTTATATGCAAGATTTTTATGCTATTTATTTTATGTAGTACTTTTATACTGTTGCTCTTTCATGCAGTATTTTGGGTACGTATTGTATTTTATTACTTTGTATGTGAATGGCCTATGGTCTAAGCATCAATAAATGAATGAATGAAAGGTATTCCCTTTAGCAGAGGTTAGCTTCAATATATGTGTAGATTTCCTACTTAATCAAGACCTCCCTATCTAGTCTTTTCTGTTTGAATCAATGGGATCTTGGTAAGACAATGCTTAACAAGTTCAGTTGATTCTATCCATTTACTCTGGCTGGAATTAGCAAATGGATGTAGACCACAGCATTTACATTTTTATATTTGTTTAGCAGTTGTGCTATTTGTTTAATAGAGAGTCATAATTGGAGGGGGGAGGGCAGGGCAGGGCAGGGCAGGGCAGGAAAGAAAGAGAATACCTCACAATAAATCAGTTTTTTCACCACCAGCAACATTATTTTACTAGACTTCAGCCCTGTAAATATTTAATGTAGATTCCATTAGGCAAATTTTTAATTTCTTTTAGAATTTCTAATCAGAAACACCAAGCTCTGTTTCAACACTTACCATGATATTTTTTTTATGACGTTTTTCCTTAATATGTTTATGAGCTCCTTGGATATTTTCAATGTGAACTAAGCATAGCTTGCATAGGTACTGGCAATTAGCATACTCTGGAGAGCGCTGTGGGAAAAGCATACATTTGAGAATTCAGCAACCGTATAATTATATCTCTTTACTTTCCATAGTGACAATAATAAAATGGTAAAAGCACACACACACTACAGAAAAACATGGTAGAAAAGGACTGCCCCTATGGGAGAAACGAAGGGTTTGTTCACATAGTACTTTTAAAAAAAAATTAGATCCATTGTCTTCATCTACCGATAAACTCACCATTAAAGATCTTCTGGTGGGCAAAACAGTGATAAAATACTCATCATGCTATTTTATCATTATACTACAAGAATCAGAACTTGGGGCCTCTGCAGATGGTGCAAAGCGCCATCTGCAGAGGCATGGAAGGGGAGGGGCAGCCACATGGGGGCCGCCCCAACCCCTCCCTGAGGACGTGTGCCGTTACACATGGTACGTGTCCCGAATACAAGTCATCCCAGCATAGCGCCTCGGCCCCAAACTTCCGCTACCCAGGGCGGCCCATGGCCGCCCGTCTGCATCCCACCTTATTCTCAAACCTATAATTACATACTTATTTTGCTCACATTTTGAGGGGGGGGGGAACAGGACTAACATTGGCAAAATTTGAAATGAGACATAAGAAAACTATGACACTGAGAATGGAAAGGTAAATATAAAGATGTGCAATCATGAATAGCTGGAAAGATCAGTGAATTCAATATTTCACAAAAATGAACCCCACCTTAAAGAAAGAAAATTATTTGACTCACAAAAATAAATAATAAAAAGCAGAAGCTTAATGGGAGACCATGACAGCAAACAGAATGCGAGGATAGATGTCTTTATGCCTTCAGCAGTGTCAATCAGAGATTAATCTTTTGTTCACTAGACACACATGGCAGCAAAAAGATTGCATATTTTGATTCTTAGCTCATATCAAGTTTGTCATGTACACTAGTCAAATGTACAAAGTTTTATGGTTTCTCACACATTTACCCCAAATGCTCAGAGCTAAATGCACATGCAAGCAGTGCAAAAATGCCAGCTTGTTATGGATCAGGAGACAATATGAACATGCTTCACTCATGGTTACTATACACCAGGGGTAGGCAACCTTTTGAGCTGGGGGCCGGGTTGCTGTCCCTCAGACAATTGGGGGGCCGAAGCACCAAAAATAAATAAATAAATAAATAAAAATTTGAAAAATAAAATTTAAAAAATGTGCATGCACACTCTCTCAGCCCCAGAAAAGCCATGGCAAAGCCCTTGTGGAGATTTTGCCAAGAAAACCCCAAGAACAAGTAATAACAATAATCAATATCATCATGGTGGGCAGAGGCAGCGGCAGGGAGTGGCGGTGACCCCCGGGCCTTAGGTTGCCTACCCCTGCTATACACCCTTGTGAAGTGATCCTATATTAAAGGAAAAGATATACTGCACTAATGGTAAAGCACATGATGCAAATCAGCAATATCCACACTAAATCCAAAACACAATCAGAAAGGAGATCTTCCAGTAAGAATCAACCCACATTCCAAAACACTATTAAAGACAATGATCTGTAGACAGTTTATTTCTTCTTTGTGTCCTTATTGTGGTTAAAAGAGTCATACTGCAATACTGGAAAGAAGTAGTCCAAAGAAAAAAATATAAATTGAACTCCTTGCTTACTTTTTCCAAGCGGATAATATAATCTCTTTCCAGTCGTTCCTCCGCTTGTTTCAGACCAAGTTCCTGTTCTGCCATTAGTGTTGATTCACCAGTTACAGCAACATTTTCTAAATGCTTAGCCTCTGAATTAGTTTCTTTAGCAGAATCAGAATGCTTTGTTTTACCTGGTAGGAGAAGGAGGAAAATTTATAAAGAACCTATACCTCTATAAGCAATTAAGAAAAACTGCTACTATAATTAAACATACGCAGTGTGTTATTAACTGAAATCATAAATAATGTGCAAGCTCTTTTTCTCAGTTAAACGCACAACAAATTCATGGACAAATTATTATATCTGTTTTATAGATGAAGATTTGAGACTATAACAGCCTTATCGCACAATAAAACAAAGAGAAAATGAAGCCGAAAAGTAGCGGCTTTTTCTGTGCCTTACTGCATGATGTCATAGAGCTTCAGTTCTCTTCCTGTGGGAGACCATTGTCCCACCATGTCCTTGAAGGCTATGGCAAATGTGGACATTGGGACAGCAACTCTATTCACACGATCGACAGTTCTACATGAAGCAAAACAGGCTGATTGCAGAGTGGATTGAATTATGTTTCCCACTGCTTTAACTCTTTTCAAACTAAGAACTAGCATAGGAAGAAAGAATTTAGTTTAGATCTTTTCCTGATATGCTGATGTTCTATTTACATGGAATTTCTATATAGAGAAACATTCAAGACTCTGATTTCCATACCTGCAATCTGATTGCAGTAGTTTAAGCAGTTTAATTAGTAAAGTAGAGGTGGGGAGGAAACCCTAGTTTAAGCTAAAAGCTATTCAAAATAGATGATTTTATAAGTAGTCAATTAATATGTGAAGTCATCACAGCATGGCAAGGGGCAAAATGCAAAAATTATATGTATACACATACACACACACACTAACTATAATGAATTATAATATTGTAATGGATGCAATACACAGAAGATAGATATATATATATATATATATACATATATATAAAAAATTAATGACACATGGAAGGACAAACGATATGAAAACGAACACCAAATTCTAGAAAACAAGGTGGAAGCTACAATAACAAAAAATAGGAAAAACAAATCACCAGGATCAGGTGATGTTCCAGTTGAATTGCTTCAATCAACAAAGAAAAAATCAACTCTAGTGCTAACTGAAATATACCAACAAATATGGAAAACAAAAAGGTCACCAACAGACTGGAAACAATCAATATACATTCCCATTCACAAAAAAGAAGACATGAAAGACTGCAGCAACACAGCATTAATTTTCCATGCAAGCAAAATTATGCCCAAAATTTAGCAGTATAGCCTCCAATCATATATGGAGAGAGAAATCCCACAAGTGCAAGTGGGATTCAGGAAAGGAAGACACACTAGGGACCACATTGCAAGCATACGATGGCTAATGGAGAGCACCAAGGAATTCCAGAAAAAATCAGCATGTGATTTATAGACTATAGCAAAGCCTTTGACTCCACAGACCATGAAAAACTAGGGATTGCTCTCAAAGACATGGCCACTACATTTATAGAATCATAGAATCATAGAGTTGGAAGAGACCACAAGGGCCACCCAGTCCAACCTCCTGCCATGCAGGAACTCAAAATCAAACCATCCCCAACAGATGGCCATCCAGCCTCTGTTTAAAGACCTCCAAAGAAGGAGACTCCACCACACTCCAATGGAGTCTGTTTCACTATCGAACAGCTTTCATTGTCAGGAAGTTCCTCCTTATATTGAGGTGTAATCTCTTTTCCTGTAGCTTGCATCTGTTGTTCCGGGTCCGATTCTCAGGTGCAGCAAAAAACAAGCTAGCGCCCTCCTCAATATGGCATCCTTTCAAATATTTAAACAGGGGCATCATATCCCCTCTTAGTCATCTCTTCTGCAGGCTAAACATACCCACTTCCCTATATCGTTCCTCATAGGGCATGGTTTCCAGACCCTTCATTATTTTAGTCACCCTCCTCTGGACACGCTCCAGTTTTTCAACATCCTTCCTGAACTGTGGTGCCCATAACTGGACACAGTATTCTAGGTGGGGCCTGACCAAAGCGGAATATAGTGGCACTGTTTGTTACCTTGATCTAGATCAGGGGTAGGCAGCCTTTCCCCTTTAAGGGCCGAGGGACTTCAGCTCCCAGAATCCCAAGAGCTATTGGCCAACATGGGACTACTGGCCAATATGGCTGAGGCTTCTGGGAGCTGAAGTCCTGCGGCCCTTAAAGGGGAAAGGTTGCCTACCCCTGATCTAGATATTATGCTTCTATTAATGCAGCCTAAAATTGCACTGGCCTTTTTAGCTGCCGCATCACACTGTTGACTCATGTTCAACTTGTGGTCTACTAGGACTCTTAGATCCCTTTCACATGTAGTCTTGTTAAGCCAAGTGTCTCCCATCTTATATCTATGCATTTCATTTTTTTGCCCTAAGTGCAGTACCTTACAATTCTCTGTTTTGAAATTCATTTTGTTAGCTTTGGCCTAGCTTTCTAATCTATTAAGGTCGTTTTGAATTTTCATCCTGTCTTCTGGAGTATTAGTTATTCCTCCTAATTTGGTGTCATCTGCAAATTTGAGAAGCATGCCCCCTATTCCTTCATCCAAATAATTGATAAAGATGCTGAATAGCACAGGGTCCAGGACAGAACCCTGTGGCACCCCACTGGTCACTTCTCTCCAGGATGAAGAGGAGCCATTGCTGACCACCCTTTGGGTTTGGTCAGTCAACCAGTTACTAATCCACCTAACAGTTGTATTATCTAGCCCACATTTTACTATCTTGTTTGCAAGAATATCAGAGGGACCTTGTCAAAAGCCTTACTGAAATCAAGATATGCTATGTCTACTGCATTCCCTTCATCTAGCAAGCTGGTAATTTTATTTTTAAAAAAGAGATCAGATTAGTTTGGCATGACTTGTTTTTGAGAAACCCATGTTGACTTTTAGTGATTATGGTATTCCCTTCTAAATGTTCACAGACTCTCTGTTTAATGAACTGATCTAGATTTTTCCCCCCAGTATTGATGTCAGACTAACTGGACGATAGTTGTTGGGATCCTCTTTTTCCCCCTTTTTGAAGATGGGGACAATGTTTGCCCTCCTCCAGTCTGCTGGAACTTCTCCTGTTCTCCAGTTCTCAAAGATTATTGTCAGTGGCTCTGAAATTACACTTGCCAGTTCTTTTAATATCTTTGGATGTAGTTCATGTGGTCCTGGAGACTTAAATTCATTTAGGTTAACCAGGTATTCCTGTACCTCCTCTTTACTTATTTTGTGCTGCATTTCCCCTATTGTGTCCTCTGCTCCATTTTCCTCAGGTTGAACACCCTTTTCCTTCTGTGTGAAAACTGAGGCAAAAGTGTTGAGTAGTTCTGCTTTTTCTCTGTCCCCTGTTAGAATTTCTCCATCTTCTCTGCACAGTGGCCCTATCATTTCTTTCTTCTTTCTTTTGCTACGGATATATCCAAAAAAGGCCTTTTTATTGTCCTTAGTCCCTCTAGCAAGCCTGATCTCATTCTGTGCTTTGACTTTCCTGACTTTACCCCTACATGTGCTAGCTATTCCTCTTTAGGGATTTCACCTTAGTTAAGTTGAAAGTTCTTTTGTCATCCAACCCGGTTTCTTGAGACACCTCCCATTTTTCCTTCTCATTGGAACAGTTTGAGATTGTGCCTTCAGTATCTCCCTTTTGAGAAACTCCCATCCATCCCAGTGTTTCCCTAAGTTTATTGAAATCAGCTGTCCTAAAGTCTAGAATGAGTGTTTGACTATGCCTAGCTTCTCCTTTCCACTGTATAAGAAACTCCAGGAGAATATGATCACTCCCACCTAAGGATCCCACCACTTACACACCATTTACCAGGTCATCCTTGTTGGTTAAGATCAGATCTAAAATAGCTGATCCCCTTGTTACCTCTTCCATTTTTTGGACAAAGAAATTGTCTTTGAGGCAAGTGAGGAATTTGGTAGACCTTGAAGTATTGGCTGAGTTTGACTTCCAGCATTTGATAGTCCTGATGAAAAATCTGTACTTAGGACAAGAAGCTACTGTTTGAACAGAATATGAAGAAACAGAATGGTTCCCAATTGGCGAGAGGAACAGGCAAGGTTGCATTTCATCGCCCTACTTGTTCAACTTGTACGTAAATAATATCATTTGAGGAGATATCATTTGAAGAGCAGAAGGATAAGAGAAAGAAACATCAATAACATCAATAATCTACAATATGCGGATAACATCATACCACTAGCAGAAAACATCACAAACTTGGAACAATTACTAAGGAAGTTCAAAGAAGAAAATACAAAGGCAGGCTTGCTTCTGAACATAAAGAGAAAAAATGACTATGGAGGATCACCATAAATTCAACACAGACAATGGGGAAATTGAAATAGTTAAAGATTTCCTGTATCTTGGATCAAACATTGATCAGAATGGAGACTGCAGCCAAGAAATAAGATGACTACGAATGGGCGGTATAAAAATAAAAATAAAATTTATTATTATTATTATTATAAAGAGTAAAGATATACAATTGAGAACTAAAGTTAGAATAATCCAAGCCATTGTATTCCCCATTACCATGTAAAGATGTGAGAACTGAACAATGAAGAAGGCGGATAGGAGCAAAATTAACTCAGTAGTGCTGGAGAAGAGTGCTGAGGATACTGTGGACAGCCAAAAAGACAAATAAATAGGTCCTTGAACAGATCTTGCCCAAATTTTCCCAGGATGCCAAGATGATCAAACTGAAGAAGTTGTACTTTGGCCACATCATGAGAAGGCAAGACTCACTTGAAAAGACAACAATGCTGGGAGTGGTAGAGGATAGTAGAAAGAGAGGAAGACCACACTGAGAGGAAGAATAGACTCAATCAGGGAGGCCTGAATCCTCAAGATCTAAGCAGAGCAGTAGAGAATAGGGGGGTTTGGAGATGTCTTATCCACAGGGTTGCCATCAGCTGGGGTCCACTCAAGGGCAGTTAACAACCATAATCGAAGGAGAGAAGGCAGGCCATCTCCACCAGGCCAAGCCTGAACAAGAAGAAGGGCCCTCCCTCCATCCACCATCATCAAGGGAGAGAAGACAGGCCATCTCCATCAGGCCTAGCCACAGTAAGAAGAAGGGCCCTCCCTCCAGTCCATATGCCTTGGTCCAGGCTTTAGAGGGAAAGAAGATCTGCTGGACTTATTCCCCTTCCCCACCTCCTTTTGTGTCTTGTCTTTTTTAGACTGTAAGCCTGAGGGCATGGAAATGTCTAATTAACCATTTGTAAGCTGCTCTGATAGCCTTTTGGTTGAAGAGTGGGGTATAATTACTTCATAACAACAACAGCAACAAACAACGATTCCTGCTGCAATACACAGAATGTATACGTATTAAACATTCTTCCTGCCATGTTTGGCAATGTATATCCAACATGCGGAAGTGCAAAACCTGTTCTAAACACATTTCATACTCAATTATTTTTTTAAAAAATAGAAACTGAATGCAACACTCACAGGAGTCTTCTGGTTTCTGTTCCACTGCTTTCAAATCCAAACTGCTTTTGCCCGAATCACTAGGCCTGTTAATTTTGGATACATCTTCTAGCAGATTTTCTAATTCAGAACTTCCTCTTTGGTCAGTTGGTAAGGTTTCTGTGCTGACACCATTCTCTGAAACGTGGGAGCTTGGAGGGTTTTCATCTATATGCTGAACTTTTAGATGCTGCAGATCTTCTGTGGCTGCTGGTACATTTGGTAATATTTTTGCTTTGCTACGACTTTGATCCTGAAGACTTGATCCCATTTCTTTACATCCAGGAGTAAAACTGTCTGTCTTACATGATTTATTTTCTCCCGACTTCTCAAGACAAACATCATTTTGTTTATTCTTTTTGAAACTGCTCCCACTTGAAGAACTTTTTCCAGATTCTTTTACAGATCTGTCATTTTTGTTAGTTTTATAATTGTGATTGGTTGCAACTCTGACAGCTTTGTTTTGTTCACAGGTAGTATGGATAGATTTTCTTGTATCATGATTCCTACTTGTTGAACTCTTGCCTTCTTCCATTATTAAGAAGACCCGCTTCGTCTATAGCTTCAGACTACTTGAATTGTAATTTAGCAACTATCTGAGTGGAGCAGAATCCTCTGTTCAAGCAGGGTACCTGGCTGATTGTCTGCAGAAGGAAAAAAAAAAAAAGATCAAACATCTACACATTACTAAAACACAAAATAGTTCTAGCATTGTTGCCCTCTGAAAAACATAATGGAATAAAAGAACAAATTAACAATATTAAGAATGTATTGCTATGCAGAAACCAAAAATAATTGTTGTTGCTGTGTGGCTTCAAGTCATTTCTGACTTATGGCAACTTGTGATGAGTCTTCTTTGCAAGATTTGTTCAAAGGAGTGTTTGCCTTTTCTTCTCTCTGAGGCTGAGAGAGTGTGACTTGCCTAAGGTCACCCAGTGAGTTTCCATGGCCGAGGAGGGATTTGAACCTTGGTCTTAAGAGCTGTAGTCCAACACTCAAACCACTACACTATGCTGGTTCCCTCCCTAAAAATAATAATCCAAACATTTATTCTAGTGAAAGAAAAGCTTATGGTGATGTGGGATACAAAGAACAACTGCATGCTGTGATGGTATCAGCTGGCTGCTCACTGGTTAATAAATGGGAGCATTTTAAAAATTCTTCTGTAGGGACAAGAAGAAGATTAAACTGAAAGCAGGAGAACAACTTCCATTACTTTCATCCATGCTTTTCCTTGAGATTTGCTAGTCAGATGAAGGATTGTCAATATACTATCCATGCTAATGCTGCAACTTCTTAAGGTTGTTTTGTAAAAAGATTAACAATGTGCAATACTGTGTTTTCACAAGCATTATACTATAGACTGTACAGCATTCACACACAGTGGCACTTTATACTTCTTCATCTGCCAAATTAGGTTTACTATTGCCACATTAAAAACAGAAAGAGAGAACCACTAATACATTATCTGAAATAGTGGTTACAGTATGCATTATAAATATGGTAAAGCACTATAACATTGGCTCAAACCAAATAAAAAATTATTTTTATGTAGCTTATTTAGAAAACATTCTAACTTAATATCAGAGTTAAACTATATTTTACAACACTTAACATGTGTAAAACAATGAATACAACTCTAAGCAATTAAAATTTGTAGATGATACAAAAGTACCAGCCACCTGTACTTTATATATGAAACTTTTTTTTCTGTTCTATTAATAAAATAGTTACGGTTTGGCTCAGACAACTGAAAAACCTTTTAAATTTCGGGTTTCCTACCTCTGTGTTATTTTCCACCAACATTATCAACAGATGCAATATCAAGACAGAAGCTATGGCAAAACAAACAGTCAACACCATAAAAATACAAACAGGGCAAAAAAGCTCAACACTTAATATCACGAAGAACTGTACACTGCAGAGTTGTCAACCATTTAAAAATATTAGTTCAGTAAAAGGCTGATAAAAAATTTAAAAAATCTAAATAATTTGCTTAGTCTGTATTTCTGAGATACGGGGGGGAGGGGGCACTTCAATGTGCAGCCCAATACTATGCATATTAACCTTGAAGAAAGTCCCCTGATTCAATGAGGTTCATATACAATTAAATGTGGACAGAACTGCAACGTTCACAAAGAAAGACACTCTCTATGATCAGGAGGGGGGGAATATTTAATATTCCCCCCCTGCATATTAACCAAAGAATTAAAATAGTCTCAAAGTATAAATAGTTAACACTCAACTCATCTACAATTTGCCCTTGCTGGTTAAAACTGCTCACTACCAATTAATCTATCTAGGCATTTGTTAATTAGTTATCTATTAAACTAATTAATGCTAGCAGTGCTAATAATTTAATAATGTCCAGAACAATGTGAAAGATAGGGACTCTCTTTCCTGGGAAGGAAAATATCAATCTATAAAAATGACACTCCAGTCCCCTGCCCCCAACCCTCATCCCAATCTGGACATTTGAGGAGTATGCATTGAGAAGAGGATACTTTTGGTAACAGCATGAACTCTTTTCACTGCTCCAAGAGTCATGGAAGGGATAGCCAGGAGAACGAAAAAAATTGATTAATTGCACACACTTAATCTGAGACACACTGTTTCTGCACTCTGTGCCCACATGAATTTCACAGGCCCCAAAACACAGGTCTCCAGCCTGGTTTCCTGGTTTAAATCTCTCCTCCCACCGACAGAATGGTATTCTCATTCCGCTGTATAAATACCAGTGAAAGGGAAGGACACTTAGGAAAGAAAACTCAGGGTCATGGTGGATATTTAAATTAAAATATACATTGAATGTTAAAAAGAGAATATTTCATGTCCAGGACTGTTTGTGAAAAGGCTGAAAATAGAACTGACATCATAATAACATCCTTACACAATTCTTTAATGTAGTCACATTTGGTAAATTCTGCTCAATTCTGGTCATCCTATCTCAAAAAGGGTACCATAGATTTGGAAATATTATTGAACATGCAACAAAATATTAACAGTACATTCTCCATAAGCAAACACAGTTTGTTTTTGAGAATTCCATTAGAATGAAAAAGAAATGCATCATTAAAAATAATTGAATTATCTACATATGCTGTTTGTTAATTTTAACAAATCAGGATCTTGCTACTGGTGAAACTTCAGGTGATTCTGCAATCCACTGTTGGTGCCTTCAAGCTGTAATTTATGGTGACCCTATCACAGGGTTTTCTTGGTATCATTTGTTCAGAGGAGGTTTGTCTTTGACTTTCCTTGAAGCTGACAGTATGATTTGCTGTTGAGAAGAGATTCAAACCCTGGTTTCTACAGCTGTAGTACAATGCTCAAACTACTACACCACATTGGGTCTCAATTTTGCAGTCCGTCAATATAATTGCCTAAATTAGTTTGGGAGCAAAATATCTGAATGTTCAGGCAAGAAAAAGAACAGTGTAGTGAAAAACAAAATGTATTGAAAAGGACAGGGTCAAACTACAAAGCCACTAACAATGCTGTACATATCACAGAGAAAGGAGTGAGTGAGACAGATTTTGAAACTAAAAGGGTATACAGTAGGTAAGTTTGAGACCCTTACCTCACTGCAGAGTCTCTTCTCAGTGAAGCTTCAATATTGCAAGCGATCTCAGCTGAGAGGAAAAGCCCTGCAGTAGGAAGATAAGATGTAGATGAGGAAGGAACATGCACTCTTCCTACATCCCCCCTGCCCTTTTTTATCAATATCAGACCCCAACATTTTTTTATGCATTTAAACTCATATTTTTAAGCTCTGCACCTTTACACTTTGCCACAGCTCCTCTGTTTTGAAACATGAGAGAAAGCTCATCACATACAGTATTTTAATGTTTTCCCCTAAACAGACTAAGAATTATACTGTTGTCATTTATGTTGCAACACAGAAACCTGCAACCATTCCAATTTTTAAAAAATTATTTTTCTGGTATATTTATAACCTACAGATATGGGAAGATGTTTGGATCTTCTTAGATATTATCTATTTGGTTCATAATTTAATTGGAATGTCTTTGTTTTATTTTTATTGCTAACTCTTTCTAGATGAAATAACAGCAAACTATTTACACTACCACTCATTCATACTTGAAAAGTTTGCACTAGCATGAGACACTGATTCTTTCTAGACGTTCCTGTACTGCCTTCATTTCAGAATTTCTGCTTTTTGTATTTCTGGAAGTCAACAAAAGATATTAAAAGCATGAGACCATTCCAAATGTTATGTACAACAGTATTCTTTTAAAATACACATGCATACATTGCTTTTTGGTATGGATTATATACAATGGCAGGAAACATATATACTTAAAATAAGTTTGAAGTATAACATAAAATAGGGTGAACTATGTGTTTACATACATATAGCCAAAAATTGTACAAATTATTTTCATATTATGTTTTTAACTTTATAGGAAGCATAGTTGTAAACAAAGCTGAAATAAAAGTTTAATGTATCTAAAGAATGATAAACAGGAAGTTCACAAGCACCCTTGAGACTAACTGAAATAAAGGAGCTGGTAGCATGACCTTTCCATAGACTTAAGTCTACCTCCTCCGATACATGGGGTGGAGTGGAGAGTCCAGGGAAATACCTATATTAGCAGGCTGTAAACGGCAATAGAAATGCAAAGCTTCGTGGGTATGGAGATGGGGGTAGCAAGTTTAGTTTTAGATGGTCATTGGGGGTCAAAGGCAGGAGGAAGGATATTGCTTAAAGCCAAGGTGAGTTGATAACCATATGAATCAGTATTGGAATGTAGTGTGGGAACCAGAAAGGAGACGTGATAAACTGGCCAAGATCACCAGTTTCTTGTTTCTGCATCACATCATCAGTTCTAATAGCAAACCCAAGTACAGATGTTACAACAACCACCTTCAGTCCCTATATTGGGGAAAAGGCAGGATATAAGTTAAGAAGAAGCTGCCAAAAATTAAAATATGGTTCTAAGACACAAGAGGATTCCTATGGGAACCCCAAGCTTTACCAAAAAAAATGTTTATATACATATACATATATATATTTACAAAAAGAAACCTGGGAGGGGAAAAAAATCCCACCCCAAAACAAAGCCTAGAAGGACATAATGAGGACTGAGCATGGGCATGAAAAGTGGCCACAGAATGTAGAGGGAGAGGAAAGAATCTCAAAGAAAATACAACTTGCTGACTACAATACTAAACAGAAGCATTCCCCAATGCAACATTTTATTCAAAGTTCTATTGTGATTTCTATACCTCTACACCCCAAGGGTTGCTTTTCTTATTTTAAATGTTAAGGATCATATGCTTTAGCACCCTATTGGCCAGAAAACGTCACTAATGACATAGGTCCTGACACATTTCCCAATGTGTAATCACCTGCTTCATCAAAACAAGCCACCACACATGGGGCAGCCCTATATAATCACACACCAATATCCTCAGCTGATGTCTTATCATACACATTCACTACAAAATCTGGAAAGTAATAGAAAATTCTATCTTTATTTTTCTTTGGCCCAAATTTGGAGAAACGCCAAAAAGAATGTAATGATCCTAGAAGCCAAGCACACAACAACTTGCCATAAATGATCTTTCTTCCTAAGGCAACTTTCTGTGGGCTATTTATTATATGATCATTATACACGACATTAACACTCTCCCCCTTAGTTATTTTTGTTAGTTAAATTCTTTCTGCCTATACAAGCATAAGAATACACAAACCTGATGCAACATGGACTTTAACTTCTCAGCAAACAGTGCTCTCTTGATTACCAGTGTTCAGAGGTCTCAATACAACATATCATAAACATTACATCATTCTTGCTATAAACTGTGCCATAGCATCAGAGGGTGAGTGTGATTATAGCAGCTGTAAATTGATGTTTATCTCATTTACATACACTAAAAAGCCCAAATATATTGCAAGATGGCACATCATCTTCTTGCAAAAAGCCTTAGTGATGATTTCTTAAAGATCTCTTTTATTACCACTTTAATTTTTGGGAGATCGCTGGCTCCTGGACTGCTAACATGCTTCACTGTCATAACTATCATGATTGTCCAGAATCCTACACAAGCTGTGCAAATGGACAACATTACAAAAATCTCAAGTGTTTTTTTTCAGCCAAGGGCAGTGATTTTTTTCCCCTTCCACTTCCATGTTGGCCTGCCACTTTTGAAGCATGCTAGACTAGCTTCCTCGAAGGTTAACATGAACTCCTGGCAGTTTTTAATGTCTTTGCCAGTCTTCATGTGGCTTAACCTAGCGTTCTATACTAAACAGAGGAAACAGAAAAGAAGTATGATCATATTGTAACATATTGAGGTATATAAATGGAACTTACAGCCCCTTTGAGAGTAAGGTCCAAATCACACTGCAGAAATAATCCAATTTGAGACCACTTTAACTGCCTGGCTCAGTGCTAGGGAAATCCTGGGAACTGTAGTTTATTGTGGCACCAGAGCTCCTTGACAGAGAAAGCTAAATGTCTCACAAAACAATAGTTTTCAGAATTCCCTAACATTGAGCCAGGGCAGTTAAAGCAGCCTCAAACTGGATTATTTCTGCACTGTGTTTTGGACTTATCTGAAAGACAGAAGTTGGTAGCATGAGCTTTCATCCACTTAAGCTCACTTTCTCAATGCTGCATGATCCATTTGCATGCTGATTTTCCAGACTAATACAGCTTTGTCTTTCAATTCAACCACCATGGAAAGATAAGGTATGTTTTTCTACTTTACTTTAGCTCAACTGTGAAATTGGCCATGACCAATTTCACAGTGGAATCAGCTGCATGCTCCAACTATACCATGTACCATTTGCAACACTCTTTATAAAGTGGGTTTGGTTGGGGGGGGGATATGCATTGCAACCACACTATCTACTTCTGAAATGTGTACCCTTTATTTTCTCCACTTGCAAAATGAAAGTAACTACTTAGCCTAGTAATCAGCTGATGACTAGAAAATAGTGGAGGACTAGAAAGTATTTTGTATAGTGCATATGCAGAGAGAGAAGCAGTTCTGTGCTGTAGAGAAAAGGTCCAAAACACACTGCAGAAAACATCCAGTTTGAGACTGCTTTAACTGCCCTGACTCTGCTAGGGAATTCTGGGAACTGTCCTTTTGTGGGGCACTTAGAGACTTTGCAGACTGCCAGAAATAGTGCAAATTGAGTCCACTTTAAGGGTTAGGGTTAGTGCTAGGGAGTCATCGGAATTGTGTTTTTTTCCTGAGACATTGAGACTTCTCTGTCAGAGAGATCTGGTGCCACAATAAAATACAGTTCCCATGATTCCCCAGCACTGAGTCAGGGCAGTTAAAATGGACTCAATTTGCACTATTTCTGGCAGTCTGCAAAGGCCCTTAGCCTTCTCCATCAGAGGGCTCTAGTACCACAATAAACTACAATTCCCAGGATTCCCCAGCACTGAGCCAGGGCAGTTAAAGCAGTCTCAAACTGGATTATTTCTGCAGTGGTGCTTTGGCTCAAAGTCAGAGTCCTTGCACCTAAAAACATAGCAAGTTCCTTAAGATAGCAGCAGCCTCTCTTTTCTTTTTAATTATGGAACTCTTGATCATGCTTATTAATGGGACTGCGCCATAATAACAACAACGACGATGATCTCACATCACTCTGCCTTTTAAAAAACAAAACAAACCCAAAACAAGGGCACCTCCCACCCTTTAAACAAAAAGCACAAGATTACTGTTTTCTTCCAACAAGTCTCTCAAAATAAACATCAGAAAACATGGCGCTACAGTCAACTCTCTCAAGTTCTCTCTCTCTCTCTCTCTCTCTCCAGCTTTAACACGAGATAATTTAAAAACAATCCTTACAGTCACCAAGTTGTAGAGCTGGCAATCCCAACGACGTATTTATTTAAATATT
>CM034706.1:194165145-194182554 GCA_020142125.1 Phrynosoma platyrhinos | reverse complement strand
GTAGTGACTTGTCCTCCTTTGCATTTAATACATTTGGTCACCCTGTCTCTCTGAAGACTAAAGACAGGAAATGTCAGAGCCCCACAGATACAGTTCCCAAGTAAAACCACTTAGACATACCATCAATAAACTACAACCCATTCTGGACAATAATGCTGTCCTTTCAAGGGCTCTTGGTGGCAGGCCTTTCCTTGTCTACACATATCCTCCCAATCTCAAACAGTTACCTACAGGAGGACATACAACATGGATGGGGAGACAGGTGCAAGACCTTGCCACAAACCCAGATGTCAACTCTGCTCATACATCTACTTGGGAAATGTCATCACAGGTCCTAATCACATAACCCACAATATTTAGAAGTAGTTTGATTTGGTCATCCTCTCTCTAATGTGGCATATGCCATCATCTATAAATACTGGGCAAACAGGCCATTCTCTGTGCCAGAGGATAAATGGACATAAATCAGCCATTAGGAAAAGGAATACACAAAAACCAGTTGCAGAACACTTCAGTCTTCCTGGGCATTCCATCTTGGACCTCAGAACAGCAGTCCTACTCCAATGCATTCCAGGAGCCACACTGTAAGTCATCACTTTTGTTTGACCATTTGAAAATATTCTCTAAAATCTAATGTATAAACCCTATTATACACTGAATTCTATTAGCCATGGAGGCTGGCTTGGTGTAGCAGTTTGAATGTTGGACTGGATGATCGTGTGCAAGTCACACTCAGCCTTAAAAGAAAGGCACTAGCAAACTTGAATAAATCAGTTGACTTGAGGATACATAACAACAAAGCCATTCTTTGTCCATTCCTATTCCCTTTTGGAAATTAAGGGCTTTCCCATGGCCATATGGAAAGAAACAATTAATTTCAGTAAATACTCAATGTCTTTCCTTTCAGCATACCTCTAAGAAAATACCTTAAATGTCTCTTCCAACTTCTGTTGACCAGAAGCTAAGTTTAGGGACAACACCAGAAAATAGCTGTTGGAACTGAGAAATCCATATTCACATAGATCTTATTTTACTTGTTTTAATAACATACACATGCACACACATCCATGAACACCATAGAAACACCATCTTCATTTTTTAAAAGCAAGTTATGCCATTATTCATTTCAACACTACTTTCCACACATAAATTCAAATATCTAACCCTTTTTCTCAACCTTGTTGCTATCCCATCCCCAAATATTATATGCTGTGATCATTTCTTCCAGATCCCACACAGTTAAAACAATCAGCAGTGTAACATTTTGTAACAAATGTCTAACCACCAAAAATACATGCATAGATGAGATAATACTTAACAGTGACAAGAACTTTGCCACTTATTTGTAGTTAAAAACTAGCTCTACCATCCAAAAGAATTACTTAGCTTTTGCTTCATCCACTATATACTTTGTGATGACTCTCCAAATTTTCACCACGTACTGCCTTTGTCATTTCCAGAAGAGAAACATGGGAAGTGCTTATAGCATACACTAGATGGCAACCTTGATTCATATTCGTCTCAGTGCCAATGTGATAAACACATTGGTAGATAATGGCATTGGCTCTTATCAGTTGCTAGAAGCTAGAAAATACTCCCAGCAGGCATTGTTCTAAATTGCAGATGGAAACGTGTTGGGTAAAATATGCATAGGAAACAGAGTTTTGTAAAGCTGGCAATAAAGGTAAAGGTAAAGGTTTTACCTTGATAATTTTGTCTAGTTGTGACTGACCGTAGTGAGTGGCACTCATCGCCGTTACTAAGCCAAAGATCTAGTGTTGTAGCTGGGAATACAGGGGTTTAATCAGGAACAAAGATATTTGATAAAATAAAAATGAGTTGAAAAATTAAAGAAACTGAAAATACCTACTGTTACATTTCAGTTTTTGACCTTATCTTAATAGTGTATTACTGGAACTAACCACCTGAGTACTCTGTGGCCTCGTTCCCACTTACATTTAAACCGGTTTACGATTCGCCTTTGCTCCATGTCGGTGAATCGATTCCAAAAGGTCCATTGCTCCCACAATGAAAGTGAATCTTTTCATTATTCCCTTGTAATTGCTTCTTTTTTTGTCACAAGTGTTGTTCCCACTCGTTTGCGCTGCTTCAAAATGCATAGCAATCATCTGCGCATCATCAATGACACAAATGGCAACACAGTGAGGATGGGGCCAGAGTGGGGTGACTTTGGGTGCTAAAAAGTACACCATTTCCCCTTTAAGCACCCTGGCTTGTGAACTAAATTTTTTAAAAAATGATAGAAGATTCAGTCCATTGGTATTGCAACTATTTGTCTCGCTTAGCTGCCGTTGGCCCGATTGCCAGGTGTGCCGCCAAGTTGCAAAAACAACAGATCACATATGCAGTAATTCGGTATTTCTAATATATATATATGCCGAAGCCCAAACGGACTGCTGTGGCTGCTGGGCAAGCAAGACTGGGTAAGTGACAATAATAATAATAATAATAATAATAATAATAATAATAATAATAATAGTAATAATAATTATTTATATACCACCCAATGGTTACCCAATCAGAGCGGTTTACAACATAAAACACAATTACAATAAAAAACAATCCCCCCTTAAAACATTATTAAACAAATAACAGGATTAAAATCAAAGGGACGTGACAACCTTACTTGCTTGCCCAGCAGCTCTGCCAGGTGTACCATCCCACTGGGTGACACCACCCTCTGGATCCATACCACCCACAGTCCCTGGATGATGCCAATGGGGTGGAGGGTCCAGCATGGCCTTATTGTACAAAGGCATGCAAAAAGTGTGGAGCTGATGGTTCAGGGAGAAGCATCTGTTTGGTACTGCCCTGTGGCCTTGTGTAGTAGGAGAAAAAGCTTAGAACAAACCCTGATTCCCCAATTATGAACACACACATACACATACTTAGCCAGCCACTATTTTTCCAGGTGAAAAGGTAAAGGTTTCCCCTTTGACAAGGTTGTCAAGTCGTGTCCAGTTGTAGTGCTCATCTCCATTGCTAAGCCGAAGAGACAGCATTGTCAAAGACAACTCTGTGATCATGTGTCCATCATGACTGCACAGAACACTGTTTACCTTCCCACTGAAGTGGTACCTATTTATCTACTTGCACTTTCACATGCTTTTGAACTGCTAGGTTGGCAGAAGCTGGGACTAGTGACAGGAGCTCACTCCATCATGTGGCACTTGGGCCTCGAACTGCCAACCTACCGATCTTGCAGTCATCATACTGCTGAGCCACTGCAATCTGTGGTGTTTTCAAGATCAACAGAATAAACATGAAAGTTTTAAACAGAAAGGCCAAGTTTCTGTACGGGGAGATGGAGTGCAAAGTTCCACCCAGGCAGAAGTATACCCCCCCTGACATGGGCATTTAGTGGCCAGTGGAGAGCAGTGGATGGCAAAGGAGTATTCAGCTTCAAAACCTCCTGGCTGTTCTCTAGAAGCCCCAGAAGATGGTGTCATTATTGTGCATCTGGCTATAGGGAAGCAGCTGGTGGAGGCTCATCCATCATCCCTACTCTACTGGCCACTAAATGGCCCTAGCAAGGGAGAAGTAAATTTTAAGGAGGTCGAGGGTTGCTGAGTGGGGGAGGTATTGAGTTCCTCCTGCAGCAACCCCCAAAATGATACATATCAAAACTACCCTGACATATCTCACTAACAAGGTGCCAATCAATATTTTTTAAGGTGTATGTATGGAAATGACAAAAAGTAAAACATTGAAAATTATTTGTGTATTTGGCTGGTTTTAACCTAGGTAAATGGCATGCTCTTTTTTTAAAAAAAGGGATAGTTTTAATTTATTAAACTTAAATACCAAATTTATTAAGATCCTGTAATAATAATGTTGTTTTCTAAGGTGTGACTTAAATTCCAAAGCTGTCTACTAGGTAACAAAACCCTCATGAGAATTTCAATTCTAATTCTAAGTGTTACTTTTTTTTTTTTTTTAGGTCTCCTTAGTTGTCAATGTTGCAAGTGAGTGTGGATATACGGACAGCCACTACAAAGCCCTGCAAAAACTGCAAAGGGAACTTGGCCCATCTCATTTTAATGTGCTGGCATTCCCCTGCAATCAGTTTGGACAGCAGGAACCAAATACTAATAAAGAAATAGAGAGTTTTGCTCGAAAAACATACGGAGTCTCCTTTCCCATGTTCAGCAAAATTGCAGTCACAGGCATGGGGGCAAATCCAGCCTTCAAATATTTAATTGGTGAGTAGAACAGGCACATTAAAGCAACTCCATCTGACTCTGAATGTATATCTTCTGGGAACTGTAGATGATTTATAACAGCAAAGCCACTTCAAATTGAATGCAGTGGGAGGTCAGCAATGTTCAGCAAAGTCCAAGGCTCTTTGATAAATTCAAGATTAAATTGTGAAAAAACAGAGCATCTTTGCTGCATTTCTTGTGATTGTTTTCAGTCTTTTCCCCATCCCCTGGCAGTAGGGGCAACAGATATTAAATTAAGGTTTAGTTGCCTTATTCTTCAAACCAAAGCACCACAGAATTTTCTGAATTGCTTGTAACTCAAATAGATGATGTGCCTGGGGGGGAAAAACCCTATAGTAGTATGGGGAAACTGTAGCCCTCCAAGTGTTGTTGGATTGCTGCTCCCATCATCCCGCATCAGTGATTGTAGCAATCGAGTCTGATGGGAGTGGTAATCGAGAATTTCAGGATGGTTACATGTTTCCCACCCCTGTTAGATAGCTTCCTTTTAAAAATTTCCATCGGTTGTCAATGCGGCCTTTGCAAGGCTGAGAAAGCCTAGCCTTGCCCCACTCACGCTGGAGGTAGAAAGGCTGAAAGAAGCCCTGGTGATAAATCCTACTCATCTGGACTGAGAAACAGTCAGGAAATTTCTAGAGAATGCTGACAGGTTGGGCTTAAAATTCAGCCTAGATCCATGCATTTTACTGTGTCCATATGAGAGAGGCAATGTGCTGAAGTGGAGAGTGTTGAATGTGGGTGTGGACCCAAGCCAGCCAGAGTCCAGGAGTCTCAATGGATAGCTGTAGATAATATAATAATAATAATAATAAAACTGTAACAACAACAATACTTTTCTTACCTGCCTCTCCCCATGGTTCAAGGCTGGAGACAACAACAGACCAAAAAATATGCATCAGTTAAAAAAGAACAAACAATACACATACGTATTAAAACAATTTATGTTTAAAAGTCATTGTTTGAAATTTATAGTTTTAAAAATCATCTGGATAGCCCTGCTGGAAGATATTAGTCTTCAATGCTATTTTAAATTCAGACAGCATATTCAGCTGTCTAATCTCTTCTGGAGGTTGTTCCACAGTCTAGGGACAGCTGCAGAAAAAGTCCTCTGGCCAACAGTTGCCAACCTAGTTCTAGTTGACTGGAGTAAATGTCCCGCAGAGGACCTGAGTATATAGGGAGATCTATATCAGAGGTGCAAAGAGATCTTGTAGCATCTTTCCAGGGTGACCAGACATCTTCCTTTTCCAGGACATGTCCTGCATTTTAACCTTCTGTCTAGGAAAAAATCTAAATTGTCTTCCATTTTAAGCATGACTAGAAACCCATTGAGTGACACTATGTTTGCTGTTTCCCTTTGAGAAATTAATCTACTTGGCAGCCTGTCCTCAGTGCAAATAAAGGGATAGGATGGATCCTTCTAAAGGTTTTTTTTTCCCCTTGAGGAGCAGCAGCAGACAAGAATTGCCCCAGAGCTTAAAGTGTTTGTTTCTTTGAGGGAAAAAGGGAAGCAGACAAGTTAGGCAATGCTTGAGGACACAATACAAATGCTGAAAAGTTTTTTTCCTTAATATCAGCATAATGGACAAATGAAAGGAATAATTTAAAGGTAGATTCAATCAAGAGTTTGTTGCACATAAATTCTATAAATTCTGTAAATATATTGCAAGCAAACAAGGCATTTTGATGAAGATAAGTTGATCAGAAAAATATGGTTGTACATATACTACTAGTATATGCGATATAACTCTAAAAACGTATGAAATGAATTTATATTAAGCTTTTATTGTTGAATATCCTACATTTTTCTTGAATGTCCTACCTTTAATGGTGCCTTGTCCTCCTTTGTGGTTATGGCATCTGATCATCCTGAAGCTTAGAGACTAGCTGAAAGAAAGTAAGAAGTTGGTAGCATAAGCTTCTCTACTTCCTCAGATGTCTACAAAACTTCAATCTCCCTCTTTCTTTCACTTAGGTCTAAAACACACTGCAGAAATAATCTAGTTTTAGACCGCTTTAACTGCCCTGGCTCAATGCTAGGGAATTCTGAGAACTGTAGTTTTGTGAGACATTTAGCCTTCTCTGTCAGAGAGCTCTGGTGCCACAACAAACTACACTTCCCAGGATTCCCTAACACTGAGCCAGGGCAATTAAAGCAGTCTTGATTATTTCTGCAATGTGTTCTGGACCTCAATCTCAAAGATGCTACAATATCCCTTTGCATACTGATCCAGATGAACATAGCATGTCTGAATTCTATCTCACAGATGTTTGTGATATAGATGAAAACTAGTTGTTTTAGAGAGAAGATTAAATACAGCTATGATAAATAATATCTAGAATTGTATAGACAGTGTTTGCATTTTAATTGTATGTGTGTAGAATATTGGTGTTTTATGTCTGTTTCTAAAGTGTGTTTTTATAAGTTTTCTTTTGCTGAATATTGAAAATAAATATATAAAGGTCGATGAATTCCTCGGTCACTTCAGGAAGTTAATTATAAATCAGTATTGAGGGGAAAAAACATCAGTATATAAACAGAGTATTCAGACAGTTGCTATGAATTATACCCCCTTTCATTATTTCAAGTTGGTCACATTTAGTTGAAGTAATTGCTGATGACCTTGCTATGCTATTGTCAATATCTTAGTGCATTCACAAAACTTATGAAACGCTTACTTTTTCTAATATTTTTGCTTATATACTCGCCCCTCCATTTTCAAGTCCACAGTCTTGGTTCTTCTCAGAGGGGCAAGGCCCATTGACTAAAATGGTGTGCGCGCCCGTGGCGCACACGTAGAGCCATGTGCGGGAGTGCATAGTCATTTAAGCCAATGGGGCTTGAATACTGGCAAGTTTCCATTTTTGCAGGGAGGGGGAAGGTCCAGAACGAATCCCCTGTGAAAAGGGAGGGGTGAGCGTACCTCCTTTTCATTCTGCTTAACTACCATTTTCATTTTGCTAATCAAATGCCCCTTTCCAACTTCACATCCCTTTGAAAAAGAACTGAATAACCCTAGAATTATATGTAAAACAGCCCCCACTCAACTATATAATTCATTTTTCCGCACAGAATCCACTGGTGAGGAGCCAACCTGGAATTTCTGGAAATACCTCGTAGATCCAAATGGAAAAGCAGTCAAGGCTTGGGACTCTACTGTCACTATTGAAGAAATAAAACCTTATGTCACTGAACTTGTGAGAAATATCATCCTAAAGAAGAGAGATGAACTGTGATGTTTAAAAATGTTGGGGGGTGGGTGGGTCTGGTATATCTAGTTACAATTTAGACTGTTATTTTTTACCTCTTAACATTCATAAAAGAAAATGTAGCCAAGAGAAATAAGTCCCATTACCCTGAGTTAGCTTCCATACCTTAAATCAGTGGTCCTCAAACTTTGGTCCTCCAGATGTTTTGGACTTCAGCATCTAGAAACGGTCAAGGTTCTGGAAGTCAAAGTCCAAAACAATGCACTGCCAAAAGTTGAGAACCACATCCATTACTATAATATCTGTTCTGTGAGACTGTTGGAGCCTGGCTTCAAATGTATGGCACAGCAACACTGACATTATGCTATCAGTGGGTGCAGCTGTTGGTACGAAGAATGTATTAAATACCATGGATTGTGAAGACATTCAAGCATTTCCACAGAGGCCCAGAATCAAATTTGAAGAAGTCTCCAGTTTGAACTTGAATGTTAGTATTCATTTAAAAGATGAAGGTGAAATCTTGCTTTGAGGACTGTAAATCCCTCCTGATGAAATTTGTTTTCTAAACTTCACAGCAGGAATGAGGAACATGTGGCTTCCACATATTGTTGGTCCGCAGCTCCCATTAGCGTTATCCAGAATAAGCAGTGACAGTGGTAACTGTTGACTTCCATGTCAGTGGGAAGGTATGCTCCATGTACATGGCTTTAAAAAGCCATCCAGGGTGCTGAATTCGATTCCCATAATAGTTCAGCACCTTGAATAGTGCCTTTAAATTTCACATAACAAGTAGGTTGGATTCACTGCTCCACTGATGTGGAGGCCACCGGCCCAGCTACCTCTAGTTAGTGATGGAAGGTGATGGAAGTTGCACTGTAACAACAAGTGAAGCAGGTGTTCCTAATACTTGTTTTAGATTGTGACCTTATTGTGCATTTTTCATACAACAGTACAAGATTAAACATGCTTTAATGAATACCTCACATTCAACATCATCAAAGATTGTTATGAGATAATCCCTTTCATATGCATTTTAGAAGTAGAATGGATGTTCAAAATCATGTCAAAAGGCAGAGAATATATGCCTTGAGAAGCTTTGGAAATTACACTGTTTAATTGATGATCAAGTTTCACAGCTAATTCCATTGTCTGGTCAGTATTTTACCAATAATGTATTTCTGTATTCTATAAACTATGCAGTATTTCTCCCATCAAGTGAGCCAAAAATGGTTAAGTATTTTAATAACATTAATTTAAACATCAAAAGACAAAAAAAATCAGTCCAAAATACTTAAATTGTTAAACTTTTATGGCACATCTGTGACACTTTTATGTAGCTAAATTCTGATAGCTCTTGTAACTTAGACATCATTGGAATATTTCCATTTCCCCTCCCAATCTTGTTCATCTTCATTTTCCTCCATGGGAGATGTTTCCAGATGGTGAGGGAGTGTGTCTACATCACTCTGGAGAGAAAAGGTGCGGAAAAGATCTGATATAGGCTCATCAATATAAGTGTCACTCTGAACTGTTTTCACTGAGTTACCATCTCTAATCCCATTTGTTTGCAGACTTCTCCTGTCTGATTGCCGACTTCTGCCTGATTGTTGACTCCTTTTGTCCTGAAAAACACAGAAATAAACAGTGCCAATATGTACACATGAATATTCTGATATATCAGGATGTAATTTGTTGTTGTTGTTAACTGCCTCCGAATCAATCTCAAATCATGGCAACCCTATGGATGAGACATCTCCAGGACCCTCTGTCCTCCACTGCTCTGCTAATAATAACAATTTATTTCTATCCCGCCCCTCTGCAACGCAATTGAGGCAGCTTACAATCATAAAACACCGCAACAATAAAACATCAATATCAACACCCTAACCCACCCATCCCTTAAAAAGGTATTAAACTAATCAATTTTAAAAACACAGTAAAACAGTAACAAAAGAGATATATATCCAACACAATTTCGCGGCAGATTGGGTATTCAGTGGCAGTCTAAAAAAGGGGGGAATTATTTAAGACTTTAGGCTGGGAAAATCATTCTGGAAAGACCTGCTGGAAGAGATCTGTTTTGACAGCTTTTTTAAATCTGTCTAGAGTAGTAATAAGATGGATCTCATCCGGCAGGCCATTCCATAATCTGGGAGCAGTAGCGGAGAAGGTCCTCTGGGAGGTTATCGTCAACCTAGTTCTCAACGGCTGTAGCAGATTTTTCCCAGAGGAGTGCGAGGGGGGAATCATATGCATATAAATCCTGCAACCTCTTAATACCCATGGCCTCCTTAACAGAGTCCATCCATCTGGCATGTGGCCTTCCTCTCTTCCTACTTCCCTCCACCTTTCCCAGCATCATTTTCTTTTCCAGAGTTCTCTCTTCTCATGATGTGTCCAAAGTGCAACAGCTTCAGTTTGGTTATCTTGGCTTCCAGGAAAGATTCTGGCTTGATCTGCTCTAGGACCCATTCATTTGTCCTTTTGGCTGTCCATGGGATCCTCAGCACTTTTCTCCAGCAACACATCTCAAAGGAGTTGATTTTCTTCCTATCATTTTTCTTAACTGTCTAGCTCTCACATCCATACATGGTAATAAGGAATACAATGGCTTGTATGATTCTAACTTTTGTGCTGAGTTGTACATCTTTGCATTTTAGAATTTTTTCTCGTTCTTTCATAGCCACCCTCCCCATTCTTAATCTTCTTCTGATTTCCTGACTGAAATCCCCATTTCTATCAATGTTTGATCCCAGGTATGGGAATTATTTTATTATTTCTGCAATTTTAGGCTGCATCAATAGAAGTATAGTATCTAGATCAAGGGAAGTAATAGTGCCACTGAATTCTGCTTTGGTCAGGCTCCACCTGGAATACTGTGTCCAGTTCTAGGCACCACAATTCCAAAAGGATGTTGAAAAACGAGTATGTCCAGAGGAGGGCAACTAAAATAGTGAAGGGTATGGAAACCATGTGACTTAGGGAACTGGGTATGTTTAGCCTGGAGAAGAGATGGTTAAGAGAGGATATGATAGCCCTGTTTAAATATCTGAAGGGATATCATATTGAGGAGAGCGTTAGCTTGTTTTCTGCTGCTCCAAAGAACAGGCCCCGGAACAATGGATGCAAGCTACGGGAAAAGAGATTCCACCTCAACATTAGGAGGAACTTCCTGACAGTAAGACCTGTTCGACAGTGGAATACACTCCCTCAGAGAGTGGTGGAGTCTTTGGAGGTCTTTAAACAGAGGCTGGATGGCCATCTATCAGGTATGCTTTGATTTTGAGTTCCTGCATGCCAGGGGGTTGGACTAGATGACCCATGTGGTCTCTTCCAACTCTATGATTCTATTTCTTCATTGTCTAGTTTGAACTTGTAAAGGTCCTCGGTGGTCATTATTTTAGTTTTCTTTATGTTCAACATTTAAAAAGTGCCTTTGCACTTTCTTCTTTAATCTTCCTTAGTAGGTGTTCCAGATCTGTGAGGTTTTCTGCTAGCACTATGGTGTCATCTGCATATCTTAGATTGTTGGCATTCCTTCCTCATATTTTCACTCCTCCGTCTTCTGTGTCCAAGCCTGGTTTTCACAGAATATGTTCTGCATATAAGTATCACATTATATCCATATAATTAAAACAACCCAACCGGTCTTACAACATATGTAAGACGCCTTGTGTGAATCACAGCTCTAGAAACAAAAAAGTCTAAGTGTATAAGCATTCACTTTAGAAGAGGAGGTTAAAACAAAACAAAAAGTGACCACAACCTGTTTTGTTAAGACAAGAGACAACCTGTTTTAAGACAAAATTGTTACTCCTGAAGGTTTTGGAGAGCAAGAGTTGCAAAATATTAATTAAAACAAAACAAAACAGAAAATCTTCCATAAGGGTGGGTTGGAGAGGGATTAGGAAGGTCTTAAGAACCACAATAAGGGTCCCACAGAGGTGAGACACAGCCTGCAACATTCCTGCATGACTGGAGTATATTGGTTCTAGTCTCTCTGGTTTTATTTTGCACTTCCAGTACCATCTTAGAATGAACAAACAGCTGACTCCCAGAGATTTGTCTCAACTCATCTTATTGCCAAGAAGCAAACCTGTAGATCACACTTAAGGATATCTATGCAGCACACAGACAGACAGACGAACAGACACACACACTGTCTAGATCAAAGTTTGGAAATAATGAGTTGCAAACAACATATAATTAGTTAATTGCTCAGATACAAATTGTAACATAACAAGGTTTGTGGATAACAAAAATGTAAGTTCTTGTTTGAGCAGAGTTTACTGATATTCTCTTATAAATCTTAACACATATTTTTAAAAACAGTAACAAAAAGTAGGCTTTGAGGAAAGAAAACAATTTAAAAACCATAGTAGTAAATAATTCAAGAAGTTAGTGGTTGAGCTACTGCAAACAACAGTTCTACATTTTGATTATAAAAATGCACCAGCATTTCTGCTGAATGCACCACCATCTCTGCTGAAGAGTAGTTATGTATCCTATTACCTCAGCTGAATGTAAATGTGATAGAGGAATACTTCTGAAATATGCATATACAAAGTGTATGTACAGAACTATCTTGCTCTCAACTTGTAGCAGGAATTCAGGGAGCCAAAGTCAGAAGCATGGGAGCAAGGGGTATCCAGCATTAAAACAATCAAATGTCAAGGAAGCCATAAATCAGAGACAGAGTTCTAGGGAGCTGAGGGAGCTCTGTTTGCAGGGGTCAGTCTGAATCAGATGCCCGAGCCTCCACCTTTCTAGGGACCAAGGTAGGTGCTCTCCTCCACCTTCTCTTTCTGCTCTGAAGCTGACCTGATCTGCTAAACTGAAGGAGAACTTGGTAGTGTGTCAGGTATCTACTGCAGCTCCTTTACAGGTATGCCTGCTTCGTTTTCTGAAGAAAACAAGCTCTCAAGTGGGGGCATGACATGAAAGATTAGTGATACAAAAGAATTTCAGGGACAAACCAAAGCAGTCACATTTGTTTATTCATTTATATGGCCCACACAAATAAGTGGAAGGAGAGAATGCATGAACTCTCCCACCCTGTTCAAATGCATATGAGGAAGTAGACTTAAGTCTACAAAAGCTCATGCTACCAACTTCTTTCTTTAGTTAATCTCAAAGGTGTACAAGGTCTCTCCACATACTGATTCTAACACGACAATATCTTGAACTCTCCCACCCTGTAATCTCTTGCATTCCTTTGCCTCAAGTACCTTTCTCCCAGTCCATCTAACACTAGGTATTACTCTCAGGCTATGAGAAAAGTATGTGAGGTGAGTGTCAGCAGAGGTAAGTAAAGTAGAGGAGAACTAAGTTTTCTTCATTTCATCCACAAGCCTATTTTTGATGCAAAAAGTAAGCCTTTGAAGCAGGTGTGGTTCCCCACTCCTAGACTGAAGGATTGGCGGTCCTTGCCTTTTGTCAGCTAATCTGCTTTTGTTTGGAATTGCTTTTATTACTTTCTTGCTTTTCATTGTAATGCCCATGCTTTTAACTACTTTTAATTCTATGGATAGTTTCAATGTCTCTTTAACTGTTGCATGGTGCAAAATTTTGTCAGCCTTCTCTGTTTTAATTTTTCTAAGACAACTTTTCTATGACATCTAGGTGTGGTTAAAGCCAGACAGACAGAGTCAACATCAACATGCCACTTAAGCATTCTTAGGTCTTAGAATCTCAGGATATTTATATGGGGAAAATGATCAGACTCTTTAGTAATCTTTTAGGCTATTTAACTATTAACCTCATTCCAGATCCCCACACAAATATCAAAATCTGTGAATGCTCAAGTTCCGTTGTCCCCAAATGTGATGCGTGCATGTGGCTGCACCACCATTAAGGACAGCCCCCATTGTCTAGTGGCTGTGCATGCATGTGGCTGCACTGCCATTGGGGAAAATGGAACTTAATGGTGGCACAGTCACATGCACTCACCACCACAGGACAACAGGGGCTGTCCCTAATGGCAGCATGGCCACATGCATGCATTGCCACTGGGGACAACATGGGCTTGCTATCCATGGATGCTTGAATCTACAGATGGCAAGTCCAACAACACTAAGTTTTTCCCTGTGGGTGTAAGTGGACTGTTCTTTTAGTTTCACAAGAATGGCTTTCTCTGTAAATATTAACCTCATTTTCCGTGAGGCTGAAGGAACAGTCCATAATACATAGGATATACTGAAGCCACCATATCAGGGAAGACCTAATTACTACCCTAATATTATAATTATCTAATAGTTTTAATAAATTTTAAGGAGAGAGGGCTTATTGTCTGATCAGTTGTCAAGGCAGGAAATTAAACTGAGGAGAGAGGGGTTGGAAACAACAGTTGTAATGTCTTAGAGTTTGAAGTTCTTGACTGACTTGGTTGACACAAGGGGATAATAATAATAATAATAATAATAATAATAATAATAATTTATTTATATACCGCCCAATGGTTGCCTACATGTTGTGGCAGTGGTATCACTATGGGGGTGCAGGGGTGTGGTCCACACTGAGTGACACCTCAAATGGGGGGGGGATGACACCCAGTCAGCCCCCTCTGCACCATCTCCACATGTACTCCCCCCCATGCACTGTCCCCATGCTCCCCTGCATGCATTCACACCCCAGTGCCATCCCTGTGCTCCCCATGCATGCTCCTACTCCCTGCACTGTCCCCATGCTCCCACCCCTGTGCACGTTCCCACTCCCACATGCCCCCACCCTTTGCCCCATCCTGTCCTTTTTCTTATCAGGGGTGGCATGGGAGAAGGGAGCATGTGCAACCCCCGGAAGCCCCACCCCCAGAAGCCCCACCCCCCACACACCTGGTGACACCCAATGCAGAGACACCACTGTGTTGTTCCTTAATCTCTCAGAGAATAACTTTCCCAGATTTACAACTGTCAGATTAGTGAAGTAATTATGGATTTTTATGAACTACTATACCTTTTGGTCATCTAAATGCACATCAGCTAAGATTTCATCAGGTACTACACTTGCTTCCACTGGCACCATCTCTTGCAAGAGATCTGGCTCCACAGCATAAAGTACTGCATCATGTAGACTTGGAAAGAATCGTGCTTTAGTGACACATTGGTCAAAAAAATCCATCTTTTCAAAGTTTCTTATTACAGTGGCTGTCAGATTAAAAAATGACGAAAGAATTACATGTGTCGCCAGCTTTGCACTGATATTATTCATATGAATTATATCCAAAATAGCTAGAGAAATAAAGTTGTGGTACTTACGATGACATGCAGCTATCAGAATTGTGATACCGATATTCTGAAATGCATGACAGAGCTGCAAAAAGAAGCCAGTATATTAACATTGGTAGCATTTATACCTTTTATACATAGACTGATATGACACTCTATGATAGGATTTCAAGAATTTAATTGGCTTGCTTTTAGTATGAAGACCAGAATTAGATCCATTTCAATGTGATTTTAGGCCTAGTTGTGGGAAAAAGGCAGCTTCAGTCACCTTGATGGATGACCTATGCCAGGAATTGGACAGTGGGAGTGTGTCCTTCTTGGTTCTGTTGGGTCTCTTGGCAGTTTGTGATATCATCAACCAAGATAACCTTCTGGCCTGCCTCTCTAGGATGAATGAATTCCAAACCATATAGGCAGAGACAAACATGCTACCTAAGATATTAAACTTATAAAAGGAAGACACTTGGGACCCTAGCCCTTAGGCATTTAGGGAAAGTGTGTAAGGAGTGGACACTGGGCAGGTGTCATTGACGAGGGTCCTTCTATAAGAGAGAGGTAAAAGGTAACCTCAAGGCACAGAAAGGAGATCTTGTCACAAAACCCAACTATTTTTCTACTTTCCATCTAACTCAAAGGAACTGTTTTGGTCCTCAACCAATGTCTAGCATCAATAATGGATTGGGCGGAGGCACATAAATTAATCCAAACAAATTGGAGGCACTCTTGGTCAGCTGAAAGGCAGATGGGAGAATAGGGATTAAGCCTGCATTGGATGGAGTTACACTACCCGTGAAGATGCATGTTTGCAGTCTTGATGTACTCGTGGACTTAGCCTTGAGTCTGAAGCGAGGAGTGCTTTTGTACACTTAAAAGTCTGCGTCCCAGCTGCATCCATTCCATGAGATGCCTGATCTGTCCACAGTGGTACATACCATAGTTACATCCTGTTTGGACTACAGTAACAAAGGATGTTTGGAAACTTCAGCTGGTGCAAAATGCTGTAGCCAGTGTTAGCAGGAGCAGGTTATACAACTCCTCTGCTCCACCAGCTCCACTGGTTGCCAGTCTGCTTTTGGGCATAATTCAAAGTGTTGGTTATGACCCATAAAGCCCTATATGGCTTAGGTCCAGACTCTCACTCCCCATATCTTCCCATATAGCCTGCCCAGGCCCTGAGATCATCAGAGAGGCTCTTCTCTCAGTCCTATCACTTTGGTAGGTATGGCTGGCGGGGACACAAGATGGGCCCTTCTTGGTGGCTGCCCCTAGGCTCTGGAATTCCCTCCTTGCTATCCTTCAGTCAGCAGGCAAAGACCATTTTATTCCAACAAGCTTCGAGAATAGGTTTTTAAAGAATGGGCTTTTAAGAGGGTGCTGTGTTGTTTTAAGTTGAGCTGTTTTTACCATAATTGTTTTTAAAAATATTTTTAAATGTATGCTTTATATTGTTGTAATATTGTGAATGGTTTAATTCTGCTCTAGTGTTGAGCTTTTGTATGGCTTTAGCTGTTTTGTATTTGTTTTAAATTGTAAGCTCCCTTGAGTCTCAATTTTGGGGAAAGAACAGATATAAATAAAGAGAGAAGGAAAAGGAGGCAGCAGCAACGGCTGCAGCTGCCACTTTCTTTCTTATTAATTTAGAAGCTTGTGGAAAATCACATATCATCCTCTGCTAGATATATTGTTGAACCTTCCCTTCCAACTTATCCAAGAAGCTGATGAAATCTGCTTTACATTCTTTAAGCCTATGATTAGAGGATAAATTATAGTTTCTTCTTTTGTAAATGTACTGTAGATTATGGGATGACCAAAAAATGCATCACTTTTCCACTTCTGAACCTAATACAACATTCTATAAATTGTTTCTCATGGTAACTACTTTTTAGGAGACAAATCTTGTATGACGTGTGTGGCGCACTACTGCCACCTTTCTCCTTTTTCACTTTAATTCTAGCTGGCAGTCCTGTGGGAACTTGTTATCCCCACCCTTGCCACCTAATGAAGTGTAAGGGAGCCATACTGTCTTTTGTATGATGTTCCACCTCCAAACTTCAAAATATTAGTAGCGTGGTTTGAGATTAAAACGTAGGCCAAGCGATGTTGGAACAAGAAGTTTGGTTTATTTTAAAACAGCATGTAATAAATGTAACTTGCATCAGAACCTGCTATTATAGTCGTTCCTGGTTACAAAATTATAATGTTTCTAATTCACTCTCAGTACCTCAGCCACACTGGCTATCAATATCTATCTGGAGAAAACACCACAGCAACTCTCTTCTTTAGAGTTCTGTAAGCGTTCAGATTTTCTCTTTTCTAGGCTCTAAGGGCCTTTATAGACTGCCAGAAACAATGCAGCTTGAGGCCACTTTAACTGTCCTGGCTCAATGCTTAAGAATCATGGGAACTGTAGTTTATTGTGGCACCAGAGCTCTCTGACAGAGAAGGCCCAATGTCCCAGAAAAAAAATTCAATTCCCATGATTCCCCAGCACAGAGCCAAGACAGTTAAAGTAGCCTCAAGCTGCATTATTTCTGGCAGTCTGGAAAGGCTCCCCAAAATACAGTTCCCTCAGGAACACCCTAAAACACAGCCCTCTCTCTCTGGCTTAACTTTCCCAACTGTCTGCTCATCTCAACACTAACTCTAACTGTCCACCAACTGTCAGACTGGGCTTTTTAAATGCCCCTAGCTGGAATCCCATTGGCTGGCTCTCAGCTGCCTCCTGATTGGCC